>OU744725.1:22722647-23972647 GCA_916613615.1 Steromphala cineraria
CACAAGGTTGGAACACAATGAACGTCACAGGAGAATGCCATAAACTGCCATAAATGAATGTATTTGGATGCTGAAAGCCGGATGAGCTTACGACAGGTTTTTCATTTAATCATATTGTTGTGGTGTTTTACAGGCGGCGCCTAACTACGAGAACGTTTCCCGACTGCAGTACTTAGAGAACACGTTCCTGGAGACCCTTCGAATGCATCCAGCATCTACCAGGTATTACTTTATTACAGATGTCCAGTGATGTTGTGATCTACATCATTTAAAGCAGTTATACCACGTTTTCTAAGGTCAAATAGGATTATCTCTCAACAAATATTACCGGTTACAAAACCAACCTTGTTTATCAAAACAAGGATATGATAAATGAACCTAGCGAAATTTAGCTTCGGGAACTACGATTCCCTACTTCAAATCATAACATTTAATGGCATTCACCCACGATTAACTGCATGCAGTGTCATGTGAAACAAGACACGTTATGTTACGTTGTTGGGAATTTCAATATTTCAGATTTTCCCTCAATAAGAATTGCGTTTGAAAAGTTTAGTACCTTTGGAGGGTTAAAAATCTCATTACTTAGTCAAATTATGCGTTATCGTATGATATATTATCAAATACCAAGCAAAGTCTGCTGACGCCACTTTTGTGTAAACCCCTTTTGAAGTAGCTCAACCATATATGGTAAATTAGGTAAACAAATAAATTTTGAATTAAAAGTATCGTTTTTAATTGGTAACATTTTGTTAACGTTTGGGGAGTAAACGTACTTAAACGTTCTACTGTCCCTTCAAATAATTATGAATGGTCATGTGTAAGGTTAAAATGGTTTATCAGATCATTGACGATAACTCGTAACAATTCGTTTTCCTTTACAGATTCACGAGACTATCAAACAGAGATGTTACTATCAATGGAGTATTCATTCCTGCCAAAACGGACATCCTGTTTCCTGTCTTAGCAATCCACCGAGATCCTGACTACTTTCCCGAACCAGAGAAGTTTGACCCTGACAGGTAATACACATTCTGTCCCCACAGAGTTCGCTCACGTCATCACGAGTCAGTTTGACCGCAAAAGTTTCTTCGGTTAACAGATAAGCAGTATTGCTATGGAAAACTGATCCTCAGCTACGTATACCCGGCTCCGCATGTTCCGATGTAAAACGCATTATCTAAAGTCATTTCATGAATCATTACCCCTTTGACAGATCTTGAAAAAAGATGGAAAACGTTTCTCTGGATATGTATTATTCAAACATAATCAATTTCCACATATTAAGCCGAAACATGTGACATGTTATTTTGTGAAGGCTTACGATTTTACAATATAATAATACTTAACAGTGATATCACACACTATTTTTGATAATACACTTTCAGCACATTTTTTATCATTTCATTTTATCAAAAACAAAATCAAAAGGATGAACACCGAATAGAACGGTCTTTTTAACGAGTGATTGCCTTGTTCTTCAGGTTTCTTCCAGAAAATCGTCACAAAGACTTCAGCTATGTGTATCTACCATTTGGTGTTGGTCCTCGCAACTGTATCGGGATGAGGTTGGCTCACATTGAAGTCAAGATGGCCATTGCAGCCATTCTACAGAAGTACCGCTTCAAACCTGCTCCAGAAACCAAGGTACGTCAATCCTCCTCCAGATAGTAGGCTAAGACTAACCAACTTCAGAAACTAATTATTTCAAACCTAATCCAGAAATTTTGAACAAATTAAATGGAAGCCCTGTGTTTATAAAAGTATACTCTTTTACATATTATTTTTAAATAATGAACATTTCTCACTAAATCGACATCATAGCAATACACTAATATCTTTATAAAGATAAAAAAGAAATACATTGACACAATAACACATGTTGTTACATGTACCAAGTTTCAACAACAAAAATTGAGCAATGGAATATGAATTGTATTTTAATGGCTCCTTCCTTTTTCCAAACCCTATTTGTTTGTATGAAAGAAATTGATAAAATATCTGAGATAATTTCCATATATTAAATGAAAAAAATTAAACTGTTTGTAAAATAATTTATTTTGGTGATCCAACACGTCTTATTTGACAGATACAATGTTTTTTATACCACCATTTATATATTTTAGATTCCTCCCGAATTAGGCAAAGTGGACTTGAAGCCACAGGACGGTATGGTTCTTATGATTGAAAAGCGATGAAAACCAGAGAGATAATTCATAATTGGTGCTTTGATTGACTCTTTTGAAAACTCACGGCAATGAAAAATATGTGGTGAGAAGTTAACAATTAATTAAATAGGCTTTTCAATAGTTTTGTTTTGAGAGTCTTACATGTATAGCATGTGACACTAAGAAAGTTGAGATCTGACAAAGCTTTTTAACGTGACATAACTGTAGGAACTTTTCCTTTATTATTCGACCCTGCCCAAACGTACTTTATACAGGTTTGTGACTGTTGAAACGGTTAAAGTATGAACGTTGTTACATTGTCGTTTGAATATTTTTGTGGTCATGATAAACTATAATAATGATTATATTTCTTATAAGGAAACAATAAGATTATTCATATTGAATATATTGCAAAAAGGCAGTTTTTATTCGTTTACAAATATAGTCAATTGATATACTTTGATAATTGACATAACATTGTTGCTGACAGACAAAGATTTGTGTACTTTGAGACTGAGGCCTATGTGAACTACACTTGGATGTCATGCTTGTTTGTTTGGTTTATATATCTTTAAAAGAGGAATTCTTTGTCCCCTCATATTTGTAAAAACAATTCTCCATTTTTGCTTATGAAATAATATTTCAATTCCGTATTCAATATAGTTAATACCTGAATGACAGAGGTATAATTAAGCTTTCATCTTTCATCATATGATTTTTAATATTGTTTTGTTGATTTTGAATAAATAAAATATATCTTATTCTTATGTGTTCTGTTTAATTTAATTAATTAATTTAATTTAGACTCATCCCTATACACTGGCATTAAGACAAAAGCAATCTAATCGAATGCTCAGCAGCCCACTCTCGACGTTCACTACGCTGAGAAAAGTTTAGTGCATTCAAACACAGTCGTTTTCCACGGAAACCGTTTTGATGCAGTGAAAGCACAGTTTGTGTTCGTGAGTGGCATTACTGGTGTTGTGTTGCAGGGCTTGTAGTAGAATTAAACCGTCTTCGCGTGGTGTTGTATATCTTTCACGAACTTCAGCATGTCGCCTGTTAGCATTACAATAAGCTTCGAGAAGTCCTGTTGAGAACACAGTAGCTTACATCAATTTCCCTCACCAACTTCACACCCACTTGACTGTTCTTCAGTGATCAAATTCAGAAGTCGTTTATTCAACATTTCGGCTACGTAAAAGGTCAGGTGTGCAGAACACTTCTTTAGACACGAGCATGTAGCAAATGACCTTACCATACACACTGCAATGAGACATCTGACTTAAATTTCCTGCACGTGTTTCATATGGTGGGCTTGACTGATATTGACATCACTGAATGACCATTCATGATTTACACATTGAGATTTACCTGTTTTACATGGTCTTTAGCAAACGTTGAACAGTAAGTTCATTAGAATGACTTCAGTTCATTGAAATTTGGCATACATAATACCTTTAGGATAATTTGAACATACTTGTTCATAAACATGCAGTCCACATGATTTAAATAATATAGCTGTTATTCGTATTTATGGTGGTATCAATTATATCTATACTTCTTCTCATGTTCTAAACCTCACTGTTACATTTGCTAATGGATGATAACTGTTATTGTTTCAGTTTTAGGTAGGTGTAATATCCAATACAACATAAGGGTGCACCTGTTCACTGTCCATTGGACATGTATTCCAAGCATGGGATATTTTTATATTTCACCCTTGTGAATAACAATGCAAGGTCGTAATAGCCCTATTTCTGTAGTAGTTTTTATCTTGCCCAGTCTAGTGTGCAAGTAATATTTCTGTACAGAACTATTGGGCATATAATAAATATGACAAGAGTGTTCTATACTAAATGGTTTTATTTTTTTTAAATGCTCAATACATTACACTCTACTCAACCTGTGGAGATTTGTCATATTAAGGTGATACATGTTTCTAAACCTGCAAAGACTTAGCTGAAGGTGTTTCATGGTACTAACAGCAAGACGCACATCCACAGTTGACATATTTCAACTCCTTCTTCAACCACCGGGCTATTTTCGTTGGACCTATTGGGCTATATTCGTACAGAATTGAAGGTTTGTCCTCTAGCCCTGAAATGATTCAAATAGCTGTCACTTTGGCCTCAAATAACATACATGTTTTCCAGAAATAGGGCAAAGTGTTACTGCAGTGAGATCGTTCTCTAGAATAATCACGATTGTTCTCTGTAGCGTATACGCGTATCAAGACAATACAGAGCACCAAAGGCATGTGAGGGTAGTATCGCCACGACTTCCGTCCCCATCATATCTGGGACTGAAAACTCATAAACACTCATGTCTCAGTCTAAGTAAACCTAGCCTCACTATTATCCGTTACACTGCTATAATGAGTCTAGAAAGGTCTGGTTGAGGGTCGCGTCAGCCGACCTTTCTGCGACCTTTGACCCTCCAACGTTATACGTGCGAAGGCACACTATTGTGGCTTGGTAAGATCAGTTCTGATTGGTCAACTTGGTCACGTGGGCTGACGCGACTCTCAACCAAGCCTTTCTAGACTCAGTATAGCAGTGTAACGGATAATAGTGAGGCTAGGTTTACTTAGACTGCCTCCATCTGAGGTCCCTTGTCATTAACACACCCAGGTGTACACTCTCCGAAGCCATTCTCTGTTTTCTTGAACATGTACAACATATCTCGACGTAACGTGTACACGTTCTTACTCGAATCGAAGGTTAAACCCACAACATCATGTCTAGAAATGAATACATAATGTAAACAATGACAACCATCCTGTCTCGTGGAACGAACGTTACACTAACTCCACTAATCTGTACCCTTGGCTCAGAGACTATAGATTCGCTCGCGCGGCCCGAGTTGGGATATAGCCTATCAGCTTCTGAGCCCAGGGTACAGAGTAGTGGAGTTAGCGTAACGTTCGTTCCATGAGACAGGATGAATGACAACATGATCCTACATAAGTACTTGTGTCATTCTCTCACTAACTTCCTTGATTTAATAACTCACATCAGTGCTGGTATCATAACCTCACTCAAGTAATTGTATTGTTCGCTCACTGACATACAGGTATAATTCTCTCTTTGAAGCACTTTTTTCCTGACATTATTACTTGTTTTATTTTCTCATTAATTTTTTTTTCAAATGGTATTACTTTTTTCATAACTTTTTAAATTTTCTCATTGAAGTACTTTAAATTTATCAAAGGGTATTATAATTTCACTCAAGTCCTTGTATCATTTACACACTCAATCAAGTTATTGTATCATTTACTCACTCAATCAAGTTCTTGTATCATTTACTCACTCAATCAAGTTCTTGTATCCTACCGATTTAACGCCTACATAAATTGTAAATATGACAGCTTTATGAATTTCTGGTCAATTTGTCATTATCTAGTCTGAAATATTTGATCAGTTTTTAATATTAACTTTTTACTACCTAATGTCAGATTGAACTTTGAATATTTAATTGTCTATACATCAAATCTTGTGTACGTGGTTAAATTATTACTTGTATATACATGTTACAAGTTTGTTATGTATGGAATTGTTATTCTTACATGTCCTTTTTCTGTATGGAGTTTCGAAAAATAAAAAAAATAAAAAAAATAAAAAGTTCTTGTATCCTTTACTCACTCGCTTTAGTTCTTGTATCATTTACTCACTCAAGTCGACGTCCTTGTATCATTTACTCACCAAAGGTTTTGTATCATTTACTCATTTAAGTTCTTGTATCCTTTACTTACTTAAGTTCTGTATCATGATTTTGTTGATCTCTTTTGGCTTAAGTCATTTTAAGCTATACAATTGAAACTTACCTTAACTTTGCATTGAATCCTGGGCATCTCAAGAGAATTGATTTTATAGAAGATGTTTCATAAGATTTGAAATTCACTTCTGGTTCATGATGGTAGACGAGATATATCTCAGAGTTTACTATACGTCCAGCGATGTCATGATAAAGGTAGTACAGACAGTAAGCCTGGATGTGTTTAAGACAAGGAGCTATTGCCATTCCAGCCAATATATCCATGGAACCTTTGAGGTCGGAGATTTCATTAACATTAAAGGTCGCACCTTTTCTTTCATCTTTTCCATTGATCACATGCAGTGCATTTTTTTTTACTGTATAGTAAGTTAAGTTGTAATGACGACTTGCAACGAGACACTTTGGTTTTACAATGACTGTCTTTCTCTTTTTGCGATTTTGGATTTTTTTAATTAGTTGTTGCTTTTTGCTTGAGAGGATTTTCTTAAAGAGAGGCCCCATCTTCTTGATTGATCTCATTGTTATGATTGCCTTTCTAGCGTCTTATATGAAAAGAAAAAGGTTAATGGTGGTAGACTATCTAGTTCTATTCTAATCATTCTGAATTTGCATAATGTGGAAATATTTTAGTTACTTCATATTTTGTTATTTATCATGTATAAACTGAACGCCAAAAGAAATATTACACCTCTTTGAATTTGAATATGATACAGAGTTACTAGTTCAGAGGAATTGGTTTTGTTGTGTTGTAACACTCCATCAGTTTAGTGTTTTGTGCTAAAATAGCAAATCTGTAACTTTAATGGTAAATACGTTATCGCCAGTTCTTCATGGGTGATGTATATTGTCCTATTTCCGATCATGCAATAATTGAAGTGAAAATTATAACAATTAACCAAACTGACTTAGTTTTCTTTGATAATGAATGCACGTTCATAAAAAAGGAAATTAATTAAGAAAATATGGCCATTGCGCTGACAATGGTAAGTTAAATATAAACATAACAATAAATGGATGCAGTACTTTTAAATGGCATGTTGTTCAAAATCATTCAGTCTAACGTGTTACGATAAGTATTTGTTCCGAAAACTCAAGTGGAATTGTACTATTACGTGTACAAATATACCATCTTTGGATGTTTGCCTCAAAATAACATCAGTTTGAAACCAGGAATGTCAAGGCAGTACTAAGGTCTTCAGGATGTTTACTTTGACGTTCATACATTCTTTGACCTTCAGTATGTAATAACGTTATGAAGTCTTGAGTAATTGCGTTACTAGAACACATGAATCAAACTTTCATCATTACCTTTGAGTGGAAATAACTGTTCTCGGACGATTTTATTCTTTGTTCCAAAAGACCAAAATAATATATCTCTTATACAAACATCATGAAATTCGTTTTAATTATTTTTAATTTTCTGCCTTTGAAATTTCCATATTTTTATTTAAAAATTATTGCCAATTTGCACTAAGATTTGTTAAATGATGTTGTTTTTAGCGTCATCGTGTGCGTGCAAGAATGGGGTTTTTTTGGAGCAAGAACTTGGGGAGCAGTTACACTCATTAGTACGTTGGGTCTAAGTTTTTACGAATGTGCTAGAAACCATGACGGCGCCGAAAGCACATGACCTACATATTTGTCATTGTTTACTTATTTGTTTGCATTGATGTTTCGAGAGTTAAATGTCTTTAAGTGTATTTAGAAAAACTTGCCCAACGTAAATTTTTCGAACTTTGACAAATGTCTTTGCCGATTTGGCGAAAAATCATCGCCTGTTGATTCCTGACCTTTCCAGTTAAAAAAGTGAAGCTTGTTTTTCAAGGTATTTAATGTTATCTGGGGGCGTATGTTTAACAAACTAAGAATCAACATTTTCTAATAGTATTTGTTTATACTCACTTCTGTATTGTATATCCCCTTATGGTTATGAGAAGTTTAACTTGGATCTCAATCTGTGTTGTGTCCCTGGGCAAGACACTTAATCCACATTGCACTCAGTTCACCCAGCTGTACAAATTGGTACCTGAACAAGGGGGAAGTATGGACCTACAGACCCTTGCAGAATTAGTTACCTGAAAACCGCGGTCTGAATGCAGTCTGATCGCGATCAACTGCATTCAGATTGCAGTTTGATCGCGGTCAACCGCGGTCAACCGCGGTCTGACTGCAATCTGATCGCTGTCAACTGCAATCAGATTGCAGTTTGATCGCGGTCAACCGCGGTCTGACTGCAATCTGATCGCGATCAACCGTGATCAGATTGCAGTCAAACTGCGGTCGATCCGATCAAGGGTTGAGAGTGATTATAGACATTGTCTGCATGTCGGCAGTACAGCATAAGTTTAATCATAATAGATTGAGAAACTCAAATCTGCCGTATTCGGTCCAAATTGATTTTACTACATGATTTGTTATTTGTTATTCAAACTTTAACAACGCATACTATTCCTTTGTTCAGATACTTCATGTCTACCTTCTACACTGTCGTAAAACGTATAGCGATTTTTTGCACTGGTTAAAAAATGAAATAATATCCTGTTGCATAAAGTGTAATTTGAATGTACCTTGCTACGACTTTTTGTAGCGTATGTGTGAAGTTATGATCATCGTTAACTCATCATTACTTATATTCCTCATTCATACAAGAGAGATATATAATTCGTGATATCATATTTGATTTTGTTGAATTTTGGAGACAATAGGAAGAAGGAATAATTACTGATCATGATATTCTCGGTTTTTGGACAACACTGGGTAATTTAGACAGGACACAATGGGAGAAAGTTGTATTATTGGTATATGACTGTCATTTTCAAATATTTTTTCAAAACTGTACATTTTAATTCTTTGTGTGCACGACCTTTTTTTTAATACATTTGGAGGAAATAAAGATGGCTTATCAATCATCGTGACAATCTCACATGCCAGTATGGTAAGGCATAACTGAAACGGTACAACCAGTAGCAGTAGTAATATAAAATGTTTCCATCAAATCAAGTCTAATGGTCTATTTTCAAGGTATAACTGAAATAGAACAAGAACACATATGTAATATTGATTATCTGTGATCAGTTTTGCCGATATATGTGCATTAATTTATATGCGAATTGAGAATTTTGAGAATTTCACCTTCCGGGCCGCATACCTTTAATGAGAAGAGACAACCTCTATGTAGATTTTGTAATTCTGTCATGAATGTAAATATTACAGTGTTTATGTTTTCACGGGTAAGTTTATAATTATGATAACACCCGATAGAAACAGTCAGAGAAAAGTTTATGAATTAATTTTTATGTACAACAGCGACTTCTGACCGATGGTGTCATATACCGCATTGATTTTTCAAAAACGTTCATCTTTTACAGGTTTAACAAGTAGTTTATTGGTCGAGTCATTCAGTGTTGCTGCCAAATTACCAGTTATCAGTATGTCTTGTACTTTAAAATGGCTCAGGTTCATACACGTGGGATCAACAATTTAAGTTGGATCAACCATTTAAGTACGCGGATTAAAAATCGGCAAAAATCTTGTCGATCCCTCGTGAATGTCACCTCCACTTATCGAGAATAATGCAGAGGAATATATGGATGACAACTTCTTTGGTCATTGAATGCAAAGTTTACAAGAATCTGTGTTGAAAAGCCGCATGCAATGAACAAAGAAGTTGTCATCGATATATTCCTCTGCATTACTGTCATTTCAACTTATATCATGCCTCTCAAAGAAGTTAATCGAGAACAGTCGATTGGCTTAAAAGGATTAACGCATGGATAATCCCGATCCTCATGAATACAATTGTCGACAGTAACTTGAGTTACGAGTTAAAACGAGACGTTTTACTAATTTACCATTAGCTGAAATAGTATATGTCTTATATTTGTTTTTACGCTGTTAAAGTTGAGTACCATGTTCTATTGTCCACAGTATACATACCATAGACAAGAGATTTTATTTATTAATGTGGACATTTGTCAAGATTTTGTGCCTTTTAATCTAGCCTTATTATGTTCAGTCCAGAGTTTTTATGTATTGTTGCCAAAAGCTGCAGATTTATTTCAGAAAAAGGAAAATCTTTTTTATGTTAGGTTAAATATATTTCATAGTCAATTTTGTTGTATTTATATTTCATATGTCGTAGTCTCTCATAACCCTCATATCAACGGTTGGCTCTTATGTTTTTGTTTTTAGCAAAATATATATGTATGTAATTCATAAGATGCTAATACTGTTTTAATTTGTTTTATCTATTTGTAAATGTTCGATGTAACCCAGCACGTGACTTATTTTCTCTCTCTCTCTCTCTCTGTTGATCGGCCCTGTTCGTTTCATTCAAGGACATTTGAACTTGATTTGGAGAACTCAGCAGCTTCATCTCGTTTACTCTAGGGTGGGAGATTGCCCCTATTTTCCTCTTTATTGTGTATTGCTTTGCCTACATACCTGATACAAAGGCCGCCGTCATTACTTCGTTAATTAACCCTTGACCCTATTTACTACCCAACATCTCGCTGTCTTACCGTCTCGCTCTAGGAGACAAATAATAACCACAAGAAAGGACTTCCGGTTATGTAAAAGCCATAAAGTCCCGATTGTTTCACGAAGATTATAAAGGAATGGAAGAATAGTATGTTTTAACGTGTGATGTGTCATTTTGCTGCACTGATTTAATTGGGGGAGGGAGAGGAGAACACTGTTAAACATCCATTATTCAGCGTAGCCTACAGCTCGGCTGTACAATCTGAACGCACATACATCTGTAGATTCAAAGTCGGAAACATCAAAGTCCTATTCAGCGATCAAAGCGGTATATCACATACCCATTTCATATCAACGACGGTGACCGGATTGGTGGTATTTATTGTCTGATATTGCTAAAGAGGTTATGTAATGTATTTTTCCCAGGAATGATAGATCGTTATTGCCAGTACCGTTATCTATGGGAATGAGCGGTTTGAGAGCGCAGCCGAAATTACCAGGCGAACACTTTGAAAACTCATTAGAGCGTGACCAGGCCTGTCGCCACTTGCGTATCTACCATAATGTCCGGAGATAAACCCCCTTAAAACCTAAACCATTTATGTGTTAAATTCTGATTTATAAAAATGGCAGAAGCAGTTACATTAACATCTAAGAAATACGCTAAACTCGAACTTTATAAAACGGTGAGTCAATTTTGTTTGCGGATTCGCTTTGATGGATGTGACTGTACCATTATGCGGAATGTGATGATCCCAAATATAACATTGGTGCATTTTCAATACGAATCGAAACCTTATATATCATAAATATATCAATCACTGCCGTAACAATAATGTATGTTTAATTATTCTATTCTTGACATGTGTTGTAAAAATACGGATATTGATCATAACTTACTATAGATTATTCACTGTGGCGTCTATATTTTTCATAAAAATAAAGATATCATGATAAATAACATTTAACCGTCCACACTTTTCCTTTCCATTCATATCACCATGGTACAATTATCCACCGTCTAATGGCTCTTTAGAATAAATCTTTATTTTGCAGTAAACTCACAAAAATGTAACATTATTTAGGTATTCATTTTTAGAAAATATTCGGTTTGGTCACTGAAAATATAAACAATTTGTTATTTGTCACCGTAAAAAAAACAGTCAGTGTATGTTATGTAAGATTCAGCAAACAACAGACCATCAGATTATCACTTTAAACAGACAAGTCTAGCCACAACGGTGCCAATATAACAATGAAATTTTATCAAGATGAAGCCTTGTTGCGTCATTTATAGGGTTTTGAAATATACAATGCGACATGTTTATACAATTAAAAATTAGCTTGAATAAACTATTATTGAGCCGTCGGATATCTATGCTTTCGGAATAAATAAAACTTGAATGTATTTTGTAACTATTTGTATGTAAAATGAACGATGAAAAGGGTGTCATTACACGTTGAAACTACTCCCCTTCTCCTACGTCATAGAAGGTAGATATGCTCGTGACACGCTTCAGTGACCACAGATTCTGTTCGCCGCGGCTAATTAGGAAGAAGAAGAAAGAAAAATATTTCATTTAGGTGTCACACAACGTACATTCATAAAAACAGTAATATATCAATATACAGTACGTTGTCCGGCCAACAATGGCCTACGAGACACCAAAACACTCTAAGGGCGCTTAAGCGCTAAAATGTTTAAAATATATTATATAAAATCATATTTTAAAATTTAAATATTGCTTATATAATGGTGCTTTTCCTGCGTCTAAACATTGCATAAAGTGTAGCGGCAAGTGATGGGGAAAGTTGGGGGAGCTGCATAATGAATATTATTTGGTCTGTTGGGGACATATTGATAAACTGATAATTAATAGATTTTGCCTTCAGCCATAAACAGGATCTAATATCCGAATAAAATTGGCAAGAAGTTAGAAAATGAATCTCATCTTCAACTGCACTGGAATTACAATATTTGCAAATACGTTGATTTAATGGTGTTTTTTGTTTAGAAATGCAGGATAACCACCCCATTTCACCCCGTACTGCGAGATTTGCAGTTTTATTACCAACGCCAAGAAAAAACCGGCTAGCCCTGTTTTGAACGATGTTAATACTTCTAAATTCTTTAGTACCCCTAATTAGGCAGTGTATTTGAAAAGCTTTATTTAGGCAGGTTACCGTCGTTCTTTCGAAAATTCAAAGTTGAATATAATTCAAATTGCAAGCCCCTTTTCATGAATCCCCAAAGTGGCTATAGACCATTTTAGTCCTCCTTAACGATAAGAACTGATGAGGGATACACATTCCTAATCACTGATGAAAGTGGTACATGTATATCACATGATCACTCTATGTTACCGCCGGTGACCAGTTTGTCGGTATGTATTGAGTGACAATGGCGTCATCACTGTGTCTTGTATGTTGTGTCATATATTAAGACTGCTTCCATAAAAAATAATGTCTTTTGAACTCAGGCGATCATTCATTGATATACTTTTTAAAAAGGATGAGTTAGTGTCAGGATTAATTGTGCGAACACTAAACGACGACAGTTTCTGGTATTGGGCAAAAAGGATTTACTGAACACTTCTCATATTTGATAAAACCTAAATCAAGAATGTCATCTATGATGTTGAAAGAGATTATCATAATACGTTAGACATATATGATAGTAAGAAAATGACATTAACGACTTATCTTATAATTATTCTATTTTTTTGCATTAAATTACAAACTTTCCACTGAAAAAAAGATATAAATAATGTAATAATGATTTTTGATATAAAAAAGCAAGAGTCTGATATCTAATAATTCCTAAATTTGATGATAATGATGTTTCTGAATAACATGAACCCGTAATGTAGCATAGCGACACAAACAGTGGGATATTAAAATTCAGTTATTGAAACAGTGTCAATTGTTCAATAGCAGCATTTACAGGAAATTAATACAGCCAAATGTTAATTCATGACATATTTACATTCAATCATTTCTTATGTTTTCCCGAAATGTTCACTAGAAGTACAACCAATCCCGATGTTATGTAACTACGAGACGAGTGACACATGAATAAACTCGTCGGTCTGTCTCTTCTAAGTAAATCCTGATTCACCGAGGGAGCTAGCTAATCACCGAGACATACACATGTACACCTGTTGTATGTACACGATGTCAGACAAACAGACACACAGAATATTTGTGTCTCACTTGGTTACACAACCAATCTATCAGCACGAATAATTACCACCTGCAGTCGTTTGTTAGATTGTTATATTATTGTGCCAACACCCCAATCTCCCGGAAACACTAAGTCTTCATCTCGAAAATGAAAGGAAACTCTTTTGAAAGTTCTAATAACCACAAACATATTTTTTTCTATTTCTTTGGAATATATGAAAGTCTGATTACAATATTGTATAGTGCGTCAAAGGTCGCTACTCAAATATGTTCAGTTAGTCGCATACCGTTTCGTCGAATTTATAGTTTTAGGATAGAAAAATCCATTCGACGGATCGGTACTGTAGCCGGCATCATTCCCCTAGCCCCCGTTCCTCTAGCCCCCTGTTGTTACAAGCCACTAATCAGTACCTCTAGCCCCTCGACTGGCTGTTCCATTCACTGTGATCACTCCCCTCAATCGGATTAGCTGATACTGTTAATTAACCAGAGTTCATTAGCTGAGATAACGAGATGATTGTCTTTGGTGATTGCCTTTGGACTACCTGATGTTATGTTTACTGTTACCTTAAACTGAGTAGAGTCAAGGTGATTGTCTTTTGTGTTAGATTGGACTTCCTGATGTTATTTTTACCGTTACCTTATTGTAGATCCGGCGTACGCCAAGGTGAAAATTTATCACCAACTCTGTTTGCAATTTTTATGAATGATATTGAAATGTGTTTTAATAAGGATTTTTGTAATGGGGTAGAGCTTAAACAAACCTGAGGATTTTAATGATAGATTAGAAAATGTGATAAAAATGTTTTTATTATTATATGCTGATGATGCAGTCCTCCTGGCTTCAAACTCTCATGATCTTCAAAAAATGCTAGATTCTTTTAATGTCTACTGTGATATTTGGAAACTTAATGTTAATGTTAACTGCACCTGACATATGAATTACAATTACGTTTATTCGATTCTATGGTGTTGCTTATTCTTCTTTACGGCTGTGAGATATGGGGATTTGAAAATGTCACATCTATTGAAAAAGTGCACATTAATTTTCTTAAGCAATTAGCACCTCTTAGGGAGAGTACTCGAAATTTTATGTTGTATGGAGAATTTGGTAGATGCCCACTTGCTATCACTATCAAATTAAGAATTATTTCTTTTTGGTGTCGACATTACTATATTTCATTACTTCAAATCATAACTTACCCATTGAAACAGGTCGCTGGAGTAATATCCAAAAGCATAACAGAATTTGTAAACTTTGTATTAGTTATGAAATTGGCGACGAATTCCATTATTTATTCATTTGTTCTCATTTCATAAATGCAAGAGTTAAATATATCAAGCCGTATTTCTATACTAGACCAAATTATTTTAAAATGAAGACACTATTCCAAATGCCATATACATAGAGATTATTAACCGAGTGTGTTTCCGTATCATTAATATCATATAATAGGAATAAAATTTGTATTATGCGAGCCTATGATACCTTCTAAAAATATGTTTGACCTAGATTTTGCGGAGCAATTGCTTTCACAATAAACCAAGGTGAAGGTCATATTGTCGGCGATGTACAGTTGTGAACAGTCTAGAAATATTCCTTCATGAAATGATTTTTTCACAGTGATAGAAACATCTCCTTCAATCTATGAACATTTTCAGTCTGATTTCCAATGCACGAGTAAACATTGTATTTTTTAATAACACAAAATGTGCAAGAACCAGTTGTCAACGTCGCTACAACAGGGGAAGTAACTCTAACTGCATTTTGAAAAGCTGCATTGTCATTGATGTTACGCCAGTTCAGTTACGGTATCCTTAGACTAAACGTCGACTATTTGCGAAGGTGAGGTTGTTGCGTTTGTAACTACGCTACTAGATAATCTGTACTATCACTAGAATATGATTTGTTTATGTTGATAAGTTGGTAACCGACACGACCAAAGCGATCTAGGCCTATGTTATGCACGAAAATTGAAGCACCTATTTTTTCGATAGCCGATATTGTTAGCTGCATATCGTTTTATTTTTAAACGCACAATGAAAACAACTTGAAATGCTTCGATAACCAAGCTATTTCTAAAATACGAATGCGTGATAAGTTTTGACAGATTTTGTTTACGATATTTTATATTCGATAAAAAACCCACAAAACCTGAAAACTCCCGACGACGTTATCAATGTTTAGAGACCGGTTTAGGACTCGCATGACATGCATGGAGTTTTGAGAAAATAGTTCGGGTTTTGACCTCATTTGCATTGTTATCAGGGATCTAGAGGAACGGGGGCTAGAGGGGTGGAGTCCTGTAGCCTACTTCATTTATTAACTTAGATTCTCCCAGTGTCTCTTGCTCGTCAAACTTCGAATGATCGTCACAAAATCACCCAAGCGTTATTCGACGGATAGGTACAGAATCAGTTTTGAAAATTTAAAGGATCAGGCTGTAATTGTTCAGTTTGGTAATGGAAGCCACTTTTGATGGGTCGCTTAGACTTGTCTGGCCACAAACCAGTGAATGCATTGACTACACACGGCCCCTTTTTGTGACCGGGCGTCATTAACAGAATCAGCCTCGTTATCTATACATCTATCGTAACAATACCACAGAAAAAAACCCAATAAATAACGATTTTCAGAAAATGATTCCACTCAGTTAGGTAAATCATTTGACGATGTAACACTACTAAGCATTTGGTGTAAAAGGGATATCAATGGTAATTAAACAATTATTTAGGCGGTATATCAGTTGAATTAATGATGCATTACTTTCTATGTTTATTGTGTCACAACCGCGCAAGTTTTATGGCCCCTAACCCAGGTGGGTTTTTCACAGCCGATAATTACGCTGTCTTAATGAAAGGCCAATTAAAGGTGTTTATTTGACAATTAAAAGAAAAATCAAGTTCCTTTTTCATTTTTTTAAAAATCGAAAAGTGGTAAAGTTGAGGTTAATGGATGTTTAACTTAACGATTGACATGTAAAGTTCATTTACGGTAATTAATATGCTCACATGGCAATTTAAAGCACGATTTTCTTACTGAAATAAAGGGATCTTACGAAATGATAAATACGTGTTAACAATGGCTAAATAAATAGAGATTATTACCCGAGGAAGTGTGTCATATGACTTTTACGAAACGAGCGTGAATTTTTGTAATACCCGAGCGAGAGCGAGGGTTATACACAAATTTGCACGAGTTTCGTAAAAGTCATATGACACACCTCCGAGGGTAATAATTTCTTTATTTCCGATTCTATTCCATTTTATCATCTTAAAAATATCCAAGAAACGGGCCGCTTCCGTTGCGACGGCCGACTACGATGACGTCACAAACATTGGTGTTATGTCGTCCCAGGCGAAAAAATACGGGAACTCGCGCTACAACAATCGTTGCTAGGAAAAATTGATATGTGTACTAGTGCTCATATTGAAAATACGTCACCTCTTATTTCCAACCGTGTGGGTAATAATACTTTGTATCAATAAAAATAGTTCTAAAACGAATGCACAATGTTCGGTTACGTCATGTGAGCCGATTTCCCTTCGAGCGGCCACATTGTATTCCATAATGTTCACACATTAAAATGGCCGCTCGAATGTTCAAGTTCAAGGGATCCGACTGATATGGCGAAACACAGTGTGTTATAAACATCCAACAAGCAGGTTAATTTCGAATATGGTATAACTACTTGGCCACTAATTCATCAAACCGTTTAGACACCTTTGTGGCACCATTTTGACACAGAATGAGGCACCATTTTGACAATAAAAATGATCGACACACACATATATTCCAGTGCACATATTGTATTACTAGTATGTATATGTATATCAAAATTTACTTACCAAAGCTTGAGTAGAAATATCCATTTAATGAAGCTTGTATATGTATGGTATCCATTATAGAAAATCTAACCCAGTATGTTCCACGTCAAAGCAACACGACAGAAGACTACTGTCTACACGTGTAACCCGTGCATCACCGACCAGCCTTACCAAATCGTATCAAACAGCTGTGTTTGAGCGATTTATTGTTTTGTTTTGGTACATAGCTAAACTTCATTGTTTTGTTTTGTTTTTTTGGTTTATTTGTTTTTGGATTTGTGCGTGTGTGTCTTTGTGACCCATTTTGACCTATTTTAACAGATGTTCATAATAATAGGTCATTTATGATTATTGTAGTACCGAGGTTGCCTTAAGGATACTTTAAGCGTACAATTTAGGTTTCCCTTATTAACTTATTTTACCCGTGGATCGGATCTCCATTACTTTAGCTTTCTAGAATATCCAAATGGATTTTCCTTTTCTGTTTATTTGTTTTTATTGCGCCTCCGTTAGCCATTCACCTTATGACAAGCTATCTATTGATAGTGTTCCTTTTTATGTTGTTATCCAATTTTCCTCCCATAATTTACATTCCACTATGTTTATGAAACTGGAAGTCACAAAACTGCACATTGTTCAAATATTGAAATTGATACACTCATGCATTTCATCGGATAGGGACTGTTGGGTCAGTTTAATCTTTTACATTAACCCATGACAGATCTATCTGTAATTTCAATGAACTGTAGGGGTATTTGTGATACGAAAAAGCGTAGACAGGTTTTTCACTTCTTAAAAAAGAAAAAGGCTTCCATTTATTGTCTTCAAGATGTTCATTTCACAAAAGATAAAGAACAACTTATTAAACAGCAATGGGGATATTCCGAGTGCTACTTCAGTTCATTTAAATCTAATGCAAGAGGTACGGCTATTTTTTTCAATAATAATTTTGAATTTAAAGTTTTAAAGGAATTCTCTGATGAAAATGGTAATTTTAATGCTCTTGACATAGAGATAGATAATTGTATTTATTTCCTTTTAAATATCTATGGGCCCAATGACGACACCCCGGAATTTTATGATAAACTCTCTGAAATAATAGAAGAATCTGAAGGAGAATATGTAATACTTTGTGGTGATTGGAATCTGGTGTTAGACCCACTGATTGATCAATTTAATTACAAACATGTCAATAACCCTAATGCTAGAAATAGAGTATTGGAAATGCAGCATGTATATGATCTGAAAGATGTATGGCGTGAATTTCATTTAGATGACAGAAGATATACCTGGCGTCAACCGACACCATTAAAACAATCGCGACTTGATTTCTTTCTAATCTCCCACAACCTGCTCTCCTCTGTAACATCTACCTCCATTAATCCCGGTTTTAAAACTGACCATTCATTTATTGAACTATCAATTAAAGTTAATGAAGTAAAAAGAGGCAAAGGGTTTTGGAAATTTAACAGTTCGTTATTATACGACAAAGATTATGTTAATTTGGTAAAACAAACTTTAACAGAAACTGTGAAATTTTATAAATCATTATACACTAGCCAAGTGTGTTGTAATGTAGATCTGGATGAAATTATCCCAGAACATTCTTGTAATAAACTTGACGATAGTACATCAGCTGATCTTGAGGGAGAATTAACTTACAATGAAGTACTTTCTGCTCTAAAGCGTATGAAAAATGAAAAAAGTCCAGGCCCTGATGGTTTTACAGCCGAATTCATTAAGTTTTTTTGGCGAGATTTGAATAAATATTTACTAAACTCTCTTAATTATGCCTACAAAAATGGTTCACTATCAGTTACTCAAACACAGTGCGTTATAACATGTATTCCAAAGGAAAATAAGCCAAAAAGATACTTAAAAAATTGGAGACCAATATCTCTATGATATATATAGTATGTATATGTATTATGTGTTATGATAGTGTGAGACAAGAAGGATTGCTAGCGTATCTCATTCCTACAGTTTAGTATCTATTTCAACGCCGCTTCAATTCATATTTCTCAAATCTGGATGAAAAACAAATATCAAACTCAATGAATATACTGTATAATTTTCTGCCATATATTTTATGTAGCGTATGAAACTTTATGTTGTTCTGTTAGTGAACGTCACCCATTATTATTTTTGCAAATATATCTTCGAATCGCCTTAGCATAACTTGTTGGCCAAACCGATTCATTTATCTTTAATGAAATGAATATGTTTAAACCAAATCAATGAAATCAAAAATGAAAAGAACAATATAATGTGTTTAAAACATCAAATCAGTGAATACCTTATGAAAAGTGTCATGTTGTTGGGTATGCCAAATGAGGAAGAGGGCTGCAGCTCTAATTTAAATTTTTGTCGAAGATACGTTTTGGCAGTGGTTCAAACCAAGTATCGATTGTAATATTGTAATGATTAGTACCAGGATCAGCACCTACATATAATCGACCGAAATATTTGTAATAACTTGAGGGAATTGGATACCAACTCAAAGGTGTATACACGTGAACTGAATGTAATTGAAAAATTAGTTCATTGTCCATTGTTATCTGAAAACCAGTATAGTATGACTAAATATTGGTGTAAGCTTTTCGTGTGTGATTATGATATTTTACGTATTTGTTATGAGTATCTGTAAAAGGAGTTGAAAATTTAACCTGTTCAGATTCCCACGTTTCAGGTTAAACGTATACCGTTATTGTCATTAATTTCATTTAAGTATGATTATAGATTGAATAGATTATTCATCAGTGTTAAAACAACAGGCTTTCTTATAAACAGTTAAATATGGGGTCTCTGAGTGTAATAAAGTTCTGTTCTGTTCTGAAAAACCAAATGATTATTACCATATCACCCAGTTAAATATCTTGCTCATTGCGTAATAATACTTTTGTTTAATGTTCACTGTAATATTATTCACGCAAATCTATTACATATCATTACATGAAATATGTATAGAAAAACCTACACTTTGTCTACTCAACGGTTCTTATTATCAGTAGAAACTGAAAATATAATGAAATAAATATTGCTCATTTCAAATAACCAATGTGAACAGATGAAATTGTAGACGAATTATTCTTTATATTAAAGTGGCAGTAGCACGTTCTTTCTTGAAGAAAAACAATATAAATTTGTCACTGATAATTGAATGTTAATGATTAATGTATTATGTTGATAATGTCAAAAATCGTATTACACAATCATCCATTGTAAGAAAATAAATTATAAAGTTTCACATAAAGACCATTGGCGGTCATTTTTGTATGAACAACTTTAACTCATTTTGTGTAAGAAAACAAGAATCCAATGGCTGAACTTTACAAAATATATTTAATTCATTACTGCTTCATTCAGTTAAAATATTTGTCTTTCAATTGGAACCATTTATTTTCATTTTCCTGACATCAGCTTATATTCCTCCAAAAAACGTACTACTGTCCCTTTAAAATATCCTTTATATGTTAATTCCAGAATACGATTTGTCAAACCTTACGCAAGTTTTTAAATACTATAATGCTTATTAAAATCACGCCTCACAACACATAACCTAGTCTTATTCAATTCGAATTGAGTAAAAGAAAATTATTTGTATTGATTACTGATAATCACTTCTGGCCGTAACAAGTGAAACGGTGATACCGATGTTGCATATAACTACTACATGTTTAGTGTTTACAATTAACATGTTTTATTTGGTCATAAAACATATGCCTTTTCCATACATATGTAAATCAACCATAACATTGTTTATGCGTTTTCAAATTATAACTGACGACAAACATATCTGTACAAATTGACTGTCCTCTTTATATCAACTGATGGGCTTTATAGATCAAATTTTCCTTCTTTCAATGATTCTGAATTGACCACGGTCAAACGCGATCAGAATGCAATCCGATCGCGGTCAACCGCGGTCCGACTGCATTCTGATCGCGGTCAACTGCAATCAGATTGCAGTTTGATCGCGGTCAACCGCGGTCTGACTGCAATCTGATCGCGGTCAACCGCGGTCCGACTGCAGTTTGATCGCGGTCAACTGCAATCAGATTGCAGTTTGATCGCGGTAGGTACCGGTAAAGATATCTGCAACCGTCTGTATACGGTCGAGCGGAGCGCTGTTTAATCGGCGGCACCGAAAATACTATCCCTCCAGGGTAATAATACTCATCGCGCTTTGAGCATGCTTTGTCATGGATATATGCGCGGTATAAGAAAGCTATTATTATTATTATTATTAACTACTTTAGAACAAATACTGAATAAGATGTCTTCCTCTTACAACTGATTATTATCCACTTCTACAGTGCCCTAATATCAATCAAAGCAAACACACAAATTTTACAGGATTACAATATGTGAAATGAATCTCAATGTCAAGAAAACAAGAACACAACACGTACCTTTTTCATTACAATCATATTTAGAAGACATATCACCACTTTTAGAACACAAGAGAGTTGAATCCACAAGTGTTTATAGAAGCGTATACAAGTATTTTCTGATATGTTAAACATTATTGGGTTGTATTGGAAGTTGGCGATATAATAAAAGGAAAATGGGACTTTTGTCAGGTTTTATTGGCTCCGGGTCAATAATCCGTTAAAAAGTTAAATTCACATTGGTACATTTATCCAACTACACCTGTTTTTAAGTTAATATTCATAATTGATCATTCTTTAACTTTTGAAATGGCACACCTCCTGTGACTCAAACTGTCACAATACCGATTCCGGGGCTCTTGTGTGTTTAAAAGGTATAACAATTTAGTTACCGATGAGGGATATGTGGTATACTACTTGTACAACAAGATTGACGGCATAATTAAGTCGGTCAAAACTAGAAGGCTTTGACTTTCTTGAAATTGGAATTGTTAGAAATTGTTATGAAAGGAACTCATGAGAACCACATGCAAACAATACGCAAAATATTTTCATGATTATGTAGTATTGACTGCCAGATCATATGAAAAAAATTACAGTTTCACAAACTCATTATTTCTAAAAAATAAAATAAAAACAGTCAAATGAATAACATACTTTAAATTTAACATGTATAATTTTCTATTGAAGCTCTTAACATTTAATGTTTATATTCACCACATATCAAAAGATAACATCAACGGAAATCATTTATCATTTTTTATCGTAGATCATAACATTTGCTGAAATGTTCACCATATATTAGAAGAGAATATCAATTCTTTATTTCTGAGATGACAGACAAATTGTATTTTATAATGTATGATGTAGACTCTTCTCTGTTACATGATTTATGTATCCAAACTGGAATCAAAGATGAGTCATATGTGCAATTCAATTATTTCAAAATACACAAACCAGGGTTTTTTCCAGCTTATGTTAATTTACATATCGTGATATATGCGGACATTCATGTACAGGGGTCTTCAATCAAAGCACCTGGGTATTTAAGAAATATGTAAAAGGCAGCCCTTGATCCAATCTATATTAGGTAATTTAATCTGTCTTGATATTCTAGATAAAAACATCTTACATGTATCAAAAATAATAAAATCACTGTTATCACACACATTTTAGGACTTAAATTATTCAAAACCAAAAGCATTTTAGTTTTGTTCGTTATTGGTTTATATATATGTAGGACTCAGATCTGTGGCGGGTCTCTAATCCATGGCGGATTTCCAAATCTATGGCGAGTTTGATTGTTTGATTGTTTATTGACGTCATGTTAAGTGACGTCATTGACGGATGACGTCATAATCGCTAACTGTTCGCGTCGCCAGACGAAACCGTTGCTTTTCATTGGGATGGCAAGATATTTTCCAACAGAGAGAAAAGAATTCAGCCGCTTTTCCCGTCCGAGATAGCATATAATACCAATTGCTCTATGTTACTCATTTCCGTCATACTGTCTATTTAAGCCTTGGAAAAATATCAGCTCTCCATTGCAGCCCTCGAATGCATTGCAACTGTCTTCTATAGTCATAAATTTGCTGAAACTATCTTCTTTAGCCCTTGGAGTCATACTAAATATCTACTTTAGCCCTTGGATTCATATTAAGGGTTTTTCTTAACGGTTAGGGTTAGGGTTAGCGTTATAGGTTCACTGTACAATACGTTCGCAACTTTATCTCCAATATACGTTACCGACCCTTACACTAGACAAACTAACCCTAAAACATTATCGATACGGATCCAAGGGTTAAAAAAGGTAGTCAACGAATATCTAACTGCTAAATAAGTCAGTCTAACGAGAATCCAAGGGCTAATTTCCTAAAGATATTAATTTAGTTGCGAACATATTGTTGTCCCGATTGCATTACTTAGTTACCAATTGCAGATTTTGGCCTAGAAAACAGTTAACAAATATTCTTAATAGTGCATAAATTAATATATGTTTTGGCTAAGATAATGATTTGGTTCATCAAAACATTATGTTGTGATGTAACAAACCAAATCC
Organism: Steromphala cineraria; assembly: GCA_916613615.1. Taxonomy (NCBI): domain Eukaryota; kingdom Metazoa; phylum Mollusca; class Gastropoda; order Trochida; family Trochidae; genus Steromphala; species Steromphala cineraria. Next base: position 22,746,533 of record OU744725.1, read on the forward strand.
GGTATTTAGAGAATATGATAGTTTGTGGCAAACTTCAAGTTCAATCCAGAATTTAATGGTCTCAACACATTCCCAATAAACATGACATATGCTCTCAGAGAAATCTTTACAAAAGCTACATAGATCATTATCAACTAGATTCATTCTTAACAATTCCTTTTTAGTATAGACAGCTCTTTGCAAGAATCTTAATTGAAAATCAAGAATTTTTACATCCTTCATAGATAATCTATAATTATTGAAACTGTTGTAAGTGAAAAGTGAAAATACCCAAGTTATGAGAAACAAGTTTTTTTCATGTGACTTGATTCTTCAGAAAGAAAGAGAATTCATTTTAAAATATTTTTTCCTGGAAAGCTTTTTTTAAATGTATTTTTGATAACTATTTAAAACTAAACATCTCAAAGTTTGGTTCAACATTATATTAAAGTGGGATTTTGTTTCCTTTTTTCAGGTTTATTATCATTGAGTTTGTTAGGTAATATTCTCTTCAATACATCTTACCTCTCAAGTTATTTTCAAGCCCTACTGGTATGTTTTGAATATGTTACATACATGTCTGAAATAAACACTTACAAGTGAAGTTATCAAACATGGTCTAGGGGAGACAACTTGCTGCCCTGTGTCCTTGGCCCGTTGGGGGCGTGGCTAACAATCAAGTGATGTGGGTCTGTTTATTCATATTTCAAACTTCTTTGTAATTTAGAAATGAGTGTTACTGATACAAATAAACTTGAATAGGCTTGAGATTCTTAAGAAAACTAAAACATACAACTACGCAATGTTCCCGCCATATTTTTTGCGCGAAATAAATCGTGCCATCTCGTAAAGGGGGCGGAGCTTACACGATGAAGGGCCGTCAGTCAAGTTTGACGGCCGGTTCGGAAACATGTATGACTGAGGACACTGGAAGCTTATTTTTCCGTTTAAAGTAAGACTATTAAATCCAAATAAAATAAAATATGATTTTAAAATTTCTTTTTAAAACTTGTACGATATAAGTGTTATGTAAATTTGTTTTATTTTAGTAAAACGAGGTAATGACTGTTTTTTTTTAGATTTCAGTTTTTTTCACATTTGTGTGAAAAATACTTTGGATTTTATACATTTTCACTCGACACATACTTCAATTAATGATTTTTTTCTGCTTTAGATGTCTATAATACTAAAAAATTTGTTCATAATTGTTTTGTACGCTATTTCAGCGCAGCTATGATAATCAAAGTTCACAACCAATGCGACCAAACAGTAATGGCGAAATTTGCCGTAACACCGTTCTGATTGAATTACCGGATTTTGTAGGAAGTGGGCGACATATATTTCACTTAAAACATCAAAAGAAAACTATATCAAATGAATGCCTGTGAATTCATTTTTGCCAATCTTTGATTATGGATATATTTTGTCCATTATGTAATGATCAGTTGATACTTTGGTACGTAGTTGCAAAAAGTCGCTTGTTTTCAGTTTCCATCTCGTCGAAAACAGTTGTCGTTTGAAGTCTGATTAATGCAATGTAATTTCCGTGCTTATGTATCTGAAATTTACATCATATTTAGGACGAGAGAAATGTCTATCGGTGGCTGAAATTTCAGCCAGTATCCATTTGTCATGAAAACAAACGATCGAATTCTATGCATAGTTGATTTTCCGCGCATTGTTTGTCAATGACGTCACAAGAAACAATGTTCAACAAATTGGTTACAAAAAGATAAATTGTATTAGTTCCGGATCTAGTAGGTGCATGCAGAAAGTAAACACACCATTGTGATCACTGACATTTTCTCTCTCGAAAAGTTTTAAATAATTTACAGTTTATACAAATGGAAACTTTTTCCAAGCAATGGAGGGTCGGGATACCAACATGTAGTTTACTGAATTTACCGTAAAAACACGGTCTTTCTGTTTGACAGCATCGACAGTCGTCATTCACCTAAACATTTACAGATTTTTTATATCTATCACTAGCAAATTACATAGTGAACAAGTGTGTGTAATTTGGTGATTTGATGTCGCCGAACAAAAAAGATACAGCTGAATTAAGAACATGTATCAATTTTCGTTGACGTCACAGAAATTTATCTGGCACGGGGTAAGCGTCAACGTTATTTTTATGAAGCACCAAGGGGGTTAAGTACATGTAGGAAAACACATAAATTTAATATTGGTAACTCAATTCTAAAAATGTCTAATCACAGTCAATTCAAAATCCGCCACAGCTTTTGATAGGTACGGCAATTTTCCATGCATTTGAAAATCCGCCATGGATTTGGAAATCCGCCACGGATTTGAGGCCTGCCATGGATTTGAGTCCTACATATATAATAACTCAAGAGTGACCATCCTGTAAGCGAAGCTCCTATATTATCTAAGCCCCGTTTATATGTGCGGTTACCCCCGGGGGTAAAGGAAATGTTTTGCCCCAGGGGGGTAAATTTCGTCATGTAAACGCAATTTTTAAGAGGGCTATACTTACCCCCGGGGGCAAAGTGCGAAATATTTACCCCTGGTCTGGAGGTAGGGCAAATCAGATACCCTCGGGGGTGTAAATACCCCTGGGGGCAAACCTGTCATGTAAACACTTTACTTTGTATATCCCAGGGGGCAAAACTGAATATCCTTATAAAAGTCAATATATGAAGAGAAAATAATGCCCCTAGGTATTGCAATTTCATTTCATATAAACGCAATGCAATATTTGACTTTTGCCCCTGGGGGCAAATTTACCCCCGGGGGTATAATACCCCCAAGGGTAAATGTGCGGCATGTAAACCCACCTTAATACTCTCTTAAAACAATATCGCCGATGCACTGTAAACAAAGCTACATGTACCCATCACAGTCAAGTCTTTGGCTTGATTATATATCAATTTAGGGTGGGTGCAGGCTAGGCGTTCGGCCTTCTTTATACTATGTAACATTAAAAGCGTTCAAATCGAGTAGTCTTACAACTTTTTTTGTAGCGGAACGATTGGAGACTTCTTTTGAGTTGGGGCCTATGTTTCACTGTCATGTCTTCTCCTCACCAACAATAGAATAGGCATTTTTTTTTATATTTATTTCAAATTTCAAAATTTTATTAGAAGGGAACATTACTCAAATCGTATGGCCTTATGGGTCAAACAAGCTATGGTAACTTTTAATTGAAAATTCAAGTCATGTAGTGATTAAAATTGTGCATAGTTAGGTTAAAGCCATTTCATCACTTCTTTAACCTGACCTTTCACGGATAGCTTGGAAATTATTTTTTAGTTGTAGTTATTCCCATTTTTTGTGATTTTTCCAAGTTTTTTTTCATAAAGCCCCCAAGGTTAAAGCTGATGTACGTTAGTAGGTGAAAAGACATCATTTCAAATATGATTTCATTTAGTTGGGAAACTGAAGTTTACTTCTAGGTAACAGTTACCTAATTTCAGAGTAGTATTTCTGAATACATAAACATGTCTCTTGGCAGAGAAAATAATTTGATCCGATTCGAAAGTCAAGGACATCTCGTTTAATATCATCATGAAGTTACAAATATTAAAATTGTATTTAATTGGAAGTGTGTCAAAGTTGTGTCTGACAGTTTCGATTTGTTGGACCTCGATGTTTTATGTCAAAATTATCTGAACAAACAAAACAGCAATCTTATGATGATGTCATTTCTTTCGTTTATTCACTATAACGTGCCAAATACAAATAAGTTTCAAAACTAATCTTCTTCCGTATTTGCATTGCATGACAACAAACAAGTTGTTGCAACGTAGGCGTTATGATTAGGATTATTCGTACAGCAATTCAACGGTTCATTTTAATTTCCATCACATCTGGAACGATTATTATAAATATTTATGTCACAAAACTTTATAGTTTGTGGATCATCAGCGGGAACAATGACAACTTTGTTCTTGACGACATCCACACAATAAATTCTGTTCCTAGAGGGAGTAAACAAGATAATCTCTCGCACATCCTTCTTTGTCATTAGGATGTCATATAATTTGGCACTGATATCGGTGATAATTATTAGAAAATTTCCATACGTTTGAATTGATTTTATTCCACCAACATCCATTAAATTGCGAACAAAGATGCACTTTGAATAGGTATGTTTCAACAGTTTAAACTTCATTAGGACACTGCGGTGTATGATGTAAACGCTCATTTCTGAATCAAGAGACACACCGACTACATGTGAGCTGCAAGAAAGACACAAGAGAAAAGTCAGATAGCATAAATGCATTTATATATATATATATATACAACAAAACTTAATTTATCAACCCCTATTCTTCCTACAGAAAAATACTTCTCTGAATATCTTTTTAACGGCTTTTTAATTTTTAATTCAAAATCCAAGTTACCTTATAATTGAAAATGAAAATCAATATTTTTTGCTTTAATATTATAATCATCATTCACTTGACTGAAATTATGTTTTTTTAATAAATGACCTCATAGCAAATGTTAGTTGTTAAAGCAGTATGAAAATTGCATTTTCTTAATAATTGTTGAAAGAAGTACTGAAAAAGCCATGTCCTCGTAGCCTTTAATTAGGCACGATAAAGAAGGTTTTTGTGTATTAATGTCAACTATGGATCAAAATGTTATTTCTGATTTTAAAACTCCAAAGTGTAATGTGCAGTTTCTTCCGAATGGAAATAGTTATTTTTGGGCAAATGATACTTTTCCAACATTTTCCCACATATTATGATTATTTTTGCACATAAGGGATATTTGGTTCACTTAAATAGTCAATAAAAAAGCAAATGTTATATCTTGAGTGGTTAAAACGTCAAGTTGATCAAAATATTCCAAGAAAATCAACATTCATTATACAAATAGCTAGGGGCTGCTTGAATCAAATTTACAGTACAGTACAGTACAGTACAGTACTATATGCATGCCTTTAATAAAGAACAAAGTTTTCAATAATTGCACTCGTGTGATTATCAATTTGTCAAGATCGTCTTTTTTTGTTTCAGTGAAGTATTTTTCATTCCACAATCATCCGCTTATTCAGTAAATGTCGGCAGAGATGAAGTTATTTAAAAAAAGAGTTCTTGTTGGTGTTTTTTGACAAATTAAAGTCATGATCACTCACCTTGAATCTGAGTCAGAGACTGGACAAGTTAGATACTTTGTTGTTGAACGTATCGTTCCATTAGTTTTGGGCTCAGAGTTATACGAGAGATCAAGGTTCAGATTATTTTTCAGAGTCCTGCTCTTTCTATCAAGAAGGTAATACACGCAGAAAGAATGGATGTTGTTCAGACAGGGTGCAGTTGTCATCCCTCTTACTATATAATCTCTTCCTGCTTTCCTTCCACACATATTCACCGCCCTTATATTTTGAAGTTTCACAGATCCATCTCCTTGCTTTTCAATCTTCAGTAGGTTATTAGGGGCGCATGCATAATAAGTAAAAGGGGAGTGAAGACTTGCCACCAAGAATTGTTGTTTGTAAGAGCTTTTCTTCTTCAGCTTCTGTTCGGTTGGTGGTTTCGAACCTGACAGACAAAAATTATTTATAAACGTTTTGACAATCAAGTTCTTATGACTCTTCATGTTTCAAGGAGGAAATGATTGCCTAAAATCAAATTAATTTCGAAACAAATTATAAGCTTTGTGTGCTTAACATACAAATCAAATGAAAATAGTGCCATAAGGTATTGATCTACAGTCGTCAAAGTTGTTTCTTTATGTGAAGAAAGATAGTATCAGATATAGAGCAAGACATGAAATATGATGCTATATTGCTTTGTTAGAATTCTTGTATCTACAATTTAATTTATGGTATAATTCTATTTCAGTTCTCAAAGTATGAAAAAAATGAAAACTCCAATAATTGTGTTTATATACCTGTGGGCACACAGACTCGTTGCTTTTCTCTCTTAACAATAAAGACAGTTGAGAAAGGAGGACTGTCGTTGCAGTTGAGTGTGTTATCTTCAGTTATCTATGAAAAGAAATCAACATATAATTTCGTTTGGGGATTTGGTTCCTCTTGTTCAGTTCACAAACAATCAAAATATTTACACATCTTTAACGACCTATCAAGTCTATTTCATTAAGTTTTCTTCTTTGAGTGGCATTCGAATTGCAATAACGAAGTGAAATATATGGATACGAATTTTTAACATAACATAATGTGACGTTTCAATACAATTACCGAGTTGTTCCAGAGTAGATTTATGTATTTATTATCTATCTCCAAAATATTATTTTAATGCAATTCAAAACTTAATACAATACGTTCTTATCAAGTGTACAAGGCAAACCATACCACTGTAAGGGTGTTCATAGATTTGACTTTGTAGGAAAGAAGTTGGCACATGAGTGTTGACCTGTAGTACTCGACAGACTTGCATCCTCCAAGTCTCAGACATTTCCCCTTGCACATCATAGGTCCTATATTCCTTAATGTCACACGCAGACAACTAACTGCAGCAACAATTGTCAGTGTAGTAAGAATAATTTGAGTCCGCATTCTGCTGATTATTCCAACGTGGCACTGGATACCCTCTAAGAGTGTGAACCTTGAAGAAGGATAAGGTTAATCATTAAGTTTCACGATTATATATGTCAACTGGATTAGTCTTTGCGGGGCATCTCAAAGGCAAAGCAGTCCCGAAATGAGGGTTTTGCCTTCCCCTCTTCCGCCTTCTACAAAACTTCAGTAAAATGGGCATTTGCTAAGAAACACATTGTATATTACAACAAAATTTATCTTGAACTTTGATCTTAAATGTGACTATATCAAAAGAATTCCAATGGTGTACATTGCAAAAACTCGTATCTCGTAACCTTGACCTTTGACATTCAAGGTCACACAAATAATAACCACTTTTCATTGGGTAAACAATCACGTAATTATTAAAAGTGTTGAAAATTAATAGCATATTTTCGTTAAATCATGCTCGTGATATTGTTGTGACCTTGACCGTTGATGGATTTATCTTTACTTCTCCAAAGATTATATGTACAAAGTAAGAGCTTCATAACACATAAACTTACCAAGTTATTGTGTTTACAAGAAATTATTTAATTAAGTAGTAAAATTAAAAGTAATTTATAACTCGTGACCTTGACCTTTGACAATAATGGTAACATGATAAATGAACACGTTTTATTGCGTTTTACAATCATGTACTGATTAAAAGTGTTAATGATTCAAATAAAGCATTTTCGTTAAATCATGCTTAAGTCCGTGTTGTGACCTTGGTCTTTTGATAGATTGTAGAGGAAACATTTTAAATTTTTTTTAACTTTTCTAAAGATGATGTATACCAAATAACAGCTTCATAGCACAAAAAGTTAACGTGTTAACAAGGATTGTTTTAGTAATTTATATCTTGTGACCTTTGACCTTTGTCAAGATAATTCCCCACATTTTTAATATTTCTGAAAAGTCTAATTGGATAAAGCTATACACAAATTTAGTGTACATCGCTTGACCTTTGACATTCAAGGTCACACAAACAATTAACACTTTACATTGCGTATAACAATCATCTACTGATTAAAAATGTTAATAGTTGAAATTAAGCATTTTCGTTAAACTATGCTCAAGTCGCGACGTTGCTGTGACCTTGACCTTTGATGGAACGTAGCAGAAACCTTTACATTTTTCTTAGTTCTCCAAGGATGATACATACCAAGTTATAGCTTTAAGTCATCGTTTTTACAAGTTCTTACAGTGATTACATAACTCGTGACCTTGAGATTGGACTTCGAAAGTAAACATGTCAAAATGGTTTTCCGAAGTATACAAATGTAGGTAACTATTTTTTAGATATGCGTTCTCGAAAGCTTAAAGGGGCAGTAGCACGTTTTTAGGGGGAATATAAGGTGATGTCAGGAAAATGAAAATAAAATATTCCAATATTTGGACAATGTATAAAAACTAAATGAAGCAGTAATAAATCAAATATATAATGTAAAGTTAAGCCATGCGATTCCTTTTCTTACACAAAATGAATTAAAGGTGTTCACACAAAAATGGCTGCCAATGGATTTTATGTGAATCTTTATAATTTGTTCTCTGACTATGGATGATTGGTTTGTGTTATGAGATTTATGATACTATCAAAGTAGTACATTAAGCATTAACTTATAATTATCAGTGAGAAATTGAAAATATAAAATTCTCAAAAAAACGTGCTACTGCCCCTTTAATGGAAAAATGTTATAGCCATCAGAACAAGTACGGCGGTTGTGGTTGCGGTGCTTAATAGGCTACCCTCTTATGATGGAATCATTCAGTCACAGGCCTAGGAGTCACAGGCCCCCGGGTCATTGAGCAATCATCCCTTTAAAAAAAAAAAAAAAAAAAATTGAGATGACCCCCAGGCTTGACAGCCTTCGTAGATACATAATATTAACATTATGTATCTACGAAGGCTGTCAAATCTGGGGGTCATCTCAATTTTTTTTTATTTTTATTTTTTTTTTAAAGAGATGATTGCTCAATGACCCGGGGGCCTGTGCTAGGAGTTTCCCAGAAATACTGAATATTGGACTTCCTGTTGAAACGTTAAGAAAACAACAGAATATTATTTGAAAATATACACAAAGCCTACACATGGGTGTCTCATATTAAACAGGTGTCATCCCAGACATTGGTGTCACATTTTGAATAATGCACCAGGTATGGAATTTACTCCTGAATGCTAACGTTAGTTTCAATTACAAATACCCTCCAAATGAATGTCAAACGTTACATGAATATTTGTTTCTTTTACCATATCTACCACATAATGCAATAGCTTAAGTTTCTAAATGAACCTATCAACAAATGAAATTATTAGGACATGTATGTTTGTTTATTGATATTCCAATATTTACTATATCTCTTACTCGTTTTTTAAAGTTTATATAATAATATTTTTAACATTACAGGCATAGCAATAGAATGGCCAATAATTAATACTTACCTTCCAGCTGAATAAGTATATTGTTCTCAAGTTCACATCACAAGACAATGTATATCTAAATGCAATCAATTATTTATGTACTGACCAGTTGACTTGTTAAGAAATTAACATGCCATTGTCAGATATCATCAGTAGATAGGATGGATCGAGCACTGTTCTATTCCACTTGATATTATCTCAAGTAGTTCAAACTGCCCAATTAGGGCTCACTTGAAACGATTTGCATTTAGTTAACAGAAACTATTAGTTTCATCTTATCGATTTCATTTTCATCTGTTTCAATAATTCTGTCTCACAAAAATGTATGGAAGATCCAGGCTCATATTTCTGAATACATGAAGATTGACAATAAAGTGAACAACTGTGTTTATCAATATTCTTCTCTTAAAGAAATATTATAGATAAAATTTACCCTTTTAAGTCTGAATAAAAAACGCATTAGTACATTCTTTGACAGAAAATAATTTATTAAATACTACAAATGCACAGAAATGAACAAGAACATCACGGAGCTAAGATCTAACTCACATCACTCTCACTGTTACAATAACTTTTAAATACTTGCAAATCTTATATATATATTTATTATTTAGCGCTTTGAGCAGACTTCATTGTCTGGAATTCAGCGCATTATAAATACACATATTCTTATTATTACATCAGGCTTCCTTTTCATGACCAGTTGTCTCACACAGGTATTTAGTAGTACACCAGATGGTAATCAATAACAGTTTTAACATAACAAAACTCATTGAAGAGCAGGTCTAGATCTGTAGTGAAATATACTCTGATATAGCCAATTCCCTAAGGTTCCCTTGTTATATTTCATGTAAGAATCCTTGTTTTTCTCTCTTCTTTCTTTAAGAAACTGAATATGAGTCTAACAGATATTGTACAAGGTCGAATAACTATCAAAACTTCTTTTGAAATTAACATAGGCATAGATTTATAATAATTATCATAAAGGATTATTTTATTAGGTATACGAAAGGAGCCTCAAGGTATTTGCTATTCCTGTCTAGAGATCTAGCGTCTAGAGAGGGTACATCGCGGATTTGATATAGATACTATAGCTAAAAGGTTGGAGAGCATAGTACTTCGGTAGACTATTTGTTAGTTTTCATTGTATGACCTTCTTTCAGATAGCACTATAATGTAGTAGTTGTAAATTATATAGAGTCCAATCAATCAAACTATGATAATAACGGCACAATAATACACATTTTCGAGTAGCATACATGTATTAAGTTATCAAACACGATCAGTTATCGTAATTAAAAATTTAAAGTAAAAGTTCGTTGAGGATAGGGACATTATGAATGAAGTAATTGTAATACCAATTTTAGTAAATCAAAGTTGAGAAGAGAAAAATAATAAAAAGCAATACATTTTCATGTAAGCAAAATCATATAAAATAGAAGGTAATGATATTTTTCAATGTCTGTTATGTTCAATATAAGTGATTGGTGGTATATGTAAGTTGAGAATAAAAACCTTGGAAAAACTAGGACGTCTTATGTCAGATGATATGGCCATTTAAACCGTTGATATTAAATTTTAACCTTTGTGATTTGACAAGGAAAGCAATATAACAAAGTACATGAGTGTATATTGTCATATGACGTAACACTTGATATTCAATCATTATTACATAGTGTCTGTATTTTTCTAATGTCTATCTAGAAATACTCATTTAATGTACAGTTTGTTGAGCGGTGAATCACAATTGTGTACTTGAAATGTTTTATTTCAATATATGTTGGTACAGTCACATTCACAAAGCGATTCTGGTAACTGAAAAAGACCTTTCCAGTTTACTGAAGTCACGCTCAAATGATTTGTCAAAACATTTACCTGTGTAACATGGTGTAATAAGTCGAATAAAACATAGTTATTGCTTAAATTGTATCAATCATATCATCATTGGATTTCATTGAATAATGTAGATGCAAATAATGATCTGTCATTCTTAAAAGCAATACAAATCATCACCTTTTTACAGAACATTTAGCAGTTTTGGGGGAGGGTAATTTGTGTAGGAATTTTCTAGCCAAAATCCCAGGGGTGATAAGGTGTTAGAGAACCATACAGCATGTGAGACACTATGGCATCAGTGTGTTTTATGCTTTCAAGCGTACCCAACGCCGTCTAGTTATTTTTGTGTAACTTTCAATAGAATTAGATATGCAACGATTCTATGTATTTGAAACGTTTTAGCCCAGGAGTTGGACTAATTGATCAATCTTAAACGGTCAGAATTCAAAAGGTCCTATTGTAAGATATATTGCTTTATTCACACAGATGACCTGATAACAATACCTTGATGTTAATCTGAATTGAAATGAGACCCTTTCAAATAAGAGAGTAGATAAAACAGATTACAAATAAAATCATTTAATTGATGTATTGCAATAGTAAATTTGTTTTTGAAAAATACTGATGAAATTCAAGATAATGCTTAATGGACAATAACTTCAGGAGAGGTGAGAAATACCTTATTCAGCTGCGTACCTTAAGTTTGTTCACCTGCTTGTGATCTTAGTGCAAATATCATGTAATTTGGGTTCGTTTCGATGTTCATAAAATCACTCCAAGACCACTTACAGAATATCATCAATTGTCAATATGTGATATAACCATTCTCAAACCATATTTCGGGGTCGTCTTGTCACTGGTGCTGAATGTCGATATTTGGCATTCTTAAATAGACAAATGGGGTCATATTTGTGAAATTCGGATTTTCTTAAATTTCGATTAAAATCATCCATGTAAACTTTGTAGGACAAAAAGTATCATAGTTGCGTTGCCTTAAGGCAAGGGAACACATATGAATAAGATCTAAAGCTGTTGATAACTGTTGAAAGATTTTGTAAAGCAAAATAGAAAGCAGTGTTTTCGAAATATTGACTCCTGGTCACTTCAATGACCTGCCAAATTTGTTACAGCTATCTGCTAGGTATGACATACGAATATGTCAACGCAAACTGAATCTTAAGTTACATGTATGCAGTGAAATTTCATCATTATCGGTTTCGTTTTTACAATGATACGATTTCTCAAAGAAGTTACAAATAACATGATATTTGCACTAGAATGTAATTCACAAACATTCAAACCTTTCTTATGAAGCTTTATCTAAACATCATATATTAATTGAAATTGAATATCAGTAGTCAGTCAATTTGTTCTATTGAAAACTAGCTCTATACCCTTAAAGTGACACAGAGTATCTTTCTTAAAATTATATTTGGTTTTGATAAGCTACAAAATAGCTAATATGCTGATTGAAGTTCATATCTCATCACTGGACTTGCAAATATATCCATTTATGCATAATATCTCTAAAATGCTTGATTTTATGGAAAAATCAAGAAAACATCTCAAATACATTTAATATTCGAAATTATGCATACAATTACTCTACCTATTAGTTACAATACCTGATAAACGCTATTGAATATATCATCCTGTAAGCTTATGACAAGGTTTCAAAATTACGTTTGGCGAATTTGCGCGCGCCACTCAAGACACATTGTCCGGTTTTCGATCAAAATCCCGACTTTGAATGGCCGTATTTTCGCTCTAATGTACTGATTGACCTTTAATTTGTTATTTTCAGTAACAGTTAGTGGTTCCCGATGTAATAACATCGATTTCAAAATTTGACATATGTGATCCTATCAACATACTCTGTGTCTCTTTAAAACAGGCTTTCACTTATTTTAATATATATTTGGTGAAAAAAGGTTGACATATACTTGTATTGCTGATGATGAAATATCGCAGTTAATCGCAGTAACATTTTTGATAGTATTTAAAGAATACTTAACACATTATTTTTTTTTTATCACCTCGCCATAAACCACTTGGCGAATATGTAGAAGTAATGAGCCTTAAAACGTAATGCAAAAACTTAAAATAGTATAGTGGCGAGAATAAATAGTCTAAACAGTAATAGTAAATAATCCGATAATTGTGCTAACACCCGGAGCTGGAGGTGTATCGTTTAAAAAACGTCAGACTCTATCGTTCTACTATAGTCTACTTATATACCCTCACTTTCTAAATCATTATAATGGGAATGTAGAAAATATTTTTATGATATGACATATGACAATTTCATTGTCTGTGTTTGCTGGTATATCAAGCATGGTGGATTCTAGAATTTAAATGTGCATACCATTGTCTTTACAAGTATTTTTAACTAACCAATGAAATAAAATGATTCAAGGACATATGATTATAAGTTGTGTATCATTACGAGAATCTCGTATAGTTCATATATAAACTGCCATGCAAAAGAAAGAACACAGTTCAGTTGAATTCATCATTGTAGGATTTTATACCACAAATATTTGATGTACTTTCAAACTGATAAAACAACAGTTGAATCATCGTTCAAGGAATTCTATTAAGAGAGTATTTTTAATTTCCTGTTTATAAATTGTTCCACAATTAGTTTTTATATCACAAATGTCCATCAACAACGAAGACAGAATCCATGTGAAAACCAATAAACATTCCTTCTGTTTCACATTTTGACAATATCTTTAAAATGCCAGGGGTAATGATTTTATAAATTCTATTTTCCCCTGGCTACATTAAACAAAGATATTTTAACAAAACAGCAGCAAGACACCAATTTGCTATCAATTTATCCAACTTCTCCAAAATGTGTTATTGTTAATTTGCCATAATCAAATACACCAGATGTCTCTTAGATATTATTAGTATGTAAATCGAACACAACTGCGGTGTGTACTTTCCTTTGCCTTGCGGTTTATGGCTAGAGAATGGAACGTTTTACAAAGAATATAATCTGAATTTGCATAATTGTATACATTTGGCAGTTCGATGTTTGAGAAATTGATATCTAAATAAAGTAAACACTAGTATGGTCTTGTTATCTTATTTCGGTGGTGCATGCTCCAGTATGTAGTTGATTAATTTAAGAGGAGTCTCAAATAGTTCGTTGATTTTTTCCCGCCAATGTTCAATACTTAATCAATTAAAATAAATTATGTTAAACATAAAATTTGCAAAAGCAGCATAATTTTAACGAAGTTAGTTCATCTAAATAATATATGACATCAACGTGAGCTTATTTGGCACAGTTTTATTTTTTCACATGTTTATATTACATGGCAGATTAGTGTTTGAAGACTCGGCGTCATGTTAAGTGAAAATGATATATAGTTATTACACTTAAAAGGAAGTTCATTTTGAACATACAAATTATGTTTGTGTAAAAGTCAAGTGTGTTTCAGATATAATTTCGTTTCCCTGATATCATTTGATTTCAATATCTCATTATAACACACAGTTGATAAGAGTTTGTCTATGATATCAATGATTAAATTTGCCTTTTTGATGTATGATTATAATTTAACGTCTTGTTCAATTTGTATATCATTTAACTATTCTCACAAACATTTAACAAATGAAATAAATGTTTGTCGTCATAAAGTGGCCATATGGTTAGTTTAACAGGTGTTTCGATCCAGGAAGTGTTTTGACATATGATATATTTCTCTCTTAACTTATCCATTAGTGTTTGGTAAGAGTGACAATTCATCATTTGCAAAATTCATGGGTGTGTGTAGTTTGGTGCCAAGAATCTATTACCGATATGATGTGATAAATCAGTCAGACAATTACTATAACATAAACAATTTATTTACTTGGCAATTTATCACGCATAAGACTGATTTTAAAAACAAATACAATTGAATTTGACTTTTAGAAAAATAATTGTTATGGGAATAAATAGCACTTTACAATTGATGTATCATAAAAAATAACAAAAGTGGAAGTTACAAATTAAACGTCTCAGTTAGTGCAGTAAGAACCGTTTAACTAACTTGTTGTTTGCACTGTTGTGTTTTCCTGGATGCTGTAACGTGAATGGTATTATAGAACAGCATTTATCAAATAAATGAACATCTAAAAAATGAAAATTTAATTTAAAATCTAATTTCGAAATTGAGCCAAAGTGGAAAATAATGTAACCATTGGTTCTTGAAATGTGTGTAATGTTCAGTTCGTGTACCAAATACACATACAATTTGAGAGCACTTAACTAATTACAATTTACCTGTAACTTGGCTCCTGCAAAACATGAAGGAAAAAGTATTTCAGTTTTAATGTCTTCATTTAAAAGGAATATATAATTTCTATATGCCAATATTTATGCCAATGCAGGACTCCCTTTCTCAACAAATTTCATCTAGCTCGTGGTTCATCTAGTACATCCCTAGACTCCCATATCATCACTATATATATTTATTTGTGAAGATAAATTTTTTATGACACTCCATCTGGTTCATTTCTTAGGTACTCGTATTTGTTCTCGTGATACTTATTTCCATTGACAAAAGCAACACATTTCAGCAATTATGAAACGTATATAGGGAAATGAGACATTTCAAAGATTTAAAGTATGGCTTACTTAATGCAGTTGAAAGTATACAGTTGTCAATGCGTCGATTGATTACATGAGTTAATTCAAAGGTACAACAAGGATGCACTACAACCCATGTGTTACTTGATGATATATCATGCATACATTAGGTACTGACACTTTTAACAAACTGGAGGTGTTAATCATCTGAGTGATATCCTGACGTAAACAGGTGTGTCGATGTAAAAGTATATAAGTCAATGTTTGACGGACAATTACTATCGCAGACTATTCATTCAGGTAAGATATGACCTAGCTACTTATATATTCCTTACTCCTGTCCATTGTAAACTGTAGGCTATCTCTTTCCATTTATCCATTAATTCGAGCAATATTTATTCAAATAGAAAGTGGCATAAGAATAATCAATATCCTCAAAAGATACATGGTTTACATACATATATATGAATACTGCATCAAATAAAGGCATCGAAAGGATAGTAAGGTAATCTTCAGACTTATGTTGAATTGTATTTTGCACTATTCCTGAAGTCATTATCATGTTTCATTCACTTTGTTAGCGTGTTCGCCATTTGCATATTCATACCTATAAATTACATGTTGGTAAAGGTAGCATTCTTTGTCGTTTTGGTCGAAATATATGTTCCATAAATCCTCCTTAGTATGTCACTGAAAATATTTTTCTTACAGTTCCAACCTGCATATTATGTATTATTATTAATAATTTCAAATGAAACCAAGCTGGTCAAGATATTGCAGAGGATTGGATCCTTAACCAAAATGTAAAATAATCGTTTGGCCGGGGCTTGTAACAGGTCAAGACTTGCTCGTGAGTTACACTTCCAAGCAGCGTTACGTTTCAGGATCAATAGAGCACATTAAAGAATATCTGTTACAACAACATCAATTTTGTTTCAGTATCATTGGAGCTTATTTAAAGACTATCTGCTTCTGTGAAAATGAGACTGCTGATTCTTCTACTGATCGTGTGCCTGGTGGCGCCCTCTTTCGAGTGGAGACGGAGAAGGAGGAGGAGGAGATGGATCCGAATCAGGGTTCCAAAAGTGGTCAAGGGGGCAGCGATCTTGATACGATCTGGTATCATCGGAAAACGAGGTAACACTGAAATTCATACATCATGAGGTAATTCTCTGGGCACATTCTTTTGCACATCCGTTTTACGGTTCAAAACTGGTTAATTTTTTATCTAAAGGGGAAGTTCATGTAATACCGAGTTTAGATTTTTCATATGTATTATATCATGTGGGGTGCCTTTTAAAATGTTCATGGTCGAGAACTTTATTCTTGGTCGAAAAAAACTAATGTGGACTATCTTCGGAGTCATAAGTTCTTACCAGAGCAGATTCTCATCTATGACTGAGCCCATCTATATAATTCACATGATATTCAAGTATTTCAAGTGGTAGGTCTTAAAATGTGAAGTTCTAAATAGTTCTGTTTTATATTTTCAGACATTGAAGATCTACGAGCCACTGACGGAAGTAATATCGAGAATATCGACCAATCAGACATGGATGATTTGTTCACTTTGGAAGATGCAGAAGATATGCGGTAGTTCGAGACAAAACATGGTAACTATAACGATCATGATTGTCAACTTCAAACAAAATATAATTTAAACGAAGGATTATCAAATTAGATATATCGTTGTTGAAAGTCTGTCCATTGAGTGTGCTTATTTATTCAGTGTCCTCAGAGAATCAAACATCTCATTTCTCAACCCTATTACCCTACCCAAAGGACCATATGAAGTATTATGCTGAAACTGCTTTTGTGTTTGAGCACATTTTAGTCATTTGCATAAGGGGGTTAGGCCAAGAGAAATTTGTACGCTCATTTAAGGAATGCTTTAAGATAGATTATCTTGTAATTTGTTACATCCGTTGTGATATATTTATGTTTAAGGGTGCTGGAAATTAATATTAGTTTCACTTCTACATACATGTATGTATAAGTTGTTGTCGTTCATATCATTTGGATATTACTATTCATATCGATTTCCCCTTTAAGTCACAATTAATTATTTGGAAGCTATGAAACTAATGGTATTTGTTTCTAAATTACTATTATGTCTTATTTAAATCACTGGCCCATAAGCATCATTGTACAAATACTGTTTTCTTGTTTTACAAAGGAACAAAAAGCTTCTTGCAAATTTGTAAACTTTTTCTGTTAGCAACTATATACTTGAAATTCTTACAAATACACAAACCTTGTAAAATGTATGTTACTGTAAGTAACGAATGTTCATATATTTGATATAAGATATCACGATACCATTTACATTTTATAATGACTGTCATTAAATGCATCCTATAATGAACAACTTCATGATATGTTTAACAGTTTCAATGAAAACGAAATTATTTTTCTTTTTAGCAAATGGAGAGGATCCGTTCCCGAACAGTGAAATGAATATATATTAGAACAAACAACACCATCCTAAATCCAAAAAAGTGTTCATTACTGGTTAATATGACTAAAAGAATAAAAACACATGACAAAATCAGTATGTTTTATTTATTTCTAGATTATTTCAGGTAAATAGTTTGTGCTTCTTTGTCTCCTGCAAACTTTTACCTGTTCTCCACCGTTTGATTTACACAAACAACACAACTTTGGTCGCTGCGATGTCGTTTTAGCGCTTTCTGCTTAGTTACGCCCCTGAAAGAAAACTTATATCATTACAGACATTGCCACTTGAAGCAAGGTGCTAAAATTTGACATTCGCAGTGAATGAACAAGAAGACATGGTCATCAACATCCTCCGCCACATAATTTTTTTATCAAAGCTCCCAATATTTTCCTAAATGGGCTGTAACTCTGTAATAAGTAATTGTATTTACCTCATTTTGGAACTCCATCAAGGTTTCGATACCCTAAAGACACAGTGCAAATGTTGTTATTCTATCTTAAATAGTGTTTGAGAAAAGTTGTCCCCTTTGAGGACAGAGTCCATCATCTCGAAACAAGGGCAATAACTCCGTAAAAAATCATTTTGCGGTTCTGGGTTTCGAATTCCATCAAGGTATTGATACCCTGAAGACACACAGCAAATTTGGTTACCCTATCTTAAATAGTTTTTGAGAAGAGCTGTCCCCTTTAATTCGGACGGACGAACGCACGGACGGAGCCCAAACCTATATCCCCCTTCCACTTCGTGGCGGGGGATAAAAATACGTTGACGTTTAGTGGTTGTCGTGGCGTCTAGCCTCTTTGTTAGGGATTCGTTCTACTACACACAATTCTAACTCGTTGGATAGACAAGAGTTGTACCGGTGCGGCCTTAATTTCTACGTACATGTAATGACAACAAAAATACCCAAAGAATCATTTCGAAAGGGAACGATTAATGCGAGTGTTAGTTTCCTTCTTGATAATACTTGGCACATGAAACTGTGTATATTTCCGTAAAGGGACCACCGGCCCATTATACATATACATACATCATGATAATATTGATTATAGTTGAAGCGCCATAACATGATATAGATTGCTAGTTGTATGATAGGAAACTGGATCGTTTCTTAAAATTAATGCTAGAAATACATATTTTGCCAGATTATTAACAATATTGTTATTTCGTGATGACATCAACTGCAGAAATTTACTCATAGTAGGATAAGAAGTGTAGTATTTAGGGAGCAGGCTTCGACGAAGATTATCATAAAAGTCACATTCAATACAAAAATGATACTCGGATTCAATTACTTGGACGATACAAAATGGACAAAGTCTTTGACTGCGAGGAAGGCCGATCTTTCTTCCCTCCTCAATTAACAATTTATGGTTGGAGCATCGAAATTTACACAATGCAATACGATACACTGGTATAGTAACTAACGATATATAATCTTCACATTTAACTTCAATTTTGATAGTGCTATATAGTTGAAGTTTGGAGTAGTTTGAAATATTTTCAAAAAAAAGTTGGTTGTCAATGGCAATACACCTTCCCGCAAACATAGAAACAAAAACAGTGATATCTTCAACACCTTTATTTAACCACACATAACCGAAACCATATCTAAACAACAAGTTTTTAACATTCAACACCCAGCATTTCCTACCAGCCTCTGCCAAATTATATTGATAATCATAAGTCTTTTTAAAAAAAAACATTATCCTGTTGAAACAAGAGCCTTAGCCAATATTTGATAATTCTAACATATTGATGAACCCGGAGAGAATATCTACCTAGCTCGCCTCGAGCTACTAAATTTGGCGTAGTTCTACCCAGATGCAAAATATCTTTACAAAATTTATCATAGACCTGAGCAGCGTCAGAAGATGGATGAAATCCCCAAACTTCAAGTGTACACCAAGATATTTATAAGAACTAACAATATCCAACTGACCACCATTAAAGAACAACTTTTCATATTTCCTCAGCTTTCCGGCCTTTCTAAATACCATTACTTAAGTTTTCTCAACATTAACCTTATGCTGCCATTTATTACAATATCTACTTAATTTATCTAACCACTTTTGAAGACATATGACCGTACTGTCTACAATCGCCATATCGTCTGCAAATAACAGCATGAACCATACACAAAGTTTTCTTTGTACTCTGTTCAAGTGTGAGTAAAAGTGCAGTTAAGCCAATCAGGGAATCATAACCTGTAGAACGTAAATCACAAAATGTAATGAATGTATCTTAACAGTTTGCTAGATGAATGCATGTAAGTGTCTAAACATGATTAACGTTGTGAGAAAACATATTGTAAAAGTAAAACATCTACTTACCAATTCCTGTCAAATTCTGTTGGTAAAGCGTTCTTGTCTTCTCTTATGACTTTGACAAAGATATTGAAGGTGTTTTTCCTTTAATTGTTTATACATTTAAACATACAATGTATATGCTATCTATCATTCAGAAATGTTTTTCAGAGTTTATATCATACACATTTATATTAAACATTTTTTTTTATTCTGATGTAGACACATCGTAAAACTAAAATTTTGACTGGTGATCTGTCTACAGTACGGCATTTAACCATAAACTGTTAACATTTCAAGATATAAGGGGTTGACTCCATTGCAATCAATGTTATATTCACTGAACACGAAGTATAACCAAGACATAGTCAGCTTCCCTGAACAAAACTATGAATTAAACTGTTACACTTCTCGATTTATCACCGGGAATAGGATGCAAAATCATACAAGTATCCAGAAAGCTATTTAAAGTTCACATAACCACAAACATTTATATTTCACTATTTTCTTTGGAATATAGAAAGTCTGATTACAATATTGTATAGTGCGTTAAAGGGCGCTATTCAAATAAGTTTATTTTGGTAATGAAAGCCGTTTTTGAAAGCCACTTTTGATGGGCCGCTAAGACCTATCTGACACCAAACAAGTGAATGCATGACTGGTCACGCCCCCCATTTTGTGACGTCCTATACAGAATCAGCCTCGTTTTCTGTACATCTATCGTAACAATTACCAAAGGAAAAAAAACCAATAATTAACGATTTTTAGAAAATGTTTTCGGCTCAGTTAGATTAATCATTTGAAGACGTAACACTACTAAGCATTTGGTGTAAAAAAGATATCCACATCAATTGTAATTAAACAATTATTTAGGTGGTATTTCAGTTGAAATAATGATGCGTTACTCTGTATAGTCTGTTTATTACGTCACAGCCGCGCGAGTTTTATGGCCCCTAACCCAGGTGGGTTTTTCACAACCGATAATTACGCTGTCTAAATGAAAGGCTAATTAAAAGTGTTTATTGGACAAATTAACAAAAATTATGTCCAGCTTTTTTTTTGAAAAATCTTTGAACGAAAATGGAGAAGTGGTAAGGTCGAGGTTAGTTGATGTTTAAGTTTCTGAGGAAGACAAGTTTGCAGGAAATGTGACAGACCTCCCTCAAAATGCTGGTGATTGTCGTGATCAGGGTAGCGATTTGGAGGATGTCCCTAAAAATGTCAAATACTATGTTTGACCATGTAAATGTTCGATTCAAAAACGTCTTCAATTTATTGTATTTTTACTGTCCCAAATGTGCCATATACGGGTACATATCAATATCTCGAAAACTACTTCAGCGTAGAATTTTGGATTTGCCTTTTTCAAATTACTTTTTAACAAGTGTAAATTAGAAACATGAATGGGTTCTGACAATGGGATGTAGTAGTGGGATTAGTAAGGTTGAGGGACAAATTCATACAAAAATACATAAAGATGTAGAAATTGATATAAAAAAATAGATATAGATTTAATCTTGATGTATCAATTCAAACAAAACGTCCATATTAAAGAATTATGTTTTAAAGTAAATTGCACTTTTGATAAATTACATTAAAGTACATTTTATGTTTTGATCATATCTAATTTTAATCAAACGATCTTGTCACATGTCCTACGCCTGGTCTGTCAAACATTAATCATGTTTTAACTATTTATTTTGACAATGGACGTGAATGTTAATGAAGTTCATATTTGACCAAGAATCTTCAGTGGCGGCTAATAGGGTGAGTGGTTATTTTATGTTAAAATGAACCAAATATATATTCAGAATCTGCAAGAATAAGTTTATGTTTGAAATTAGTGATACCGCCTCTCTTGGAAGTTACAATTATTATAATGTGAAGCTTATGTGACCATTTACAAAGTAAGCAGATACATTAAAGTAATTGGTTTGGTTTCCTTGTCAGATAAGTCATCACAGACTGCATTTACAGTGGTATAGAGCAACGGATTTAAGCTTTTATTCAGCACAGACGCTGTATTTTTCTCTGTTCTTGACTTGGACCGTATCGTCCTGACATGTCTATATTATGTTAACACATTGCCAATGAATATTGAAACAGACGCGTCTGTTCTATTGATCTTTGTCAACTTTCAGACATTACCCACATATATATTGTTTGACTACTAATATCGAAATGTTTCGTCTATACAGACGATGACAAGCAAGTGTCAGAATTAATGCTACCTCTGTGTTAATATATGTTTAAATGATTTCAACGAATACAAACTTTAAGATATTCATCTAAAGTCGTTTTCCATCAGTCATTCTTATAAAACACAAATACAATTTTTATACCAACTTTTTCATAAAAATGAATAATTCATCAAAATCAATATTACATCAAACATTTTTAGAAAACCACCAAAGCCAATCTAGTAATCTAAAAAAGCAAATTTTTACTTTATATATAATGTACAAGTATATTTGTTCCTTAGTGGACCATCGACTTATTTTGTACAGTGCCCACATTCAGTATATGTTTATGTCAAATAATAAGGAAGTAATTGTTCTACATAAGGAAAACTCTTTGAACTCTATCACTGTTAATTGATGTAGCCTACAGAGGCTTGTTGAGTAAAACATTCTAACCTCATAACCTCTAAAACTTCATATATCAACATTTTCCTAGTAGTTAAAAGACTCTGCCATCAACGATATGAATGGTGCAATGTTTTTTGCAGGTAAATTATTATCTATCCCAAGGAAGTACAGGATTGAATGATGCATCTATTTGTTCTGACTGTGCTCTCATCAGTCTCTGCAGTGATATCTTCAGATGAATTTAAACAAGGTCACACAGTTCAGGGTCCTTCTGTCGATTTGACGTTCAGCAATGTTGGATTGTTGCTATGCAAAGGAAAGTGTTTGAGAATAGAAGGATGTGAATCAATCAAGTTCCATAAAGAACAACTTCGGTGTCAACTTCTGCCCATCAAAACAAATACTACCAATTTACTGACCAAGGTGATGTCTTTTTGTCAATCAATTATCATTGTTTCTAGAAATGTATAGGATGTCAATACAAATATGTTCCAATGTTATTCTTCGTAATTCCATGATTGATGATTTATTTATCATTGTTTCTAGAAATGTTAAGGATGTCAATACAAATATGTTCCAATTTTATTCTTCGTAATGCCAAGATTAATGATTTAATTATCATTGTTTCTAGAAATTTTTAGGATGTCAATACAAATATGTTCCAATTTTATTCTTCGTAATGCCATGATTGGTGTTAATTGCTGTTGTCGTGTTGATTTAAAACTATTGTACCATTGAATTGTATTCGATTTGAATATAAATGCAACTACATATAACCAATGGTACAATCCCATATGACCAAGCTTGATAGTGTATGATCGTCAAGCAAACTGACAATCAGAAACTATGTTCTGATGTGCTTCTGCTTTTTCAGATAACAAGATGCAACAAACACATTTGCAATGAGACCGACTCCCCCCTCTCAACCCTGATGATAAACAATAGAAGACAACGACTGATATGCGTTTCTACAGGTGACTATGCAAACAATATTTGAATAAAATAAAAATGACAAGAATTAAGAAGTGAAATTAATGTGAAAATTAAAAACATACTGTTACACTGAAAATACAACCCCTGATCCCCCTCCTTATTATGATATTTGTTATCATCATTTGTAAATCATTCTCAAAAAAACGTTAAAATTATATTTATATGTATATTTCTGTAAATAAATAAAATTCATATTATCATTTCTCAATAATGTTAAACTAAAAGGTTTCAACCAAAGATTTAGAACTACTTGCCTTTGATTTCAAACTAAATACTTTTATGTGGGGAATTATAGACATCATTAGGCCAAGGCCAATTGAATTGTAAAATATGCAATTTTGAAGGTTCATACTGTTATATCCTGTGATTTTATGTAACATGACGGTTATAAGTAAAGTAATGATCAGTTAACTAGACAGCATGACTTTTCTAACATAACGACAACAGTGTTGACTTCTTTTCCTCAACGTAACTTAACAGTATTTGAAGACCAAATTCTAATATAAAAAACACGTCAGGTGTTATTTTATTCATTATTCCTTATAAAATTGTCAGATAATTATTATTTCTTAAAAACCAATAGCATTTGATAAAGCAACGACCTCATTCTTCTCTTTCTTGTGGGTAAAAATATTGTTATCTTATGTTCATCAACATGATGTAGTTGGATGTTTTTGCTTTTTTACACAAGACTATTGACTTGTTTTCATTGTTTAACTTTTAAAAGGGCAGAAGCACGTTTTACTGGGGAAGATAAGGTAAAGTCAGGAAAATAAAAATTAATTGTTCCAAATGAAAGACAATGTATTTGTACTAAATGGAACAGTAATAATTCAAATAAATAACTAGAGGTTTAGCCATGCGATTCCTTTTTCTTACACAAAATGAATTAAAGATGTTCACACAAAATGGCCGTCAATGGATCTTGTGTGAATCTTCATACATTGTCCTCTGACTATGGATGATTGGCTTGTGTAATGAGATTTTTGACACTGTTACATTTATAATTACCTTTCAATTATCAGTGAAATATTTAAAATATAAAATTATAAAAAAAACGTGCTACTGCCCCTTTAAACTCAATGCATGTTTGATGCAATAATATATCATTTGTAATTGAGTTTGTATCTATCAGAGTTTATATTTGCAGTCGCAAAACAGAGGATCAGGATCCCCAGAGATGAAGATGTGACACCACAGTATCTGGTCGCAAGTTCTATACACAGTTTTACATATTATGGGTGCTACCCTAGTGGCCTGCATACGATTGAAAGGCAACAAGATAGATCTTATAAACTTGGTAACATTCCGGTAGTAACTTTTTGTGGCAGCAAGAAAAATCCAAATAAAAAATTGAGAGGAATGGCGACTGCTCCTTGCTTGTTCGATGACAGGACATTCTGTCTATATCACCTTCTTGATAAGACCATAGAACGACAAGGGAAGTTTCTGCGGAATCTTACTCTGGTGTATCACGATGAGCTCAGTATACAAAATAATGATGAGTACGTGAAAATGGAACAAAGTTCAACCTCTCTGAGTTGCTCCATGTATACGGCTGAATCAAGGTAGGTTAGAAAAAGTAAACTTTGTGTCCACTTTCGGAATTAGACAGAGCTATTGCAGAAAAAAAGTAAAGCACAGCTAGAACTTTTCTGGGACTTGATTTATAAAGTTCGTAACTTTAAAGGGGCAGTAGAACATTTTTTGATAATTTTATATTCTAAATGTTTCACTCATAAATGTAAAGATTGCTAACTGTATTATTTTGACAGTGTCAAAAATATCTTTACACAAGCCAATCTTCCATAACCAGGGGACAAAGTATGAAGATTCACATAAAATCCATTGGCAGCCATTTTGTGTGAACACTGTTAATTCATTTTGTGTAAGAAAAAGGAATCGCATGTCTAAACTTTACGTTATATATGAGAATTATTACTGTTACATTTAGTTTAAAACATTGTCTTTCAATTGGAACCATTAATTTTCATTTTCCTGACATCACCCTATATTCCCCCAAAAAACGTGCTACTGCCCCTTTAAGATATTACTAATATAAACCAATTCAACACAGGGAAATCTATTGTTGAAACAGCTAAAACACCAACTATATGCACTTAAAATAAGTTAATACATCTGAACGGGGAAAGAACTCTAGACTCTATGAACTCTATTTCAGTCAGAAATAATTTTATTTGATATTTTTCAACATTATTAAACAAGCAAAAAGATTTTGATATTCAAAGGTAGGAGTGCTTAACCTTTTTAGAAATGTATTCATAACTGTTACAATGAATTCGAACAGATATGAATTTTTAAAATGTTGAACTCTTTTAATAATAAATAATAATAATAAAAATAATGCCACGTTGTTGTCAGATAATTTTGTTTTCATAAGCCTTGTACCATGTATCTTTTTCAAGCATCTGTTAATGTTATTTAACATTAATAGAACACTCTATGGTAATATGATTCATTTCTCTTTTACCTCAGTTTTATTGTTGTAAATTGCATCTTATGATATGAAAACGTTGTATTTGGTTTAAGACAGAGCAGATATTGTTTGACAATTTGTTGTTTAATTGCAGCTCACGTTTTAATGGCGTGGCCTTTGATTCAAAACTGTCGGTGTACGTTTTGCATGATAACATACTCATTAAGTTTGGAAGAATTGGGGGGAATTTTTCGATGTGCACTTTCGTAAGCCGCATCCACGACGCCGCCATGATGGAAGCAATGGCAGTTTACACTGGCGATAGATATCTATTTTTTATCTCATCTTCCTGGATAAAGAGATATGATCTAAGTAAGATGAACAATGCTGGGAGGAAACTGGCCATATTTACAAGGACCAAGAGGGCGTTTTACTGTGTTGATACACAAGACAGCAAAGCTGTCGTGGTCTCTGCAGCCGACCTGAGTGAAGTGACATTATACAATTATTGACGTCAGTTGATGTGAATTATTGACTTTAAGTGAGTCGTTTTTACATGTGAAAAATAATTACTTTTCTGTTGTATTGGGTATAACTCTCATTCAGTATAATCACAAATATAAATGAACAAGAGGAATGTTTTATCGACATGTTGCGACTTGAGGTGTTTTAGTGATCTTCTTAGTATGTTTCTGGGTATTCTTAACTAAATATAAATGTTGGGAAATAAAACAAAGATAATGAAAAATAATAACTATTTGTTTAAATGGTCACCATTTGGTACTGACTATTGAAGACTGCATAACAACTCCAAATTTTATTTCGGCATGCACATTTGACGACTTTTTTGAGAGAGAGAGAGTTTATTTCAGTAAAAGGGCCACAGGCCCATTATACATCAGATTGTACATATATTGTAAACATACATGAGCACCATTATACATATTATATACATCACTATAAATTGGTAGTGGTTACACAGTTTAGAAATCTATTTCTTTGTTTGAATGCCAAATATATGTATTTTGCGAGGGAATTTATGACAAAAGTATTTTGTGATGCAAATAATTGGGCTAGTTTTAATTCTGATGGATATAAATGGTAATATTTAGGAAGAATATCACATCTCAATTTCTGGTAAAATGGGCATTCTAAACAGAAGTGATACTCATTTTCGATATGAGGTATAATACAAAGCGGGCAAAGACGATCCTCCCTTTTAAGACCTAAATATCTACCATATTCAATCATCAAATTATGATTTGAACATCGAAATCTACTGAGTAAAATGCGGAACTGTCTTACGTTAACACTAGTGATATAAGTTTCAAAATCTACACTTGTTTTAATCCTACGATAAAAATCTAATTTTGAGACAAGACTAATATTAGAAGACCACATCTGGTTATCAATATCAATACACCTTTGCTTGAATAATGCTACGAAACACGATTAATTTCCAATACGTTGATTAGCCCACACATTACCAAAACCATAACTAAACAAGAGAGTTTTCACTTTCAAAGCCCAACAATCTATACCCTTTTCAGCAAGACGAAACTGATAATCATAAACCTTGTTTAATATCATATTTTCAGTTTGAGATAAAAGACGAGCCCAATATTTGACAATTTTGACATATTGATTTACTTTTAATGAATAACGACCAAGTTCAGCACGCGCCGCAATATTCGGCGAATTCCTACAGAGACCCAAAATCTGCTTGCAAAACCTATCATGTACATTCAAAACAGATGGCGACGGGTGAAAACCCCAGATCTCACTTCCATAAAGTAACAAAGGCAAAACTTTGACATCAAATATGTGAAGCAAAACATTAATTTGTAAACTATAGAAACTTTTAACTGACGATTTGAGAATATTTAATACCTTTACCGCCTGTTCAGCCAGAGTTTTCTGTTTTATATACCACGATCCAGATGAAGAGAAATGAACACCCAAGTATTTATAGGATGGAACAATTTCAATCGATTTACCATTCAAAAGGAAATTTTCATAACGTCTAAGTCTACCAGCCTTTCTGAAAACAATAACTTTACTCTTATCAATATTGATTTTCAATTTCCACCTATCACAATAAGAAACGAGCTTATCGAGCCTCTTTTGTAGACCTATAACTGTGAAATCAAAAAGTGCAATATCATCAGCGAATAATAGTATGAACAACTCGATCAAATCTAGATTAATACCCCTTTGACCATCAGCTGATAGACTTTCCACAATATCATTGACAAAAAAAGAAAATAGAAAGGGAGACAACTGGCAACCCTGACGAACTCCAGATAAACAATCGAAAAAAGGCGTGTAACCATCCCTCAAAGAGACACAGGCTTTAACATTCTGATACATGTTTTTCAAAAGTCTGTAGGTATTACCCTTTACATTTCCAAGCCAAAGTTTATAAAGGAGACTGCACCTATCAACCGAGTCAAACGCAGCTTTCAAATCGATAAATGCACAATAAAGACGACCTTTATAGAGTGAAAGATATTTACCAATAATAGTGTTAAGGACAAATATATTATCATGAGTTTGGAAACCATGTCTGAACCCAGCTTGTTCATCAACGAAAACATTTTCCATCTCGGCCCACTTGTTTAACCTGTTATTCATAATTTTACAAAATATTTTACCAGTTACTTCAAGCAGTGTAATAGGTCTATAGTTTTCGGGGCTATCAATTTTACCTTTCTTATGCAAAGGAATTATAACTCCAAATGTCCACTCAGATGGATAGATACCTGTTGATAGGATGCTATTGAATAATGATTTTAATAAAACAATACAATGGTGAGGTGCATTTTTAAAAAATTCAATCGGAAAGCCACTGAGTCCTGGTGCTTTACCGTTCTGCATATCATGAATAGCATTTATTATTTCTTGGTAAGATATTTCTTTGTCCAAATGTTCATTATCCACAGATGTGTCAATAAGTTCATCACTAATTGAGTCAACAAAGTTTCTGACATACGTATAAAAATGTTCATCTTGTGCTGAAACAAAAGAAATCTGAAACACGTTCTTAAAATGATTCATCCACTCACACGGTGTAATATTATTGTTTACAAATGATGTTTTAGATTTCACAATTTTCCAAAACAATTTACTGTCTTTAGTATTGAGGGCATTTGTCAGTTTGTGTGTAAAGTCTGAAAATGACAAGGCACATTTCTCGGCACATAGTCGTTTATATTGTGATACAGACTCCACATATCGTTGTCTATCACATTTACAGTTACTTGCTTGGAATGCACGCAGAAGGCGTCGGGCGGTTTCACGTGCACTTTTACATTCATTGTCATACCATTTGTCTCCCTTTGGAATATTGCTGGATAACAGTATATTGGACCTACAAAAACTGGCACAGGACTGCATGATAGTATTGAATATAGATGAAGCTTCCTGGACATCGCCGTTGTCAATAAATGAGTTGAAGTTATTAACAACATCTGCTGGTAAAGCATTCCAGTTATAAAGATATTCTTCTAAACAGTCATTGTTCCAATGGTATTTCGTTTTAGGTGAAAGATTATGTTCAAAACAGTCAAAAGATTCAGTTGGAAATGACAACGAGAATGTTATTGGTAGATGTGTCGACTCCACTGTATCTGACACTCTGAAATCATTGAACAGTTCAAAAGCATTTTCTGAACAAATTACATAATCAACAATACTTTGCCCGTTATTGGCAAAACATGTTATGTCCCCTTTACCTTTATCTTGATATAAGCGACCATTACATATTCTCAGGTCCGACGTTTTACAAAAGTTTAATAGAGCGTAGCCACGCTTGTTGATCACAGTGTCACGTGACGCACGTGGTTCGATGGCGTCGTCAGTAACATAATGTAGGTCGTCATCAATCGGAAGATACCTCGGGTCATCATTGACGATATAATCGGTGCAACTTCCATCACCGGTACGTGCATTAAAGTCTCCTTGAAGTATTATTCGACACTCGGGCGCATCTGTTCTGAATTTTATAATATCATCTTCCAACAGAGTTAAAATTGGTTCGTCAGCGTGTGAGCTTGAACTTGCCGGAGAATAATACACAACTCCTATAAACAATGTATAATGATAATCAGGTACCCGCACACGTAACCACATTATGTTGTTGCTTCCAGTTGGGATTGATGACACATACATAGATAGATGGTCCGCTATAAGTATAGTTATTCCACCAGAATTTCTAATGGCATTGGCATGTTTTTGTCTACACTTTCTAAATATCGTATATCCACAAAATGTAATATCTTCATCTTCATTAGACCATGTTTCCACAAGAGATATAAAGCTGAATTTTTTCAAAAAGTCGATTATGTGTAACTTGCTAATTTTATTCTTTAAACCTTCAACATTCCATAAGACAGAAGTGAACGGTTTATCTATGACATGCGGGCCTTGGCCACGCCCCTATCTGTTAGAGTCATTGGCTGTAGGTCGGCGAATCGGAAATGTTTTTAACAGGACTAGGTCATTTTCAGAATCGTTAAGCTTAAACAGTTTGTTTTCAATTTGAATTTTGTCACCTTTTAGAGTAGAAAATTTACCTTCATTTCTAGCTTTGGTCATAAATCCTTTGAGTTTTTGTCTTATAGACCGCACTTTCTCCGTGAAATCCTGTGAAATAGATATGCCTTGCCCTTTAAGGAGTTTAGCCGACTGTAAGATCCGTGTCCTGTGTCTGAAGTTGAGACAGGTAACCAGCACTGGTCTTGCACCACGTGTCTTCGACGGCAGGCGAACAACACGGTCGAATTCTGTTATGTCCGTTATATTCATTTTACTTTCTATAACGTGCAGAACTTTTTCTGTGATGTCTTCATTCTTCTCACCTGGTGTCTCCTCAATGTTATACAATATGATATTGTTTTGTCTTGAGTTGTTGTCCAGATTATCAATTTTGTTTGTTAAGCGTTTCACAGTAGTTTTCAATTCCATATTTTCTTCGGTTAGTGTTGTAACGTCATGTTCTAGTTGAGTAATTTGGCCAAAAAGTTTTTCAAAATTTGTTTTGTTTCTTTCCTCATGTCTCGAAGTTCTTTTAACATTTCTGACTCACAAACATCACCTTCGAGAGTCGTTTGTCTTCGTGGTCCTGGATTCGTCTCTATATCGTTGGCGAGTATGAGGAGCAGTGAACAGACCAGGGCCAGGTGAAGACAGAGTCGGAGTCCTGTGGGCACATGCAGTCCGTGTACTCGGGTGGCGGCTCGTCTCGCTCTCACCGACATGAAGGCCATAAATACGCCTAAAAAGCACCCAATTCTGGCTCGAAATGTCTCAGTATCGCACCCCATTTTATGAATACACTATAATACATGTATTTGAGGTGATATTCCTAGTCCAGACTTACGTTTTGGTAACTTTTTTTTCAAGAGTCCCGGAGCACTGCAGATACGCGTCCGACCCGTGTAACCGCTAGGTGACGACTTGTAAACAGAATGATAATGACATGACAAAGTAAGTGTCGATAACGGCTATGACCTCAACGTGCATTTAATGACAGTCTTTCATCGACGATACATACTCAATCCGGATTCCTACATTTGGAAGGTTGTTCTATTCGTCCAACAGGGTAGTTCCTAGCGCTTGGAGAGTTCTTGATTGAACGTGACATTTTATCCCAAACATGTACATTTGGGTGTTGGTCCGGATAATGCTCTGGCACATCAAGACGAACAATTGTTTCCTGATCATTAAGCATTGATAATCAGACACAAACATTTTGATGTGCTCCTTAGTTTGGTTTAACTGTAATAAAATAACAACGAAACGTGGGTGCTTTCATTCAATATAACTGCGGAACTTTTTAAAGTGTTCCTGATGGTTACCTTTGAACGTCATTTCAAGTAACATTGCTAGCAAAATATGTTCATAAACCATTCAATTATGTAGATATGTTGAAACATTCGTATTTGATAAGAATCAAGGTTCAGATATAAAGAATTACTTAGAAAAAATGGGGTTTCATTTATGTTTTGTTTAATTGAATAATCGAAAATTGTGACATCAAACAGCCAACGTCACCATCAAAAAATCAAAACATGTTCACATATTCTACAATTGCACATATATCATATAAATAAATGTAGAGTCTTGAAAAGTGTAAGCTGAAATTAAACACAAAAGTAAATCAATATTTAAGAAGAAATTTGCCATCAATTTGTATGAAATATAATCGCTGACATTCTGATAGTCTTTCCATCGGAACACAAAGCAATAGTTCGACAAGATAGCATCGACAATTAATGAATTTTTAAAGAAACTGTTAAAAGTTTTGTACTTTTGTATTTAAGTTTTCGATATATACAAGATTAGTTACCTTCAATCATGTTGATACCATCTGATGGTATCAATGTTAAATTCATTGATCTCATCATCTACATGTTGTATTTATTTATTACTATTTGTAGATTATCATTTAAGTCAAAATGACAAAATGACAAAATGTGTGATACGTAGGTCGGATCTCATGGACATCTTAGATAAAAAAAAATGTTTGTTCAAATTTGGCGTCAGATTTGTTTGGATAAACCAGGGAATTGATAATTGTTATTTTTTATATAATTATCCAGGCAGATAAATGATCCTTTATTCCATCCTTGCAATCATCTACAGATAGTAAAAATAAATGTTTTTACATTAAGAAATTTAAACACTAATGAGATAGAGAGAGCTTATTAGTAATTAACGATATACAATACTGTTTTTAAGATTTCGGTTTTGTAAATTTGGACTTGCAGTTGAACCTGGAAGACAAAAAATATGTTCCTTATAATGATACATATTTTTGCACATGCAATGGTATTTCTGTTGCTTAGGATGAAAGGCATGTATTTTATGTCTGTGATGCAAAATGTCAAATAATAAATACGTAATCTATGTATCAAACTATCTCAGCAAATAACTAGCCATTATATGTTTTGTATCAGTTTTAAGATTAACAATGCAGAATGTATGCCTTGACTTATATCATGTTCAAAAGAAACATGAATATTAATGAAACTTTACAAATTGGGCATATTATGAAAATATCTATGAATTTGTATGTCTAATACTGAATAAAATGTATGTCTGTCTGTATAGTTACATACTAAAATAAATGATGAGCTTTATATTTATATCTTGTATCTCTTATTTTCTTAATATTTCCTTGAAATCAACTTTGATTACTTCATGAAAGACCGGTCATCGCTCTACCCAACACATAAGCTCATGGACCTTCATCATTGTGGCTGAAAACGGTATTTCACGAATGTTTTTCATATGATAAAAACATGAAACGTCGTAAAAATATTGAAAGACTTCGTGTCAAAGATGAGTAACACTCGGTGTAAGAATATTCTTATGACAATGCCTTTAAATTGATTGTGAAGCTAAAGATATCCTTGAGACATTTGACAACTGAGACTTTAAGTATTAAGACTTACTGAAATGTTGTAGAACACACTAAGTATAAAACTCACTAAATATAAAAGCCTCAGATGGAATGTGGTAGATCAACACTAACTTATTTCTATTCGTTCGGTTCGTTTCGAACAAGTCTCAAGTCAGTTCAGATTAATATTTCAACGTCAACTGTAATCTTTGTTTTTATAACATCTTAAGTGAAACCTTATTATTACTGTCAAGATACATATATTTAATCCTTTATGAGTCTCCATCAGATTAGAACAAAACAGAAGTTTATTCAATTCAAAGACGTTAACTCACAGATCCCATCATCATGACACACACAATTACAATTGAAATCAGAGAATGGAGGCAGGATATTCATGATGATACTGATTACAAGCTTTGTTTAATGAATGTAGATAGGTACAAATTTTATGATAAGAGAGGGGTACGGTATCAGAAAACATGATTGATTTCGATTCAAGATGTAATGAAGGATCTGTCCTTTCAAGCGAACGTTTTCTACATTTGAAGCTCATTTAAATTTTCCATGTTTCTTGCTTGAACAGATTAATTATAATTATATCTAATAATATCTCGTTATATCATTTCAAAGAGATATCGGCATGAACTAAAAAGGTATGATATATCATTGATAAAAAATAGTAAAATGAATTAATTAGGGGATAAATCCATTCTGTTTTTTATTTTGGGGTTGTATGTCGTGCATTCTTTACCCCTAAATATAATTTCAAACCGAGCTTGCGAGGTTTGAAATGTTTATTTAGGGGTAAAGCATGCACGACAAACAACCCCGAAATAAAAAACAGAATGGATTAATCACCATTCTAACATGACTAATTAGTCAAAAAAGGTGGAACTATTTTGACTTGCGCAAAAGCAATATGTGATTAGGTCAAACCGGTGCAGACCGGTTCCACTCACTTGCAAAACAACAGTACAGTCCACTTTCATAAAGAACACATAACAATTAAAATGTCATTACATACAGAAAACACGTTTTTAAATAGACTCATCTGTAAGCTATTGAGCATATTATCAATAGAAAACAGTTTTCAATGTCGTCAAAGTTACGAATTTTCACCTAAATCCATGGGTCGACCCATCACCCCTACAAGAGCGACAAGGACTGACCAAATCAAGGGACGTTACTCTGAAAATAGTTGTTCACTACGTGTCGGTGAACTGTTTCAAATTTAGTGGAAGCTGTCAAGAAAGTTATATTTTGTGACAGGAAAAGTGGTCACTTGTAAATTACTAGAGGTAGGGGCAGTGACAGCATTCAGCGAAATTAAAGAATAAAGGTACAAATTTTATGATAAGAGAGGGGTACGGTATCAGAAAACATGATTGATTTCGATTCAAGATGTAATGAAGGATCTGTCCTTTCAAGCGAACGTTTTCTACATTTAAAGCTCATTTATATTTTCCATGTTTCTTGCTTGAACAGATTAATTATAATTATATCTAATAATATCTCGTTATATCGTTTCAAAGAGATATCGGCATGAACTAAAAAGGTATGATATATCATTGATAAAAAATAGTAAAATGAATTAATTAGGGGATAAATCCATTCTGTTTTTTATTTTTGGGTTGTATGTCGTGCATTCTTTACCCCTAAATATAATTTCAAACCGAGCTTGCTAGGTTTGAAATTTTTATTTAGGGGTTAAGAATGCACGACATACAACCCCAAAATAAAAAACAGAATGGATTTATCACCATTCTAACATGACTAATTAGTCAAAAAAGGTGGAACTATTTTGACTTGCGCAAAAGCAATATGTGATTAGGTCAAACCGGTGCAGACCGGTTCCACTCACTTGCAAAACAACAGTACAGTCCACTTTCATAAAGAACACATAACAATTAAAATGTCATTACATACAGAAAACACGTTTTTAAATAGACTCATCTGTAATCTATTGAGCATATTATCAATAGAAAACAGTTTTCAATGTCGTCAAAGTTACGAATTTTCACCTAAATCCATGGGTCGACCCATCACCCCTACAAGAGCGACAAGGACTGACCAAATAAAGGGACGTTACTCTGAAAATAGTTGTTCACTACGTGTCGGTGAACTGTTTCAAATTTAGTGGAAGCTGTCAAGAAAGTTATATTTTGTGACAGGAAAAGTGGTCACTTGTAAATTACTAGAGGTAGGGGCAGTGACAGCATTCAGCGAAATTAAAGAATAAAGTTGCTTCCGTTCATTTGACGAATCGCTGTATGAGAGGTGTTGCGATTGTTGATT
Organism: Steromphala cineraria; assembly: GCA_916613615.1. Taxonomy (NCBI): domain Eukaryota; kingdom Metazoa; phylum Mollusca; class Gastropoda; order Trochida; family Trochidae; genus Steromphala; species Steromphala cineraria. Next base: position 22,782,336 of record OU744725.1, read on the forward strand.
TTGTTTTTAGATCTGTGGACTGTGATTAATTTACATCGCGAAGCAGTAAGAAACACTTCAAACAGGAACAAAAAACCTGGTTATTCGATTAAAATTTGTAGGTGTTTCAAAATGTCGACAAGTTTCTGATATTGAAATTTAAAGTGTCGTCGCCAACATGTCATGTGTAAACAGAAAGTCGCTGGATGCAGATTGTTTTCTCGTGCGCGGAGGAATGTGAAGCGGTCGTAAATATTTAGAGGTGATTATCGGCAAAATAATTACTCCAAAATGTTTATGAGTAACCAATCAGAACGCAGTATTTTCAAACTAGTTTTCGTGTCATGTTAGAATAACCAATTAAAGCGTAATTATATCGCTCATTGAATTGTGAGTTTACCTGTAAGACCTGAATCTCACTTCCAAAATAATTCAATTTACTTATGTAACTGTTTGAGTGAACAGGTAAGTTTACCTTTGAATTATCAAAAGTCCGATAAGGTCTGATTGCATTGACATAAGATTTTGTTACAGTTTATTAAATGGGTAGTAGCACGTTTTAGGGGGAATATAAGGTGATGTCAAAAAAATGAAAATTAATGGTTCCAATTGAAAGGAAATGCATTCAAACTAAATGGAACAGTAATGATTCAAATATATAACGTAAAGTTATAGAGACATAATGAATGAAGTAATTGTAATACTAATTTTAGTAAATCAAAGTTGAGAAGAGAAAATTATAAAAAGCATTACATTTTCATGTAAGCAAAATCATATAAAATAGAAGGTAATGATATTTTTCAATGTCTGTTATGTTCAATATAAGTGATTGGTGGTATATGTAAGTTGAGAATAAAAACCTTGGAAAAACTAGGACGTCTTATTTCAGATGATATGGCCATTTAAACGGTTGATATTAAATTTTAACCTTTGTGATTTGACAAGGAAAGCAATATAACAAAGTACATGAGTGTATATTGTCATATGACGTAACAATTGATATTCAATCATTATTACATAGTGTCTGTATTTTTCTAATATCTATCTAGAAATACTCATTTAATAAACAGTTTATTCGAGAGCGGTGAATCACAATTGTGTACTTGAAATGTTTTATTTCAATATATGTTGGTACAGTCACATTCACAAAAGCGATTCTGGTAACTGAAAAAGACCTTTCCAGTTTATTGAAGTCACGCTCAAATGATTTGTCAAAACATTTACCTGTGTAAACATGATGTAATAAGTCGAATAAAACATAGTTATTGCTTAAATTGTATCAATCATATGATCATTGGATTTCATTGAATAATGTAGATGCGAATAATGATCTGTCATTCTTAAAAGCAATAAAAATCATCACCTTTTTACAGAACATTTAGCAGTTTTGGGGGAGGGTAATTTGTGTAAGAATTTTCTAGCCAAAATCCCAGGGGTGATAAGGTGTTAGAGAACCATACAGCATGTGAGACACTATGGCATCAGTGTGTTTTATGCTTTCAAGCGTACCCAACGCCGTCTAGTTATTTTTGCAACGATTCTATGTATTTGAAACGTTTTAGCCCAGGAGTTGGACTAATTGATCAGTCTTAAACGGTCAGAATTCAAAAGGTCCTATTGTAAGATATATTGCTTTATTCACACAGATGACCTGATAACCTTGATGTTAATCCGAATTGAAATGAGACCATTTCAGAGAGTAGATAAAACAGATTAAAAATAAAATAATTTAATTGATGTATTACAATAGTTAATTTGTTTTTGAAAAATACTGATGAAATTCAAGATAATGCTTAATGGACAATAACTTCAGGAGAGGTGAGAAATACCTTATTCAGCTGCGTACCTTAAGTTTGTTCACCTGCTTGTGATCTTAGTGCAAATATCATGTAATTTGGGTTCGTTTTGACGTTCATAAAATCACTCCAAGATCACTTACAGAATATCATCAATTGTCAATATGTGATATAACAATTCTCAAACCATATTTCGGGGTGGTCTTGTCACTGGTGCTGAATGTCGATATTTGGCATTCTTAAATAGACAAATGGGGTCATATTTGTGAAATTCGGATTTTCTTAAATGTAAACTTTGTAGGACAAAAATTATCATAGTTGCGTTGCCTTAAGGCAAGGGAACACATATGAATAAGATCTAAAGCTGTTGATAACTGTTGAAAGATTTTGTAAAGCAAAATAGAAAACAGTGTTTTCGAAATATTGACTCCTGGTCACTTCAATGACCTGCCAAATTTTTTACAGCTATCTGCTAGGTATGACATACGAATATGTCAACGCAAACTTAATCTTAAGTTACATGTATGCAGTGAAATTTCATCATTATCGGTTTCGTTTTTACAATGATACGATTTCTCAAAGAAGTTACAAATTACATGATATTTGGACTAGAATGTAATTCACAAACATTCAAACCTTTCTTATGAAGCTTTATCTAAACATCATATATTAATTGAAATTGAATATCAGTAGTCAGTCAATTTGTTCTATTGAAAACTAGCTCTATACCCTTAAAACAGGCTTTCACTTATTTTAATATATATTTGGTGAAAAAAGGTTGACATATACTTGTATTGCTGATGATGAAATATCGCAGTTAATCGCAGTAACATTTTTGATAGTATTTAAAGAATACTTAACACATTATTTTTTTTGATCACCTCGCCATAAACCACTTGGCGAATATGTAGAAGTAATGAGCCTTAAAACGTAATGCAAAAACTTAAAATAGTAGAGTGGCGAGAATAAATAGTCTATACAGTAATAGTAATTACTCCTATAATTGTGCTAACACCCGGAGGTGTATCGTTTAAATAACGTCAGACTCTATCGTTCTACTATAGTCTACTTATATACCCTCACTTTCTAAATCATTATAATGGGAATGTAGAAAATATTTTTATGATATGACATATGACAATTTCATTGTCTGCCTTTGCTGGTATATCAAGCATGGTGGATTCTAGAATTTGAATTTGCATACCATTGTCTTGACAAGTATTTTTTACTAACCAATGAAATAAAATGATTCCCGAACACATGATTATAAGTTGTGTATCATTACGAGAATCTCTATCGTTCAAATGTAAACTGCCATGCAAAAGAAAGAACACACTTCAGTTGAATTCATCATTTGTAGGATTTTATATCACAAATATTTGATGTACTTTCAAACTGATAAAACAACAGTTTAATCATCGTTCAATGAATTCTATTAAGAGGGTGATTTTAATTTCCTGTTTATAAATTGTTCCAAAATAAGTTTTTATATAACAAATGTCCATCAACAACGAAGACAGATTCCATGTGAAAACCAATAATTATACCTTCTTTTTTTTTACATATTGACAATAGCTTAAAAATGCCACGGGTAATGATTTTATAAATTCTATTTCTTCCCCCATTCTATAATCAGCGTAACGTAGTGAAGAAATTATGATATCATTTTAATGAGATTGTTTCTTTCCCCTGGCTACATTAAACGAAGATATTTTAACAAAACATCAGCAAGACACCAATCAATATATCCAACTTTTCCAAATATGCGTTTTTGTTAAGTTGTCATAACCAAATACATCATCAGATGTCTCGTATATATTATTAGTATGTAAATCGAAAACAACTGCGGTGTGTACTTCCCTTTGCTTTGCGGTTTATGGCTAGAGAATGGAAGGCTTTACACAGAATATAATCTGAATTTGCATAATTGTATACATTTGGCAGTTCGATGTATTAAGTTTAACATGTTTGAAAAATGGATATCTAAATAGTCTACCTTCGTTGTAGAACAAAGTAAACACAAGTATGGTCTTGTTATCTTATTTCGGTGGTGCATGTCTCCAGTACGTAGTTGATTAATTTAAGAGGAGTCTCAAATAGTTCGTTGATTTTTTCCCGCCAATGTCCAGTACATAATCAATTAAAATAAATAATGTTAAACGTAAAATTTGCAAAAGCAACATCATTTAACGAAGTTAGTTCATCTAAATAATATATGACATCAACGTGAGCTTATTTGGCACAGTTTTATTTTTTCACATGTTTACTTGGCAGAATAGTGTTTGAAGACTCGGCGTCATGTTAAGTGAAAATGATATATAGTTATTACACTAAAAAGAAGTTCACTTTGAACATGCAAATTCTATTTGTGTAAAAGTCAAGTGTGTTTTTAGATATAATTTCGTTTCCCTTATATCATTTGACTTTAATATTTCATTATAACACATACAGTTGATAAGAGTTTGTCTATGATATCTATGATTAAATTTGCCTTTTGACGTATGTCTATAATTTAACGTCTTGTTCAGTTTGTATATCATTTAACTATTCTCACATACATTTAGCAAATGATATATAAGTTTGTTGTCATAAAGTGGCCAGAATGTTAGTTTAACAGGTGTTTTGATCCAGGAAGTGTGTTGACATATGATATATTTCTCTCTTAACTTATCCATTAGTGTTTAGTAAGAGTGACAATTCATCATTTGCAAAATTCATGGGTGTGTGTAGTTTGGTGCCAAAAATCTATTACCGATATGATGTGATAAATCAGTCAGACAATTACTATAACATAAACAATTTATTTACTTGGCAATTTATCACTCATAAGATTGATTCTCAAAACACATAAAATTGAATTAAACTTTTTGAAAAATAATTGTTATGCGAATAAATTGCAGTTTAAAATTGATATTATCATAAAAAAGTGATGTTATCAATTGGTTCTTGAAATGTGTGTAATGTTCAATTCGTGTACCAAATACATATACAATTTTGAGCACTTAACTATGTACAATTTACCTGTAACTTGGCTTCTGCAAAACATGACGGAAAAGGTATTTCAGTTTTAATGTTTTTATTTAAAAGGAATATATAATTATTATATGTCAATATTTATGCCAATGCAGGACTCCCTTTCTCAACAAATTTCATCTAGCTCGTGGTTCATCTAGTACATCTTTAGACTCCCATATCATCACTATATATATTTAATTGTGAAGATAGAATTTTAATGACACTCCATCTGGTTCATTTCTTAGGTACTTCTATTTGTTCTCGTGATACTTATTTCCATTGACAAAAGCAACACATTTCAGCAATTATGAAAAAATCGTTAACTGTCTCTACGTAGATAGGGAATTGAGACATTTAAATTTTTTATAGCATGGCTTATATTACTTAATGCAGTTGAAAGTATACCGTTGTCAATGTGTCGAGTGATTACATGAATTGATTCACGGGAACAACAAGGATGCACTACAACCCATGTGTTACTTGCTGATATATCATGCATACATTAGGTACTGACACTTTTAACAAACTGGAGGTGTAAATCATCTGAGTGATATCCTGACGTAAACAGGTGCGTCTATTAAATGAACAGTATATAAGTCAATGTTTGATGGACAATTACTATCGCAGACTTTTCATTCAGGTAAGATATAACCTAGCTTTTTCTATATTCCTTACTCCTGTCCATTGTAAACTGTAGGCTATTTCTTTTCATTTATCCATTAATTCGAGCAATATCAATACAAATAGAAAGTGGCATAAGAATAATCAATAATCATGGTTTTGTTCAGGGAAGCTGACTATGTCGTGGTTAGACTTCGCGTTCAGTGAATATAACATTGATTGCAATAGAGTCAACCCCTTATATTTTGAAATGTTAACAGTCTATGGTTGAATGCCGTACTGTAGACAGATCACCAGTCAAAAGTTTAGTTTTACGATGTGTCTACACAATATCATGGTTTACGTACATATATGTGAATACTGCATCAAATAAAGGCATAGAAAAGATAGTAAGGTAATCTTCAGACTTATATTAAAATGTATTTTGTACTATTCCTGAAGTCATTATCATGTTTCATTCACTTTGTTAGCGTGTTCTTCATTTGCATATTCATACCTATAAATTACATGTTGGTAAAGGTAGCATTCTCTGTCGTTTTGGTCGAAATATATGTTCCATAAATCCTCCTTAGTATGTCACTGAAAATATTTTTCTTACAGTTCCAACCTGCATATTATGTATTATTATTAATAATTTCAAATGAAACCAAGCTGGTCAAGATATTGCAGAGGATTGGATCCTTAACCAAAATGTAAAATAATCGTTCTGCCGGGGCTTGTAACAGGTCAAGACTTGCTCGTGGGGTTAACTTCCAAGCAGCGTTATGTTTCAGGATCAATAGAGCACATTACAGCATATCTGTTACAACAACACCAATTTTGTTTCAGTATCATTGGAGCTTATTTACAGACTATCTGCTTCTGTGAAAATGAGACTGCTGATTCTTCTACTGATCGTGTGCCTGGTGGCGCCCTCTTTCGAGTGGAGACGGAGAAGGAGGAGGAGGAGATGGATCCGAATCAGGGTTCCAAAAGTGGTCAAGGGGGCAGCGATCTTGATACGATCTGGTATCATCGGAAAACGAGGTAACACTGAAATTCATACATCATGAGGTAATTCTCTGGGCACATTCTTTTGCACATCCGTTTTACGGTTCAAAACTGGTGAATTTTTTATCTAAAGGGTAAGTTCATGTAATACCGTGTTTAGATTTTTCATATGTATTATATCTTGTGGGGTGCCTTTTAAAATGTTCATGGTCGAGAACTTTATTCTTGGTCAAAAAAAACTAATGTGGACTTTCTCCGGAGTCATAAGTTCTTCCCAGAGCAGATTCTCATCTATGACTGAGCCCATCTATATCATTCACATGATATTCAAGTATTTCAAGTGGTAGGTCTTAAAATGTGAAGTTCTAAATAGTTCTGTTTTATATCTTCAGACATTGAAGATCTACGAGCCACTGACGAAAGTAATATCGAGAATATCGACCAATCAGACATGGATGATTTGTTCACTTTGGAAGATGCAGAAGATATGCGGTAGTTCGAGACAAAACATGGTAACTATAACGGTCATAATGTGAAATCATGATTGTCAACTTCAAACAAAATATAATGTAAACGAAGGATTATCAAATTAGATATGTCGTTGTTGAAGTCTTTTTTCTTCAGATTCCTCAGAGAATCAAACATCTCATTTCTCAATCCTATTACCCTTACCCAAGAGGAACATTCTGTATTATTCTGAAACTGCTTTCGAGTTTGAGCACATTTTAGTCATTTGCATTAGGGGCTTAGGCCAAGACAAATTTGTACGCTCATTTAAGGAATGCTTTAAGATTGATTATCTTGTAATTTGTTACATCCGTTGTGATATATTTATGTTTCAGAGGTTCTGGAAATTCGTATTATTTTCACTTTTACATATGTATAAGTATTTGTCGTTCATATCATTTGGATATTACTAGTTATATCGATTTCCCCTTTAAGTCACAATTAATAATTTGGGAGGTATGAAACTAATGGTATTTTTTCGAAATTACTATTGTCTTATTTAAATCACTGGCCCATTAGCATCATTGTACAGATACTGGTTTCTTGTTTTACAAAGGAACAAAAAGCTTCTTGCAAATTTGTAAAGTTTTTCTGTTCCCAACTATATACTTAAATTCTTACAAATACACAAACCTTGTAAAATATATTTTACTGTAAGTAACATGTTTATATATTTGATATAAGATATCACGATACCATTTACATTTCATAATCACATTTCATTAAATGCATCATATAATGAACAACTTCATGATATGTTAAACAATTTCAATGAAAACTAAATTATTTTTCTTTTTAGCAAATGGAGAGGATCCGTTCCCGAACAGTGCAATGAATATATTTTAGAACAAACAACAACATCCTAAAATCCACAAAAGTGTTCATAACAAGTTAATATAACTACAAGAATAAAAACACATGACAAAATCAATATTTTGTATTTATTTCTAGATTATTTCAGGTAAATAGTTGTACTTCCTTGTCTCCTGCAGACTTTTACCTGTTCTCCACCTTTTGATTTACACAAACAGCATAACTTTGGTCGCTGGAATGTCGTTTTAGCACTTTCTGCTTAGTTACGCCCCTGAAAGCAAACGTATATCATTACAGACATTGTCACTCTATATCTGTTGAAGCAAGGTGCTAAGATTTGAAATTCTGAAATGAAAAGTACGTTTACATTTAGTGGTTGTCGTGGCGTCTAGCCTCTTAGTTAGAGATTCGTTCTACTACACACAATTTTAACTCTTTGGATAGACAAGAGTTGTACCGGTTGCGGCCTAAATTTCTACGTACATGTAATGACAACAAAAAGACCAAAAGAATCATTTCGAAAACCATCTTCCTACGCAGAGCCTAAAAGGCCAGTTTCCAAACTGTCATTTTATGCCTTGCTGCAGAGACTTTACTTTTCTGTGCTGCTATAGTGCCCTTACAGACTAGAGAGCAAGCACAGAAAACTCAAGGCTATGCAGCAAGGCATAAAACTGACAGTTTGGAAACTGTTTTTTTAGGCTCTGCGTAGGAAGATGTTCGAAAACAGGAACGATTATTGCAGGTATTGGTTTCCTTTTTGAAATACTTGGCACATGAACCATACACAAAGTTTTCTTTGTACTCTGTTCTAGTGTGAGTAAAGTGCAGTTAAGACAATCAGGGAATCATAACCTGTAGAACATAAATCACAAAATGTAATGAACGTATCATAACACTTTGCTAGATGAATGCATGTAAGTGTCTAAACATGATAAACGTTGTGAGAAAAAAATATATTGGAAAAGTAAAATATCTATTTACCAATTCCTGTCAAATGCTGTTAGTAAAGCGTTCTTGTCTTCTGTTATTACCTTGAAAAATAAATAAGGTATGTCTTTCCTTTAATTGTTTATACGTTTAAACATGTATGCTATCTATCATTCAGAAATGTTTTACAGAGTTTATATCATACACATTGATATTACACACATAGACAAATCGTAAAACTAAACTTTTGACTGGTGATCTGTCAACAGTACTGCATTCAACCATAAACTGTTAACATTTCAAAATATAAGGGGTTGACTCCATTGCAATCAATGTTATATTCACTGAACACGAAGTCTAACCACGACATAGTCAGTTTCCCTGAACAAAACTTACACTTATCGATTTGCCACCGAGAATAGGGTGCAAAAGCATACTTTCACAGATATCCAGAAAGCTATTTATGTTTCTGAGGAAGACAAGTTTGTAGGAAATGTGACCGACCTCTCTACAAATGCTGGTGATTGTCGTGATCAGGGTAGCGATTTGGAGGTTGTGCATAAAAATGTCAAATGCTATGTTTACATCCATGTAATGAGGGGATAAATCCATTCTGTTTTTTATTTTGGGGTTGTATGTCGTGCATTCTTTACCCCTAAATATAATTTCAAACCGAGCTTGCGAGGTTTGAAATGTTTATTTAGGGGAAAAGAATGCACGACATACAACCCCAAAATAAAAAACAGAATGGATTTATCACCATTCTAACATGACTAATTAGTGAAAAAAGGTGGAACTATTTTGACTTGCGCAAAAGCAATGTGATTAGGTCAAACCGGTGCAGACTGGTTCCACTCACTCGCAAAACAACGGTACAGTACACTTTCATAAAGAACACATAACAGTTAAAATAACATTACATACAGAAAACACGTTTTTAAATAGACTCATCTGTAATCTATTGAGCATATTATCAATAGAAAACAGTTTGCAGTGTCGTCAAAGTTACGAATTTTTACCTAAATCCATGGGTCGACCCATCACGCCTACAAGAGCGACAAGGACTGACCAAATCAAGGGACGTTACTCTGAAAATAGTTGTTCACTACGTGTCGGTGAACTGTTTCAAACTTTGTGGAAGCTGTCAAGAAAGTTATATTTTCATGATTTTGTGTCATGGTTGGGGAGACTGTGACAGGAAAAGTGGTCACTTGTAAATTAGAGGTAGGGGCAGTGACAGCATTCTGCGAAATTAAAGAATAAAGTCGCTTCCGTTCATTTGACGAATCGCTGTATGAGAGGTGCTGCGATCGTTGATTTTGTTTTTAGATCTGTGGACTGTCGCGAAGCAGTAAGAAACACTTCAAACAGGAACAAAAAACCTGGTTATTCGATTAAAATTTGTAGGTGTTTCAAAATGTCGACAAGTTTCTGATATTGAAATTTAAAGTGTCGTCGCCAACATGTCTATTGTAAACAGAAAGTCGCTGAGTGCAGATTGTATACTCGTGAGCGGAGGAATGTGAAGCGGTCGTAAATATTTAGAGGTGATTATCGGCGAAATAATTACTCCAAAATGTTTATGAGTAACCAATCAGAACGCAGTATTTTCAAACTAGTTTTCGTGTCATGTTAGAATGTTCGGTTTAAAAACATATTCAATTTATTGTATTTTTACTGTCCCAAATGTGTAAATTAGAAACATAAATGGGTTCTGACAATTGGATGTAGTTGTGTGATTAGTAAGGTTGAGGGACAAATTCATAAAAAAATACATAAAGATGTAGAAATTGATATAACAAATAGATATAATTTAATCTTGATGCATCAATTCAAACAAAACGTCCATATTAAAGAAATATGTTTTTAAGTAAATTACACTTTTGATAAATTACATTTAAGTACATTTTATGTTTTGATCATATCTAATTTTAATCAAACGATCTTGTCACATGTCCTACGCCTGGTATGTCAAACATTAATCATGTTTAACTTCTTATCTTGACGATGGACGTCAGTGTTAATGAAGTTCATATTTGACCAAGAATCTTCAGTGGCGGCTAATAGGGTGAGTGGTTATTTAACGTAAACATGAACCAAATATATATTCAGAATTGCAAGAATAAGTTTATGTTTGAAATTAGTGATACCGCCTCTCTTGGAAGTTACAATACAGATAATTTGTCAAAGTTCTGTGACCATATGACAAAGTAAGCACATACATTATAGTAATTGGTTTGGTTTCCTTGTCAGATAAGTCATTACAGACTGCATCACAGTGGTATAGAGCAACAGATTTAAGCTTTCATTCAGCAAAGACGCTGTATTTCTCTCTGTTCTCGACTTGGACCGTATCGTCCTGACATGTCTATATTATGTTTACATATTGCCAATGAATATTGAAACAGACGCGATTGTTCTATTGATCTTTGTCAACTTTCAGACATTACCTACATATTTATTGTTTGACTACTTATATCGAAATTTTTGGTCTATGCAGACGATGACGAACAGGTGTCAGAATTATTGCTACCTCTGTGTTACAATATGTTTAAATGATTTCAACGAATACAAATATATTCATCTAAAGTCGTTTTCCATCATAGTCATTCTTATAAAACAAAAATAAAAAATGTATACCATCTTTTTCATAAAAATGAATAATTCATCCAAATCAATATTACATCAAACATTTTCAGTAAACCATCAAAGCCAATCTTGTAATTAAAAAAAAAAAAAAATATTTTTACTTTATGTATTATGTACAAGTATATTTGTTCCTTGGCGGACCATCGACTTAATCTGTACAGTGTCCACATTCAATATATGTTTATGTCAAATAATAAGGAAGTAATTGTTCTACATAAGGAAAACTCTTTGAACTCTATCACTGTTAATTGATGTAGCCTACAGAAGCTTGTTGAGTAAAACATTCTGACCTCATATATTAACATTTTCCTAGTAGTTAAAGGACTCTGCCATCAACGATATGAATGGTGCAATTTTGTTTGCAGGTAAATTATTATCTATCCCAAGGAAGTACAGGATTGCATGATGCATCTGTTTGTTCTGACTGTGCTCTCATCAGTCACCGCAGTGATATCTTCAGATGAATTTAAACAAGGTCACACAGTTCAGGGTCCTGTCGATTTGACGTTCAGCAATGTTGGATTGTTGCTATGCAAAGGAAAGTGTTTGAGAATAGAAGGATGTGAATCAATCAAGTTCCATAAAGAACAACTTCGGTGTCGACTTCTGCCCCACAAAACAAATTCTACCAATTTACTGACCAAGGTGATGTCTTTTTATCATTGTTTCTAGAAATTTTTAGGATGTCAATACAAATATGTTTAACTTCCAATTTTTTCTTCGTAATGCCAATGATTTAATTATCATTGTTTCTACAAATTTTTAGGATGTCAATACAAATATGTTGAAATTTTATTCTTCGTAATGCCAAGATTGGTGTTAATTGCTGTTGTCGTGTTGATTCAAAACTATTGTACCATTGAATTGTATTCGATTTGAATGTAAATTCAACTACATATAACCAACGCTACAATCCCATATGATCAGAGCTTAATAGTGAATGATTGTCAAGCAAACTGACAATCAGAAGCTATGTTGTGCTTTTTCAGATAACAAGATGTAACAAGCACATTTGCAATGAGACTGACCCTCCCCTCTCAACCCTGATGATAAATAACAGAAGGCAACGACAGATATGCGTTTCTACAGGTGACTATGAAAACAATATTTAGTTAAAATAAAAATGACAAGAATGAAGAAGTGGAATTGACGTGAAAATTAAAAACATACTGTTACACTGAAAATACAACCCCTGATCCCCCTCCTTATTATGATATTTGTTGTCATGATTTGTAAATCATTCTAAAAAAAACCGTTAAAATTGTGTATTTCTGTAAATAAATAAAATTCATGTTATCATTTCTCAATAATGTTATACTAAAAGGTTTCAACCAAACATTTAGAATTACTTGCCTTTGATTTCAAACTAAATACTTTTATGTGGGGAATTATAGACATCATTAGGCCAAGGCAAATTGAATTGTAAAATATGCAATTTTGAAGGTTCATACTGTTATATCCTGTGATTTTTTGTAACATGACGGTTATAAGTAAAGTAATGATCAGTTAACTAGACAGCATGAATTTTCTAACATAACAACAACAGTGTTGACTTCTTTTCCTCAACGTATTTGAAGTCCAAATTCTAATATCAAAAACACGTCAGGTGTTCTTTTACTCATTATTCCTTATAAAATTGTCAGATAATTATTATTTCTTAAAAACCAATAACATTTGATAAAGCAACGACCTCATTCTTCTCTTTCTTGTGGGTAAAAATATTGTTATCTTATGTTCATCAACATGATGTAGTTAGATGTTTTGCTTTACAGCACAATACTATTGACTTGTTTTCATTGTTTAACTTTTAACACAATGCATGTTTGATGCAATTATATATAATTTGAGTTGTCGTTGAGTTTGTATCTATCCGAGTTTATATTTGCAGTCTCAAAACAGAGGATTAGGATCAGCAGAGATGAAGATGTGACACCACAGTATCTGGTGGCAAGTTCTATACACAGTTTTACATATTATGGTTGCTACCCTAGTGGCCTGCATACGATTGAAAGGCAACAAGATAGATCTTATAAACTTGGTAACATTCCGGTAGTAACTTTTTGTGGCAGCAAGAAAAATCCAAATAAAAAATTGAGAGGAATGGCGACTGCTCCTTGCTTGTTCGATGAAAGGACATTCTGTCTATATCACCTTCTTGATAAGACTATAGAACGACAAGGGAAATTTCTGCGGAATCTTACTCTGGTGTATCACGATGAGCTCAGTATACAAAATAATGACGAGTACGTGAAAATGGAGACACGGTCAACCTCTCTGAGTTGCTCCATGTCTTCGGCTGATTCAAGGTAGGTTAGAAAACGTTAACTTTGTGTCCACTTTCGGAATTAGACAGAGCTATTGCAGAAAAAAAAGTAAAGCACAGCTAGAATTTTTCTGGGACTTGATTTATGAAGTTCATCATTTTAAGATAATACAAATATAAACCAATTCAACACAAGGAAATCTATTGTTGAAACAGCTAAACACCAACTATATGTACTTAAAATAAGTTAATACATCTGAATGGAGAAAGACCTCTAGACTCTATGAACATAAATTTCAGTCAGAAATAATTTTATTTGATATTTATCAACATTATTAAACAAACAAAAAGATTTTGATATTCAAAGGTAAAAGTGCTTAACCTTTTTAGAATGTCTATTCATAACTGTTACAATGAATTCGAACAGATATGAATTTTTAAAATGTTGAACTCTTTTAATAATAAATGATAATAATAAAAATAATGTCACGTTGTTGTCAGATAAATTTGTATCATAAGCTTTTTAATAAGTATCCTTTTCAAGCATCTATTATTTGTTATTTAAATTTTTTTTAAAAACACTCTTTGGAAATATGATTCATTTCTCTTGCTTGCACTCTATATATATATTTAACTTTTACCTCAGTTTTATTGTTGTAAATTACCTCTTTTGATATGAAAACGTTGCATTTTTATTAAGACAGAGCAGATATTGTTTGACAATTTGTTGTTTAATTGCAGCTCACATTTTAATGGCGTGGCCTTTGATTCAAAACTGTCGGTGTACGTGTTGCATAATAACATACTCATGAAGTTTGGAAGAATTGGGGGGAATTTTTCGATGTGCACTTTCGTACGCCGCATCCACGACGCCGCCATGATGGAAGCAATGGCAGTCTACACTGGCGATAGATATCTATTTTTTATCTCATCTTCCTGGATAAAGAGATATGATCTAAGTAAGATGAACAATGCTGGGAGGAAACTGGCCATATTTACAAGGACCAAAAGGGCGTTTTACTGTGTTGATACACAAGACAGCAAAGCTGTCGTGGTCTCTGCAGCCGACCTGAGTGAAGTGACATTATACAATTATTGACGTCAGTTGATGTGAATTATTAACTTTAAGTGAGTCGTTTTTACATGTGAAAAATAATTACTATTCTGTTGTATTGGGTATAACTCTCATTCAGTATAATCTCAAATATGAATCAACAAGAGGAGAATGTTTTATCGACATATTGCGACTTGAGGGGTTTTAGTGATCTTCTTAGTATGGTTCTGGGTATTCTTAACTAAATATAAATGTTGGGAAATAAAACAAAGATAATGAAAAATAATAACTATTTGTTAAATGGTCACCATTTGGTATTGACTATTGAAGACTGCATAAAAACTCCAAATTTTATTTCGGCATGCACATTTGACGACTTTTAAACAGAATGATAATGACATGATAAAGTTAGTGTCGATAACGGCTATGACCTCAACATGCATTTAATGACAGTTTCATCGACGATACATACTCAATCCGACTCCCTACATTTGGAATGTTGTTTTATTCGTCCAACAGCTCAGTTCCTAGCTCTTGGAGAGTTCTTGGTTGAACGTGACATTTTGTTCCAAACATGTACATTTGGGTGTTGGTCCGGATAATGCTCTGGCCCATCAAGACGAACAATTGTTTCTTGATCATTAAGCATTGATAATCAGACACAAGCATTTTGATATGCTCCTTAGTTTGGTTTGGCTGTAATAAAATAACAACGAAACTTGGGTGCTTTCAAGCAATGTAACTGCCGAATTTTTAAAGTGTTACCTTTGAACGTCATTTCAAGTAACATTGCTAGCAAAAAATGTTCATAAACCATTCAATTATGTAGATATGTTGAAACATTCGTATTTGATAAGAATCAAGGTTCAGATATAAAGAATTACTTAGAAAAAATGGGGTTTCTTTATGTTTTGTTTAATTGAATAATCGAAAGTTGTGACATCAAACAGCCAACGTCACCATCAAAAATACAAAACATGTTCACATATTCTACAATTGCACATATATCATATAAATAAATGTAGAGTCTTGAAAAGTGTAAGCTGAAATTAAACACAAAAGTAAATCAATATTTAAGAAGAAATTTTGCCATCAATTTGTATGAAATATAATCGCTGACAGTTCTGATAGTCTTTCCATCGGAACACAAAGCAATAGTTCGACAAGAAAGCATCGACAATTAATGAATTTTAAAAAAAACTGTTAAAAGTTTTGTACTTTTGTATTTAAGTTTTCGATATATACAAGATTAGTTACCTTCAATCATGTTGATACCATCTGATGGTATCCATGTTAAATTCATTGATCTCATCATCTACATGTTGTATTTATTTATTACTATTTGTAGATTATCATTTAAGTCAAAATGACAAAATGACAAAATGTGTGATACGTAGGTCGGATCTCATGGACATCTTAGATAACAAAAAATGTTTGTTCAAATTTGGCGTCAGATTTGTTTGGATAAACCAGGGAATTGATGATTGTTATTTTTTATATAATTATCCAGGCAGATAACATGATCCTTTATTCCATCCTTGCAATCATCTACAGATAGTAAAAATAAATGTTTTTACATTAGGAATTTAAACACTAATGAGATAGAGAGAGCTTATTAGTAATTAACGATATACAATACTGTTTTTAAGATTTCGGTTTTGTAAATTTGGACTTGCAGTTGAACCTGGAAGACAAAAAATATGTTCCTTATAATGATACATATTTTTGCACATGCAATGGTATTTCTGTTGCTCAGGATGAAAGGCATGTATTTTATGTCTGTGATGCAAAATGTCAAATAATAAATACGTAATCTATGTATCAAACTATCTCAGCAAATAACTAGCCATTATATGTTTTGTATCAGTTTTAAGATTAACAATGCAGAATGTATGCCTTGACTTATATCATGTTCAAAAGAAACATGAATATTAATGAAACTTTACAAATTGGGCATATTATGAAAATATCTATGAATTTGTATGTCTAATACTGAATAAAATGTATGTCTGTCTGTATAGTTACATACTAAAAATAAATGATGAGCTTTATATTTATATCTTGTATCTCTTATTTTCTTAAGATTTCCTTGAAATCAACTTTGATTACTTCATGAAAGACCGGTCATCGCTCTACCCAACACATAAGCTCATGGACCTTCATCATTGTGGCTGAAAACGGTATTTCACGAATGTTTTTCACATGAAAAAAACATGAAACGTCGTAAAAATATTGAAAGACTTCGTTTCAAAGATGAGTAACACTCGGTGTAAGAATATTCTTATGACAATGCCTTTAAATTGATTGTGAAGCTAAAGATATCCTTGAGACATTTGACAACTGAGACTATAAGTATTTAGACTTACTGAAATGTTCTAGTACACACTAAGTATAGAGCACACTAAATATAAAAGCCTCAGATAGAATGTGGTAGATCAACTTATTTATATTCGTTCGTTTCGAACAAGTCTCAAGTCAGTTCAGATTAATATTTCAACGTCAACTGTAATCATTGTTTTTATAACATCTTAAGTGAAACCTTATTATTACTTTCAAGATAATCCTTTATGAGTCTTCATCAGATTAGAACAAAACAGAAGTTTATTCAATTCAAAGACGTTAGCTCACAGATCCCTTCATCATGACACACACAATTACAATTGAAATCAGAGAATGGAGGCAGGATATTCATGATGATACCGATTACATGTACAGGCTTTGTTTAAAGAATGTAGATTGGTTAAAAAATTATGATAAGAGAGGGGTACGGAATCATAAAACATGATTGATTTCGATTCAAGATGTAATGAGGGATCTGTCCTTTCAAGAGAAAGTTTTCTACATTTGAAGCTCATTTCAATTTTCCATGTTTCCTGCTAAAACAGATTAATTATAATGATATCTAATAATATCTCGTTATATCGTTTCAAAGAGCTTTAGGCATTAACTAAATAGGTATGATATATCATTGATAAAAATTGTAAAATGAATTAATAACCAATTAAAGCGTAATTATATCTTGCATTGAAGTGTAAGTTTACCGTCAAGATCTGAATCTCACTTCCAAAATAAGTCAATTTACTGATGTAACTGTTTGAGTGAACAGGTAAGTTTACTTTTGAATTATCAGAAGTCCGTTAAGGTCTGATTGCATTGACATAAGATTTTGATACAGTTTATTAAATGGGCAGTAGCACATTTTAGGGGGAATATAAGGTGATGTCAAGAAAATGAAAATTAATGGTTCCAATTGAAAGGAAATGCATTCAAACTAATGATTCAAATATATAACATAAAGTTTAGACATGCGATTCCTTTTTCTTACACAAAATGAATTAAAGATGTTCACACAAAATGGCTGCCAATGGACTTTATGTGAATCTTCATACTTTGTCCCCTGGTTATGGATGATTGGCGTGTGTAAAGAGATTTTTGACGCTGTGAATATAATGTATTTGGCATTAACTTACAATTATCAGTGAAATATTTAGAATATAAAACTATCAAAAATCGTGCTACTGCCCCTTTTAGAGTTATAACATATTACCATATTTTGAGAGAGGATTGTCACGTAGTCGTAGTAGAGATTATTTGACTACCTATGTGCTTCCAAGACACATACCAGGAAAAGGGAAAACTCCTCACATTACGACCTTCGTCTTTACAAACATGTTGTAGAGCTTTCGCAAAAATAAAGTACCCCCTTAATTAGAAACATGAAATTGAAAGAATTCATTGTCCTTAACATGAAAGTGCAGATTTTAAAAAGACCATCGATGTTGCCATTTTATGAAATTATATTCACAATTTGTACGGTCCTGTAATTTCACCACCAGACCTTTCGTTTCAGATATTAAAAACATCTTTTGCGTTACCAATTTGACTTTTAAATGCGGAAACTATCTTTTATCATGCTTAGTTAGTCATTGGTTGTTGAAAATAGCATCCCCATTTTTACAATGTTTCGTCATTTATTTACAAAAAGGCAAAATGATATGGTTTCGCATCTGGCAAAAGGAAAAGATTCTTAACTTATCGTTTCATTCGATCGAAACATTTTCACCTTGCCCTTTGGAAGATGACGGTTTTGGAATTCTGAATTCTTTTGACGCCAATTCTTTAGTTCACATCTCTCCTTACTTTTAATGGGTCATTACAGTTAATGCTGACCATATTTCGAGTCATATTGTGTGCTTTTTAGATTTGGCTAATTTCAAGGTTCATAGTGGTATTACTAGTGGCTCTCCACCAAATAACAGAAACTTAAGTTTGACAAACTGACTTGAAAGGATAGAATTACTCACAATACAACTCAGGATAATTTAACATGTATTTGACACAAAATACGACAACTTCATAAACAGGAATGATTGAAGTTTTATTCCCTATAATGTTAAATTATGGTTCTATAATATTATGTACACAAAGAACTTAATTAAGCACCCCGCGCCCCCTATTTTGTCAAATGAATTTGGGTGTTCTTGGACTATTTGAATTCATTTGATTTATTGACCACTCCAGATAAAACAATTGCTTCTTTATTGACTATTTAATTTAACTAAAAATCGCTAATGAGCAACACACAAAAAATATTGAGGAATACTGTGAGACTACTGAAATTTGGCAAAATAAAAACTATTTTCATAGGGGGAAAACTACACATTAAACTCTGGATGTTATAACATTTGTGATCCCTAGTTGACATTCATACACAAAAACCCTTTTTATCATGCATGATAAGAGGTTAGCACGACATAAAATGCCTACAATCTTAACATCTGTGAGTAAATTTGAGATTTCTTGAGTTGAACGTATTGATCAAACACTTTGTATAAGCCATTATCTTTGACAGGAGCCAAGTTATGTCCTTGTGCAGTTTTCTTTAAATTCGATATTTGATAATTTTGTGATTTTGAAGGTTCATACTGCTTTAACGATTGATTTCTGCTATGAGGTGATTTCTGCTATGAGGTCATCAAATGACTTAAGAGAATGATAATAATCACATTGCAGTAAAACATATTGACTTTCATTTGCAATTTTAAGGTAACTTTGATTTTGACTTAAAAATACTACGTTTTTGTAAAACCAGTTATTCAGCGACAGTGAATCGTAAACCGTATGAAATTTTCGTTTCCACAATGCTAGATGATTG
The DNA here is from genome assembly GCA_916613615.1 of Steromphala cineraria. Classification (NCBI taxonomy): domain Eukaryota; kingdom Metazoa; phylum Mollusca; class Gastropoda; order Trochida; family Trochidae; genus Steromphala; species Steromphala cineraria. The sequence continues at coordinate 22,802,108 of OU744725.1, forward strand.
TTCTATTATTATTGTTTGCATTTACATTTGTTTTGTTTTTTATCAGCAGTGTTTTTCTGTTTGGGTGGTGGGGGTGCTTAATTAAGTTCTTTGTGTGTATATATATCTATCAATTATTTTCACTTACACGATGTCTACTGTTTAATGAGGCAACTTTTGCTGGTAAGAACGTGGGAATGCTTAATAACCTTTCCATATTTTTAGTTCTCTACATATTATAAGAAGACAAATAGAGCCTTGTTTTACTGTAAAGACAAAACTTTTTTTTCAGATCACTACCGTTTATGATTGACACTCTTGTAGTGGAAATAATGAAAACTCTGGAAGCAGAGCAGAACACTTGATATACCTTGGCTATAAAGTCACACATACAACACAATGTTACTTGTTGTCATCATACTGTCAGTGACCCTGTGGAGAAACTGTTCCGGAGAGGAGATTGGATTGAAAAGTCACTATGGAATACTGATGTGTAGAGATAGATGCATGAATACAGGAGGGTGCATGTCATATGACTTCAATAGAGAACAACTTCTCTGCAAAATGTTGTCTTACATCAGAGGAAACATATCAAAGCAGAAACACGGGTAATGTATGTGTTGCCTTTAAGCATTCTATTCAACCATGGATGGACAAAGTATTCATGTTTGATATTCTGAATAATTTGTAAAAAAAAAGGAAAGCGAGAAGAGTAAAGAGAAAGATAAAAAAAGAGAAACACATGCTGATTTTATATGATATATCATAAGACAATGAAGATATAAATAGTTTGAATAATTCTTCATTCTACGATCGTCAGTTAAAGACGGTATTTTATCATTTAAATAAACCCACTATCCAGGAGTCAGATCATGTTAATTGCTCTGTGTAGAGGAACAACGATAGGTTTCACGTTTCTAACCATAAAACAGGCATGCATTCTGCCAGGTTTCCTACTAGGTTCTTAAATATACCAAAGCGCGGGTTAAGCCCAACGAGATCTTGTTCACCAGTTAGTGTTGCAGAGGAAACTTTCAAAGAGGCACTTGGAACTGCACACACGATCTAGAGTTTAAAACAAACTCCTAGGCTCGAGGTCCTGACGAGAGCGCTTCTCCTTGCAGACGCTGTGGGAACACGTCTAGTGTGATAGAAGGGTGGATGTCATCCTAGTAAACCTAGCCTCAATATTGTCCCTTTCACTCCTATACTAGGTCTAGCAAGGTCCAGTAGAGGGTCGCGTCAGCCGACCTTTCTGCGACCTATGACCATCCAACGTTATACGTGCGAAGACAGACTATTGTGGCTTGGTAAGATGAGTTCTGGTTGGTCAATTCGATAAGTGGGCTGACGCGACCCTCTACTTGACCTTTCTAGACTCAGTATTAAGTGAAACGGATAATAGAGGCTAGGTTTACTTAGACTGGTCGGATGTTCAACACGTTAGAGTCGAAAAACAATTGGAATGTTTCTATATTTTTTTAAAGGTTCGCTCTTGTAAAAACCCTCAAAACATACGCAGAAGTTTCCGTTTCCAGAGTTTCCAATGAGTTTACAATGCAACACTAACATGTTCAACAAGATCTAACTGATTGTTGTCGCTTTGCAAAATTCAAGAACGAACAGGGAATGTTAGAAAAACGCTTGTCAAGTGTGACACTTCTATCAAGTCTTATATACGCGTCATCGATTTTTCCGCATGTTATTAGCGATGCCAATCAGTTGAACTTCACGTAGTGAACAACAAGTACAGTTTTGATAACATACAATTACAACCCATAATCATTGCTTCATACAGGCATTTATGCAGTTGTTTGTCGAGGCGTTTATAGATAAATGAGCAGTTCGGGTACGAATCTAACACTGACGCTCGGGCAATGGGGTACAGGGAACAAACATGCTTGTATTTAGAGAGTTAACATTGTCAACAGAGGTGACACGGGTTGAGAGCTGCTCGTTCTCGAGCCGCTTTAACCAATTTTGGCAATTTCTAAAATACAGATCAGTCGTTTTTAGAATACCTGTGTAGTGTTACAGGGTGGTGTGGTCAACGATCAAGAGTTTGTCATGAATATTAATCTTATTATATGAACATTCATTTCTTTCATATTGTTATCGTCTGATTTAAGCTAAGGAAATATTAAAACATAAAAATACATATTAAGATTGGCAATTCCTAATTCATGTTGTTTTCTACAGGTGTGTGAAAGTCATGGGATTCCACTTTCTACAACATTCTTTGTCAACAAAGGTCATACACGGATCTGTGTACCAATAAGTAAGTGTATTTACTTATGATGCACTCAATATCTTCATATATTGAAACCGATTCATAATCTTTCATTTCATGAAATTTAGTTATGCTTTACTAAAATAACATAGAAGTCAATAACAATATGCAAAATATGGCATAATTATGGCATACTATGATCATCTATTCTTGATTTTTCAGACGTCAAAAGTGCTAAAAAGGAGCCAATACCGACAAACCAACCTGTCGTGAAATATGGCGATTCAGTAACAAGGAACCACCTTAAAACAAGAAGTAAATCACAAATGAGGGGTCACTCACAGAAAATAGTCAATTCCTTCAGTAAAAAAAAGGCCGTCAATGTCAAAGCTAAATTTCTAGTTGCAAGTCGTCAGGTGACTCTGATTTATTATACCTGCACAGTCAATTCACTTTATGTGATTAAAGGTGAGAACAGAAGTGGACATATAACGTTTGATGTTCTTGAGATGTCACCTTTCAAGGGTCCTCGAGAATTATTAATTGGAATGGCAATGTCTCCGTGTCTGAACAATATCGAGGCTCAGTGCCTGTATTATCTTTATCATGACACCGCGAAACGAAAAGGAAACTCTGAGTTCACGTTACTGTACCACCGGGAACCAAAACAAAAATTCAGGAAATTCTTTTTACCGTCTTCTTTTAAATCAACATATTTGAGATGTCTGGAATTTCCGGTTCAGCCAAGGTAAGGAACTGATGATGTTTAAATTATTCCTTTGGTTACATTATCTTGTTTAGATATCAATACCATTTATTTAGATTACTTATATACGCTTTGGTAATAAAATCCTAGTTTGGTATGATCAATTTGTACATGTTTTGTAGATGATCATATCATAAATTGAGATTATTTGAGCATTTGAAATATATTATGCCTATGAGGTAACTTCTAAGTCGTTCTCGTCTACTGTTTTAAAGTGACGCTTATTCAACTCTCTAATTTCTCCTTCTTGGGTGAGTCTAGCTATCAAGCAGTACATATATTTTATGACAATTGTTATTTTTGTTGTTTCAACAAAAACTTCAGTGACAAAATGTTTTACAGTGAGAGAACGTTTCATGTATAATAATGAGAGAATAACGAAAGTGCTTTATTTAAGTCAGTCCTTAGATAGAGAAGTTGTAAAATGTTATCAATTTAGATTATCCAGTTTTCTTTCTTTTGCAGGCGTAAATTCGTCGGTTTAACCCTTGATTCGAATCTGAACATTTACACGTTACGTTATAAGACCTTGTACAAGTTTGAGAAAGCTGAGGAAAGGTTTACAGAATGTACATCCCTACGCCGTATAGCCAGAGGACCTGGACTCCGGGCTATTCAAATGGCCGAACAAATGATGAAGTTATCATTAATTTCAAGGAACAGTGTTTGGGAATATGATGCAACAAAAAAGGCAACAACCGGTAAAGTAGTAGGCTTATTTAAATCTTCCTGGGACAGCATTTACTGTCTTGATGTTCAATTGCAACAGACAAAAATTGTGATCATTTCAACGAAGGACTTACATACGGTAACTCTTTGTGCTCTTTCTACACGAAAAATAAACTGCACATAGACAAACATAGCTACTGTGTGTAACATTCTGTACAGTTGATCAGCCTTACCACCTGCCCGTTAAAGCAGTGAGTATATCCATCTCGCAGGTGGAGGTTAAAGCAAGGTGAATTAACTCATCTTACTTGAACTCTGATGTCAATGGCGTACTAGTAGTGTTTCAGGCAGAGAAACTGTGCATTAATTATTCAATTATTATTTATTTATTTGTATTGATTCACAGACATGTTTTAATCGGCTTATCCTTTTATTAAGACCAGTTCAATATTTGTTAATACCATGCTTTTAATTCAGATACCTGGTCAAAGACAGCGATACAACACATTTGCTGGGTTGACATCGCAGTGTAGTAGTAGCTATCATTCACATTCTCTGATTTAGCAGGGTGACCCTTTATGATTTAAACAATTACCTGTTTCTAATATATTCAGCATTTAATTAGGTGACGTATCGGTCTATTCAAATTTGTAAACGATGTAAATTTCTAAACTTACATTCAACATTTCTTCCAGAGACAAAGTATGAAGTAAAGTGATGATAATTGTATGACGAAAACAACAATACAAATTGTAGTGATAATACTATAGCCGATTTGCAAAGGTATTTACTTATGGAATTATTGTTAACTATAAAACTTTATAACTATAAAACATGATGTCCCTATTTTCAATAAAGTAGATGTTGATTAATATCTAAATGATATCACCGACAATGATATTTACGCAGAGTGTGCAAAAAAAGGCATAGTCGTTAACATGATGAATAATGAACGTGGTTAAAAGAAGATCCAATTTATTCTTTTATACATATTGATTTCATTGTTATCATTTCATCAAAAAGAAACGATGTTATCACCATATTTATAATTATAGTGGAATTAAGAAGCATATAATTTATTTGTATTTCAGATGATGATTTATAAGTATTTGTTATATCTTCTTAACTAAATGCAGTATCAAATGGTATCAAATAGTTAATCATTAAAGACAAATTCGAACCTGTCTTTTTAGATAGAAAATTAAGAGCATACAGATCTTATGATATCACTAATGTAATGGATTTGGAATAATTGTTTTATTTCGTACTATTACGAGTTTCAAATTAGTTGATGATTTTGTTATTGATAGGAAAATATCATTAAGATGATCATATTTTGGTTGAATAAAATGGTTTTGGTTTTCTGATTTAATATATGTACTCTTTTGTTTAAATCTTAAAAAAGAAATAGAAGAAATGTTTACAAACATATTTTGAATAAAACAGTTACCACTCTTTTCATGCAGTATTTCCTATGTAGTTACATCAATCCAATTTGTTATAATTATTCATTGCGTAAGTGTTTGTGCGATGTGCAATTAGTATCTGTCATTGACAACTAGAAAATACGTTAAGCCATTTGAAAAAAATAACCATAATCTAATATACATCCAAGCAATCAGATTATTCATCGAGATGGTCACTCGAGGTTTTCCGAATGAAGCTAAACTCCATAAAGCATCAATCAGAAATACAATGCTGTGAGTATGTGAAAACCTCAAGCAAGTTAGGGCATTTCTGCTGATTGGCTGAGCGGCGAAAGTCAGAGTTGATGAGCGGCCGACCTTATCAGTCAATATTAGATAAACAGTATTACGTAATAAAAACCAAATAGCTAAAGATATTTAGATTGATGTTAATTTATAAAAATTGTCAGATCTCATTTACTTCATGTAGTATCAGATCGTATTTATTAATTTATTAATCATTAAAGACAAAATCCAACATGTCTTTTTAGATTAATGATTAAGAGCATACAGATCTTTAGATATCACTAGTGAAATGAAATTGGAATAAACGGTTTATTTCTTAAAATAAAAAGTATATAACTTGATTAATTATCATTGTTTTTCAGGTGATATCTAAAGGTATTTTTGTCATATCTCATAACTAAATGTCGTATCAGTTCGTATTGATTAAATCCATTAATTATTAAAGACAAATTCGAACCTGCCTTTTAAAGAATGATTAAGAGCTTTATATGAAATGATATCACTAGTGAAATGAAATTGGACCAATCATTTTAGATGATTTTATTACAACTTTCAAATAAGTTGATTTTCCTCCATTCCAACATGTCGTTTAAATACAATTTGAGAATTCATTTTCAATGGCCTATTTAAGTATTATTGTTTTCATTGTTATAATGAAGAGGAATAAATTGATGAGACTTATTTATTCATTGTATGTGTGGTTTCTACACAGGTTCTCTGCTTGAGAACGACATAAGAACCTGTGTCGAAACGTCGTATACCATAAATGAAGAAGTTGTCATCCATATATTCCTCGTCATTGTTGCCATTCCAAAGTTTAAAATGCATCTCACAGAAGTTATCAAGGGAAACATTGTCCTTACTTTCCTTCAACATATTGCTTATGTATTTTATATTATTTTATGCTTGACGACAGGGGTTTAACATGTTATTCACTTTTAACTCATTTAAGCTGCAGGCTGAAATATTTGTAGCTATTTATTTCGATAATTTCACATTTTATATAGATGTATTAACATGCTGAAATCAGTGGTGGTCTTTGTTGTGTTCTGGTAAGCATGCTGGCCTGTCATGCCAGGGCCCGGCTGGAAAACCTACATTATTTACCTGGACTAACACCTGTTGTGGGCACTTAATCCAAATTGCACTCAGTTCACCGGCTTAAAACTTAGGAGTACGGATTTATATGGTCACGAAAGGCACTAAGTGGCTTGTATTATTATTAACAATATAATCTAACTAAATGAGACGTTTGCCATATATTGTTAAAAAAGATCATTTTGCGAATGATTTAATGTGTATGAAATAAACAGCAGTTTCACTAATCATTCGATCTAAGAAATAGAATGATACAAAGTAAATGTTATCATTGATCAAAGCTATTATTCTTAAACTAGGAGTGTCGGTTGGAATTAGTTAAAAACGATAATTAACATTTGTGGATTAATCTCATTATCTTTATCATTTATGTAAGTGAAAAACTAGTAATTTCATTATTCAAAATTATATCGAATGTGAATCATAACTCGTTGATTCCATTTCAAAATCAATTCCCAACATTGCCTATGCCGATATATCCAATGTATGTATTATGTTTTTCATTTCCTAAAGTTTATATTATGTCATTCATTTATCATATCTAACATCTACGTGTCAGGAATCATATTCATAATCTGCTAATCGACTATTTTATGCATTCACATTTCTAACTATAAAAATTTTCAGTTATCATTCTCCAAAATGCGCTATCGATTACAAATAAATAAAGTTGAACAAATGGAAAAAATAACCTTGATCTGATAAGTCAAGAAACTTTCCACATAAGTTTTCAAAAGACTGAACTTATTAAAAGCTCACTTTGAGTCATTGTTTACCTCCACTTCCATATTTTGTTTTTGATGGGCTTCATTTTAAGATATTTTTATTAAGATCATTCTCTCCCCACAGAGGCAGCTCAGTGCGAGCAAGCCTTTGTTCTATTACGGCTAGATACCGGGGTTCCGGCAGATAGCCCTAGCGGGAATCAAGGTGGTACTCAAGGTATCTCCCTTGTTTGCTGTCAATGCAAACACCTTTTGGATATTCATGACTTGGAGAATACATGTACGTAACGTTTGTTTAGTGAAATGGAAAATATCATGCCTTTATGTTTATTTTTCATTAACACTGTGAGGGGGAATATTTGAAAAATAAGATATTGATTGGGTTTTTCATAAGATAGAAAATGTTTTATAAATGTGTAAATCATTATTTGCTTTATGATGGATTTTATTTTACTTATGAACCAAAACTAACTATTGAAAAGTTAAAAAGCGATGTTTTGTAAAAGAAAGAGTTATCTCCCCTGGAATTTAAATTTCAACGATAGCTTTGCCGAAGTATACGGAGATGACCAAGGCTTTGCGATGATCACTTTTGAAACGGTGTCGCTGATTGCACAACTAACTTCGAAAGCCTCCATTTAGATTTCTACCTTTCTATCCCATGTATAAGCCGTTATAGAACAGAGGCTAACTCGGGTATGACTGAGCTGCCTCTGTGGGGAGAGAATGTATTAAGATATGACCATACTAATCAAAAGAAAAACAAGAGACAATTGCGTCAAATATGTTATTTCCTTTTGCTTGGAAAGGGTACATTACATATTCTCATCCTTTGTTCTAGAACTGAAACACCAAATAACACCATTCAAAATCCTCAGAGAGGCTTAAGACCTTTCTGGACCTTTTAAACTTTACTTATGAAATTGTAAAGTAGGGTCTTTTTGTTTGCTTGTTTGTTTGAATGACTTTTATTCACTTATTGAAGCAGTTATGTTTTAATGAAATTATCATTGAAAAGTCCATTTAACCTATATGTGATATTTTATTGTAATTGCGCTAAACTAACATAATTGCATAAACTAATGTTCAGCAGTGATAAATATTACGCTTACAACACAAATGAGGCCATTCATTATAGGATTTTGTTTCACTTTCAGAGCATTTAAACTCAGATTGAATCGTCATTAATATCCTTTGAGAGTCAATAAAATATATCTGCCCTTGGTGAGATATCTTTTAAAAACGTTTGGAAGAATAAAAAAACAGCACAATGTTACTTTTCCAAATATTAATCACTGTGGCTCTTTTGAGAACCTGTACAGGAAAGTTAATTATGGCAAACTCTCTGTCATATAAAAGAAACGTACCACAGTTGATGTTGATGTGTAGTGATAGATGCATGCATACTGGAGGATGCAGATTGAAATACAAACAACGTCAACTCCTCTGCAGGACACTGTGCTTCATCGGAGGAAAGAACATCAACATGTCAACAGGGGTGATGTATGCATTGCATTTTTATGTTGGTGATATAAACTTATTTAAGAACACAACAAATGCAAGGTTATAGTTTAAAAAGCAAACGAAAAGATCAAAGGGGACAAAAGAATATTTGCTGCTATTTGAAAGGGCTATCATGCTACTTTATATATATAGTGCTGCAGAATGGTGCACAATATAGAACCTAGGCCTTTTGTCCACTTTGGGTGAAAAGTTCCCGCTTTGGCAGGCTTTGGATGTGATAATCGAATGTGGATTAAGGGCCAACTTAATTTCTTACCAAGGTGGCCCCAATTTCAAAATTGGTCACCATTATACGTAAATGCAAAAGCCAAATCTGCCGTTTAGCCACGCATAATTCGGTTAATTATAAGTCTTTTAGATTATAACGGTGGTTATACCAGAGTTGCATTGTATGCAGCAGTCAATATTTCTACATGTCTCAACAAAATATTTTCAAAATTTCTAATTTCAAATCATGCACAAAAATCGAGTTGGAGGCATTTGGTAAATAATGTCGTTTCGACTCGTTATACTCATTCATGATCACACATTTTATCACTTTTTAAGTTATAGAGTAGAAACAATATGACTGATACGATTTACATTATTGACACACCTGAAACTTGTCAAAGAAGGCAAAAATAGCATAACTTGCACTATTGTATGACAAACCTACTTAATATATAACAAAACATTTTTTATCAATCTAAGAGTTTATAAGTTAAACTATTTGTAATCATAGAATTTTAAGAGCGTGACCCGTGGCCCTTATCAAAGGTCACAGGTCCATGAAATCTACAAATAATAATCCAACCTGAGGAGTCTGTACGCAAGGTTTCAGCTTTCTCTGTCTTTGCTTCTGGAGAAGAAGATGAAACTAGGTTTTGAGGGTGTGACTCTTATGGCCACCAAAGCTACAACTTATAAGTCTCACTAGTCATATTGAAAATTTTCAGTTTTAGAGTGTGGCAACTATGTAGATATTGTTATTCTGTGATCATGTGACCCATTATAAACTACTAAATACATCGGCAAATGAATCTGTATATAATGTTTTATCTTTATAGAGATTTTGCTTTTGCAAAAATGTTTTTGGACTGGCTCCTCGGCGTTATTAGTGTCTCCAAATCTATAAATCGGAATCCTCATTAGCAAAGAAGTCTGTACATAAAGTTTCAGTTTTGTAGTTCTTTCGCGGATAGACACTGGCGCCATGCCATAAGTGCATTGGGCGTTTGAGGCTAGATGAGCTACACATTTACACATAAGGGCACATTTACTTCCTTTTCTTTTTCTGATAGAAATCTTGGCGGATCTGCACCAGGCTTTGGTCTTCACTCTTTCATTCAGTCTTTCTTTTTAGTGGACCTACACGCGTATAATGAAGTAGGTGTACAATATTAAACATTTTACTCATTTTAAAAAATAAAAACTGTATCACTGAAAGCTTATTTTATAAACAATAAAGAAGTGTCCGTCTTTTAACCTCTTAACTGTGAAATGTGTAGCATTAAAATATAATTTGACAGAAATATCAAGTTCTTTAATTGACATCGTTAGGTTACAAAATTGACATGTTTAGTAACAAAATTGACATGTTTAGTAACAAAATTGACATGTTTAGTAACAAAATTAAAAAATATTAACAAGCTTTACATTTTCATAATCAGAAAAGGCACATGCAAAAAAGGACTAGCATACAAAATTCCAGTCAATCGCAAAACAAGAATCATCCACGAAAAAGTATAAACACACAAAAGAAGATTCAACGACAAATTAGAGGCCATTTCCTTAGAAAAACAAACAAAATCAGTGTCTTTATGTATATATGTCTTGACCTAACTAGATAAACAAAATATTAGCAACACTCTTCTTATTACGTTTTAAACAACATAAATTGACTTCATTCCATAAAAATTTGAACAAATAAGTACCTATACATTGGCTTATATAGAAAAATACAACAACCTAGACATGACACAACAAAAAGTACCACTACTTGTATCAATTAAGCCTCATTAGCTCAGTTGATAGAGACGTTGCGTCGCAACATTAAGGCCCCTGGTTCGATTCCCGCTTTGGTCGTTAACATTTCTCAAAAATTCTAAATTTTACAACTCTGTTGATTTGCCAGAGTTGGAAATCTCTACACCTGACTTAATATGGGTGTGCAAAAAAGAATAGGTGTATAAGAAAGGTTGTGGTGTATCGGTCAATATACCTACAGTTAGAACAAAGGAAACCATAGCAACGAGACCGGAAGTGGGGTATAAACATTCATGTACCTCTTTTGTTATGTCCAAAGGTCTTAGTTTGGTGTTTTGTTTTTTTACGGCCGCCTCAGTTATTTCAAATCCGTTCACGTTCTCTGTCATATCAATGTTATTATAACTAGATGGCTGTTTATAAAATAGATAACACATGGTCTGTGGACCATGTGTTACCCATTACATATTTTCAATTTTCAATAATGCTTTTGCTTTTGTTTAAACATCAAATTTGTTTTTCTATAAAATATTTCATGTTGCTCATACCAACATTCGCAATGTATACGTAATCTGTCAGTCCTTTGTTTATCACAAGTGCTTAGTGAGAGCATACGTCACGTGATACACTTGTACGCTTCAGTGAGAAGAGAATGATGTCCATGCTTCAGTATAAAATTTAAACACGGGATTTTGTTAAGAGAATTGAATGAGTTTTAACGAAGAAAATGGAACAGATTATTCAATGTGACAAATTGCAAGTTCGAGCTCACACACGTGTTTCGGAGGTACTAAAATATATAAATGTGCTAAGTGAAAGGAAGTGTTTAAATGTTTCCTATTTTATATCTTAGATTCCGGTTCTATGGACTTTCCCTCGATTTGCAAGGAGCAGTGTACACTCTACGGCGAAGCATGTTGTACAAGTTTGGAAGAAGTCAGAGAGGATATACAACATGTACAACGATGGGTAACATTCATAATAACCTCATAAAGGCAATGCACATTGATGAGAAAGGGAGACAGTTGCCATTGCTTACACAATCCGGATTGAGGGTTTATGACGTGGGGAAACGAGAGGTGACAGGGCGATTGGTGGTTCCTTCAATAGATTGTATTGTATTGATATACAATACAGGAGAATCGTGATCATTTCAAAACGAAACCTTACTTCAGTCACATTTAAAAATATATAATAATTTCCATAAAACATTTAAAGTATATGGGCGCATTTGAATAACTAAGCAAGATGTAAGTATACGACCACCTGTTTGTACATATTCATCACTCAATTCGGTGTGCTCCTGTCCAGTAATAGTTTAACTTTTGCTAGTTTATCTCTTATTTCTCATAAATTTATAACGGTGATCATATTTTTGTTATTTTCTCCTGGCATGTTGCACAACGACGAAAATAAACTGATATCTTACATTATCTTATTATTTATTTACTTATTACTTATTTTCCTTAAATGATGAAGCATATCGACAATATATCTTTTAATTATGAATTGGACTTAAGCCAAGTTTATGCAATTTATACAACACTTCCGGTCTCGTTCATTCTGTTGAAAAGTTGGTTAAAGAGTCGTAATATCATTCATTTATGATATACTTAGATTTCATATAATAATCCACACTTGATAGATGGCAACGTTTACTCCGAAGGATGTCGACGTGACAACGTATATTCCCCAGTGGCTTCAACTACACGAGAGAACAATGCCGTTGCTTCAGTGAGAAATGATACACTTGCCTTTCTTCCAATTGATACACATGCCTTAGTGAGAAAATGATACATTTTAAGGTATATTCCCTAAGATAACGAATGAAACATTATTACTCATAATAACTAAAGAAAAGAATTGTCTGTAGTTTTATAACATGTTTAAAATGTTATGAAAAGGACAATTTTCGTGTGATTCCTGGTCCAGTTAAATTTTATTCTGTTGTAGGTGTATGAAAGAGTCAGAACACTAAGTTTTATAGTTTCATGCAGAGGCTACCGAATTCAGTAATACATAAAGATATTTCTTAACCTACGCTTCTTTCATTTTGTTTACAAAATGTGCGTTCAATATTTGTTTCTTACAGGCTTATGACAACGTAGGTACCAATTATCTTATAGTTTTTGTAGTGTTGCATGTTTGTCTTCTCACTAATTCGTGTTTACTACACGATCTATATAGGGTGTACTTACCGAGAAAAAATGAGACCAACTGAAATCCATTTATGATTAAACATGAGCTCAATATAACTAAAAAGTAATAATAATGTAAAGATATTGAACGGGAATCCAAACACTCCTTCAAAGTCAACACCAAATCATCAAAAGTAAAAGATAGACTATAATCGCCTCTTTTGTCTTATTTTGGAACGTTGCAATGGTACAGGTCCTCGGTCAGCAGTATTGGCCATCGGAGATGTAACTAGGCCAACAAACTTGATTAACAACATCATAATACAAACAGACAGCTATATAGTATTGGACCTTCGGTCAAGAATACAATATTGAAGTCGATTGCTGATATATCATTTGAAAGCCACTATGAAAAGACTGTTTGGAAAAGAAAAGTAAGAAGCAGCTTTAGTAACTGGTAGTTCAGACGAGCAACAAATTATACTGGAAAATAAACCCACTACACACTGTAACGCTATCAATTGAATTGAAGATGAGCGATTTTTCTTGTTAACTGTAACTTTACTCTATCCTGAAAGTCAACTTCTGGAGTGAAGCAGTGTTGGTATATCCTTCTTTCATGAATTAAAATTAAAAAATACAATTTTCATTTCTACTCAAATGTGAGAATTTTAAACTGCTTCTAGCAATGACACTAAGACGAATGTTAAATAGACGACAAGTGACAAATATGTGACACTGATAGGATACTAATTCCTGTTCAGGATCCGTATAATTGTTTCATATCAATACTTCAATATTGTATCATTTGTGGCATATTTTCAGCAATTTGTTTTAATTAAAACACAATTTGTAAAAGGTGTTTTATGGTCCAATTGGCAACCATGTTTATTTATGTATGTTTTATATCTGATGTATATGATACCAATTTAAACAATTCTCTATATGTTAACACGTGCTTACATGTATGTAAACATATGGCATTTATTCTACTTTACCTAACAGTTATTTTGAAAAAAATCAATTAATGAAATAATAAATGGCATAACATGTTAAGAATAATACTTCAACAAAGGCAGTTGACAGAGTTTATCACCGTCAGCTAAGCAACGCAATCGATTACAAGACGCTGCGTTACTTGTAAGATATGCTATGTACATTCAACTCGCAAGAGCAAGGTTTATTTAGAGTGCATACGCCATTCACCTTATGTGGATTTATATTTTACTTATTTGTCAGAGGCAGTTCCAAAAATGAATTCCCCTCACGGGATTACAGGTACGTGGATAACCTTATAGTGACTTTTAGGATCAATATATTTTGCTATTGAATTAGGTATATATAGATTTCGTCGTCACGGCATATTCGACCTTGTTAAACGGACGACAAATAACAGAAAAACCTTACTTAAATTTTGGTATTTGATGACCACATAAAGAAAAGATTTTTTTAAAATAATTTATGTTTTTATTGTTCTTTTTTGTTAGGTTCGATTTTTTGAAAAAAACAAAACTATCAATTCATAACTTATCGATAATGTCGAAAAGTGATTACAGTTTTTGTTTTAGACTTGATGTTCGTTTACTGATCATAGTTTAAAGGTATTTTGAGCCTCTGAGGATAGTACGTTCGGCACAAATTATGCCTCGTTTACACTTGCCCGCAAAATGCCTAAGCCGCATTCCACTGTGCTCCGCGTATTGCGGAAGAAATCGAACAGTGAAATCAACAAATTGGCCTGTCAATAAAGTTTGTCATGAACGCGTACACCGGCTTATTAAGGATTTTGACCACTTGTAAGCGATCTTCCCCGCTCTTCCGCCATTGTCCGGATTTTTAACCACCAAAATCGTACGCAATGCTCCGCCTTTATCCGCAGCCTGCCGCCATTGTCCACCAAAGCAAGCTTCGTATTCACCAATTTGCAAAATATTCTGCCGATGGTCCGCCAAGTTCCAACTCGATCGGATTTGGACAAAACAGAATCCTCCATCCGCCACCGAGTACCACTCCCTACCTCTCTCTACAGCTCATTGCAGCAGTATGCCGCACGTATACGCATGCGGAACCAGGCGAAATCAAGTGTGCACACATTTTTGGGTCATGCGTGAGCACGCTACAGCCCCTATATAAGTACCAGGTATTTTCTTTGCCATTCAGCAACAAGATGTCAAGCTGTCACCATCGAAATGTTCGAGGAAATCATAGAGAAGTAGAGAGGCAACAGAGAAGACGAAGAATCAAACTTGCAGGAGCAGTTTGTTTGGTACTTATAGACGTTTTTGAAAGACAAGAGAGAGAACGACAGGTTGAACAGGATGACCGTAAGAAGAAGACTAGAAAGACCAGGCGATTGTGGGTCAGAGAATGGCTGTCCAGAAGGCCTGACTATGGCCAATATCACCAGTTGCTGACAGAATTACATAGAGAAGATATCAGAGGCCACAAGAATTTCCTGCGCATCACACCAGATATGTTTCACGAAATAGTTGAAAGGCTCACCCCGTTCTAAAAGAAAGCAACCTTCACGAGGCAACCACTGGAAGTAGGTCTAAAACTGGCAACCACCCTCCGCTTCCTTGCCAGTGGTGACTCCTATCCAAGTCTGCAGTACAGTTTCCGGGTGCATGTTAGCACAATATGCAAGTTCATACCTGAAGTGTGCCAAGCCATCTTAGAAGTGTACAAGCCTGAAGTTCTGGTGTGTCCAAAGACCCCAGAAGAATGGAACCATGTGGCCGAGGGTTTCAGCACTCGCTGGAACTACCACAATTGTCTGGGCGCCCTAAACGGCAAGCATGTAGCCATGAAGAAACCACCATCTGCAGGATCATTCGAACTACAACTACAAACACTTTCACAGCATAGTACTTATGGCATTGGTTGATTCTGGTTACAAATTCCTGTATCTGGATGTTGGTGCTGAAGGAGGAGTCTCAGATGGTGGCATATGGAGTCATTGCACCCTACACGAGGCTATAGAAGATGGAATTTTCCGTTTTCACTTGTCCGCGTTTAGTCAAAATGGTTTGCGCATACTTCACGCGATGTTCCGTAAGCAAATTGCGGAGGCGATTTTCAAACTGGTTTGAAAAAATCCTCCGCTGTTTTCCGCACAGTACGCCATGGTAAACCCAATTAAAACCTTATAGAACAGTTTGCGGGATGATTTTACTTTTATCCGCTAGGTGTACTCTAGAACAAGATTTTTGGCGGGCCCTCGCGGAGGCATTTTGCGGGCAAGTGTAAACGAGGCATTACTTGTTACAGGAAATTTGAATAAATTAATGAGTACAAATTATAATATTAAATGTTTTGCTGCTTTAAATAACTTATAAAGGCACTGAGATAACATCCGAAAACACTTGGTTGTTTTCAGGTACCGTATTTTGGTAGCACATTACAAATAATCATAACAATCATTTTACTAACACTTTAATGCGGAGCCCTATATTAAATCAGTGAGTTAAACGCCTATCGAGTTCTAAATAATATTTTGCCGCTCAGTGTTCTAACATTCATGTTTTCTAAAGACTTAAAATTAATGTTTATGATTTTAAAATGGTTTCAGGATTAGATGATGGGCTTTCAATTTCGTGAAAGATTCTCATTCACCTACTTCATTAATGAAATTGATACGGAAAATAGGATTTTTATATTTGTGTATTGTATTCTTTCGGATATATTGCCGAAGACATTTATGCTGTGCAATCATTGTGATTAGGATGGATAAACATTATGAAACATTTAAAGTATATGGGTGCATTTGAATAACTAAGCAAGATTTAAGGATACGACCACCTGTTTGTACATATCCATCAATCACTCAATTCGGTGTGCTCCTGTCCAGTAATAGTTTAACTTTTGCTAGTTTATCTCTTATTTCTCATAAATTTATAACGGTGATCATATTTTTGTTATTTTCTCCTGGCATGTTGCACAACGACGAAAATAAACTGATATCTTACATTATCTTATTATTTATTTACTTATTACTTATTTTCCTTAAATAAAGAAGCATATCGACAATATATCTTTTTATTATGAAATGGACTTAAGCCAAGTTTATGCAATTTATACAACACGTTCGGTCTCGTTCATTCTGTTGAAAAGTTGGTTAAAGAGTCGTAACATCATTCATTTATGATATACTTCATTTCATATACTTTATTTCATATAACAATCCACACTTGATATATAGCAACACTTAATCCGAAGGATGTTCAGAGACAACGTATATTCCCACGTGGCTCCAACTACACGAGAGAACAATGCCGTTGCTTCAGTGAGAAATGATTCACTTGCCCTTTTACGAAATTCGATGCACATGCCTTAGTGAGAAAATGATACATATATACATGTAGGTATATTCCATTAGATAACGAATGAAACATTATTACTCATAATAACTAAAGAAAAGAATTGTCTGTAGTTTTATAACATGTTTAAAATGTTATGAAAAGGAAAATTTTCGTGTGATTCCTGGTCCAGTTAAATTTTATTCTGTTGTAGGTGTATGAAAGAGTCAGTTCAGAACACTAAGTTTTATAGTTTCACGCAGAGGCTACCGAATTCAGTAATACATAAAGATATTTCTTAACCTACGCTTCTTTCATTTTGTTTACAAAATGTGCGTTCAATATTTGTTTCTTACAGGCTTATGGCAGCGTAGGTACCAATTATCTTATAGTTTGTGTAGTGTTGCATGTTTGTCTTCTCACTAATTCTTGTTAACTACACGATCTATATGGGGTGTACTTACAGAAAAAAAATAGGCCAAGTGGAATTCCATTTATGATTAAAGATGAGCTCAATATAACTAAAAAAAATAATAATGTAAAGATATTGAAAGGGAACCCAAACATCCCTTCAAAGTCAACATCAAATCATCAAAAGTAAACGATAGACTATAATCGCCTCTTCTGTCTTATTTTGGAATGTTGCAATGCTACGGGTCCTCGGTCAGCTGTAGTGGCCATCGGTTTCCTCAGAGATGTAACTGGGACAATACTGAAACAAACTTGATTAACAACACCATAATACAAACAGACAACTATACAGTATTGGACCTTCGGTTAAGAATACAATATTGAAGTCGATTGATAATATATCATTCGAAAGCCACTATGAAAAGACTGTTTTGAAAAGAAAAGTAAGAAGCAGCTTTAGTAACTGGTAGTTTAGACGAGCCATAAATTTTTACTGGAAAATAAACCCTATACACGCTGTAACACTATCAATTGAATTGAATATTTTTTCTTGTTAACTGTAACTTTACTCTATCCTAAAAGTCAACTTCTGGAATGAAACAGTGTGGGAATATCCTTCTTTCATGAATTAAAATTAAGAAATACAATTTTCATTTCAGGATCAAATGTGAGAATTTTAAACCGCTTCTAGCAATGACACTATACGAATGTTAATTAGACGACAAGTGACAAATATGTGACACTGATAGGATACTAATTCCTGTTCACGATCCGTATAATTGTTTCATATATATACTTCAATATTGTATCATATGTGGCATATTTTCAGCAATTTGTTTTTACTCAAATATGTAAAAGGTGTTTTACGGTCCAATTGGCAACCATGTTTATTTATGTATGTTTTATATCTGATGTATATGATACCAATTTAAACAAGTCCCTATATGTTTGCACGTGCTTACATGTTTGTAAACATATGGCAATTTATTCTACTTTACCTAACAGTTATTTTGAAAAAAATCAATTAATGAAATAATAAATGGCATAACATGTTAAGAATAATACTTCAACAAAGGCAGTTGACAGAGTTTATCACCGTCAGCTAAGCAACGCAATCGATTACAAGACGCTGCGTTACTTGTAAGATATGCTATGTACATTCAACTCGCAAGAGCAAGGTTTATTTAGAGTGCATACGCCATTCACCTTTTGTGGACTTATATTTTACTTATTTGTCAGAGGCAGTTCCAAAAATGAATTCCCCTCACGGGACAACAGCTACGTGGACAACCTTATAGTGACTTTTAGGATCAATATATTTTGCTATTGAATTAGGTATATATAGATTTCGTCGTCACGGCATATTCGACCTTGTTAAACGGACGGCAAATAACAGAAAAACCTGACTTAAATTTTGGTCTTTGATGACCACATAAAGAAAAGATTTTTTTTAAATAATGTCTGTTTTTATTGTTCTTTTCTGTTAGGTTCGATTTTTTGAAAAAACAAAACTATCAATTCATAACTTATCGATAATGTCGATAAGTGATTACAGTTTTTGTTTTAGACTTGATGTTAGTTTACTGATCATAGTTTAAAGGTATTTTGAGCTTCTGAGGATAGTACGTTCGGCACAAACTACTTGTTACAGGAAATTTGAATAAATTAATGAGTACAAATTATAATATTTCTGCTCCTTCAAATAACTTATAAAGGCACTGAGATAACATACGAAAACACTTGGTTGTTTCCAGGTACCGTATTTTGGTAGCACATTACAAATAATCATAACAATCATTTTGCTAACACTTTAAATCGGAGCCCTATATTAAATCAGTGAGTTAAACGCCTATCGAGTTCTAAATAATATTTTGCCGCTCAGTGTTCTAACATTCATGTTTTCTAACGACTTAAAATTAATGTTTATGATTTTAAAATGGTTTCAGGATTAGATGATGGGCGTTCAATTTCGAAAAGGATTCTCATTCATCTACTTCATTAATGAAATTGATACGGAAAATAGGATTTTTATATTTGTGTAGTGTATTCTTTCGGATATATTGCCGAAGACATAAATGCTGTGCAAGCATTGTGATTGGGATGGATAAACATTATTAAATTATGAATATTGATATAGATTTTCTTATCATTTTATCGACCACGTGATCAAAAATATCAATCACAAGAAGTGTTACATCCCTTATTTATTTTGTCTAGGATATTGTCTTGCTTATTGAATCATTTTATTAGCATATCATTCGCAATTACGCTGTGTACCTAAAGTATTGACTCAATGAGTATCCTTAATATAATACAACTATAACAACAGAATTTCGAATTATTCTTATGAGCGCTGACGTCAAATTAACATGGATACATTGATGAAAACAATTCCACACCATCTTGAGTGCATACAAATTGCACCCTTGAAAGAAGCGAAAAGGACTATTCATCATTCCTTACCTGATCAATATCTATTCATGTAAGTCCTTTTTTTCAAAGTACCTGTCATCGATTAATACGAAGGCTGAATGACATGTGACCGAAGGTTTATTTAAAGAATTTGAAAACTGGGAATATCCAGCGAGAGATGTTTCGTATGGTTTCAAACAGAAAGTAGAGGTAAAACCCAGTTCAATCCTGAAAGAAGGTATTTATAAGCGAGACGGTTGATAGCAGGTTTAATCAGATTGCACTTGAAAGACTGTTAGGTTGTCGGGTAACACTTGGTAAGTATGATTATGTTTAACAAGATCATTTCCTATCACATACGGTTTGAATATATCTTTATATTGACTTATATTGAAATATTGGTCAGATTTATTGACATGCTGTTTTGAAATGATGTTTTAATTTTTTCATAATGCTCAATATTATGAAGTATATATCAGCTACATAAAACTGGATGTTTCCGTTGTTCATATTTATTACAATTTTGCAAAAATCAGTAAGTAAACTTAGTCTTTGAACAAAGACAGTCATATAGCAAACCTACCCGCAAGGAGTCATTATATATAGCTTTAAAAATGTCAAAACATGGTTTAAGATTTTGTCTTTTGTTAAAAGGAACCTAGGAAGAAAGTTATAACTATCATATTTCAGTAGACTGCAGACGCAATGGGAGGAACAGAATCTAAGACAGTGCCATCAATGATCGACCTTGAAGCGAAACTGAAACATTGGGCCTGGAACAATTATGCAACCAGATCTGATGCTCTTACTTACGATGAAGTAGAAATGACTGTTCTGTGGGACCGAGTCCACTTTGATTCACATGATGTGGACTTCAAAGAGAAGACGGGGCCCAAACTCTCTCAGACTATGCTTGTGTTTCGGTCTGAGTACGAGAACAACACACAGGAGCCACAGGAGCACAACTTCACCACAAGCAGATCCACCGAGTCCATCACCACCACCGTCCTCACAAACGGCTTCACCAGGGGTGTCAACACTGGCATCAGCATCCCGGTTCCGCGAGAAGTTACTGACGTCACGTCCGGTTTTGGAAACGAAGTTGCCGTTGAGAGCGATGAGAGGAGCACAGTGAAGCACGCGGTCACGTGGTCAGCAAATTCCAAGATCCGGGTCCCTCCCATGACGAGGACGGTCGCCGATCTGAAGATCCAACAGGACAAGTTCTCGTGCAAGTTTGATGCTGTTGTCACCTTCAAGGGACGAGTTAAAGTGCGTTTCAACCACGTCAGGTCAAGACAGCTTCTTGTGATGCTTGAGAACGATATTTCCACCATTGTTGCAGACGTGTTCGAGAGAAACAACCTCGTTATGAACGACCCTCTAGTAGAAGGGTCAGTCTTGAAAGATGGGCGGAAGATCTACTGGCCGGTCAAAGGAGTCGTGGATTTTAAATATGGCGTCTCTCAGAAAGTGGAGGTTTCTCACGTCAAGAGTATGAACAAACAAAACAGTTATTATTAGAAGTAGGCTTTATGATCATCGGACTTATCATTTCAAGTTTTTACTTGTTTTGGTTGGGATGTTTATATGTAGTATTTTTATGAAGTCGGGGTACCTCAGTTCAAGGAATATTTTCAAAGTTTGTCATGTATTGTCAAGTAGATAAATCTATTCATAATATGATTTAAATTGAGACAATCAGATTAATCAATAACATAAACACTCTATCTAGCTGCAGAAGTGATAACCTGTATTGCTAATCATTGCTTTGACGTAACGGAGACTGGCAATGACTTCCTTTTGGCACAATTACATAAGAGGCCAACTTCAACATTATTCAGAAATCCAGTAATAGAATGAATATATAATTTGCTTTTCCTGATATATATATCATGTTAATTTCATCTGTGAGGTAGCAAAATCAATATTTCTCTCACCCGATCGGAATAAGTAAGATATTTCTCAATGAGGAGAATATATCTCTAGACAAACAACGCATTCATCTCATCTAGTGAGGCAGAATATTTACATACTTACAAGTGAAGTTGAAAATTCAATTTTAATTGTGACGGATAAAACGTTACATTTTATGTATACCTCAGGATACTTCATCATATAAAGTATGTAAATATGTTTCGCGACATTCAACTCATTTCGCACCTGAAATGTAATGTGCCAAAAATGTGAGTTTAATATGAAAAAAACCCACTTATTGTTTAAGGAAAACTCAAAGTCTATGAAATCTTGTTTTAGAACTTCATATATTGTACTATTTAATATTTGAATAAAAACAATGTCTATACATACTCGTCGTGCGTATTTAATATGAATTATTTAAATACATCTAAATCTGGAAGTTTTCTAATGAGCATAAACACATAAACGTTGTAAATTTGTGTCAATGGAACTTCTCTAATAAACTTTACCTTTTTATAATTTACAACATTAAACAATCTTATGAACTAATCCAAACAACCTTTTGTCACACTACATCGTTCATATCGTACCGTTGAACATATCCAACAACGGAACAGAACATTGAAGTAACGAATCTGATTGGTCGAAATGAAGCAAGAGATTAGGGATTCCCAGTTTTGGAATGTTTGCCACCTTATGCTGTGACTACATAGGACTGGAGCGCATCGATCAACTATATGTATATAAATAGATCCAGTTAAGATATACCGTCTACAAACTGACGTAACCAAACAATTAAATGCGTGTTTCATAATGTTCAGACGTAAGGTATGATGAAGGTGCCCTTTGTGTCAACATAAACCTAGAGTTACGTATGTCTCTGTCAGCTTTGTCGACAGCGCGGTTAACCACACACACGTGTGTATATAAATATATCATTGAGGTAGGTGTAGGTAGGAGTCAATATAAGCACCAGGGAGCAAGGTGTTCAATGACATTCACCTGCCTATCATAATGAATCACGAAAATACAGGTGACGTGGTGTTATAAATGAGTTTTGTTTGCAAATCCTCAATTATTGAGTCAGTAAGTAATTGTTTTTGATTACTGAAATGTTTATACTGCTTACAGAACTGAATCACATAAATACTCAAATGTTTTTGGAAAACACGTTTGGAGTCAATTAACGACAGTTTTTTAAGGTTAATGATCAAATCGAGTAGGCGTAAACAAAAGAAAACATTAAGATACTTCTAATTGCGAACTTCAACGAATGATGAAAGTTGAAGTAACCCTATAATAATAACATATATTAGTTATTCTCACATCTTTTATGTCAGACAATATATGACTTAAAAGCAAATCAATTGTCTTGTATTTAAAGGCTTCATGCCTTACAGAATTATAGGAGAGAGCGGGGTCAATTGTAACACGTTTTACTTAAATTGTAAGAAATTGCTGCTTGTGTTTCGGGCGATGAATAAACAGTGCTACACTGTTGTTTTTTATCACTTTATTTCTTTTCGTAAGGTACCATACATTGTCTTGTAACAGATATGAGTTACATGTATATAAACATTTTCAAAAGTATCATAATTGGTTTGCATGGTATACATTTTTATCAAACTATAGCAATAGAAACAATTCACTGTTATCACAATTGGTTTACACGGTATTTACTTTCATATAGTAGAACAAAAGGAAGTAATTCATGTATAAAGACTGTGGCATGAAGATCAAAATGACATGAATTTTTCGTATCTGCATTCGGTGTAGAGTATCTGTGTACTTAGGTTATATGTTTCTTGTATAACTGATTTCAGGCCCTTTATGTGAGGTTTTTTGTTTTGGCATTTACAGGTGTGAATGAAATGCTTTGTAATTGTAAACCGTTATTCCTAAATTGTACGAAATTGCTGTTTGTGTTTTGGGCGATGAATAAATAGTGCTACATTGTTAATTGACATCTCTGCTTTTTATCTACGTGTCATAATGGGTTCTTCGACTTGCAGTTATCAAGTTATGATCAGTTGAATAAGGGTTTCCTACGTTCGGGCAACACAGTAGGATGGGGCATGTGTAAAACATTTTTGGACTGGTGAAGTATATTACCGTCAACAAGGGACGTAACAACAAAAACCATTATAAATGTCTGTGATCATTTGGATTTTCAACAATAGCATTTATAAAATTATTGTTAACTTTTTATTTCGGTGAGCTTCATATTGTTCCCATTTCGAATTTCACTCTTGTTAGGAAATAATTATTAAATTATTAAAGGTGAAATTATCTGAAACCCCCTTATTTAGTTCCAGCATTTCTATTGTTTTTTAAAATGTAGAGTCATATTTTTCATGACATGTTTCGAGTAAACCATTTAAAATTTAAAATACATTTCTGCATTGAGATTTCGCGGTGAAGCTCACTGCAACATATTCTTTAAAACAAAGTTCTTATTATTTGTGAAAAAACTACTTTCAAATGCAAAACTCTACATCGATAAACAACAAGAAAGCAAGGGGAATAATTCTTCATACGGAAGATTCTGCTTGAACGTAAGCTTTTGGAGTGATCACCCCTTTTACAATAGCCCCATGTTACAATTGACCCCGCTCTCTCCATACGTATTTTACTCAATCAATGTGAATGCAAGACTCAAGCCATTTCACATATTCGATTTTTGTTTGCTTCTGAATTGTTTGTTACAAATATTCGATGTACGCGATTATACGCAATATGTAATTAATATTTGAAAGGAATGACAGAAATAAAGAAAATCGAATGGCTGATTTTAAAACTTGTTTCGTCAATGTACTGTTAAGTCAACAATCTAAGTTCAACAAGGAGGGTGGAACAAGCAAGGGCATTTAGGAAAACCTCTTAGGAAGCGAATTGATAGTTTGAGAGGAGGTAGTATTGATTCGCCCACTCTAATAGTATACACATGCATGTGTTATCTTCAACTCTTGTCTACGCTTTTAGTGTTTGTTACCTACCGCCTAAACATACATTCATCTCGTCTTGTGGAAGCATCTAAGTTTTTATACACTTTTGATTTAGATACACCTACACTTTCCATCCCTCCCCTCCCCCTCCAATTGCAACCTTTTCTTGTTGTTTCACCTCTATTCCAAATTCCAAAACATCAAAATCTGAAGTCTACGTAGTATACACCTTTTAGACAAGGCCTCTAAGTTCTAAAAAGAACTAATTACACTCCGAGTGTGCATATTTTAATCATCTCTGCTGGAAGCACCCGATAAATATCCAAGCTCTGTATAATCTCTGTATAAGAGCTGCACGGTCTGATGAACACATACCGGGCGTAGTATAAAATACGACTTAGGATAATAAAGGTTAGAGACTAGCTTTGTGAACAACGTTAGATGGGATGGGTCTATTTATCTTCCGGTCGTTTTATTTGTGTTAAGTATTATAAATTACTGGCTTAATTACATCGTCAAAATATAAAGAATTTCAACATCATGACCATCGTGGCCTGCCTGCTGACATTGAGACGTTATATTTATATATTATGACGTCAGATGTAAAAGTGAAATGCGATGATGCATGTGACATATATACTAACAGAAGACAACCCTCCCTAAGTTTACCACGGAGAGTTGCGTTTGAGCATAATGCAAAGCGGTTTTCAATCTCAAAACTCTTCAACTCAAATAGTTGATAGTGACTTTGAAGTTGGATATGGCGGCCCATAAGTATCCATTAGTCCTCTCATGCCAAACTATAATGGAGCCTTTCAGGACAATATCCTACGCGGAAGCCAAATTCACACGTCCAATTTACATGGATACTAGACTATATAACCTATTATACATCATTAATTTGTAACTGTTACTCTGACTGCATTATAAACGTGTCAATAAACAACACAATGGCAATCAGTACGAGGGATTTGTATTTTATGTTTTCATCTGATAAACAATATTATTATGTCAGCAGGAAATAGAATTAATTGACAGGAGAAGTCATTCTCGCATTAATGATTTGATTCGGAACAATAGAGTAAAGTGACACGGAAGTTCAGGAAATGCGAATGTCATTGTTACGGAGTCGCCACTTGCGACGTTTCTTCTTCCCGAATTGCACGCATCACGATTCAACCAGAAGTGTCCAACAATGATATTTTTCATAAAGCAAACTTTCAGACCTGCCCACTGAAAATGACAGACAAGGGATATCATAGTTCTCAGGCTTAATGATACAACCCACCAAACGTATAATTATATAACTTTTTCATAGAATTAATACTTCACATTTAAAGGGAAAATATCATTAAAATGGTAAGAGGTTAAAACCACATGCCAAGTTATATTAGTGTACTAGTGTGTTTTATTTATGTTTTTTGTTTTGTAATTCATCAATCAGATGGCGGCGAAATCAGTTACGTGTGGGGCTACCATTTGAAGCAATTCGTATGTGGCATCTCATTGAGTGAATGCAGAAGTTGTTCCTTGCTAAACTTATCGTTGAAATGTCTGAAAACTATATAGAAGTCGAGGTACGCTTCGATATAGAGAAGATCTTACCGTTTGAATATGCAGGGTCGTGGACTATTTGTACGTTCTTTAACTAAATGAACACTGCCATTCAGTTACTACATGCTTACAAAACTCAGTCAATCACGACGTGTGGACGTTAATGAAGTTCCGAATTTCTTCTCAAATTTCTCAGAACCAACCGTTCAACATAATGTCCTAGAAAGTGCATCGCACATTCTTACACTCTCTAAACCAAATCTTTCAGCTAGGGGTATATTTGATTTTGAAATTCCCTGTAGTGAGCAGTATTGTTACAAGCTATTTCTAACGTCTTGTGCAGACTTATTCGAAATTCCTTGCTGGAACAGACTCTCCTAAGTTCAACCCTCAAATTTTACCATATTATATTTTGACCTTACTGTTGAGGGGTACACATGCACCCACTCCAATGCATTTGATTACTTGATTACACAATTGAAAGGGATATACTTCCTTAAGTTTACATTGTATTGTATTGATGCATTTATTAATTCACAGTTCCGCCGAGTTGGACGAGTCCATTGTGCTAAACTCTTTGTCTCTTCGAACGCAACATACACATCATATCTTAATATTTATTGTGTCCGTGTTACAATAACGGAAGATTGCTCACAAATATGCTCTTAAATTACCTGGACACTCTTTTCCATTGTAAAATTCAAAAACAACTGTTCAATAATGGTTGTAAACATCGTCATGTTTTATTTCATAAAAGGGTAACATGACCATCATAAGAACGCAACCAACTTGTCATTGTGTGATTTTATTGCACATGACGCGTAAATGAAACTTTTTTAAACTAACAAATGAATTGAAGCAGGATGTTAAAAATAATGTGTGACGAGTGAACCCTTGCCACACTGTAGGACACCTGCAGCATTATAATATAAATGTATTGGAAGGTTCATCGTGACAGTTATTTAACAGCAATCCAGCTCTTAAAGAAAAGTTTATATACAGCGAGGAAATATGAACATATGGATGTAAAATCAGGAGTATTGTCATATTACCTGCAACATTTACACAAGCGTGACTAAATATAATTGCATCCCCCAGGATGTAATGTTTAACATTATTTTGAGTCAAATCTACCCTCGTTGTGGTAATTGTATTTATACAAGTTAATGTAAATAATTTGAAGAACACTCCAGCATGAAAGTTGCAATTGAGAGGTAAATCAGTGTTCACTCAAATGAAGCCACCACCTTCCCCGTATATGTAGCGAGGAATCAATTTACTGTTATATAACCATCCAGCATTCTTTCAGAACACAATCGTAACTCTATCCAAAATCTTTGTCAAAATGAAGTGATAAAACTCAATCCAACTATCAAGCAAGAAATAGTGGTTACTCAACTAAATGTTCATTCAGAGTGAAATGGCAACTCTATCACAGCTTCTCTCACATTAAGTTTCTGAAAAATGGTGACAGGATAGATCAGCACTTTGGTAGTCAGATCTTGTAACCATCAAGTATGTGGTTGAAGGGAAGATTTGGACAGATGGTTTTACACCTGACCCCGTTTGCAGGATCTTCAGTGTCAAAGACAGTGGTCACTCTCAAGCAGTTGTTGACCAGGTCGGGGAGACTACAGAACTGTTGACCTTTGAACTCAAGCTCCTGACTGAAGGGATGTGTAGACACTGCTTCAACAGGATTGCCCTGAAGAGAATACATGATTTTACACAAGATTCATCGTGCAAATGAATTATTTCTAATATATCTGATTCCGTATGCTAAACATTGATTTATATGAACAGAAGTAACATTTATATGAATGAAATTAATTTTCAATTTCCTGACATCACAATATATTCCCCCTAAAAACGTGCTACTGCCACTTTAAACTTGCTTTTTGGATTCATTTTCTATAGAAGCTTAACAACAGTAAAACGAATTGCAGAAACAGATTTACTCTACCCTCAAACGAAACCACGAAATTTGATAATGTCTTATGTTATTAATGGGATATAACATATGAAAGGAAATACTGGAGTGAAATGACTATATCATTAAAATAGCCAAAGTCTAAGTGTCAGTTTACCGAAAGTATGTGAATGGCATGCAGTTGACGAATGAAATCGGATTAAAACTTCCAAATTGATACCAATAAAACAATACTAGAAATAGAACAGTAGATATACTCTCACCTTGATTTGGAAGTGTTCAGGTTGTTTATCCTTCATCACAAGACTAACGACAAACGACCCATCCATCCCGCCTGAACCACTCATTCTGGAAAAATAAGAATAATATCTATAAGTCTGGTACCCTTCGTATCTGCCCACATGTTAATGATAATGCAAAGCATATTGAACATCACTCATTTTCTCAAACGATCCCTCCATCCCACCTGAACCACTCATTCTGGAATTGAGAGGAATATCAATATGTCTAGTATTCTTCGTTTTGTGCCCACATCTTAATGATAATGCAAAGCCTACTGAACATCACTCATTTTCTCAAACGATCCCTCCATCCCACCTGAACCACTCATTCTGGAATTGAGAGGAATATCAATATGTCTAGTATTCTTCGTTTTGTGCCCACATGTTAATGATAATGCAAACCCTACTGAACATCACTCATTTTCTCAAACGATCCCTCCATCCCGCCTGAACCATTCATCCTGGAAATGAGAGGAATATCAATATGTCTAGTATTCTTCGTTTTTTGCACACATCTTAATGATAATGCAAAGCATATTGAACATCACTCATTTTCTCAAACGATCCCTCCATCCCGCCTGAACCACTCATCCTGGAATTGAGAGGAATATCAATATGTCTAGTATTCTTCGTTTTTTGCCCACATGTTAATGATAATGCAAACCCTACTGAACATCACTCATTTTATCTTGCATCGGTTGTATGTCAGCCTATTATGATGGATACCTCCCCTTACCTCACTAAAAACGTCCCAGGTTCCTGACCAGCCAGCTTCTCCTCAGCCTCTTGTCTGGTCATGTATCCGGCAAACCAACTGTTATCATACAGAGAGGATATTAAGCGACCGTCTATTCAATACTATTCCTATATCAAACAATTAACGATTAGGTATAAAACAAGTTAAAACGCTGAACGGTATGTCACTGGTTTCACATTGACAGTTTACACTACAGTATTTTACATAGCCTATAAAGTTCAATTCAAAATATTCAATCCAAATATTTTGGCATGTAACTTTGAAAATCGCTTTCTTAAAAAAAATTGTGTTGAAGAAATAAGTATAACGCTTGAATTGGTAAGCAACTAATTTCATCATGATAATCCCGGATAAAAAATGATTAGGCTAGGTTAGGTTAGTGACTTGGTTTATTTCACAGGTGGCGAACAACTTCTATAGTTGCTGCAAACATCATGTAGTCTAACTGTTTAAATTATTATTTTCATTCGATTGCAACGAACTTACCACAGTTTTGAGCGTTTGTTTTTCGACTGTTGTGACGAGTTCTCCACAAGGTATTCCAACTGTTGAAACAGATTTATTATAAATTTTATCATGAACAGCTGTCCAAATATTTGATCCACAAAATTCAATTTCATCAATTGTACTACATCACAAATGCTTAAAGAAAACAAAAAAGACAAAAACATTGGCAAAGTTGATCACTAAGCCTGACGTGCTTTTAACTTTTAATGCAACAATTTAGTAACCAGTTATGATATTTAAAGGGGCAGTAGCACGTTTTTTGAGAATTTTATATTTTCAATTTCTCACTGATAATTATAAGTTAATGCTAAATGTATTACTTTGATAGTATCAAAAATCTCATAACACAAACCAATCATCCATAGTCAGAGAACAAATTATAAAGATTCACATAAAATCCATTGGCAGCCATTTTTGTGTGAACACCTTTAATTCATTTTGTGTAAGAAAAGGAATCGCATGGCTTAACTTTATATTATATATTTGATTTATTACTGCTTCATTTAGTTTTTATACATTGTCCAAATATTGGAACCATTTATTTTCATTTTCCTGACATCACCTTATATTCCCCCTAAAAACGTGCTACTGCCCCTTTAAAGATATTATATATCATTCGATATATATTTTATATTGAGATGTATTCCTTCAACGGACCTGACGTATAGCGACACATCTGTTTTCCTCATGTCGACATGGACCGAAGAATCCGATGAATTTCAGATAAGTTTCAATGGTCACATCATTCAGTTCTGCAAATTAATATTGTAATCGCCTATATCTTTAACAACTGATAACTGTTATCTTATTTGTGAAAACGGAATACTTTTACCTTAACTGAAATTTTGAGTCTCAAAGCCAATCATATGGTAAAGACCTTTTTTTCAATCTTTTCAATTCGACAATGTTATGATTTTACTGAGACATTTGATCCAGATATATAATGATCAGTTCAAACAATATAATTTGTTTACTATGTTGTTCAATATAAAAAAGATGTGAGAAACAGTAATTTTTAATCGTAGATAAATCTCCCAAATCAATTATATCAAATAGTCGAGATATTTAGACATAAAAGGAAATTTTAACTTTGGTAAGATTCTATTTATAATATATGATTTTTACTTGATATATAAGTAATAAAAATTTCCAAACATAGAACTCTTGTGATTCTACTCTAACAAGTGAGATGCATCATGCTTAGAACGGCATTTTTAGAAACTATACAGCAAGATCGTTGTATAATATATTTTGGAATGAAAATAACAACGTATCGGGTTATATGCTCACCCATTTCCAAAAGAAAGAAATCGATATCAAATAGGCTTGATGTTTTGTGAAAGTTGTAGATAATTAGAGGATATTTGTCTTTTCTTGACAAATACCATGTTTATCTCATCGAGTGAGGCAGAAAGTTTATATTTTCACGAGTGGCGCAGCCACGAGTGATAATATAAAACTTTTTGCCTCACGAGATGAGATGAACATGGTATTTGTCAAGAAAAGACAAATTTTCTATTTATTTTAGTATTTAATCGTTGGATTTCTTACAAACTTGAAGTGTATTTACGTTGACTCGGCTCCAAAGAGAGCCCGTCGCCTAAACAACAACATGACGTCATGAGCGTGTCGTTGCGTCAGAGCATTGTTCGATGACGTCAGATCATTGTTGTTATTAGTCACTAGTGACTGATAACACGTTCCATTGTTATTGTCACTAGTGACTGATAACACGGTTTATTTTCATTGATAGATCTCGGTATTTCACCGCCAATCAAATAATAAAGCAGTAGAGTGAACTGCAAGCCATTCCGCACCTTGGAACTGGACTCCCAGCAGACACCTGAGCATGTTCACCACCCGCTTCTTGCCTAGAGCCCTCTCCTCAGGGAACTCTCCCTTCAGCTCGTCGAAAAAGTCCTTCCATATCTGAAAGAAACCCACATTCTTTTATCAAGTAAGGATCAAAATAAAATGTGGACGTTCAGTTTATGTTAACAAGGTACACGGTTTTCAATCTACAGAAAAGTACTTTAGGTATTGATTGCATTTTTACTCTTCTAAAATCTCCATACAATAGGTGTTTGTTTGCTAACTTGTGACTATAAGGATATGATAACATATTATCCTAGTCAATATAAACTATCGTGCAACCAGCGGTTCACTAGAAATAGGTATCTCTTAGAAATATCAAAACATATTTAATTGGAGGCAGGGCAAAATGTGAGAGTATCTTTTACTTAAGAATTGATGATATTGAGATTTTGTTCCGGTATCAAACATAACTGTCTTCCCCAACAAGTACCCTATTGCAGCACGTGTTTCCTTTAACCCTCTTCCCTAACAAGTATCCTCTTGTAGCACGTGTTTCCTTTAAAGGGGCAGTAGCACGTTTTTAGGGGGAATATAAGGTGATGTCTGGAAAATGAAAATTAATGGTTCCAATTGGAAGGCAATGTATTTAAACTAATTGGAGCAGTAATAATTCAAATATAGTACGTAAAGTTTAGCAATGCCATTTCTTTTCCTACACAAAATGAATTAAAGGTGTTCACAAAAAAATGGCCGCCAATGGATTTTATGTGAATCTTTATTCTTTGTCCTCTGACTATGGATGATTGGTTTGTGTTATGAGATTTTTGACACTGTCAAAATAATACATTTAACATTAACTTACAATTATCAGTGAAAATTTTGAAATATAAAATTCTCAAAAAACGTGCTACTGCCCCTTTAACCCTCTTCCCTAACAAGTATCCTCTTGTAGCACGTGTTTCCTTTAACCCTCTGCCTAAACACAAACCCTCTTGCAGCACGTGTTTCCTTGAACCCTCTTTCCTAACATGCACCCTCTTGCAGCACGTGAATCCTTTAACCCTCTTCCCTAACAAGTACCCTATTGCAGCAGGTGTTTCCCTAAACCCTCTTTCCTAACACGTACCCTCGTTCAGCACGTGTTTCCTTTAATCCTCTTTCCTAACAAGTACCCTATTGCAGCACGTGTTTCCTTTAACCCTCTTCCCTAACAAGTATCCTCTTGTAGCACGTGATTCCTTTAACCCTCTGCCTAAACACAAACCCTCTTGCAGCACGTGAATCCTTTAACCCTCTTCCCTAACAAGTACCCTATTGCAGCAGGTGTTTCCCTAAACCCTCTTTCCTAACACGTACCCTCGTTCAGCACGTGTTTCCTTTAATCCTCTTTCCTAACAAGTACCCTATTGCAGCACGTGTTTCCTTTAACCCTCTTCCCTAACAAGTATCCTCTTGTAGCACGTGTTTCCTTTAACCCTCTTCCCTAACATGCACCCTTTTGCAGCACGTGTATCCTTTAACCCTCTTCCCTAACATGCACCCTTTACCCTGTTCCCTAACATGCACCCTCTTGCAGCACGTGTATCCTTTTACCTTCTTCCCTAACATGCACCCTCTTGAAGCACGTGTATCCTTTAACCCTTTTTCCTAACACATACCCTCTTACAGCCCGTGTGTCCTTTAACCCTCTTTCCTAACATGTACTCTCTTGCAGTACGTGTATCCTTTAACCCTCTTTTCTAACATGTACCCTCTGACAGCACGTGTTTCCTTTAACCCTCTTCCCTAACACGTACCCTCTTACAGCACGTGTTTCCTTTAACCTTCTTCCAGAACACTCTACTCTCTGGACACAGGAACATGTCCTCGGCTAGATCACACTTCCGACCTTCCAGACACAGCAAGATAGAATAACAGTCAGTATATGGACAGCGAGCAAATGGCGTTCAACCTGATGCTACATCATAGTGCATCATCTTTAAACTTGGTTTGATCTTTTTAGTACAGAATAAAAAGTATGATGATATATAGCGATATATAATATATAATAATGTTCATTTGAATTACAAATAGGGGAAAACTTCAATAACAGTACACTTTTATATAGAATTGAGATATCAATAATTATTTTACTACAATGTACATAGTACAATTATGTATATACTGTTTCTAATTTGGTCATCCATGCTAAATGAGAGTTCTACTTACAAGATCTTGGTGATGTGCCCTCGCTGTATCCAGACTCAATAAGAGACGATTCAATGGACCATGTCGTCTCACTCGCCTCCAGTTCGTCTCTCCACTGCTTCCCCAGTTCCTCGCTCATCATTCGTCTGTATCTCTCGTCTTCGTCTTCAGCGGGATGAACGTGCTCTGTTGGCAGTCTACTGGGTCCAAGGTAACCACTGAAGGGCACTGCCTCTGTGTCCTCTGCTGCTTGGCATTCTGGACTTGGCTTTTTATGTTGTCGGTTTGTTGGTTGACTTTCTGAGCTTGTTGCTTGTTGCTCTAAGCTAGTTGGTTGACCTTCTGGGGTGGTTCGATGACGGTCAGTATCTGTTGGTTGACATTCTGAGTCGGAGAGTGGTCGACGTTGCAAAGCTGTGGATTCTGAAGATGACAATGGACGTTCTGGATCTCCGGATATTGATAGACATGGACCTGCATCCTCCTCGATTAACGCAAGGTCTGGATTAGTTGTGTCATGGATGAAACTTGGATTCGATTGTTGTCTTTCTTTCTGTTGTAGGTTGACAGATTTATCAGTAAGGTTTTCAATATGTCTCTCACCTTTTGAAACTTCTTGGAATTCCAGTGCTTCATTGTTGTTTTGTTGTTCTAGGGGCTTGAATGTTGTGGGCTTATTTCTTATTTGATCTC
This sequence comes from Steromphala cineraria, assembly GCA_916613615.1. NCBI lineage: Eukaryota > Metazoa > Mollusca > Gastropoda > Trochida > Trochidae > Steromphala > Steromphala cineraria. The sequence goes on from OU744725.1 coordinate 22,836,624, forward strand.
TTCGTGGTTTCTGCAGCTGTATAGGAACTTGAGCTTGGTAGTCGAGAATTCCAAAGTGATCTCGGGTTCTTGGTCTGTGGTGATATTGGGCTCCTTGGTTATCTTGTAGGTTTAAGGGAGGCTGATTATCCGTTAAAGGTCTAGATTGTGTGCCTTCATCATGACGAGTTCGTCCAGAGGGAGTGTATGATCCTGGCCCCAAGACAAGTTTCTGCAGCTGGTTGGCATTTTCTGTGAGACTTTTGTCCATCGTCACGTTATTTCATTATATCTTTAATAGAATCACAATTAACATAATGAATTATGTTTGAGTTATGATGTGGTTATCTTCAAATACTGAACACTTGATCTTTTAGTTTGTTTTTTATTTCCACGTAATTTACTTTGTACATAAATCCAATTCGTAGTGTAAAAGCTTGGTATATTCACGAGATATTCACGATGAACACTAAATACGGTTAAAATAAATTACAATGATAACAATTCAAGCTCATAAAAAATCACAGATTTGGTTCACCAATGTCTTACCAATAAAATGCGCAAACATGCGAAATATGGAGTGAGTGACTGAGTTCTTGTTCAGCAATGTAGATTATTCGTTGCGGCTGTTTTTTGTAGAAATAGTCGTAATCGAATCTATTATTTACTGTCTATTCAACAACATTCGTCACACTGGACTTTTTGCGGCAAAACGACAGTGTTCATTGACCCTCCTATTCATTTCTATTTAAAGAATTAAACAGAGGGGGAAATATGTTTGATCATAAAACCAACACCATTTCATACAACGAAAAAATAATCATCCTAATTTAATTACCGTATCAATAAAGATTGTTTTAAAGAATTCATCAGTTGACACAATATCACTGAGAACGGGACGTAAGATATCATACGTTTCTTTCGTTCACACGTGCACGATCCATGACGATTTGGAACTGTTTGTGACCCAGCATTTGATTGATCGATTTGCTGTTTCCTTATCTGCACTCGATAGGTGATCGGGATCACAGGGACATGTATCGCTTAAATACAGCGTTAGAAAGACATGTATACTCACATACCCTACCCTAATACTATATATAAGGAGGGTAGGGTATGTGAATATAAATGTCTTTCTAACGCTGTATGTACGCGATACATGTTCCTGTGATCGGGATGATCTCTCATATTGGTGGATCGACAGTATTTACAAACATGGTACTGTCAATCTAACTTAAATAAGAATAACTTAAAATTAAACGAAAACCCTGGTTGAAGAGAAATGTATTGTATTTAGAGCTTCACGTCTGGTTATATCATTAACACGGGATATACGAAACCAATTTATTCGTATTAAGTACAAACGTGACCTCAACATACCAACTGGGTTAACACGACACAATACTGATAGCAATGACATTAGCTAAAGAACAGTTATATTGTTATGTAGTTGTAGATATATGCTTCGATTGACACAACGTGTTACACAGGACTGACGTCACGGTTACCTGTTCGTGTAGATAAAAGGATTAAAGCGAAACTGTTGCTATATTTTCCTTTCCGAAACTAGATGTCGACTATCCATTGATATTATAGACCGAGGACCATAATCTTATGTGATATTGTAGAACTTTAACTATAATTTTCTTCGGTATTTTCATCTTGAGAATAAACAAACTTACAAACGGTATCTCTTCGTTGAATGAAGTTGATCATTCTCTCCCCGATGAGGCAACTCAGTGCTTACTCGGGTATGGCTGAGCTGCCTCTGTGGGGAGAGAATGGAATTTTATAGATTTCGAATTTTGAAAGGCTTTAAGAATGTTCACTAATATCCTTTCTTACATTCTTCGCGGTGAAAAGAAAAACATATTCAATATTTACTATTCATGATTTCTAATACGAAAATAAAATTAAAATGTCGTTGCTCACTATCCTTACTTCAGTTTGATCAGCGACAGATGCAAGAAAACGACTTATATATATATATATATACTTACAGACTCACACTGTCAGTATGTTTCTCATATGGGTGTGCCGACAATGTGGATGAAATCTTTACTATGTTATACTGACCATTATAATGAAATGGAAAACCCCGAGCAGTTGACATTACAACTTTACGGTTATTGAACAACTTATACACAGTCTTGATGCAGCGAACAAGGAAGTCAACAGCTAGATGTAACAAATGATTTGATTGGCTGTTAAAACAAGTCGTTTTATAAGCTATGGAAAATCACAAAGCGTGATCTTTTACAATTTTCCTCACTTCCATATAGCCGATAAAGCTTTATGAGGAAATTCAATATTCATCTTTCACTTCATACATGAAACGTAGAAACATAATTTTTCGTCCTAAAAAAACTTATTTTCCCAATTACTTCCCGTTTTATAGAATTTGTACTTCTCACAAACAGGTCATAAAACAGCTGTTTGAGTGGCATTCCAGAAGTTGATGGTATAAGGAAGACAACAGTAATTCTATAGATGAACAACTTCTTTATTGGACGGTGGCGACGTTTTGGTATAGATTCTTATACCGTTTTCAAGCATACGATTCGGTATAGCATATACATAAGAACGGTGTAAGAATCTATACCGAAACGTCGCCACCGTCCAATAAGAAGTTGTTCATCCATAGAATTACTCATGCTTGAAAACGGTATAAGAATCTATACCGAAACGTCGCCACCGTCCAATAAAGAAGTTGTTTATCCATAGAAATACTCTTGTCTTCCTTAGGTTATAAAACAGATCTCTTACGGTTTCAATGCAATCTAAAAAAACGAGGAAATCTGTCATACTTTTCCCACTTAGTCATAAAGTGTGTATTAAATATGTACAACTTGCTTATGGCAGACAATGCAGTCAGACCGTGGGTTAAAAATTAATATCCTCTATATAATATATATTTTGAAGAGCATAGCCACAGTCATGTGGGAGGACTGTGGTGATCTACTTACCATTCTCACCGACCAATGTTCGCATCAACCAACCCCTCCCCCATCACCAACATAGACTCGTTTGAAGAAAATCATTTGATACTTCATTGTTCGGCTATACTGCAATACTCTACCAATACAACCGGCTTTCGTCTAACTCCAAACCTTTGTTTTGACTGATAGTATTTGTTTATTTGATAGTATTTACTTCCCTATTATATAATGATCATAAACACGTAAATTTAAAAAAAAGGTCTAACCATGTTAAATAATCAAAGATTAAGAATTAGTTTAACCTGAACATTCATAACTCGTTCCCATATCAATTGCAAGGTGTTCTGATCATACACATGAGTGCACAGAACATGTACACATTTTTTTATTTGCAAATAGTTTTCCAAAAATTATAAGAAGTAAACTAGGAATATAAATATTGCAAAGTGGAATGTATCTTTAGCCTATATTGTTCTTTCCCATCTACCTTTCTTTAAGTAATATGATATCTATTTCGGAAGTGTAGGCCTTTCATTCCCATATTTAACATCATAATAATACATAATGCCAATAAATGCATCATGAGTCAAAACTTTGTAAAGCAAGAAACTTTGTGATACATACACAACATAAAAAGAACACTATTAAGTTATAATACCCCACGTACAAAAATGCCTTATACATCTTGATACTCTCTAAAGTTTCAATAACATGAAATGAAATTAACATTAAGAGTCATTAAAGTTGTTCTTCCATTCTTTTCTTAGGACAGTAATATGATAAAATAAGCGCTGCAAGTGTCCATGTCATACACTATTACACATGTTTATGATTATGTTAGTGTTGAAGAGATCACGTCCCTGAAGGTAGCCTTTCCTTTAGACGCCGGATAATGGACAAGTAAATACAAACTGGTGTTATTGAGAAGGTATTAAGTGATGTTTTGTGTAAGGAAGAGTTATATCCCCTGGATGTTCAATTCCATTGATAGCTTTGTCGAAGCTTACGGAAATGGCCGAGGTTATGCGAATGAGCACTTTGAAACTGACTGATTTGCACAACTAACTTGGATTACCTCCAATTATTTTCTACCTTGCTATCTCATGTATTTGGCCTATAAGAACAGAGACTTGTTCGATTTGACTGAGCTGCCTCTGTTGGGAGAGAATGTGGTTTGTTGGTAGAACTCTAGTAATGTATTGGCATTCCAGTTTTGTAGATTGATATCCTTGAGGCGTTGAGATCATGAAAATATCGACAAAATGTAACATCCAACGCTCTGTGCAACCCATGTATCTCTGTTTCAAGACCATGTTTTCCGACCAGCATTTATGATTAGTAGGTAATCTGAAAGCAGTTCTTAGGGTTCCTGTCATCCGGCATGTGCAATAAGTCCAATCAAATTTGTTGCACTTCTTTATATAGCGAATGGTGAGTGGTAATCGTCCGAGTACGGAGAGTGCTCCTTACATTCACAACCCTTTTGCTGAACAGATGTGGGATCATTTCGATGCATTCTTCATATTTTACCCACATATTTCAGATCCACAACTTAAAATTAGTAGATCCATTCTATCAAAGAGTAACAGTCACCTGGATGTTTTCATAACCAATCAAGTTAAAACTAGCTGTAATGTATACGTCAAAAAGTCCAACATAACTTAGGACTTATGGGGCATAAATATTACAGCTCGTTTTAACTACATTTAGATTGTCATGACAAATATCACTCATGAATCTCAAAAGTTAAAAATTGCTTTCCTTGCCTGCTGTGATATGTGTGAGTTGAAAGCATATCATGACAATTTTGCTTTTAAGTAAATTGCAAAATATTTAATCTAGATACAACCACAACTAACTCTAAAATCATTTTAGTGTTCTCGACTCCTCGGAGCACCTACTGTTTGAAGCGTTCATAAAATGTCTTCCACTAACACAATGGTGCCAATGATTGTGTAAATAAAGTACAATGTTTATCTTTTTACTTTTGAAATATTAACATTTCGGCTAATGACGACTCCTGATTGGAGATTGTCAAACTTCTTTATAACTTGAATTTGTGAACATTGAAAAACAAAAGCGACTACTTACGTGTTAAGTGAATATGGAAAATGAAGAAACAACAAAAAATGAAAGAAAAAGGGATTTATTTTGCTCAAAACAGCGTAAAAAGGATTTCGTACATAAGCAAATAATGCTTTAATGTAAAACACAACATAAAACTTTAAAGGATTTTGTCAAGATGACACTGTCATAGCCAAGTACATGTACCATTTCAAATGTATCGTTCAGAATATCGTTATTGAGTTTCAAATTCTGTATTGCCAAATTGCAAAACATAACAAAATCTTCATTAATTTCAAACTTATCAAAAACACGTATTTTATAAATGACAATTATTCACAAACGTGAAATAGTTGGCTAGATAATAGTTATAGGGCAGTTTTGTAAAGGCAGCAAGCGAGTAATATTACCTTTGAATAGACCTGTATTTCTTACATTTTCAACGCGCATAAGAACATTTTATATTAAATAGTAGCTATTGAAAAATTATACATCAATATTGGGTTAAAAAGATAACTTGGCAAAAGACAGTCCGTACTATTTCACTTATATTCAATATAAACAACGAAAGCATATGATATACATTTCAAAAATAAGATAGATCATTTCATAATATACAAAATAAAACATATTTAAGAAACACAACTATTTCAGGAATTGAAAGGCATATCTTAGGGAAGAAAAGAAAAATAAAAGCAAAAAATGACATGAGAACATACATTTTCAATAAATACTGTATGATATTATGCTGTTTACTGTAAATAGTGTATATATGTAAAATGACAACCATTGAAAATGATATCAAGATTTGACGAAAGGTTCATATTATCTCAGGTGACATGGATCAATGATGTAACGATACAAATGAGATTCATACTTTTGAAACAAAGATAATAATCAAAACAGGATACAATCGTTCCTTTCGGCTTTGGATTTTTTTCCTTGACTACATGATATGGATTTCAATGTATAATGATTTACAATCAACGCAAATAGAGTATATACTGAAGGGCAATAATTAGCTCGATGGATTAATGCAGAAAAGCATAAATCATCTAAATACATCATAAAAACATAATATTTCGACATACAAGATTAAAACATTACGTTATTGCACCTTTGTAATGGCTATTTGAAAACTTCCTTTTACCTAGATGAAAATTTTGCATCAGTTTTCTCTGTCAACTTTGAAAATGTCATCAAATGTAATTTTGTAAAGCCATACTCACAACATGCATAATTAAAATCCTTTGAAATTAGAAGGCTCGGCCGTGAATATTAGGTTGATTTATTTGATATATGAAAGACCCCTAAGATATCTGTAAACTTTCAAAATATTTTCCTTTTGATATGTACCTCATTATTTACATTAAACACAGATTGAATATTTCAGGGCAAGATTGTAGCTATTTTGATTTTTTTTTAACAACATCACAATCAGCTTGCAAGGGTAACTTTGGTTCAGGGATATTAGATGATATTAAGAAACTAATTAATTTTCTAACTTACATATCCATCTGTTATAAATCTATCTCTCTATTTTGATATGAGAAAGCTTCTATTAACACAAATTTAAGCCTTCTACAATACATTGAAGCCAAATGGTTATCATCTAAATACATAAGTTAACGATATCAAAATATCTAAATATAATGTAAAGGAACAAATACGTTTACTTAAGTTTCAAGTATCGTTTTCGTAAAGAGCATCCTTTATTCCGCAAAAAAGTATAATTTTTGAGTCAACAAACAGTGCCCAATGACGTCAAAAAGAATCGTCTATGATGACAATAGCCATGGATCTGATCATGATCGTCGACGGTCATAGTATGTTATTAACAAATATGTAATATGTTTAAACCGTGCCGTGAACTACTATTACGTCAAATAACTCCGCCATTGACCTCGTGCATTAAAAATTTAAAGGGGCAGTAGCACGTTTTTAGGGGGGATATAAGTGGATGTCAGGAAAATGAAAATAAATGGTTCCAATTGAAAGACAATGTATTTAAACTAAATGAAGCAGTACTAATTCAAATTTATGACGTAAAGTTTAGCCATGAGATTCCTTTTTCTTACACCAAAAGAATTAAAGGTGTTCACACAAAATGGCCGCCAAAGGATTTTATGTGATTCTTCAAACTTTGTCCTCTGACTATGGATGATTGGTTTGCGTAATGAAATTTTTGACACTGTCAAATTAATACATTTAGCATTAACTTACAATTATCAGTGAAATATTTAGAATATAAAATTATCAAAAAACGTGCTACTGCCCCTTTAAGTTCAGGACAAAATTATACTATTGCAAAACAAGTAATGGTTATGGCTACTCTATTTCTTGAACAAACGTAACGACTACGTCTAACACTCCATGAAAGTGTTAAATGTCCCACCATTACACATACCATCAGCTAAAGAGATCTTGGGAAAAATAATGTTTATATTGATGATGATCAAAGTTGTAACACACAGTGACAGCATGTTATTGTCACGGAGTCAACTGAACGCTACCAGCTGAGTAGAACATATTTGTCATAAAAAACACAGTTATCATTGAATAGTGTTTCATATGTTCAACTCAAGAAATTGATAATATTCAATTTCTGAGAATAAAAATCATCTCTGGCAAACTAAATTGTTTTTGTTTGATTTTTTTTATAAAGCTGTTGATTAATTAATACTATCCTCATAAATTTATCAAAAAGGTAAAATGAGTATTTTCGAAAATAAATATCATTGGCATGCAAAAGGTGACATTTCAGTCGCCCTGAGATCCAACTCATATAATACCTACGTCCAACATGGCCTTCACCAGATACGGCCAATACGTCGGTCTTAAGACAAGATTGTTTAGTTTGAGACAGTTTGAAAGTGTTTTTCTGCCATAGATTCTTAGTGATTGGCAGCTGGTAAAGGCCAGATATGGGTAGGCCCTTCTGACTACTTTGCATATCCGTTAATGACATGGTTGAATGGGAGGTCAGCACAGATCACGCTACACCTAGTGGCGTTATCACACCCCTCCTCACATACCTCCTCGACCCGTAGGTACCCGTTCACTAGCTCGGGCAAACTCGAGTAACGCTGGTTTCGGAACTCCAGACACAAGCTGAATGGAACTGAGTGAACAGCCTCTTCTGGGTGACCCTGAAATATCATTAGTGTCTTCAAAGGTTTGCGAATATATAGAAGTGATTGAAATACATACTTCTTGGTTACTGAAAGCATATTAGTTTATTTTTCGTCAATTTACTAAGATCGATATAGCAATCGGACTATTGTCCAAGAAAATGATATATTCTAGCCGTTTGCTGCAGGTTATGGTTTAATTTGCTTCATTATACAATAATCATAAATTTTATTCAGGACCCTTCTAGATATTTTAAGAAATTTACCTTAATACTATTCAGATACGTACCCCTATTGAAGTAAGTTTTTATGAAAGAAAACATTGTATGCAAGGCTTCGTATGCAAAATTAGATTTAAATTTCCACTTAGAATGTTACATGTATATAAAACTGATTTGAAATGCCACTTAAAGAAGTCAAGAATTGATTTATCTGAAAACGCTACGACTTTACCTGTAATAAAAAGTGTTCAGTAATTCCGTCCGCCATGACAAGGCTAGCAACAAAACTACCGCTACCCTGTTCCGACTCGCTCATTCTGTAACGTGTTGAAACATTGACATGTCAGCCAAATGCTTTACGCTATTGAAGAAACATCCTCTACTTCATCAAATTCATTGAAATGCAAAATCTATTCTTGTAATTTAAAATATTTTCTCATTTGATATGACACTGATTTCACAGAAACAGCGTTAGTAATCATTGATTAAGCATCTTTGGACAAACCAATCTTAAATGACAAAAGCAACTTAAATGTTCTTAATAGAAAAGGTATCTGTTGTAAACATAGATAACGACAAACATCTCACCTGATAAGGAATGTGCCCTCAGTTTTTCCTTCTAGTTTGGTCTCAGCATCTGTCCTCGACATTGGTCCCGCAAACCAGCTGTCAACAAACACAAACAGGATTCACATACCCACATATATTTACCAATAATAAACCAATTTTCTGGGCCATGTTGTAAATGACACATGTGGGGATCATTGTGGACATGTGTATCAATTAAAAACGTATTTTCCAAGGTTTACTTTAATTACTAGAAGGATAGATTAAAACGGTTAGTCAATGGTAGAACGAATTAAAAGATCATCTTCCAACCTAATCTTCCGTTTAGTCTTCTTGTCTGCAATACTGGAACCCTTGACTAGATCTTCAATCTGAAAATTTAGAAATGATAAACACTTACCACTGCTTGGAACATATCATACAGTAAAACAATATCTCGTTTTCCGATGATAATTTCAAATAAATCGTTGTCAATGCTTACACATAAAGGTTACATAATATATACGACATTCAGAAACTGAAAATGATATTTATAAAATAATCAGGTTATTTTCTCTTCTTTATAATATCTGCAAACTATAATGTTTCTTCAATTTAATTCGTAAAGGGCTACGTTTGCTTGCTTTTAATGTTTATAAGAGGAATTGATTCTACTTCGAACTGTGTGGAAACATAATTTTCCTTTTTTTAAATTGTTGTTGTTTTTAAGGCAATCAATATAGCACATAACCATCTTAATCAATAATCTGATAATGACACATGGACAACTATCTGTAGACATATCTGTCTAGCTTTATCACTGTGATTGTGAAAGATACTATCGATTCAACAGTAGTTACGGGACTGAATTACTGCCTCAATCACAATACCTCAATACTGGCATATAACAACTGTTTTATCGATTTCTATTATTACTACCCTATCGGATTCTGACACCAAATTGCAATAATATGAAGAAAAGTTTGTTTATTTACAATACGTGTGTAATAGTTGCACCAATCAACAGTTTCAACAATGGCAGAACTTATATCTTGATCACAAGACCTATTAAATAGTTTATTAATGTTGCATTAACTACTAATTTAATTGCATCTATGTAAGAAATGCACACACATGAGACACTTTTGATATAATCGATTAAAAGAAACATGTCACCGAACAAGGTTTTTGCGAGAAAGATTAGCATGTCTAACCCAACTGATAGCACCCATCACACACAGACCTGCTTTAGTACGACGCATCTATGGTCCTCAATTCTGAAGGGTCCAAACGTTGTCACTAGTCTCAGATATTTAGAAATGTGAACAGAATCCAAATCCTCTGTAAACAAAGTGGCATTTAACTAAAATTATTTTTCTGAATTAAACAGAATGGTTTATATTTAAGCTTTATCCTTGTTAACACATTTTTTTATCAAAAAGGTCCCAGTTTTGGGAGCAATGTTACACTGACCTCCAGTACTAGAAATGCTAGCTAGTTCAACTTAATGAAATATTATAATCGATCAAATGAAAAAGCAAATTTTCACAGCAATAAAGTTGGAAATAAGGGATACTTCATTTATACTGCAACTACATGTACATAAAAGACTACCTTTAACGTCGAGCAATTTCTTGAGAAACACCACGACTCTCTTATTGCAGAGGGCATCATCGTTTGGAAACATTATGTTCAATCTGGTGAGCAGGTGTTTCAAGATCTGGTGGGTAAAATGATTGCGTAAAATGAATGATGAAAGACATGTTTTAGCAATGAAAGTAGCTATAGAATCCGCATTTGATCTTATTTAGATATACATATTTCGGTTTTTGTTCGATGAAAACGATATCAAATAAAGAATGTAAGATGTAAGAAGAATTCCCTTCTGGGTAATAAAGTGTTATCTTATCTTATCTTATCTTATCTTAAACCCGCGAATGCAACAACAATACTTACGCGTTCACAACATTTGGTGCCTTCAATTCCGTCCCAGAACTCCTTGCTTGAAACACAGCGAATAGACGAGTTTGCAGCGGAACAGAGGTCACCTGTTCAGAAATTATTCCATTGGTCATAACATATGTCATATAGTGCAATTTTCAGATAATCGTATCAGAATATAATCTGCAGATTAAACTTGATTATCCCTACCTCAGAGGATATTTACAATTCTAGAAAGAGCGATTTGAAGGTGATGGTGAAAACTTACAGTGAAATATGATTAATGATAAGGTTTAACATTAACGATACGTCAGAAACTATGATGGATGCCTATACTTTTTCTACTTCCTTTTAAAAGTTTTGTTTACGAAAAGGCGACTCTCACAGTTGGTAATTGACGAGAAACTTGAGGAGTAGCTTCGTCTAAGATCCGTGACGTCACTTCCGCCGATGAACAATGAATTACTTGCCTCCCTCAAGTAACTCTCTTCAACAGCGTCTGTGCCCCCATGTGCTTGAGCCAAGAGCTCAGATTCTGGGCTTTGAGACAAAAATAAAGTAAAACATAATAAATAATTATGCTTTCCATTCATAAAGCTGTATGTATATTTGATGTAGTGGTATGAACTCGTAATGATAACTTAAACACAATCTCATTAAAACCAGAGCGAGTCTACCGTTCGTAACTCTGTGCGTTTCTGATCTGAGCATTCCAGCTTTAAACAAGACTTGAAACCGTCGGTTGGAATTGGTCCTTGAGCAGGCCAGCGAGTGTGTGAACTTATAGAGGGCGAAATGTCACGATAAGGTCCCTTAGCCCCATTTGATCAGTACTCAGACAAGAAACACAGCAGGGTACAATGGTTAGTTTCAACTCTATGTGAATGAGTCTGAGTATACACATACTGTTTCGCTCTGTGAACGTCTTCTTCATCCTCCGCTATGACACCATCCTGACGAGCACACTGGTGATTGTGCAGATTCACTTCTGCATCTGTTCCGCCTTCTCTAGGTTGCCCATGACCTTGACCTTCATCCTGGTTCGGTTTCTCTGACGTCACAACTTTCGGTACTGTATCATCTGGCGGTGTAGGTGGTGTACTCAATGGTGTTATCGAACTGAGCGTCTCAGTGAAGAGGGTGGGGTGTTGATCTGGTACTGTCTCTCCAGTACGTTCGTTTATAAGACTCGCGCCTGTCTGACTTGCTTTCTCATGAAGTTGTTGAAATTCACCGCCATCTGCCATCTGAAATGATGAATAAATTGAAAGGGGGGGTAGGAGAGGGGTTAAAAAGGTCTTACTCGTGATCGCCTATCGTAACGCGTTTATTGTAATGAATCAATATGGAAGGTTAGAGCGCCATGGGAGCAGTTATTGGACAATCCAAGAAACCTGTATATGATTAACACTGAACGATACTCGATGTGCAGATACTTGTATTATATATATGATACTCAATATGGAGTCAAATTTGGTACCATCACATTGGTGACATGGAACAGAAGCGCTTCATGGTCAAGAGAACATAGAAATTAGATATACATGTACATGTATATTGTAAACGATATTTTGCTCAGTAGTCTATCTTACCAGTTGGTCGTTCAGTACATAAGCAAACCTTTAGCTAAGAAGACGGAAAACGAGGAAAATATCGTGAGAAGAATAGATCAAGTATTAAGTAGTTCGATACGTACTTCCTTTAATCGGGCTTATTGAAGCTGAAAGATTCATACGTTGCGTGATGCATCCAACGTTACTGCAATGAAATCAAGCATTGTTGTGTTTCGATCAAGGAATTGATTATCATCTAAGATTTTAACTTTATATTGAGTTACTGTTTATCTCATCTTCATTATGGTTTACCTTATGTGTATAACTAATTATGACATAAATATTAATGTTCTATATCATAAACTGGGGACAGAAATGGGAAACTCTCGTCGTGTTAACTGGGTTACTAAAGACATGTGATTGTGTGAGCGATTTATTATCAACCGGAAGCAATATCGCTGAGATATGCAGAAAAATAATCATCACATTTTGAGACATAAAATTTAAAATGTATGATTAATTTCTGATATATAAAAAAGGGTGCATCTCATGCTTAATTATCAAAAAAACGCAACAGGTCAAGTTTTGGTTCCAATGAAATCCAATCTAAAATAAATTAAGATCAACACTGTCATACTGTTTTAGGTCATACAGTATGACCTAATATAAAACATGTTGATCTAAATTCATTTAGATTGAATGAAACATTAATTCTGTTGTTTATAATATATACTCTCCATGAAAGTCATATGTAATTCGAAACCAACAAATAACAAGCAATGAGGTAAGCTATACATTAACATTTGAGACAAGCTAAATACTACAGAACAGTTGTAAACACTTTGTTTAATTTGAGTGACAAAATACAGAAATTAATATCGTATGAAATATAACGAATTAAATCGTGCCCCATTCAACGAGACATTTCAAAGCTGCCAAGTTCAGCCTTACATTATGCAGAAGCCTTTTCAACGGAATAACAGCATTACTATTAGGCATGAAGCATGCTTTCAATTATGTAGAGGCTGACCCGAATAACAATAATCGCCATTGAACAAACAGCTCTTGAAAAACAGGTTTATCGCAGGTAAGCATGCATGTCAGAATAAAACAGAATATTAAATATAAATCATTTAAACCGAATTTCAAAGCAACAAATCAAAATAAGCACGCGATATCAAGCTTACCATCGCTTTGTTCCGTGACGTCAAAATCAAAATATGACCTTTACCTTGAACAATGGTCACGTGACGACAGCTCACTGTTTTTCCAAGAAAGCGAAACTTACGGGGATTTCCCTCTCTTGTTGTTACACAGGCTTGAATTCGGTAAATCCACGTAAGTTTTCAAAATTGGATGTCTTTTTAAAGGGACCATGAACGAAATTCTTTGTTTAGCGAAATGGCTTTTCAACCCAAGCATACAATTTTATAGTTTATGCAGTGTTCGGTTATATCAGGTTGCCAGTAAATCGACTTGTTTTGCTTGAGTTATTTACAATGTGAAAGTAGGTCGCGCAGGATATCAATTATAGTATCAGATATTCTCTAGAGTGCGAGGATCTTTTTATCTAACGGGCATTGAAGCATTCCCTTAACAGGATATCAAATATGATATCAAATATCCTTCGTTTTTTCAACCTCTTACTCTCATAGAGTGAACTATTCAAGTTTTTGACCCATTTAATAGAATCATTAAAGCGACCTTTGATCTAACCCTTACATGCATTCTATTGCAAGTTATGCTATGACTCACAAAAATAACATCTTAGCATTGAACGAATTATAAAGGCTTGTTTTCACTTTCTTATTTAATGTCAAAATGACATTGTTACATACATGTATAATGCAACCATAAATAAATCTAAAATGCTGAGATGGTGAATATTGATGAATAGTAATCTTCAATTTAATCAAAAGCTGTTGATGAGCGTGGCTGATATCAACTCAATAGCACTGTTCTGACAAAAAGTTGTTTTATTATTTTTCAGGCGGCTATATGATCAACAAAAAGTGAAAATGACGCGTCAATTCATATACATATTCATTACTTGATTATTTAGTCGTGACATTTATTATCATATTTCAGGCATTCATGTTTGTCAGCATTTGGAAAATGCTTCTAAAGCCTATATACTTTGCCAACATGTTATCACAGACTGAGAAACTTGGTCCTGATGTAATCAAACAAATCTGATAAACATACAATTGATGAGATCATACATTTCAGAAAAACATAGAACTCATGAAAACATAGATATCAGATAGACATACATGTAGACCTGATGATATCATACATTGATTTCCGATAAACATGGACCTAATGATACCATACATATCATACATAAACAAAGCTCCTGATATTATCGTTCATATATGAAAACATAGACCTGATGATATCATACATAAATGATAAACATATAGACCTGATGATATCATACACATATGATAAATATATAGACCTGATGGCATCATACATATATGATAAACATATAGACCTGATGACATCATGCATACATGATAAACATATAGACCTGATGATATCATACATATATGATAAACATATAGACCTGATGACATCATACATATATGATAAACATATAGACCTGATGACATCATAGATAAATGATAAACATATAGACCATATGATAGCATACATAAATGATAAACATATAGACCTGATGATATCATACATATATGATAAACATATAGACCTGGTGATATCATACATATATGATGAACATATATTCTTGATGATATCATACATATATGATAAACATATATACTTGATGATATCATACAAATATAATAAACATAGACCTGATGATATCATACATGAATGATTAACATATAGACCTGATGATATCATACATATATGATAAACATATAGACCTGGTGATATCATACATATATGATGAACATATATTCTTGATGATATCATACATATATGATACACATAGACCTGATGATATCATACATGAATGATTAACATATATACTTGATGATATCATACATATTATACACATAGACCTGATGATATCATATATGAATGATTAACATATAGACCTGATGATATTATACATTTCTAAAAACATCATGTATGGACCTGATGATATCATTCATACATAATAAACATGCATGAACCAGATGATGTCATACATATATCATAAACAATAGACCTGATCATATCATATATATATCGTACATATATGTGAAACGTGATTCTTTCACATATATTTGATAACCAAATCCTAGCTAATACAATCATACCAATATGATATACATGACATGATACTTTCATGAATATTTGATAATTTGATTTGAAAAATCTGATACAATAATAAATATCTGATTTACAAAACCCAATACAATCATACATGTCTGACAACAAAAATCTGATACAACCATAGACCAAAGAAACATGACTTACTTTCATACTAGGACCGTGAACCATCACAATTATTCGATGTACATTTACTTGAAATTATCAAACATATATATGAACCACAGACCAGATAATTCAAGACGTTTCTAGAGATAAGATCGTGAAAGCAACCCACATCACTGGTAACCATGTTATGGTGTACTGCTAAATTGATCCCATTTCTTGCGTGATGTCATTAATTTTTCAAGCCCAAGAAGTTCACACTTTAAAATGGTTAAACTCTTTCAATATAGATTTACCTGATTGAGTTTAGACGAATTGCTTTTCACGTGGAACACGGTGTAATTCGGTTGAAGAACGTGTTGTTGTGTTTGTAGTTAGACTGTTTGTTTATGGTAACAGAAGCTAGTAAAGTTATGTTGATTAAGTTCACGTTGAAGCTTGTCTTGTTAATGCAACGGGTCTGGTTATAAAAAGGTAAGTGGTATGTTGTTATAAGTATTCACCGCAAATACATAACGTCATTGAAAAAGGGCAGTAAATGACGACATTGAAATGTATTTTATAGGTTTAAACTCCATACATAACCTCTTTGTGCATGATGTGGCATACAAAAGCTATATATAGATGTACTCATCCAGTATGTAATAAGAGTATCCATTAAAGTTAAGATCTTGTTATCGACCCTTAGGGAAATGCTGAAGTGCTTCACATCACAGATATTAACCCCGAAACCTAATTAGTTTTAACCAAAAATATAATTGATCCTTAACATGCTACATCTTTGAAATACATATCACAAACTTGTAACTGCCTCTCGTCAAATATGTTAAATTTGGAACATGCCGTAGTTTTAAGAGTCACTCCGTGATTTCAACACTTATTATTTTGCTTTGAATGGTTTGTAGATGGCATAATACGTTTTCAACGTCTCAAATTATAATCCCCAAATGGCAATTCTTGTTCAATCTTGTTTTCAATAAAACTCTTTTATAATCCAACTACGGTCCAACCTAAATGGCGTCCCGCCGCTACTGACTGAAACATTGCCCAGGGGGCGTTAAGCATTAACTCACTCACTCACCCAATTTACATAAATATTAGTTATATATTTTAACCAATCAAACATTATCAATTCGTAACTATGATTCTAACTACTTGAGATAAGTTTTTAAAATAGCTTTTGACTGATTGATGCGCGTCATTGTCCGGTTTTCGATCATTATCAATGCTTCAGACCTTCCTAATGGTGCCTCAGAACGTCAATAGGTTCCTAATTGATACTCTCATCAACTCACACCATTATTTGGCATATGTGACCATAACCCACTCTTAAATATCTTTTTATTTAGTTAATATTAATACTATGCTGAAGATGCATATGTCTAATATGTTTCAAAATGAAAATAACAGTCATGTCGACTCTACTGTATAACCATGAACGTTACGGATAGTAATCATTTGTTGTACTATTTATACTTACTTCATGACTCCAAAATTAACCCTTTGTTAGTTGGTAGGATCAAGTTTCAAATACGTACCAAGAAGGACGTCCTTTGTAGGTATATTTCAATTTGATCGGGTAAGTAATACTATCTTCAATACTGTTTAATTTTGTGTGTGTATATATATAAAATAGGTATTTGCGTTTGTGTTTATTCCTCTGTCTTTTTGCTCTATTGCGGACCACGTTTCTATTGCTCGAAACACGCGTCGACTTGTTATTCCTAACATGGTGTATGGCTCTATCACGTATACTGTCCACAGTAGGTTAGCCTCTCATGTTATTGTGTTGATAATATAGTATATTAGATGAAGTCACTGTGAAACGATCGGAAAGGGAACAGCATGGTTGCGACTGGATATTGATCAACAGAGAGCTGCATTATTTCCCTTCATGGATGCTGTAAACAACGTATAATAATGCAAGCCTTCTGAACCGATTAGGAGTGCTACGAACGCCCACATGAAACCTAACGTGTCGTTTATTTGTATTGAATTATTCATAGCGTGTTATTTCGCCTCAGTTGTATGTGGTTGTTGTAGTCAATATCGAGTCAGCAAGCTTCCGCATTCCAAGCGCTGTTAGTTGTCTTGCAGGAGTTGTTCCCCTTACACTGTCACCCGGATCAACTTGTCTGACAGTCATGAATGTGCGTTTCGGTTAATAGTGTGAATCTTCAATCAATGTGAACAATGGTAAAATCGTAGAAAAATATGGGATATCACAGATGCAGAGACTTTTGGTAATCCCTTTAATAGTGCTTGAAAAGGAAAACAATTATCGTTTTATCTTTAAACATAAATGCACGTTGCGAGAACATAAGATCAACATGTTCCAATGCTTAAACGACATGCAACCCTACAAAACATGACGTGGGATAAATTTACCTGTGAATCCTGCTTCAAATACTCATAACATTTAGAAAGTCCTGGGATGCATAGTTATTTTTGTGATATTATGTGCTTACTTATTAAAGGACTCATTTATATCAGCTTGAATTCACAAGCTTTTTGGTAGCGAGTCCCTTGACTCAGAGGGTCATATCTGTAGATTGATCACTGCGTATGGTGTGGTGCTTTCTTTTAAGTTTGAGTTAAACGATCAATAAATTTTGCTGAATTACAATTCATATACTTTAGATATGTAAACGTCGGTATTTCCGTGTGACAGCAGCTGTTATTTCTCTTTTTTTTGTAGAATTTTTAGGATTTTCAAAATTCCGAGTTCAATTTCTTGTCTTGTAGTAACGATGGAAGCTGAAAGAGACCAACCCGATGGGACGAAGAGCAGCCTAGCCTTACAGTCTCGTAAAGAATCCATCGAGAAGACTTTCAAGATCATCTATGCAGGACTTGCAGATTTTAAGGGCTATCTTCATGAAGATGTACTTCCGTCTTACACGGAAGTGACGTCACAGATGAACATCCTGGAGGACCTAATCAAAGATCTGCTCATACATCAAACTTCTAACATGTCAGGTAGGACTAATATGAAGGATCTTAATCCCATTGTCAATTTCATCAATTTTTAGAATCTGATATTGACCAGATGTATGTTGCATGTACTTAATCCTGTTTGCAATGTTCCCTTTCAGCATGAGCACCAGCCTCTGAATAAGCAACTGAATGCAAAATGAGTCTATGGCCCGTAACTATAAAGTTGTGTTTGTGTCTCTGGTATTGAAGAAGAAACGTGAAATGTCTGTGTCATTTCAAAAAGACACACTCCCTGTGTTCAGTGTCAGATATTGGAGTGTTCCTCATCTATAGACTGAAGGCATAATGGACCTTGAATGAGTGATGGATTTGATTTATCATTAGTTCAACTTGAAAACGTTACATCAACCGTAGGGTGAAATATTTTTTTAGTAGGACACATACGGGGGAACGGACACGACGTTATCAACAATTCAACTTCGTTTTGATTATTTGGAAATTAGGTATAACTTAACGTTGGACAGCATCATTCAGCAGTTGTTTGAGCAGTTAAAATCCTGATTTTCAGGTACAAAGTGGTAGAGGCTTTTCTTAAACTTACATGATATATGGGTACATGGACATAATATAATTTTTGTAAATCACTCATGTAAGATCTTAAATTACTATCCTTTCAGATCTATCCACGGTGTTGGAGGAGGATCTTCCGGACACGTCCTGGCAGTTTCTGGGTGAAGGTAGTTTCGGTGCTGTGTACAAGATTCGCTTCCAGGGCAGTGAATCAGCAGTGAAGATCTTCACATCAACCGCCAGTTCCAAACTGAGACAGGAGGACGAGGAAACCAAACTGATGAGGTAAAGCAAGAAAGAAGTATCCATTGTTACAGTTCCAGACCACCATAACACTTAGGGTCATAGGGTGATATTTAGATATAAAATATGACTTAATGATATACTAGGATATGAGTGGGTTTTTTTCTAGGACAAGAAATAATGTGAAAGCAACTGTTACTGAAATACATGCCCATTCCCCTAGAATTTTATTCAGTTAATATTTCCAAAATTCCACAATGATCTTCATCAATCATTATCCATATCTAATCTTGTGTCCTTTATGTGCGTGTTGAAGGTTAATGTTTATTAGTTCAAATTCTGTTGATTTCCTGGAATCATTATGTGAACATTCACTCCACGAAGAAGCAATCTTCTCAGAAAGCATGCTTCGGAGACCATGAACAGGTGTAACATTACAGAGACTCGGAGACCAAGCCATATGTAACTATAAGTATCAGAGAGGCTGATTACTCAACACAGGAACCTTACCAAATACATTCCCAAATTATAAGGTAAGACTTCACAGATTGGAATGAAAAGTTCTTACACCCTCTCACTGTCTCTCTCGTACAGGGGCCTCAGCCACGACAATATCATCGCGTACCGGGGTACAGGGTACGTGAGCAGACAGAGACTGGAGACTCTCACACAGTACGTACCGGAGGAGTGCGGAGAGTCTGTCAGGTTCATCATCATGGAGTACATAGTCTCCAACCTGGACACGTACGTGGAGCGCAGCAAGACACCTGAAGAACCGGTAATTATAGGGTGTTGAAGACTCTGTTTTATTATTTTAGTAGATTTATACAGTTAAAACGCCAAGGAATACTTGAATTTAAGTAAATTTCTCATTATTTGGTCAATTCTAGACTGAAGAGTAAAATTCATGATTCCGGTAGGATTTTATTATCTTATTCGCTTATTTTGACAAAAATGTTGTGTGTGTACTAAAAACTATGTTATTTTATAGTTAGAAGAATCATCGTTGTAAGACATTGCAAGTAGGTCAAATGCATGTGATTTAACTGAGTTTATCGTGTAATCTATTTCTAACAGGGTTTGAGACTACAAGAGGTATGGATAATTGGACAGAAGATCGCCAATGCCCTGAACTATCTACACAGTAGAGATATCGCACATAGAGACTTGAAGCCTGATAATATCCTGGTGAGATATCTCAATCCTCATATTACAAAAACGATTTGTTTAGATGTAAAATTATTTAAAGTATCTTTGTTGTCAAAATGAAAAATAAACAAACACAAAGGTTTCCATTTAGTTTTGTTTATCACAATAGATGTAAGCTAAATAAAGGTTTCTGTAATATGTATGTAAAAAAATATGTTTTATAACAAGTGGTGGTATCTTAAGTAACTGTAATATTTATGCAATACTAACTGTTTTTAAAACACGCTGTGATCTGTATAAGATTTCAATATATTCTTATGTGTCTTATTCTTCTAGTAATATATAGGAATGTTTTAACATTATTAGAATTAGTAATAATGTGGTTATATTCCCAGTACGACTCTGGCAAGAGAGTGGTGAAGGTAGCAGATTTCGGTCTAGCCTGGAAGAACGACTTCGTCAACACCCAGTACAAGAGCATGTCTGGATCAGCTCTGTCTTCCGGCAGGAGTGGAACGGTGAGCTCGTTAGCTGCTGATTCTATATACTCTACTACATCGACAAGCATTAGTTCCATCTTATAATGAATGCTATTTTCTGAGTATTGTGATGACTCAATTATATAAGCAACAACCGAACCATAGAAGGGTCTTTCGGATAGCCATTGTTGCTATCCCGACTATGGATAAAGTTCTTTTCTTATAGTTGGGATAACCGATCTTAGAATTGCATAACTGGTTTATGTTATGATTTTGATATAACTTTTACTTAAGACGTTTTAAAGTTTGGGATAGAAGAAAGTAGAATGGGATGAAAGAAACCTTAAGATTAGAACTTAGAGAAGTGCTGCATCCACAGTTGGAATAGGCCCGAGATATAATCTCAACCTTAGATTAACAACAACCATTGATCGAACATTTGTAACCCTTTGATGTGGATGTTCATGCCTTAGAGCAGAAACAGAAGTGCAGATCAGACCACCTTCCTATTTGTTGAGAAATTGCTATGCTAATATAGGAAAGCTCGTTTCACGTCGCTGACGCTTTTTCTTTCCATTTGGTAGGGCTACAAGCATGTACGCTGGGGTCCCCAGGAACTGTTTGAAGGCCAATCTAAAGGTATAACATGTACCTGATATTTGGTTAACGATAAAGAAAAAAGGAAACTGTAAGTCTTAAAATTACGATTTGTAATAATATATATATTAACAAACAAGCGAATTGGCACTAGTTTAGTTAAAGTCGTGTGACTTTGTTATTTATTCATTACCGTTTATATCTTTAAAATGGAAATGTCCCGGCCTGCTTCAACTACAATGACCTAAGGAACATCCAGGCGAGGTTGAGGCATCACCTTCCGTTTCTTTCTTTCTAGTTCAATATATTTTTCAGGACATAGATATCGGTAAATGTTGATAACAAAAAGTGAGTGAACAGTATGTGTTTGTCAGATGTGCCGAGTATTGAGCGCTACAAGCGCGCAGACATCTGGTGCTATGGGATGATTCTTGCCTACCTCATCACCGGGCAGAAGCCATTCGCCCATCTGCAGACAGTTGACATTGACAGAACTGAACAGGAGGGGACGGGGGTGAACCCCATCAGACTACCCCCTAATCTCCCCCCAGAGCTGAAGAACATCGTGGATAGCTGCAGACAGATCAAACCAGAGGACAGAGTCACGGCACAGAGGCTGTTGGGCAAATATGATACCGGTGAGTGGAGATTCGCAATACAATTATTAAGTATACAGCTGGTTACCAAAAGTTTGTTCACTTGCTTGTGTAACTAAGTGCAATTATCATGTTTTCGGGGTTTTGTTTGGACGTCAATAAAATAACTCCAGAGGCACTGACAAAGGATCGCCAATTATCCATGTATAAAATAATTATTGCGACGGCTCGTCACTGGTTCTGAATGTTGATATTTGTCATGGTTAAATGGATAGATGGGGTCATATTTGTGAAATTAAGATTTTATTGAATGTCGATTAAAATATTCCACAAAGACGTTGTAAGATAAAAATCAGCACAATTACCATGCCTTAGTGCAGAAGAACAAATATGACTTGGATCTAAAGTTGTTGACCACTTATGAACGATTTTAGGGACAAAAATAAAAATAAAAGTGTTTTCGACCTTTTGACCCCTGGTCACTTCAATGTCCTGCCAAACTTGTAACGGGTATCTGTCAGGTATAACATACAACTATGTAAATGCAAACTGATTTTTTACTTACATCGTGAAATTTCAACATTATCCGTTTCGTTTTTTGCAATTCTATGATGCCTTTAAGTCAATCAAAATTATATGATATTTATGCTACAATACGTAGGTAGGTGAACAAACTTAAGTTACGCAGCTGTAGACTGAAATGGAACATATATGATTGGTCTAGATGAACATGCCACTTGAAAATATTCATAAAGCATCTAAGTCACCTCTCCCAAGATGTTATGTGTATTGATGTAACATTGAGAGAGGAAATATTGCATCAGGGGCAAGCGAAAGGTAAACCTATTTAGTTTAATCTTCTCTATCAAGTTATAAGTTATAATTTTGACTTTTTGTTTGAATAGTATTTATTTGTACTTGGGACAGAAACAGAAAATAAACTGCAACAAAATCTCAAACATTATTATTGATAAATCTGCTTTCTTTTCAATAGATATTTGGTATAACTTATAAGTCATACGTTCACGACATGCAGGTAATTTGCAAATATTCTAAACACAACGACACATCAGTTAACAAATTTAATTAACTAACTGATTGGTTAACAGAAATGAAGGAGAAATTCCTGATGACACCGGAAGAGAAGGAGTTTTTCTCTTGTGGATTCCTGGAGAAGACGGACATCTTTGTAGCAGATTCCTGTGTGTCAGAGGTAAGTTTCATCCGCTCCTAAAAGACACATGTGCGCTTCTTCATATGCCTTTTGTTACAAAGGTGATCGTTTCGCATGTCACATGTCAGCTTGTCCTTTGTTTCTGCATATATGAGGGTCATCTCATATGTCCTGAATGTATCTGATTTTGTGTATTTCAAAAGAGCACACTGGTGTAGTGGTGTGGAGCGCGGTGGTGTAGTGGTTAGCATGCTCGCCTCTCACGCCAGAGACCCGGGTTCGAATCCCAGTGGAGACCTCAAAAATGTGTGACTTGGGTCTCATCCTGTGTTGTGTCCCTGGGCAAGGCACTTCATCCACATTGCACTCAGTCCACCCAGTTGTTAAAATGGGAACCTGAAAATTGGATGTACATACTGACCTACGTGGTCGTGATTAGCGCTTAGTAGCAGCTGTGAGAGTACACTCCTTCGGGGTAATAATGTAGCGCTTTGAGCATGTCTTATGACGTGGAAAAGGCGCAATATAAGTATGCACATTATCATTATTATTATTATCAAGATATCCAAAGTACATTATTGCCTTTCCTGTGAACAGAACATTTACATTAAGTTTACTTTCCTTATTGTTTCTCGCAGCAAACTGAAGGTTACTTCAAAACTCATGTGCGACCGGAAGGCTACCAACATGACTTCCTGTTATGCGCTGTGAAGACGGAGAAAGCTCCCTACCACGACACCTTGCCGTCAGACGAGTGGGCACAACATGACCTTTATCTTGATAAGTTGGCGGACTTCAGGATGAAAGCAAAGAAAAAGGAAATTGACGACAACCCTTTTGTTGCTCTAAAGAATCTGACGATTTCAAGACCAGGAGCAGAGGAAATACAACTTCTTCAGCTTGAGTAAGAAAGTATTTAGTTTTTAGTAGAACGCTCTGATAGCTTGTCACTCAATGGGGTATAAGTAATGATTCAATGAGGAATATTAATAATAATATTAATATTTCGTCTTCATGATACATATTTGGGTCTATCTGTATCGACAATAACCAACATTGATTCTCATAAGACTAAACTCGTCTATCACGTAAGTTAGAATCTTCATTATACAGATATGTGTACATGAAAACAAGGAGGTCTCATGTTAGAGTTTGTTTGTTTAATAAAACATATTTTAATCGTATTACTGATGCTATTAACGAATTAATAGGCTGCAATCATGAAGTGCCCGATGACAATTTAAAATATAATGGATAGTATTACTTTTCTAGATTTGTACGGTCGACGTACTGCCACCACCGAGCTATGAGAGAGATATGGATCAAGGAGCTGACCCAGGCTGACCACCACATCGAGGTTCCCTGCAAGGCCATTGTCCACCCCTACTACAGCACGTCCTTCGGGCTCCACGTGGCCATTCTGACTAACGAGGGGCCGGGCAACCCTCAGAAGTTCATCTTCTGTAGACGGGCGAGGCGAGCTGGTAAAATGGATTTTCGAAATTCTACTCGTTTTCCCCCCTTAAGATATTGACAGTTACTAGAGTAAGAGAAGAAGTCTTGGTTTCCAGTATCACTTTATAGAAGGATAGAAGATCCATACTCATATGGGAACACAAAGTTAAATAAAGAAAACATATCACTAAGCGCCTGTTTGTCATCTGCGCTTTCAAGGCATTGAATATATGAAGGGAGAATTCCTGATTGGTTAAAACCAAAGATAAGATGTCGATCAGCAATGTTTTTGCTATTTCCTTATGTTTCGGGAAAAGTAGAAATTACCCATGTAAACACTTTACCCTAAGAGTCTTCTTGAGAACTGTTCTATTGCAAACGAGTTTGGATCATGTTGGTACGATATGATTTACCTGTGTTGGGAACGGATATATTGTAACCAAATAATTGTATTTTAACACAGGTGTTTCGAGCCCCGGTGTTCTCACTTGTGGAGCGGTGGAGAGCTGCTCTGTGAATGACTTTCTGGACTCCCCTGACGGCTCGGGTAAGCAAGTTGACCTCGTCCGGACCGCCGCCAGAGGGATCCACGAGGAGCTTGGTGTGCGCCTGACCGGAAGAGACATCGAAGCAATTACCCTGAACACGGTGTATCTGAAGTTCGACAACCACGAGTGGGGAATGTGCGGCTATATCGACCTGACGGATGAGAGAGTCTCTCTTGAACATAGGATCAGTGCCCAAAACCTTGAAGCTAGATTCCTTGGCGGCGCCAGGGACAAGTTTGAACACGACGCTATCAATCCAATAGACTTCGAGCTGCAGACGATGGTAGACTTTGTGTACGAGAAACACCTGGAGTTTGCCAGTTCCACCAAGCTCGTCGTGGTGAAGGTGATGCAGGCATTTTTCGGGGTTGATGCGGTGCAGCAGGCGTTTGAATTGAAGGGCGAATGAAGTATACTCAGTTTCTTGATAGAGCTCACTTTAAACATTCCCAATTCGTGATTATGGAGAATCTTTTGGATTGATGTTTGATAAGTTATATGTTTATTTGTGAGGTCCATGTAATTGTCAAGTGGCGTTTAACCCAACATGCTGCGACTGTAATTGTTTGAGTTTGAGTGGAAACTTGTCGGCTCGGTTACTGAGCGTTTTACGGAATAAGGGATCAGTTTAAGGTTCATACATGTATGTAATATCAAATATCATTATTTAAGTGTGTATTTATTTTGGTCTGTAGTATATATTGCTTGTTTGTACATCTGTAGGCCGGCGGTTTGCGAGATTAGCTGAACAGTATGGAAAACTCTCTGTTGTACTCCAAATCTCATTTGTATGTCACTTGATAAGATGATGGTGATGGGTTAAGAGAAAAAGGTAATTTACCTTTGTGTCAAAAGTCAAGTTCCTCAGGGTCTTTTTTTGTCATATTGTAAAATGTCTTATTGTAAAATGGCAACCATTTCAATCAGTAAACAAATTACATATTGGACCTCATCATTAATCTGTTTTCTTATTAAAGCAATTTTACTTACAGGAAATTAAAATTTTCAAATGTACTATGATGATATCATAACTTAGGTATGTCCCATATATCGGTCCACACAACAGCAGATAACAAACGGCGTGGCTCATTTTAAAAAAAGCGAACGTAAAATCTGATTCTTCTGATCTTTTCAGAGAAAAGTTTATTTACACTTTAAACACAAATTATGTATCCTTATTGCCATTCTATATGTTGGAGGTGACGTTCATAGATTTTCGTGTGTTCATTAAGTGAGTGTATTGTATTATACAGTGTGCAATCCAGCATTAGTACTTAATACATTGTCGTATACCATGTGTGAGTTAACATGTGAATTGTATGAATTGTACTTTTATCAACTTTTGTTGATACATTTATATCAGAGGACACTTGGACGAGATTCTCTTTTTAAGAGAAAACCCGTATAGTTCATAACCCAATGACGAATGTTATATTGCGTTAACAACACTGTTTTGCAGTTTGAGTGTACACATTCAGACCTAAATCTAATATCAATCTAAACTATTCTATGTTGGTCGATAATGATGCAAGGAATCTAGTTGAATTATTTTTCTTGATGATATAGGAATGTGTTTAAGAAGGGAGTTAAGGGTTATCTTAGTAAAGGTTGTATTGTGAAAGCAGGTTTTGTGCAGTAACGTCATTATTCATCTGTCGTCTTCCATATCATGAGTACTAAGGTTTTTGGCTTTCCTGTTTCATTTAATTTTTCAAGTTTATCATTTTTATGCCCCCGAATCGGAGATTCCGGGGGTATATTGTTTTTCACCTGTCCGTCTGTCCGTCCGTCCGTCTGTCCGTCTGTCCGTTTGTCCACAAAAACTTTAACCTTGGCCATAACGTTTGATTGGTCAGAGCTAGCTCTTTGATACTTGACATATGGATCCCTTGTGATGAGACCTTTCAGATGACACCATGACATTTGACCTTGTGACCTTGACCTTGACACAGCGAGCAGGATGCCTCCGGGGGCATTCGTGTTTCACAAACACATCTTGTTCAATTTGAAATGTTATGGATGAGTGGAACGTTTACTTTATATTTGAATATTTAGCTTGTGTTAATTCATATCTTCTGAATAAAACACATTTTTATTAACAATTACGTCTTCTTTTTATTACAACCGAAATCTTCTTTTTAACTTGTCACATGCCTCTTTAAGCAGCAAAGAACCATAAACGGTATTTCAAAGGTTCTTTATTCATATACATGTATCTATAGCCAAGAGTGTAATTTTGACAGCACAGCAAAACACAACTTAACCTTGGTGTCAGTATATGAATGTCGCTCGTCTATTCAAGCTTTCCTGTGATTTCGTCAACAGGTGTCGATGTATGCATTTTGATAGTTCAAATGATTTTATTGAACTACCAATGTTGGTCTGTCATTAGCGAGTCTAATCAGAGGAAGCAACTCTAATTGAAAGTTATCCTGCACATCAATCACACACGGAAGGGCTGATGTAAATTTATTTAGTTGAAAGTTATATATGAACATATGTAATTATGCGAATTATTAAGAACAATATGGTTATTCGCTTTGTTACTTTATCTCTATAATTTTAGCCGTATTCTATTTAATAACAGTAAGACGCACCAAAACAATTTCTTTTTAATTAAGCGTAAGTAAATATTCAAGGCATAATATCGATAATTCTATCTGATGCAATACTCATATGTTGTGACGACATCTAACAATCCGTTTGACAGACGTGTCGATCTCACCCGATATATTGAGAGTTTATTAGATATATATTAAATAATCAAAAAAAGGGTCCGGTAGTACCGTATTTTCACACCTTGTTTAAAACACTGTTATGTCATGCTTATCCATTCGTGCTACGTGTCTGCATTTTCGTAGACCGAACATACCAGCATTCAGGCTCTCTCAGTAGCGTTCTATCTCTTTCTAGTAGCACTGTAACAAGAATGAATGAACTCATTGAAATGCATTTCATTAATTTATTTTATGCAATATTATTAAATCCAATACATTAACCAAGTAATTTGTATTTTGTAGTCTGTGTTTCGACAGTATCCGAGTTCCCTTGTACTTCCCAAGATTGCCCAATCACATGTGACTCAGTATCATGTGGTTTGTTGTTGTTAAATAAACAATCATTCATTACAATTCCCAATATTTCTCAATGACAATAACATCATTATGAAGTAGATTGTGTAAACAGGTATATTTCCATTGCCAATATATCGCAATGTTTCTATTGGTTAGTCTTCATATGCAGTAGTATCCTTGGATTCATTGATGAGTGTTGTAATGATTAATGTAAATATGTGGATTGATACTGATCATGACAAAATACACAATCAAATGTCAGAGGATAGCGCATCAACCACCTACACGTTTATTCATTCTTTACACACACCTTGACATTCGCCTTCGTTGTTTGCAGTGAGTGGTCACTATGATTGATGAGTCCCTATCAATTTAAATAACAATTTGCAGATGAGTGGTTCCTATAGTAATTACAAAATAATCATGAAATAGCTCCAAAACAAACAACCTGAGTTAACAGAAAAATGTTATCGTATGCGATATTTAGTTATTCAATCAATTTCCAAATGTCAGCGATGTTGTTTCTTTGCGTTGAATAAGTCAGGTTTCAGTTAGAAAATCATAATTGTAAAATGAGTGAAGAGATTGTTATGCACATAACATTTTACACGTTGACAAAGGATTGGGACAGAAATGCATTAGCCTACAGCTGGAACAAACTTGACAACAATCCTCGTTTGAGATCGTTTTTGCTAAGGCTTCTTTAAATAATGCCATGTACCTTTAACTCTATTTACTAAGTAGGTTAAAACTGTTGATAGTTTAAGATATTGTTTGTTTCCAACTTTAATAGAAGAAGAAGCAAAAGAAGAATTTTTGTTATTAAAGTGTCACGTATGAGAACGTATGAGACACTGTAGTCGTTAAATGTCACATTATTACAATACAATTAGAAGCTATATTAAAATATAAAAATAGAGCCAAGTGCAAGTCAAACATGGTATTCAAACACTATCATTCGATTGTTGCAATAACAATTCCATTTTCATAGAAATTATCAAATAAATAAATAATTAATATCTAATGAAATATTGCTTACTCAATTGAACATAAAATCAACATTACCCAGAACATTAAGATGAAACCTTTCACACATGAATTCTTACGGCGTCTATATAAATATTAAAACATTCTATCGAAACGAGACCAAACCATTTCGCTTAATCACAACAACTAACTTTCAAGGGGGATTATAATGTGAAATGAATGGTTCCAATAGAAAGACATTGCAGTAATAAAACATAAATAAAATTCATAGTTTTGCCATGCGATTTCGTTTTCTTACACAAAATTAATTAAAGGTGTTCACATAAAATTGGCCGCTGATGGACTTTATATGAATCTGTATAACTTGTTCTCTGACTATGGATGATTGCTTTGTGTAATTTTTTTTGACACTATCAAAAGAAAGCGTTTAGCATTAATGTATTAATCAGTGAAATATTAAAAATATAAAATTTTCAAAAACAAACGTGCTACTGTTCCTTTGAAACATCGTTCTCGACTGATTATTACGCCTTCAGTAAACATCCGCATCCCTTGTGATTTGTGTATGCAATATTATCAAGTAGCCATTTTTCGTTGTGACCATGCGACTAAAGTTCATACGGTCTTGTAGTCTTCTTTAAACGTTTATGATACGCTCACAATTACCCCAGTGGGCGGGCCCTGTGATTAATAATATATATCAGCCCTCATACTGCTATGTTTCTATCTAATCTATGCTAATTAGTTGTTTATATATTATTGTTTTTAAAATAACGATTTATCTCCTCCTTCAGTCACCTGAAGAAGGGGCAAGAATTGGCCCAGAAACGTCGTGAGAAATCAATAAAGAAGTTGTTATCCATAACATTTGTCTTGTATTATCTCCTCCTTATCTTTATTTTACTTACGCTCAATCTAGTTCTTTAATCGGGTCAGTAAAATTAAATATTCACAGGTCACTAAGGTAAGATAAGAAGGTATCGCAATTTAATTAATCAATATAGTCAACGCGAGCTCAGAATCAGATACCTTTATAAAAATCTTAAAGGGGCAGTAGCACTTTTTTTGAAAATTTTATATTTTCAATGTTTCACTGATAATTATACGTCAATGCTAAATCTATTACTTTGATAGTGTCAAAAATCTCATTATGCAAACCAATCATAGTCAGAGAACAAAGAGAACACATTCACATAAAGTCCATTGGTTGCCATTTCTGTGTGAACACTTTCAATTCATCTTGTTTAAGAAAAAGGAACCGCACGACTGAACTTAACATTATATATTTGATTTAACACTGCTTCATTTAGTCTCAATACATTGTCTTTCAATTGGAACCACTTATTTTCATTTTCCTGACATCCCCTGTTATTCTCCCCAAAAACGTCTACTGTCCCTTTCAGACTGGACAGCCTTCAGGGATGACCATTGCTTTACCACAATTTCGTAATTAATGAAAATAAGAAAACTTTAAATCAAAAGAAATACTGATATTGCCCTTTTCAAGATACATGTACTCAAGATGTTGCAATTTCAAGAAACAATAAAGGTTTGGTAGTTGTATTTTTAAATGTAAAAATTAAGTTCAGAACAATTATACCAATTCAAAGACATTGTTTCTCTTAAATTGTTTTTAAATCTCTTTCTATTGTAAATCGATTGCACTGTGAGCATCTATGTCATTAGGTCTCTTCAAGTGATTTTAATGATAAATGTTTCAACATGGTTTCAAAATAGAAGGTAATTTCATTTTAGACAACAATTAATGTATTCTTAGATTGATCGTTAGTTATTTTTCATCTAGAAATAACATTACATTAAGTAAAATTAAAATGCTCTAACCTAAAATAACTGTTTCAGCAATCCAATACAATCTTTTTAACCTAATATAAGCTTATTGATTATTCATGCTTTTAATGTTGTAAGTCTTAACATACTTATCCTAATTAAGATATCCTTATAACCGAATTACAAGATGTTAATCTAAATGCTTGTACATTTATTTGACATTATCGGTAAGCACAAATAAGTTCTTGATTATACAGTCACATATGGTTTTAATAACTGTTTAACCTGATAGTATGTATACGGAAAACATGACTAGTATGAACTATTGTTACTATTAACACTAATATTGTTTTAATCGATGAATACAGCAAACATTAGCAGAGACTTGATGACTGATTCCTGTATAGGTCACGCTCTGCATCAATGGTAATGACTCTGACGTAAAGCGCCAATGTACGTTCGAAGATGACGGTCAAAACTAACGAGTTAAATCACAAATAATTGGTTGTGTGGGAGGCTCAAGACATGGAGATGTGATAGTTAGTAGCGTCATTATGAGAATTCATATTTATGTTCTGGACATTTGGAGAAAAATATATTCATTATAATTAGGCAAAGAAAAGTAATTTCATAATGCATTTTTAGAACTAGTATAATGTGTTTTTGGTCATAATCATATTAAATATTTAGTTTAAACAAATGTTATTCACATGAAAAGGATTGGGAACAAGTTGTCCAGCTTAAAATACCCTCTCCTAAGTATGTACAACATCGATTCAATTAATTCGATTAAATATTTTACTCACATTATGTAATATCAATGAGGTGAAAACGGTTTAACTCTGTTCAGTTAATTACAAACACTTAGGTTTCACTCCTTCAATTAAATGTCCTATTGCATTATTAATACAATGTTACATGTTTAGTTGAACAATTATAACCAGATCACATTCCTGTTGTATTTCCATAAACATCTCAATTACAATACCAACTGAAAGAAAATGTTTGATGGTATTGTCAAACTCAGACAATGATGTATTAAGAATTTACATCTATTCACGCTGAGTAAAACCATTTAGCATGTGCTGCGTTCTATTCAAAGATACAAGAACTATTCTTGAATTCCCATGACAAATGTCTTGTTTATTCTGATAATTACTTTCACCTTTACATTGATATGCATCTTTAATACTCGCTCGTTGAAGTTATCGTTGCTTAATAAATCTACAATGTTATTTCACATATGTGAATTATTTTATATGAAATATATCAATGCAGATTAGGATAAATGACATGCAGTGTCATTTTGTATATATGCATATCTCTTATCTTATCTTATCTTGTGTTATCTTATCTTATCTTATCTTATCTTATCTTATCTTATCTTATCGTATCTTATCTTATCTATCTTATCTTATCTGTCACAACATCGCGCGCTGACCGAATAACATGACGTCACATTGACGTCATTGTTATCAAATATGACGTCACAATGTCAGCGGGCCGGCCGAGATGGTCATGTCGACGAATTTCATTATTTTTTACGATGTAATTAAGCCAGCAATACAAAACTCGGTCCCGTTTGTGAATGGTATAGGAATTTAACTCGCTTTCGCTCGTTAAATACCAACCCAATCACTCGTGTCATAACAATTTTAAAATCCTCCAAATCCCCCCAAACAACACATTAGACAGATCATGTATGCTGGATATTGTTATTAACATTATCCGAGTTCTTTCGAATAAAATCATAGGCAAAACTTTCATTTTTACCGACTGTAAACAATACTGAGAAACGCTGTTTTTAAAACACAATTGACGGTGACTGTACATTATTATGTTTCTCAAAACAGGGCCAATAACCGGCTTTATTGGTCGAAGATCCACTTCAAGCAAACGGCTCCCTAAAGTTTGATCGACTTCCCCCAAAGCAGAGATCTGTTATGTAATCTTTATGATTGTGAGGGAAATGAGGGAATTTGGTGCTCTAATGAACATTCCAATTTCGAACAACGGCAGATTTTGAAACTGAAATTTTGATCCATCCTGCTAAATCAGCGTATATGTCTCCGCTAATGCTACAACCTATCCCCTGATATCCTCCTATGGTCTTCCTAATTTCAAAACAAATTGAAACAATATTGCTTGTTTGGTTATCAGTTCCACATGCTTAATCGCTCTCTGTTGTTTTTGCTTTAAACATTTTCTTTAGCACAATTTTTGCAAAACTGTTATCAAATGCTTCTTTAAAAATCTTCTCAATAATGTTCAATAGTATATTCGTGACTTGCCTTTGGAATATAGCAATATTTTTATTGGTAACTACTACAGGAGCCTGTCAACTTAATTGGTATGAATTACAAATTATGCATGGTCCAAAACTTCATGATCTCCAGTATATGGCTCGGGTCTATGCAATATGTGACCCCCTCCCCCCCCCCCCCCCCCCCCCCCCCCTTAAAGGGGCAGTAGCACGTTTTTTGACAATTTTATATTTTCAAGTTTTCACTGATAATTGTACGTTAATGCTTAATGTACTACTTTGATAGTGTCAAAAATTCATAACACAAACCAATTATCCATAGTCGGAGAACAAATTATTAGGATTCCAATCAAATCCATTGGCAGCCATTTTTGTGTGAACACCTTTAATTCATTTTATGTAAGAAAAGGAATCGCATGACTTAACTTGACATTATTTTTTTATTCATTATTGCTTCATTTAGTTTAGATACATTGTCTTTAGATTGGAATCATTTATTTTCATTTTCCTGACATCACCTTATATGCCCCCTAAAACGTGCTACTGCCCCTTTAATGAGAAACATCACATCACATTTAACTCTTTAATGTTATAATTCAATCTATGTATTACTATTAAGGCAGTGTGTAATGCAGAAAAGGCAGCTCAAAGGTTCACAGATTTGAATCCCTTCTATGCCCCAATACAAAATTTAACATATGCTCCTAACACCATTCTTTTCATTCACTTCTGAAGGGAGACGCAGTTTTAATGCTTCTTACGAATTGCAAGTGAACCTAATCCCCGAGACACAGCGGTATAGCTACACACCCGCTTCAGCAGTGGGGGGAAGAGCATCGTTAAGGCAGTTCTTCAGGGGAGGGTGGTGGTAAAGGAAGGGAATGCTTTTCAAAGTAAGAAGATAATAGAACAAATGGGCAATGGATGCAGCAAGTTAAGGGATGAACTAGAATTTGAAAGCTTGTTTTTGTGAATAGAGTTGGTTTAAATTTGAAATGCATGTTTAAGAAGGTCAGCGAGTAAAGTTTTCGATCTTATTAAGCAACTGGTGTCTATTTTCTTCTAAAATCTTGTCAAAAGTCTTTCACAATTTGAAATATATGGTCATCACAATACATTTAAACTATTTATAAGTGTAAATTTGTTGCAAAATCATAATATGATATGATTAAAGATAATGAATTACCGTTTAGAGAAAACGATAATTTGTGAAATATGAATATTCTCTTATAACACCATCAATTTATTTACAGGTTTTTTTTCTAAATGAAGCATTACATTAAAGGATATTTAGAACAAAGACAAATCGGCTTTTGACTTTTTATTACGGTATTTGCTGTCAGCACCCTTACATGTAGTATGATTTCTTAAAGCTAAGAACTGTTTCTAGAGCTGGGAGTTAACATGTATTAGATGTTCTGAAAGTGTTGTTTAAAACTAAGTAAAACAAGAAATGATTGATTGATCATTCAATGCCACGAAGAGGACAAATGTCCACGCTGTTCAATAATCAGGAAACACATAATTCATAAGAACACATATCCATGTATATAAGAATAATTGCATTATATTATATTTGGATAAATGAGCATTGCAAACATAACCAGAATAACAAACGATTGCCTATTACATTTTCAGACGAACTCATCCGTTATTAGTGTTGCTTAAACAATATATTTTCTCCCAGCTATTTGGGGTTTTGTTTTTGACCAAATCAGTGCCCTTCATATTGGCTGCTTCACATCTTGGTCATTGGTCAGTGTTCGTTCCTTGGTGACCGGTTACCCACACGGGGAAATGTCTCTGTATCAATCGTAATAATCTTAATCATCTTTGATGGAAGCCACTGAGTTAAAAGGAAAATAAAAGTCCTCGCTAGATATTTTGTACATTAACAAATTATATACTCAAAAGAATGTTCAGTATCAGATAATGGCTTAAGATGTTTGGATTTAAGAATACCTTTCAAGCCCACAGAGGGTTTTCATTTGTCTTTTTGACGATGAGTGAAATACTTTATCTCTTTCCATCTCTCTCACTCTCTTGGGGAGATCTTAATTATGATAGCAATTCAGGATACCTTCTCTGATCAAAGTAGACTCGTATAGTATACATAGTGATTTCTGACTAAGGTATTAACTAACCATAAATCAATTCAATATCAATTTTTTTCAGATTATGCAATTTAATAATATAGAATTTAAAGGGGCAGTAGCACTTTTTTGAAAATGTTATATTTTAAAATTTTCACTGATAATTGTAAGTTAATGCTAAATGTATTATTTTGACAGTGTCAAAAATCCTATTACACAAGCCAATCATCCATAGTCAGAGGACAAAGTATGAAGTTTCTCATAAAATCCATTGGCGGCCATTTAATGTGAACACCTTTAATTCATTTGGTGCAAGAAAAAGGAATCGCAAGGCTAAACTTTTCGTTATATATTTATATTAGTCCTGCTCCATTTAGTTTAAATACATTGTCTTTCAATTGGAACCATTAATTTTCGTTTTCCTGACATCACCTTATATTCCCCCTAAAAACGTGTTACTGCCCCTTTAAAAATTCACCTTAACTTTAACAAAAAGACAATATTTATCATAAATTATCACCTCAATCATGTTTTAAAATAGACATGGCCTGTTCAGGGACGGTTTTATGCTGGAGCACATTATCTATTTGAGACCATTGTCCATTGATGCAAACCGTGTCTGTGGAAGACATTCGGAGCTGATGAGTCCATTCACATGAATAATCTGTCGCGTGGGAGGGTCTGCATCTGGATTGTGGGTGTAAGTGACGTCATTTTGGGGATGAGATGGTTGCTTGTACTGACATAGACATAAAGCTGGGGATTGTCTGTGCACACTGCTGACCCAGAAACACCTCGAGGTGACAGTCATCAAGACAAAGCCCCAAGGGTTCAAATTGTCCCTGTGTGAATGAAACTAACTCCAGAGCAACTGATTAATTTTAGCGGCGTATTGCGAAGACTTTTAACATTAAAATTGATCCCATTAAAAATATATAAATTTTTGGTAGAATCGCTAAATGTCAGTGAAACTTTCCACGATACTGACAGCATTATTGAATTCTCAACAACACACCGATAAGTTCACTTCGATTCCCTTAAGATCACTTGAAATCAATTGGCTCTGGTCTGTTGCACAATTTGGTAGTTATTTGAATCGCTAACCCATCCTTTAAACCCCAGGGAAACCCTGTAGCGTGTAATTTCGTATTCTTAATTTTGAAAAAATATATTTAAAATATTTGCAGCAATATGTATTGATTATGAAAAATATTGGTCAGTTAAATGACAACTATTTTCCTAAATAATAATATCATGACAATCTTATTAGATTAGATTTGTTTTTAGCTTGGACCTGGATGTTATATATCAATAGATCAGTCAAAATTGAACACAACATAATGCGACAGAGTTTTAATTAATTAAACAAAGGCCTTATGAAATATTGAAAGAATTAAATAAAACGCCTTTCTAAATGAAATTGCAAGGTCTTGATTAAAATCATTTAAGCAATTTTGCTGAGTGAAGTTTTCGACTGTATGAAAGACCACTGTGTATAACCGTACACCGGAACTAGCGAGGTGTACGGCGGAGAAATGTTGCTAGCGAGGAGCGTGATGGCAAATGAGATCACTTCGAAAGGAATTGGTCGCCGTTTTTGGTCAACTTTTTCTGATTATTAGCATTTTAATTGCTTTTTTGGATTATTAGCACTTTAAATGCTTTCACAGACATGACCATTTAATGTCAAATAATTTTCATAGTCAGAGATGTGTTACTAATAACAAGATTCCTTGCAACTGTCGTTGTAATTTTCCTTGGATACGGAACGATAAGCACGTCCATTTTACTAACTATGTATGCTTTAATAACCAACATGATTTGGATTATTTGAAAGTTATGAAGTAAAATATAACAAAGCTTTCGATTTCGGCTCCTCGCTAGCAACAGTTCTCCGCCGTACACCTCGCTAGTTCCGGTGTACGGTTATACGCAGTGAAGACTACCCCAGTCCTTTCACGAGTACCCCAAAACGAAAGGTACGTGTACAACGAAGAGTCATAATTACCATATAATCAACCAACCCATTTCCATACCGTATAAATGTATGAAAGCGATAATGATTAAATACATTGGTTGATAAAACTAAGATATAAAAAGAATTAAAGTAAAAGACTAACCTCTTAAAACATACATTTTACAGTTAAAGTAAGTTGTTTAATTTTGAAACATCAACAGAGGTAAATATATTATTAAGAGTGCTAATACAACTGTTAGTGAGGAATCTTTACTTTAAAGGGGCAGTAGCACGTTTTGAGAGGGAAATATAAGGTGATGTCAGG
The DNA here is from genome assembly GCA_916613615.1 of Steromphala cineraria. Classification (NCBI taxonomy): domain Eukaryota; kingdom Metazoa; phylum Mollusca; class Gastropoda; order Trochida; family Trochidae; genus Steromphala; species Steromphala cineraria. Next base: position 22,874,620 of record OU744725.1, read on the forward strand.
AAAATGAAAATTAATAGTTCCAATTGAAAGACAATGTTTTTAAAACTTAATGGAGCAGTAATAATTCAATTACATAGCGTAAAGTTTAGTCATGCGATTCCTTTTTCTTACACAAAATGAATTAAAGGTGTTCACACAAAATGGCCGCCAATGGATTTTTTATTAATCTTCATACTTTGTATTCTGACTATGGATGAGTGGCTTGTGTAATGAGATTTTTGACACTGTCAAGATAATACATTAAACATTAACTTACAATTATCAGGGAAAATTTAAGAATATAAAATTATCAAAAAACGTGCTACTGACCCTTTAAAACGAAGATATGAATAAAAGTCACATTTTAACAGATGTATTCCCGACTCTACTTTATCACAAAGGGACAAAATCAAAGATGTAGGGGGATGGGGGGTCTGCTGTTATACTGAAACGTTAACTTTGTCAATAGTCTGATCCTAATGTAAAATTAGTCTTGTTATTTAGAGGAGATAATGTCAATAGGCGTCATTATATCGAATATAAGATATGATGTATAATGATTGGAGACGGGTTGTCGTGACTGACACATATACGTTTCTTGATAAATGTAATGATAAAAGATATTAGGTCGTCATAAATGAGAGCTTGATGGAAAAACAAAGGGTAAACAGAAATTGAGGAAGACAGCTTGACACAAGATTAAATGACCTTTTTAACAGCAATTTCAAATACTAGAAACTATTTACAACATGCTCCAATGGTTACATGTTTCCTTATATTGCCAAACATTTCACTTTGTATTGACAAACATTTCACAATATATTGCCAAACATTTTACCTTATGCGTCAAGCAATGTTTTTCGCATTCAATATTGCACTCAAATGAAGAACAAATTATCTGTAAAGAAAATATCACGACTAAGGAAACGCATTCCAAGACTATTGTTTTCAACAATACAATGTCATTAGACTTTGATCAAACTTTTCATGCATAGCCTTACGTATTGCATTCTCTCCCCACAGAGGCAGCTCAGTCATACACGAGCAAGCCTCTGTTCTTATTAGCCAATTACAATTATTTGGGTAGAAAGGCAGAAATCTGCTTGGAGGCAATCCAAAGCCTCGGTCATTTACGTATGCTTCTTAGCTATCAACGAAATTTAACATCCTAGGGAGATATAGCTCTTCCTTTTACAAAACATCGCTTATTATCTTCTCATTCGTCGTTTTAAGTTAATTAGTAAGATAATGATATACAATAATAAAATATCATAGACCAATAATAATTTACACAGTTATAAAACAGTAGCTATCGAGTAAAAAAATAATCCATATCTGATTTTTCAAATATTTCCCCCTCAATGTGTTGATGAAAAGTAACCATTGAGACATGGTATTTTCCATGTCACTTTACGACCATTAAGGATGCTACCAGTCAAAGGTATCCAATACGTTTTTTCATTGGTTGCAACTTTTTGGACGCTAGGGCAATATGTCGGAACCCCGGGATCTTGGTTAATACGAACAGAGGCTTGCCCGCACTTAGCTGCCTTTGTTGGGAGATCTAGAGAATGTGTACGTATTGTAGTCCCAAAGGTTTTTACAAATGTCTCATAATAAAAAAGCATGATACAACTTGCACAAGATATGATTAGTGGTTAATTTATGTTTTCGTGCGATAAGTATAACTTCAATATATGATGATAGAATTGCTTTTTCAGAAACATTGAGAAAAAAGGCAGATTGAGATTGGATATTACTGACCGAACTAAATTTGAAGGATTCTATGTATCTTATGAACTTCATTATATCTTTTTAAGCCATCCTTTTATGTACATTGTTTGTGGCAGGAGTACTAACTTCTAAACTTATTTGAATAACATCCTGCATTAGATTGCATGTTTTTTCGATGACCGGTCAAGTAAATATGAACAATTTATAATTAAAAATCAAAATTGCACATTTTCAGGTTCATCACTGTGAATAATATAGGAGCCCTTAAGCAGTCTACGTCTTAATTTTGCACGTCTAGACGAAAAGCTTAAAGAAATATGATAAAATAGATGAAGGTACAGTAATGATATCAAATATTCCACAGACCAAATTTTAGCATATTAAATAATCTTATAATGACATATCACACGCGTCTATTTGACGCATTGAGCATGCTTTGTCATGGATATATGCGCGGTATAAGAAAGCTATTATTATGATTATTATTTGGTGTTCATTGATGCTAAGCGATGTTCTGTTAGATAGCGTCTTGATTTCACACCAGGTTCCTTTTTAAGAAATAGCATTTTGCATTTAACTTGTACCGTTTTCTGCCCCTGATATTCTAACAAGAGTATTCCATATTCAATAACATCGATACATAGAAGTTGAACAAATATGCAATTTTCCTTTTCCTTAATGAGAAAGCTCATCGGAAACCATGATATATTTAACAAAAACGCAACCATAGCATATCAGAGTCTTTAGTTAATTTCTAGATGGTAAATAAATGGTTTCATCGTCATTTATCATCCCACCGGTATATACCGTGGAATCTACTCATCGCTCTGTCCGTAACCATTTATATTCCTGTACAGAACTCCAAAACTGTAAGACCTAGCTCAATGAAACTTTGTATGTGGATTAATCAGCATGTGTGAAGGTGCCTTTTGGTATTTTCAAATTCTCAAGATTTTTAACTTCCATGGAAACGTAACTTCAAAATCGGTTTCCGGAACAGAACTCCAAAACTGTTAGACCTAGATCAATACAACTTAGTATGTGGATTAGTCGACATATGAAGATGTGCCTTTTGGTATTTTCAACTTCTTCAGATTTTGGGCGGTTTCCATGGAAACGTATCTTTATATGGGACTGGTGGGCTATGCCATCTTCTGATGACTCTTGTTAAGTTTCACACTGACGGATTCGATATTGAATATTTTTTAAACTTCCTATTCATTAATTAACTACGTGTTGATCCTTTCACAATATATTTATTGCAAAAACATGTGAACCCGACATTAAATATAAATTTCATTCTAAAGAATTGTAGCACTATTAAGATAAACATTCATGAACAAGTCATGTTAGCAAGCAAAATCGATCCTTTTGATACAAACAATATCTCATAGAAATTTGAAAAAGCCTCCGCAAATCTATCTATAGCATATAAAAGGGGAAGCATCGTTTCAAAAAAAATATTTTACCTACTAAGAATATAGATAATTATAAGGCACATGATGTTCTTTCTAAGGGTTGTTATGCCCTTGACAATTGGAACCATTTAGCTAATTACTTGTTTAATTGATGTGAAAACTCCTGAACCATTGCTCAAAGAGCTCATTCATGAAACCAGATCCATTGTTAGCTTCTGTAATTGAGTTCTCACAACGGATACAATGTCATCTGTTTTGGAAGCAGCTAAAATAAGGAGCAAGCTTTACTGAGAGATTGGAGATAATTGCTTTACCCAATCGGGTGTTGGTGTCTATTGTCGTATCCCCTTCTAACTCCCGACCAGGTCGCATGGCAAGAGAGGTGTGGGTGGTAGCTCACGGAAATAGAATTGATGATCATGCAACTTATTTAAAACATTCCATCGTATTTTAGAAACGCAGAACAGTAAGAAAAAGAATAACTGAAAAATGTTTTTATTTAGTAAATCATGAGTTGGTCAAGGAACCACTTAAGTTCCAAATCGCATTTTTATTGACGAAACTAATTACCTATATGGAACCGTGCACATTGCTGGTTTTCAAGCAACTGAAATTTCCATGGTACGATGAGGATAAAAAATGCATTAGGTTCGAACTTCGATTTAAGTAGACTCAATTTTAGTCTCTGAAATGAAAATACATGTTAAATGCAGCTTCCTACAATTAAAGTTGAAAGGAGCCAACTAAAGCTGTTCATTTTCAGAAACTGCAATGAGCTAGACTTGCTACAATAATATAGCCTTGTGTTGGTCTTTAAGCATATTTTGTTTCAGGGGCTGCAGGATGCTTTTTTTTCTACAATACTGTATGAAAACTACATGTAAGAACATTACCGCCAACAGCTCTTAAATCCATCCGGTGCTTTCAGGCTTCATCGAAACGCACCATTACTGTGCCAGTGCGCACTCTTCTCTTGTTTGACTCCTTCTAACAGAGGAAGTGACCTTGGAAGGGGTATTCAATTACTGATTCAAATAATGTATACCAACAGCGTTTAATCGGATATACAGTTCCATTTGAAAGACCACACCATCATACAATCATCTCTCTGGTCCATTCAGGAAACTGCCCTTTTGTTGTTGATGCCCAAGTGTTATTTTCGTCTGCGGATGGTTGTAGATAGTATTTGACATGATTGTATCAATAAAAGCAATTTGGATAAAGTGTGGGAGTATACTACTATTTTAAAGGTCAAATGATGTCCACTGACCCATATCACTTCATGGCATCTCCTTTCACTTGATCTAATCAAATTACAATGAATAAATTATGATAATTGCTTTTTTACCATTTATCATTTTTATTTCGCGTGCTGTATAATACGTTTTACTGTTGTCTAACAAGCCAAACTATGGCTGGGTGTTAAAGATACGTTTATACTAGTATATCATGTTTACATCTATGTATATGTTTAACTTGTAACACTTGAATAAACTATTTCTGTCTGTCGGTCTATAACGTGTTGTTAAGGACTGATGAAGATAGCACTTCCTCAAGTAAGCAAGCTAATTATCAAACTATTCTAAAAGGATGAAGGGTTGATGCTGTTTTCATTGGGATAATGTTACCATTATTGAATTAAAAGCTGTTTCTAAGACCTCGTTGATTAATAAAGTCAGTTTGGTTTATTTTTACAATTTTCACTTCAATTATTGCATGATCGGAAATAGGACAATTGACCCCACACATGAAGAACTGGCGATAATTTATATACGATTAAAGTTACAGATCTGCTATTTTAGCACAAAACACTAAACACTAAAATAGAGTGTTACAACACAACAAAATAAATTCCTCTGAACACGTAACTATTTATGATATTCAAATTCAAAGACATTTCTTTTGGCGTTCAGCTTATATTATCCATTCTTACATTTAGTGGAAATTGAAATAATTCAATAGATTTTTCTTCATTTCCCAACATAAGAACAGATGTAAATTTAGAGTTTCCCTTCCCTTCGTTCCGTATATAATGTCCCTTCTCGCCCTACACATATTCCAAACGACCTAAAGATATGTAATCTGATGATTCCTTGAACACAACAGCTTGAAATTCAAACAAGTTATCAAACAAAGAAAAGTCTCTGCACAACGTATTTTCTTAATAAATTGCATCTACTCAAATAATGTCTTAATTACTCGCAGTCAATACATCGCAGGCCTACCAAAGAAAAAAATCGAAACGCTACCAAAAGCAAAGAAACGTTCACATACATGCACGACATAACATCACAAAATAGCTTTACGCATCGAAAATTTACGAGAGTGCCATTCTAAAGCGACAATCAGCAATTTAAACGAGCGACAGCGCAAAATGAATTACTCGATTCGCAACGTTGTATCGGTTAGCCACAATCGTTAGACTAAACGGTACTTTCTCCAGCACTGATCACAATTATGCTTTGCGGTATATCCGAAACAAAAGTTTTAGGCGTCCAGATTCGACACCGTTTTCATCGCGATGGTGACTATAAAAACAAACAACGTCTTTTTTCACTTATTACTTCATGTTCTTACGGTGACAAAAATGACGTTTTTGGTTGAAAGGGGCAGTAGCACGTTTTTAGGGGGCATATAAGGTGATGTCAGGAAAATGAAAATTAATGGTTCCAATTTAACGACAATGTATTTAAACTAAATGGAGCAGTAATAATTCAAATATATAACGTAAAGTTTAGCCATGCCATTCCTTTTTCTTACACAAAATGAATTAAAGGTGTTTTTATGGGAATCTTCATACTTTGTCCTCTGACTATGGATGATTGACTTGTGTAATGAGATTTTTGACACTGTCAAAATAATACATTTAGTATTAACTTACAATTGTCAGTGAAATTTTTTTTTAAATTATCAAAATACGTGCTACTGCCCCTTTAAGACAATAGGGTAAATAAAGAAGAGGTTAGCAAGTTGTTGCTGAACAGGTTTTATTCATGTTTGCTTTTCAATATCATAGATCTGTGTAATCAGTTTCCGACGAAAGTCAAAACAGGATAGGAAAATCACAATATTTAAAGTAAAATACATCTATATTGATACTTATCCAACATACATATAATGCTTCGTTCAATATCAACAAAGACCGATATGTAAATTTTTCGATTACAAAATTTGCATATATTGTCTTCAAATTTGTAAGAAAAAAAAATTTTACTTTTAAGCATCAAAGTTATTAAAAACATACTTCACTTACCTTTTGATAAACACTCCGACTTTATTTGAAGATTATTGGATATTTTTCATTTCTATTTCAAACAAATCGACTTCTATAAGTCACTGATTTAAACATCATAATATCACATTTAAATAAGTCTAAGCTGAGATATTGTAAAATTGTTTGAAATAATATATGATGGTTCTTGAAATGAAAACAAAGCAGGGTACACAGTAAACAAGTCTTGCTCAACCGTTAGCACCCATCTCTCCGAGCAAAACGGTATCCTTGCTCATTTGTTTCACGTGTCAAAAATCTTATTTCCACAGCAACATGAATAAGGAGATATATGCTTAATTATGTAATATTAATATTAATTTTGACAATGTAACTTTTAAGGAGTCATCGTTTTTTATAAAAGGATTAGTCAAATTAAGGATTGTTTTAAAACAACACGAAATATGAAGAATATCTAATTTTGTAAACAGTGAATTATTTTCAGGAATCAAAGTCATGTGGTTTCAGATCTATTTATATTTTAATACACCACGAATCCTCTCTTCTTCGTGAATTCTCAAGTACAGATGGTCGTACATGATTGTATATGCGTGAAACGATTACATTATAAATAAAATGTTCATTTGCGGAAGTAACGCTTGTGTTTATATGCATGAAATCACGTTTCACGTTTAATAATAGTGCTGCTCTCGGTGCATCAAAATCTGATAACTGAATTATAGAACGTAATTTTTTTTGGTAAACTTCGTATTTTGAAACTTCATTTCATAAAAAGTGATAAAAGTTTAGATAGTTGATACTTAATATATACATGTATATATATATATTTTTTATTATTTTATTTCTTTTTGAGGTGTATGCACATTTGATTTCAAATTACAAAAGTGACATTTTATAAAGCACCATTTATATATAGGTACTAACATTAATAATATCTTTTTATCTGTCGGTTATTAATTATCTAAATAGGCAGCTGAGGAAAAGATGGTTTCCCATATCTAAAATCATTATATAAAGACTTGCATATCTACTAAAATCATATCTGCACAATCGTACATTGGTTGCCATTTTGTTTCTGCAATATATCGTAAGTTACCTTATTGACAATATAAAGTCATTTGACATTATGATTAAAAAAATGGAAAAATAGCAATAAATAAAACTAAAGATTTTTTCAAACACAATGAAGTTTTTATAACCAATCTATATCTTTACGTTACGTACAACTAGGCACACAGCCATTATGAGGATGTAGACAAGACGACGAATATCGGAAGATCGCTGCATTTCACAATGGTACAAATTTGCTCCTAGTTTGTCATTTCCGGATGACATTTGAAACCAACAATGAAGCCAACAACTGCCAACAGTTGACAATAGCGGCAGGTAACCACACGAGGGTTTGTTGTCATCTCTCTCCCTGCTGGTAACCTACACCTGCAGTGTTTACTTGTTGTTGTTATTGTGTAAACAGATGTGAGACGATAGTAACCTGCAAACAACATTGAGCAACGTAATCATCGGGTGTGGATGAGGGTTGTTTTACTCGTTGCATATTTCACAATTAATTCTTCAAGCTTAAAACACACGGAAGCTTTATTGGCAAATGTTTCGTTGTGCCAATCTGGATATTGGATCGATTATTAGTTTGTTGCTTAATTGTCATGGAAAAAGTTCATTCACGTCAGATTTGAAACGATTGTTATCCCATAGTTTCATTGAGAATAGAATGCAAGACGATTTTCACCGATGTAGTGATGTGAAGTAATGATAAATCCTATTATAAATCCCTCATCGTTATCAGTTTCCAATAGACATAATGTTTACAAGAGGTCAATTAAACCTAGAAGAATTGGTGAATCAGCAAAAAAATAGATGTCGGTCAACACCCACATAGATGTTCTATCCTAAGGGTACCTGGACCCTAAAATAGATATAAGATATTGATTATTAATATTCTTAAGAAATTAAAATTAAAACTAGATTAGCGTTTGCGGGATACCGCAAAAGCAGAGCAGCCCCGGAACTTGAGGTTTCGCCTTACCCTGTTCCGCCTTTTACAGGCCTCACCAAATTGGGAATTTTCTCATGACCTTGACCTTTGACACTCAAGGTCACACAATCAATGTACATTTCATTGAGTATAACATTATTTTAATGAAATAAAGTGTTAAAAATTAAATTAATCCATTTTCTCCATATATGTTGACCTTGCTGAGACCTTGACCTTCGACAGTTCGTACCCAAAACTTACTGAAAATTTTGTACTTCTCAAGAGATAATATATACAAAATCTAAACTTCATAGCACAAAAACTTTTCAAGTTATTGTGTTTACAAGGAATTGCAATAACTCATATCTCATGACCTTGACCGTTGACCTTCAAGGTCACACAATAATTGAACACTTTTTATTGAGTATAACAATCATGTATTGATTAAAAGTGATCGTAGTTAAAATTAAGCATTTTCGCTAAACCATGCTTAAGTCATGACCTTGCTGTGACCTTGACCTTTGACAGATTGTAGCCGAAAACTTTTCAGAATATTTTACTTTTCCAAGGATGATATATGCCAAGTTAGAGCTTCATAGCACAAAAACTTTTCAAGTTATCGCATTTACAAAGAATTTTGCGGTGATTTTATAACTCGTGACCTTGACCTTTGAACTTGAAAGTGAACATGTCATAATGATTCCCTGGAAGTATTAACATTTAGACATGTTCATGAGTTCTGAAAAGCTAAATGGGATAAAGTTATACCCAAATTTAGTGCATTTTGTAATAACTCATATCTCATGACCTTGACCTTTGACCTTCAAGGTCACACAATCATTGAACACTTTTTGTTGAGTATAACAATCATGTATTGATTAAAAGTGTTCATAGTTAAAATTAAGCATTTTCGCTAAAACATGCTTATGTCATGACCTTTCTGTGACCTTGACCTTTGACGGATTGTAGCCAAAACCTTTTCAAAATGTTTTACTTGACTTGACTTGATATATACCAAGTTAGAGCTTCATAGCACAAAAACTTTTCAAGTAATCGCGTTTACAAGGAATTCTTAGAGTGAATACATATCTCGTGACCTTGACCTTTGACCTTGAAAGTGAACGTGTCAAAATCGTTCCCCCGAGGTATGAGTAGTAAGGTATGAATAAGAGTTCTGGAAAGCTTAGTGGAAAAAAGTTATAGCTAGTAGTACGAGTGCGGCGGCGGTGGCGGCGGCGGCGGCGGCGATGGAAACTTCACAAAAACTGATAGCAGCCCCGTCCTTAAACGGGGCTGCTAATAATTCTTAAACTTGTGAATTGAATGTCTCTACCCTATTTTAATGCTTACTGAAAATACTGTTCATAGCTTATCTATGCTCTTCTTAAAGGGGCAGTAGCACGTTTTTAGGGGGAATATAAGGTGATGTCAGGAAAATGAAAATGAATGGTTCCAATTGAAAGACAATGTATTTAATCTAAATGGAGCAGTAATAATTCAAATATATAACGTAACGTTTAGCCATGCGATTCCTTTTCCTTACACAAAATGAATTAAAGGTGTTCACACAAAATGGCCGCCAATGGATTTTATGTGAATCTTCATATTTTGTCCTCTGACTATGGATTATTGGCTTGGCTAATGAGATTTTTGACACTGTCAAAATAATACATTTAGCATTAACTTACAATTATCAGTAAAAATTTTGAAATATAGAATTATCAAAAAACGTGCTACTGCCCCTTTAAAGGAAACGCATATACGATATTTCTTAGATAGTTAAGTAGATATTTTAGAACATCCAATAATCGTTTTCAATGTGTGTGCTTTTCAATTTAAAACAGTTTCAACACGTATCAACACAAATTATAAGTGGATTAACTGATTAAACATTTTTGTTTGTGTGTTGATATAACTATGATAACATGAATTCTGAAGAATAACAAGATATTTATATAGGCACAACGTTTTATGTCTAGAAATATCCACGCGATCCTGACTTCAGAATTTCACATTAGTGATTTACTGACAGCACTATAGGAACAATATGATATGATCATGATACTACAAACATAATGGATCTTCATAAGATTCTAATAATATTAATAAAATTATCAGTCAATCCATCATGCATAATTTAACAGACGTGATTGATATGGAAATGATTAGGTCTTTACTGTTGCTATTTCTGAATTTTATCAGAACTTTTTGTCAGTTAGTCATGACATTAGTCGATTAGAATATCCATAGCCAACTGGTAGAAACTTGAAACAGGAGTCCAAAATTGCTGAAGTACATTATTCCAATACATATACACAGATGTACCTATTTTTTATCACAACTGTCCATGCTTCTGTATGTTATTCTTGTTGTAAAACCATGACAATTGTATATGTGTGTAATCAATGGAACTAATAAAAAAAAAAAAAATTAAAAAAAATTAAAAAAGGAGAGATGCTTTAAAAAGATCTTTTTCGACTCAAAGCGGATGCATGGTTATCATTATATATATAGATAGATAGATAGATTGACTTAATAATATCAATATACATCTTTACGTCGTTCCCAAAATATGTGTCAAATCGTGATACATTTTCGTTTCTTCCTCTGTTGTAACTTTAGAGGTGACTCAAAAGACATGTTATTGTTATACCAATCTAAATAAATTTAGATCAACAGATTTTTTATTTTGACATACTGTTGATCTAACATTGACCAGTGTGAGAGGTCGTCCCGGTGACCTTTCGTATGCAAATAAGGAATTCGCGAATTGATCAATCAAATTCGACGTTACAAACAGTTCATAGTCGCTATTTCAAAGAATGAACGGAAGAAATATATGATGGATTATGGCCTGTTCTCAATAACAGTGTGCATTGTGAAAAATAAATCTTGTTTTCGATACTGATAAGAAAAATATCAATAGGTTGATTTTATTTTGGTTGTATGAAATATTTTTAGTTTTATGATTGAAAAAATTTCTATTTTAAACATTATTTGGATGACAATGAAATAAATTAGTATAAACGAGTTTGATAAAAAAGGAGTTACCTCCCCTTGCATATGGATTTTCGCAGATATTGGCATTTATCAAGCTCTAACTGTGTGATTATTATTCGCCACGTTAGTATCTGTGCGACGTGCAATTATCATTTGTCATCGACAACTAGCAAATACGCTAAATCATTTCAAAATGAAAAAATCTAATATATTAATACATCCAAGCAATCCGCTCCGAATGACAAAGCTCCGAACATCATCCATTTCAAAAGATGCGCTGCTGAGTTATTTAACTTCCAGCGAGCTAGGGCAAGTTTTCTGAGAGGCTGATGTCAGAGGTCACCGGGACGACCTGCCTTACGGGCCAATGTTAGATCAACAGTTTGACCAAATATAAAACCTGTTGATCTAAATTTATTTAGATTGTTGTTATACTAAAAAGTTTGGGAATTTAAAGGGGCAGTAGCACGTTTTTTGACAATTTTATATTTTTAAATTTTCACTGATGATTGTAAGTTGATGATAAATGTATTATGTTGACAGTGTCAAAAATCTCATTACATAAGCCAATCATCCATAGTGAGAGGACAAAGTATGAAGATTCACATAAAATCCATTGGCGGCCATTTTTGTGTGAACACCTTTAATTCATTTTGTGTAAAAAAGGAATCGCATAGCTAAACTTTACGTTATATATTTGAATTATTACTGCACAATTTAGTTGAAATGCATTTTTTTTCTATTGGAACCATTAATTTCATTTTCCTGACATCACCTTATATTCCCCCTAAAAACGTGCTACTGCCCCTTTAAAGACCCATTATCAAACTGTAATATTTTAAAAAGTATTTTACTTTCTTCATGGTATTCTTAGCAATATTTTGCGACCAACCATAAGATGATCGGACAAAAAAGCCATTAAATAGGAGACAGTTGACACAAAATGAAGTAAAGGTGTTCATCCAAAAATGGTCGCCAATGGCCTTTAATGTCAATCTTTAAAATTTGTTCTCTGACTGTGGATGATTGGTTTGTATAATGAGATGTTTTGCATTATCAAAATCCTACATTTAGCATTTACGTAAAATTTTCAGTGATTTTTTTAAATAAGAAATTTTCAAAAAATGTGCTTCTACAATTAGAAACATGAGAGTATACTACTTGTATTTTGTACGACTGTTCAAGTACACGAGGGGTCCTCTCAGTGTGATTTTTGGACATAATCTTTGGAATTGGAAAGCAAATATAAATATAAGATGTAATCAATATAATAACCTTGATAGACATTAATTTGTTCACTCATGTTGTCTGTAATATGGTAACAAAAACAAGCAAAGGGACCATTTTCACTCTCCTATCTCGTGTAGTTAAAGATATTTTAAAATGAGTTTTTCCAAAGCGTTAACAGATATTATTTTAAAATGAAAATCTTAGTTCAGTTGGCATGAAAACATGAATTAAACCTGTTTCAACCGTAGCTAATAAATATAAATTTAGTATACACATATTTCCGATCGACCGTTGATTGGTCGAAAGCATTTTCATGATCCAGTGGGAACTGCCCTTAATAAAAATCGTTCATTCATATCTTGACTTTCTCTACAAGTCGCGTGCACGTTTACAGGAACTAGTTTTTGGTTAGATAATACAATAGATTCTAAACAAGCATCTATCTCTAGCTATTAAACCTAACTGATGATCATACGTTCACATTCGCTCGATGGACTCCCACTGCAATTTGAATTATTATTTATCAAAATTTTGCGTGAAAGATTTAATTTTGATTTGATATTGTTGGTAATTTGTAAATCACAGAGAAACCTTTTATTGATTGCTGTAGTGATTTATTGAAGGAATCGCTGATGTTAATCGGTTTGCGAAATAGTTTATGATTTATGTTTTCGCAACATTTTGATGACATCATGCAACAGGTTAAAATTTCAAAAGAGCGCTCTGAAGTTGAACATAATTGGCTCAAACTGAGAAGTCGATGACATTCTATAATTTTATCGAATGATAGCTGTGTGTCAGGAATCAATATCAATCACTATCAACCTAGTGACGTTTTTGTTTTCACAAAGGAGCTTCCCGCCTGGAACAAGGGATGTCCCGACACAGGACAACTCCACACGTATCCAGTGACGCTATTTCGTGACGTCAAACTTACTCTCGTGCAAGTTCGCCCGAACTGATTTACTAATAACTTAACGTGAATCAATGCAAGGTATGCGATTCCAAATGATGAATCGCCGTATGTGTCTTTGGCTGTTGAAGCAAAATTACGAAACAATATGATAACGAAAGGTTATGCGTTGAATGAGAGAAATTGCTACGATGGTTCGAGGTTTGAGTCAATCAAGACTCCTCAGATATAAGTCTGTGGTTTCGTGTGGGTTTGCAATACTTGCACATCTCATACCTTCGTCTTCTCACTCTATCATATGACAACTCAGATATCAATAGTGAATTAATGCAAGGTATACGATTTACAATGATGCGTCTTCGCTAGTGTCTTTGGCTGTTGAAGCAAAATTATGAAATAAGATAACAAATAAATGTTAATGCATGTAGTGAATGAGTGAGTGAGACAAACAAAAACACCATTTATGTTATTCTCAGTAACAGTAGTGCTGAATGTTCCGATGCTCTGCAGTATATTATCCCTGGGATCTTTGATAAAACCGAGGTACCAAGACATGTTTTAAAAAATGTCATGTCAAACCCTTTCATTTGGTTACTGTTGATAACAAGACTCAAGGGCGGGTGTTCAAGTACAGATTCTCCTTATCAAAAGTTATCTATAGCGTATCCGATGCTGCATATATCCAAAATTACCCATGATGGGTGTGATATCATAGCATATATAATCAAAATTACCCATGATGGGTGTGATATCATAGCATATATCCAAAATTACCCATGATGGGCGTGATATCATAGCATATATCCAAAATTACCCATGATATGGGCGTGATATCATAGCATATATCCACAATTACCCATGATGGGCGTGATATCATAGGGTTTGTTGTAAAAATAATTCATACGTTGAATATTACTGTTTGCTTTTGTCATAAATTGACAACTTTAAGGGATAGCCGCCATGCTGAATAAAAAAATCATAAGCTGTCAAGTGCCATATTTATAGTTGCAATTTGCAAAGAAGAGGAAGTTATAAGTTAAGCAGGAAAGCTTTTGTATTGAAAAGATGCCATGTAATATGATGATAATTGGCCTGATAAACGGACCACAAATAACGAACAAGAAACAAATAACGTGTAACCGTACACCTCTCTTAACGTTTTCCCATATATTCTCATAAGGATTGTATTATAACATATTTTCAAGACTGATACAGACAGTGAACGAACAATACCAAATGCAAACTATCATTATCCTTCATTTGGTAAAACACTTTTGCGAAACTATTTTATATTTCAATTCAAGAAACTAGATTTAATAATCATACTTTGACAAAAACAATTAATCAGACACAAAAAATCCGTTCTGTTGATATTAATTGTAAATCATAACAAGATTGACATATTCTTTATAGACCAAAAGCTTGTAAAAGATAAATGTATTTATAGCAGGTAACTAAGTCTCTAATTGTTAACTGACAACTGATATTGGCATGCAAATAAACCTACACTTTTATTACAGCGAGTGATGGTAACCGTGCAATCGAAACATTGGTAAATATTCACATTTTTACACTCTCTTGATTATCATTATGAAATTGTAAGTAAAGAAACCTAGATTTAGCTGCGTATATGTACAATTGCACGTTTCACATATAAGATTCTCTATGATGTGGCTGAAAACTTCATTTAGTTTCTATTCTTGGCAAAGAAAACAGATAGGTCCATGTCGATATGTTAGCTATAGCAACTTTTACGTACGTTGGCGTCACCTTTGACCCTCAAATCATTATTTCTCTGACGTATATCCATCAATGAATGAAACCGTTAGAGAGTCACGTGATCTGATTAATATTCATGAACAGGAGCACATAAGTGAGCTACTCGTGAAAAGTTCTAATTAAGTAGTTTACCATCGTCCTCCATTAGTGCCACACGGAGTTCATTACATGAAGTAAGTTCCTCTTTCTCTTTTATATGTTTTGTCTTTAAAACTTTACATTTTCTCGTTTTTTTAACTTAACTATTGTGAATGAAAACTTCAAATAATTGAATGTCAGGATAACATAGAAACAAACATGTATCAAAGGTAATTTTGTTAAAGTATCAACAAAATTCACATAAGGTTTTACATTTACGCCAAATGTGTCAATTGATTCTTCAAAGTATCATGTTAACTTACTATTGTAACGTACCTTGTATCTGTTGATTGATTAATCCACCTATAACAATATCAACTTCCCTCTGGCATTCCATTGACAACTTCGCTTGACGCTGACTGTTGGCATTTCTAGTTATGTGAATGAAAGCGTGCACAATCGATCAATACAATGCTGAATTACAACGACTGCTTGTATTTTAAATCCAAAATGCTTTACAAGAGTTTGTCCATTTTATTCAACATTTACCAAAGTTCAAAATTTTTAGCTTCGCTGATCATGACTTGCTATGTCAAAAACAATATGTATCAAAGAAGTGGATTGTATAAAGGCTCGTGCTTTATTCGTCGCTGCAAATCCGATACGATATATTCATCGCCGCTTTAACATATAATATTTTACTTATAAAATCATATACAGAACAAAATTCAAATCAATTTCATAATTTGCAGAAAGATAATTATTAATTTTCCAGGAGATGAAATAGTTTCGTGGGTATTACTTATTAGGTATTATTTGGTTAGTATGGTTTATATTACTGGACGTTTTGAACGAACTTTCGAAAGTTTGAGGTCTACATTTTGTCACATTCTGGCCCGACTCTTTATGGTAAATTTCATAATTTGAAAGTTGGTAAACTTGAAATGTATACTAGGAAGAACAAAAGTATTTATTATCAATCAAAGAATGAACCCAACCGTGAATGAAAGAATTGCAATTGAAGGACGTGTGTGGGTGAGGTAGGAAATTATTGCATTGCTTTGCCCGTGTTCTCTTTTCGACATTATGAAGTCAATGATTATATTGAATTAAACATGTCCTTTTTGAGAAGTAATGCATTTGATAAAGCATTATTAGTGAAGCTTGTGGAAGGTGATAACGTGCTTTTTAATACTTCACTTCTGATGCATCGATCAGTTCATTGATTGCATCAGTGCTTTTTAATACTTCAGTTCTGATGCATCGATCAGTTCATAGATTGCCTTACATGTGCTAAGTCATAACGGTTAATTTATTTATATGCATAGAAGTAGTAAATATCATTTTTAGTTAGTTAGTTAGTTAGTATGTTTACTTGTTCGGCATTACAACCTTCAATCATCGTTGATGTCATGCACACTTTTGATTGGGAACATTATATGTGAAACCTTATGGCATTTGTTAATCAATTCCAAAGGCAAATACACTCTATAAGTGTCTAAACTTGAAAAGGTAGGGAATTACTTAATTGACCGAAATGGAACAAATATCTTCCAGTTCTACAAAAAGATATGTTTGATATACTTTATGGAATGGTGTTACTTTCAACAATTGATATGCTTGTTATATATAAGAATTGATAATTTGTCTTGTTAGAATGCAAATGTTAATTAATTAATTAAAAATTTATAATACGGTCTGTCAACCGTCTTTCGGAAAATGGAGTGTATGCATAGGTACATATATCGAAAGTCCAAATTATATATACATATAGGCAGAATATCTAGGATAGGTATTTGAGAAATAAACTTTTTGTGACTGATACAACATTACAAACTGACTACCTGTACATTAAAAACAACACAAGAAAGTGACACAAAACAAATAACTTTATTTTAAAATATGTAGATATTCGAATGAGGTTCATCGTTTAAGATGATACATATATTTCCC
The DNA here is from genome assembly GCA_916613615.1 of Steromphala cineraria. NCBI lineage: Eukaryota > Metazoa > Mollusca > Gastropoda > Trochida > Trochidae > Steromphala > Steromphala cineraria. The sequence continues at coordinate 22,891,929 of OU744725.1, forward strand.
TTTTCACTGGCAAAATGGTAACCAACACTTGTTATAAAAAACGAAAGGACATTTAAGCGCATATAGATTAATTTATGTGTGTTTCACTCACCTTCAATACAAATCCCTTTAATGTTTATCCACAGATAAGTATTTAGCCATAACGTATCCGAGCTTTATGCCTATAATAACACCACTTAACACATGTTCCGCTTCTATATCTAGAACATGCAGTGTCCACGAGCTGTCCGTGCAGGTACCAGACATGTCAAAGGTCATCTAGAACTCCTAACAGCGAAGGCGAGTGCAGCAGCACCAAGTATACCCGACACAGACCACCTACTGCCATTCGAGGCATTGCCGACACCGTCCGGACCAAGGAGCTGGCCCCTTATAGGGGCAGTGTTCAACTTCAAACCTTTCAGTAGGTAGATTATTAGTATCCTAAACACAGGTCCAAACATGGTTCAAGTAAGTCCTAGCGGAGAATATTAAACACAAACTAGGAACATACACAACTCACACTGCACGCAATAACAAGCAAAATCCCGGGTAACTCTCGGAATCGATTGCATCACTTTCAAACAATTATGCTACACTGTGTAAGAGACGCGAGTAAAACCTATACGTGGATATACCTAAACGTCAAATATCGACCCATGTGCAGCCCGAACACTGTACATTTCCGAGTAACCTTTTCTCGCTGCCACAATAATGCTGTTTCACAATGCTCCATATATCAACACATGTGATAAATGTGTAAACAAAACTGTCTCACCGACATAGTGTCCTGTGTTCACTAACACCAACTGTTCTTGGATGTTCCACTGCGTTCTCGAATACTCAATGCTATAGGAAGGACGACCGAAAATGTGTCAGTACATACAGTTGAGACTGATAATGAGAGACACGGCAATGGGATTGATGTCAAAGCTAACATCAGGTTACATTCATGCAGCTTAGTTGACTTAACGTATGAAAACAGATTGTGTCTCTTAGCTCATTGAACCAACCTTCAAGCACTTAATGCAATCTAATGATTTATGATTTTATGCTGACACGGTTTTCGTTCGTTACTGTCGACAATTCTACAGCATTTATTAGTTTAGTTTAAACATATTTTATTCATGACGAAAAGAATCAGGAGCAAGTTATCCAACTAAGAATACCTTCTCCTAAAAGCATTTATTCCATCTATGTGCTTCAATAGTTTCTATGGGCTCGAGGCAACGAGTGTACGTTCATTGCCAGTTGCTTAAGTCTGCCATTCTCACAATTTCAGTGTTTCACTGATAATTGTACGTTAAAGCTTATTGCATTATTTCAATAGTGTCAAAATCTCATTACCCAAACCAATCATCCATAGTCAGAGGCCAAATGATAAAGTTTCAGATAAAGGCCATTGGCGACAATTTTTGTGTGAACACCTTTAATTCATTTTGTTTAAGCAAAAGGAATCGTTTGAAACCATTAATTTTCATTTTCCTGATATCACCTTATATTCCCCCTTAAAACGTGCTATTGCCCCTTTAATGTAAAGACAATCTAGTCATTTGGTTGGCTCAAAATCGATAGTATCAAGATCATCTATTTCTTACTGGATCTGTAGTTGTAAATGTCATTATTACACATTTAAACACATATATTCTCACTTTTACAATTAAATTCTTATATGAGGCATAGATTTTATCGTCATTTTTTATTTCTTTTGATCTGGGTAATAGATTCATCACTTGTTTGGGCTTTCTTGAATTTGTTTTCCAAATACAATATCTCTCAAAGATGCTGCTCTATAATCAACGCAAATATGTAGAAATGATAGGCGTAATCTACATCTAAGAAGATCAAGGATTAAGATACAAATTCTAAGAAGAACCAAAGTTGGTTTTCTTCATAGGAACATTATAATTCGATTTATTGGTGGAAGTGAGTTCGTTATTATGGAAACAACTAATGTTAAGAAGATTTAGGGGGGAAACAGTAATGTATAATAGGAATGTACCTTTAAATTTTGTTTCACCAAAATGTTCGCGATATTACACCCCTTGAAACATGTCCACGGCCTTTAATGAAAGACCAAGTAGTCCGGAGTCAGACACTTCAACTGTTTTCAGTGAATGTCGCCCGGACAGCTCAAGGGCTAAGTGAAAGTATTTGTGTTTTCCTGAACTCGGTCATGCCTCGCAGGCCTTCTGTGCCATAACGTTGATGCCAAATGTAGGTTTTGTTGTTTTCAGGGCCCTGTGACTTGACGCACATGGTGTCCATTTCTGAAAAAGACACTAGACTTCTTAACATCGATGTTTCTAGCAAACTTAATGACCTTGGCATAGATATAGTGACCTGATATCCACATAACAAACTTGTTTGAAATGATATCAAGGTCAGACGGGGATATGTTAGTGCAGTCATCGTGTACACTTGTCGAGTCCGTCGCATTTCCATGTTAACATTTAATCGTTTTAATATGTGCAACACTTAAACAATATTTTGTGTTTCAAGTGGATGTCCTTGGTGTATGAAAGTCTGTCATAAAAATGTTATGTCAACTGTTTATATAACTTTAACGAACTTGAATGAATGTCCACAAACCAAGGAGATGTGAAACGGAAATAAAAGAGCCTATAGTTTATCTTGGAACGGGGAATATGTTTGCATAGAAATGTTAACATTCTTGTCAAAGCACTGCCCCACCTCTGGAAAGGATTCACACATACATCCCTTTCAACTTTTGTGAATAGCGTTATCACCCATTTAATTTATAAATTAAGTTTAGTAACACATTATAAAGTAGATATTCAGCATGTTTTAGTTAGTTGGCTCTCTCTTCTCTATTTATCATCTATATTTCTCAATTTTCAATTCTTTTTTACTTATTCAAAGCAATATATTTTAAGATTAGCACATATATATTTTTTCAAAACTATTGTGACGCTTTTCACACACCAATAAATAAAACTTCACTTTATTAAAAAAAAACATCCTATAAGCAACCCATTTCATTTGTCTCGTCATAACGTAATGATGTAAACAGTTTTCCCGTGAGAGATATTATATTCTCTGGTAACATCTTCACACTGCTGATTGGTCACTTCTCATTTCTCATTTCTCAGCCAAACTATCCATCGTGTCAATGTATAAAGCAAGTGTGAACATCTTTCGAGTTAGAGAACTAAATTTGCTTAGCTTAACCGAACTAACTACATTTCTTTAAGAAACCACTGATTGTAACAAAGCGGTATTGTATTGTAATTGTTTATATCTGCACTGTATTTCGGAATATCCCATGCGTACATCAGGGTATGGTTGAACTTCGCGGGTGATTTGATGCACAGATGTAGCAGTCGTTCTGAAACCAAACATAACTTTAGAATCAGTGTAACCTTGAGTGGTACAGGCCATTTAGATAGTGAAACAGAACAAAAATGCTTTTTTGGGGGATCGCGTCATTTGCGATAGTGCAAACTTTTGTACTTAAGTCGAGTCTGACATTGAGGATTTGGGTATGATATCAGTCAAGGGACTCTACCCCAAAGAAAAGTAAATGAATATGTTCTATTGGGGATAATGTGATGCCTATTACCATCCCCAAAATATACCAATGTTACCACTGGTACCATAGCTACAAGCTCATGTCCATGGGGAGTATACGAGTGACGTCATCTATTGCAGCCAAGCACTCTGCCCTGACCATCCCGTCTCTCCTGGACGAGCTACACGATGAGCTGGGAGACACCTTCCGTCTCCGTCTGGGCAAGTGGTACGTGTGCACGGCCGACCCCGAGGCTATGGAGGATATCATCAGACACGAGAAGAAGTACCCCGTGAGACCGTCCCTGGACCTGTATGAGACTTATGTGAAGAGGGAGAACAGACCTGTCAACCTTGGCGTGTTGTAAGTTAGATATTCATACATATACAAGAAATGTGCCATGGTACTATACAATTAAGTTTCTTCGATAGGCGAAAGTTTGATTGTGTCCTTGTTGTTGAGAGCACGGCATGACGAATCAACTAAATCAACTTCTTTAATTAAGAACCATACTTTCTTGTCCAGGATAATAGGAACAGACTTGTATAATGCAAAATGCCAAACGTCAGCACCCTATCAACAACATATAATATTTCCATATGGTCAAATAAAAACAAAATGTCATTTTATAGGAAAAACTCTTTAATTCAGCTGCTAGAGTTCGTAGTTCGCTTCTCCGTGATTTCTAAATACCTTTTCCCGAAACGTGTAATAATTGAAGTACCATTCTCTGTTTGACCCTAATAGAAACGGTCCGGAATGGTGGGAAATGCGGAAAGGAGTCCAGAAGCATCTACTTCCGCCCCGGTCTGCTGTGAAGTATCTTCCGGAACAAAACAGAGTCACGGATGAATTCATAAACTTACTGAAAACTCGCAATCTGTCTGCAGCGGAGCTTAGGGAAACTTACTTCAGATATGCAGTTGAAGGTGAACTATTTACAGTATAACATGAGCATATATCATATATCATCTCTTATAGTCTATTGGTGGCATATTCATTTTTATGTGTATATTTGCGAAACATGTTTCTGAATAACGAGATGAAACAAAAACAATTTATCTCCCTCTCTTTCTATTTCCGCCGATCGGATCGGTCTTGTGATGGTAACAATAACACGGTTGTCGATACAATTTGTGTTAACCGAAGCCGGGTCAGTATAAACGCAATATTGACTTGAGTTACTCATAGTAGTTGATGCACTGACGTCAATTTGTTAGTTTCTGACGTCATGGCATTGTTCTTACAATGTCATTTTACGTAGTCCTGTACAAAGGATTCATGATGTTTGTCATGTAACCGAATACTGTTTCCATTTGCAAAAACAAAATATAACAATCGTTTAGAAACTGAACCAGTCGGCCATTATAACCAGTATTGACCCCCGGGCACCATTAAATACATTGTAGTTGCAAATGTATGCGTTATAAGCGTTTATTCCCTTTTATGAAACTTGAACCACCTTGTTATTAGCTTTATCTACATGGTCAAATTTGCATATGGTAATAGTGACTACATGTACCTTAGGTCAGCTTCGTTCATTGCGTCATTGAATGTAGGTGATTCGCACACGACATAATGTGGCCTACGCTAAACGTGCCCTTACCTAACTTTAAAAGATCAAGAAGTATACATATAGCTTACGTATTCTCATTTGCATAGTGACCATTTAAGTTAGATAATAAAATGAAAACCGTCTACAACGCTAAATAGGTCCTATATAGCCGGAATCAGCAATCTCTTAACTTATTTACACTATTGTCTTCCAGTCATATCGGTGGTGGTGTTCGGGAAGAGAATGGGCTTCTTAAACACGGATAAGATGACCCAGGAGTGTGAAGACTATATAGCAGCTGTCAAGGAGTTCTTCGCAGTATTCAACACCTTCATAGGAAAGGCGCCGCTGTATCGTTTCTTCAGGACACCAATGTATATGCGCATGAAGAATGCAGCTGACCAAGCTTACAAGTAGGTTCCTTGCCCTTTGAGGCTTAAATTTCTCTCTATTAATCATACATCTTATTAAACTTAATTTTATTGTTCCTTTGTGCCTTATTTTCATTTGATTGGCATTTTTTTACCGATCTGTTTGAGCTCAGTGTTTCCTTAAACGGTTTCCCTTCTAGGGTTCTAAAGACATCGTCCTTTCATTCCAGATATATTTATCATGTTTTGAAACAAATTATTATTCTCACTCATAATCCTTACCCTCAAGATTCTTTCCCATTGTTCCTATCTTTCACCTTTTGCCTTTAAGGTTCCAAACTCTTTGTCCTTACCTCCCAAATGTACCTTTCAAAGGTTCCAAACTTATTGCCCTTACCTCCCAAATTTACCTTTCAAAGGTTTCAAAATCATTGTCCTTCCCGTGTACCTTTTCGATTCTTAACACATTGTCCTTTTTCTCCAGATTTTCCCATAAAGCAGCACAAGAAGCCATCCAGCGAGGGCTGGAGCTGAAGAAGCGAGGACTTTGGGACCCCGAAAAGGCCAACTTCATCTTATCGCTCTTTCAGTCCGGCAACTACAGTGTGGACCAGATTAGTTCTGTCCTACAGGACCTTATGGTGGGGGGAACTGACTCGGTGAGCACCGCTTTGATTCATCTCTATAGTTCTTGTTCTGATAGGTTCCTTGTATTTACACAGCCTTGCTGCTGTATTCTGCATATTTCGAAAAAGACCAAATCAAGGAGTGTCTCAACCTAAGGGCAATAGGGCTATGTGGGTTGTTTAATTACACGAATGCCTAGGGGGCCAGTCTCAGAAATGTACCTTTTGCTAATTATAAAACCATTCGATATGATATGTTGAGATGAGATATTGTATTCACTTGCAGCCATCATAGATCACTGGCGTTTCACAACAGTGAGATTATAGACACGACTTACAAACATTATGATCTGTTTCACCACCTCACACATCCTGGAGCAGTCAATGTTTTCTATAGAGCTAATAACATAAATCCATTTCCCCCCTATATCACAACATATAAAATGATAATTTCAATACTAACAAGCATGCTCAAGCAAAATGCTCTAAAAAGGGTTTCTTGACAAATAACAATGCATCAGCCTTAAATGCCACAATGTCAGGATGAAAAGTATTCAATATAGGCATGTGTAGGAATGTGAGCAAACTGCAACTTTTGAATCAAAATCAGCCTTTAACAACTATTTCCCCTCTCCTAGATAACTGATAAACCCATTGTCAATATTCATCAAAATAACATTCCAGATAACTACTTTCTAACTACATGGATTGTTTTTATTCAGGATTAGGTACATGCATAAACACTTTCTCAAAACCAAAATTGTATGATCTCTTAATGACGTTTTCCTTCTCTTTGTAGACCGCTAAGAACACTGAGTTCTTCCTGTATGCATTGGCCAGCAATCCCGAGGCTCAGGAGAAGCTGTATGAGGAAATCCATAGGGAGGTGGGGCCTCGGGGGGCACTGACTGAGGGGGCCCTGGCCAACATGCCCTACCTCAAAGCATGCCAGAAAGAAAGCTTCAGGTATGTGTATTATAGCTACAAACAAAGGATTAAAGCAATGCAGGCGAGACGGCTAGGAGTAAGAAAAGGCGACATAAGCGAGTCGTATATTTGTTGGCACGCTCATCCCTGACGTTTTGTGACTCTAAGGGTATGGGTTCGAATCCCACAACGAACTCGATCGAAAAAAAACACACGATAATTTGTATTATTGCAGATTGTGGGATTCATCGTACATGTATAACAATGTTTCATGAGGCAAGGATTGACCAAAAAATCAAAGTTATATTTTGTTAGAATAGCTGGATACTTAAAGATTTCATCCTTTTCAAACTCAAACTTTCTAGATATTCTAATGGGCTCGCTTTGGCTATTATATTAATAAAGAGGTTAGCTGACAGACTAGGAAGAATATCAAGGTCAGGGTGACCCATGTGGTGCCAATAGGAAAAATGTAATGTTTGTAAAGACAATTTGACGATAAGGCAATGTTGCTTTTTCAATTTAATGTCATATTTTTATAATTTAACACTTCAGGTATTGTGATAGAAACAACCCTTATGTTTAGTTCTTTGTTTATTCCGTATTCTTATATAATCCATAACAACTTTGCCTTTTCTTTGTTTTTCTGCTTTTAATAACGAGAGTAGGAACGAACACTGTTATTGTTTTAGATTTAACTATGTTTCAAAGGCGAATGCTTATTTTACCTAAAAAAGTTTTATTTTACATAAATAGACAAATTGGTAGTCACCGAATATCTTAACGAGTTATCAGCATGGATAATAATGCCTTCTGCCAGTTAGCACTTTCTGCATTCTTTCTTACAGAAGTAATTCAAGTCTAAACTTCCCACGTTAATGTTTGAGGCAGTACTTGAGTTACTCTAATGACCGTTGTTGTTTAGAAATTGAACCTACGTTGTACACAGATAGTTGTGGAGTCCTATAAAAATCGTCTTGATTGAAAGAAATTATATATGCCCTAGCGAGTTTAGTAGTGTTACATATAAACATGTGGGGTTTGAATTGTACATTTTAGTGATAACTTTCCGCATAATCAACAGCTTGACTGACTTAAAAATTTGGGATAGCATTAAAAAGTAATTATTATTCATTTTCTTTACTGCTTTTTTACTTTTCTTAGATGCAAAACCCTAATGCTTTGGCCAATTCATGTTAAACGTTGGCGGCCTACAGTGTAAACCAATTCAGGAATCACGTTGTTTTGATGTTCTAGCTCAATTAATCTTCCAGAAAATACTTACATATTACCGTGTAGATTTAATATACATTTCGATTGACGGTGGACCTTTGAACATGAAGACTTTCATAAATTCAGTTTCATAAAAAAGGTCGTCGTATATACCTTAGTAGACGCCTCAACGACGGGCATGGAAATAGACAGGAAATGTTTCGAATTTGTGCATGGGATTTTTCTTTCAATACGATAGAATTTCTTCTTTCAGAATGCGCTATCCCGTCCCAACAGGAACTGCAAGAATACTACAGTCCCACATGAATCTAGCGGGGCACTTTGTGCCTAAAGATGTAAGTAATTGATGTTCATATTTCTAGCTTTTGTAGATAAAACCAATATATGTGGTTATTTCAGTGTATAGACACCAAATACAACATTTGAATTCATAACCGTCCAAATTCCTACAACATTTAATGTTAATATTCCGGTGATAGTTACGATGTTTTCAAAGTATTTGGAGAGTATGATTCAATGTTTAACATAAATGATTAATAAAAATAGGCATAAATCGAATCTTCAAGCGGTCAGAACTATACTTGATAAATGAAACATAAGCTCAATCTGAAATGTGTGTTGTTCACATTTTAGAACAGATTCACAATACATGCTGATCTCTCTAACTTGATAAGGATTATTGATTAAGATATGTTCGAGATTTGTTGTATTTCTAAGTAGTTTCCCTCAGTCGAAATTGTCTCGTATGAGGGTTTTATCTTTACGACCATTCTTATGCAAAACTCCAAACTGGTAATCTGATATGAATAATTCGACATTGTGATTGTAGGGGCAGCACTTTTCGTTTTTACTAACCTTTCAAAGCTGATGACGAATCTAAACATTGAATTGGTTTGTGTCCATATCTTATACCTTCACTGCGTCGTTACTGATACAACGAAGTAGTTTCTACGTGATATATGATAAATATGATTCATAAAGGAGTGGACAACATTCGAGCTTAATTGATTTCGTGATATGACGTGACGGTGACGTGGAGGTTTCGAATCAATCAGATCCGTGCCTTGCATATTGCAAGCACGTGATATCACATTAAAACCAATAAGAAAAAGCAGAACGATCAAAATGATATCTAAATTCCCACGATTTTGTTATCAATATACTCCGCTTTACCGCTCTTGTTGTCACGGTGACTTGTGACATAGAAATGACCCTAAATCAGGCTGCAAAACATTCGACCACCCAGTGACAAATTTTAAAAGTTATGAAAGTGTAATTTCGATCTTGTAGCGAGCCCTCTGATTTGACGGATCGCCTATCCGCCGGAACTTCGTAAGATTAACCATTCGGTCTTCTCCACTGTTCTGAAAGCTACCGTTTGTATTAATAAAAAATGCAATATCAGCAAAATGCAAGACCCGATTACAATGATATGAGTTGGCTTCATTGTTTATCCTTGTATTGTTGTGTAGTGTAACCTTGCGTCGATTACATCGTGAGTGACAAGGAGGGAAAGTGAAAGTATTATTGATATCAATAGACAGGTAATGACAGGTGTGCTCAGGTATACCAGGTCAGCCACGTGTTGTCAGGATCAATACTCAGTTAAGGTCAACACACTTAGCTTAAACACTGCTTTTGTGAATAGTTCCCACTATGACGCATGTAGGATCTTTATCAATGCAAGTGTCTCTAAATAGCAGATTTGTTATTGTTAATGAGCTATTAATAACTTATTAACTTATCTTATGATGTTGATTTTTCAAAAGAGATTTTGCAATTAACATTCTCATAATGGAATAAGGACGGCATTGTTAGTGATAAACGCTTAGTTAATCATGCTATACAGTCTATAATCGATGCAATAGATAGATGAATATTCCCAATTTAAAAAGAACCAAAATAAACAAGAAATGAATTATCTTTGTAATTGTGACTTGTCGATAAGAATATAAATTACAGTCAGAAAACCAGCTAATAAGTGACGTTTATTTTCTTCTGACGTTTGACTTAAAATCAATCTTATATCTTATCATAAAAAAGGACTTTATTCGTCGAGATCTCTCAAAATAGACACTGCGTGACCTTGACATTGAAAGTCAAGGAGGAGGTATATTCATATATGATTTACCTACATGTACTTGGTATCAGCTATCATCTTTGTCTAAATATAAACCTTTCAAAATATATATAGCAACAATTGAGTATGATAACACATGTATACCATCTAAAAATAAACTACATCTGCACGTTTATGTCTATAAATGGAAAAAGATAAGTCAATTCATTTAGTCATTTATTTTTTTAAAAAGCTTTTCATTGATGATCAATTATGAATGCATACATTAATAGCTGAAAAACAAAATGTCTAGACTTGCATGTTAAATTGTTGTTCTTTGATGTCAATATGATTTCATCAAATGGAATCCAAAAGCTGTGCTACAGTATTATGGTTTACCATATTTGTTATTATATAATGAACGTTAGCTGAAAAAAATGATATCATATGTATTACAAGTGCGGATTTTGGTTGTTTCAACATCTGTGAATAGTAATGATAATAAATTTGTTTTTACAATCTATATATTTTATGATCATATATATACGTTTATTGCAACAATATTTACACTTTAAAAATCAACTAACACTCACAAAAATCGGAAATATATTCTTGTAACAATATACGTTTATTATGTATTCAGTAAGGACCAGCGACTGATTACCCCAATGCTTGTTATATGTGACTGATAACCCCAATGCTATACATGTGACTGATAACCCCAATGCTATACATGTGACTGATTACCGCAATGCTTGTCACATGTGACTGATTACCCCAATGCTTGTTATATGTGACTGATAACCCCAATGCTATACATGTGACTGATAACCCCAATGCTTGTCACATGTGGCTGATAACCCCAAATGCTTGTCACATGTGACTGATAACCCCAATGCTATACATGTGACTGATAACCCCAATGCTTGTTATATGTGACTGATAACCCCAATGCTATACATGTGACTGATAACCCCAATGCTATACATGTGACTGATAACCCCAATGCTATACATGTGACTGATAGCCCCAATGCTTGTCACATGTGACTGATTACAGCATTACTCTGTCGTCATCAGAGAAGGCTTTACGATCATGACGTCATGCTTTTGCATGTTGTTGTCTATTCGACTTAACTTTGAAAATGTGATCTGGTAAAGACACAAAGGGGGGAGATAGTTGAAATAGAAAGATGGTTTTTGCATGATACATTCCTTGCATTTCTTGCTTTTTTATCAACTCAACTTAAATTTCCTATTAAAGGAGTTTAAAATTTATCTTCAGACAATTGTCATCATGAACAACCCTCGCCTGCTCAAGAACCCAGAGGTAGTGAAAGAACCGAAACAATACCGACCTGAACGGTGGTTGAGGAACGAATCACGGAAGCTCACAAACAATATACCAGGGATTGCTCTCCTGCCATTCAGCTTCGGGCCCCGTAAATGTGTTGGACAGAGATTTGCTGAACAGGAGATGAACCTTATAGCTGTCAAGGTAACTATATGGACAGGTTAATGTTGTATTTGATATCTTATGTTGGAAATCTTATTTGTATTTATTTTATCGTATGATTATGAGTTTATAAGTTCGTTAGAATGAGTTGCTATTTTGTGTTTCTTTACAGTGTCATACACATTTACCCAAAAACACGTTGCGGTATAGTACTCAAGCCGTTTCAATTCGCTTAATATAAAAATGCGTTTGATTTTCAGTAAAAATTTAGTGCACAAACAATATTCCTTTTACGATTATGTTTTCACGTTAAATATTCACCTTTTAGATACTTCAGATTATAGCAATGAACAGTAGAACGTTTGTTTCACTACATTCGTCTTTTCCAGGTGCTACAACATTTCAAAATATCTATACCAGAAGACTTTGAAGAACCAGACATCATTTACGAGGTGTTCGGGACGTTTTCAAAGCCTATTCCATTCGTGTTCACACCGAGAGAAGAAAGCGAGAGGTAGAGACACTGCTGTGCATGCTTGTAGCAGGACGAATGAGTGAAAATCTTGATGGTGATTCAGTAGATTCAGTCGGAGTCACGGCGTGTAGTCGAAGAATCAAGCCTTATTGAACGGTTGAACAATTCCAACAAAGTGAAGAACTTCCTGACCAACCAGTGTGACCGTATGGACACGAACTTCTGAGAAGAAATGGAATATTGATATTATGCTTATTTGATGGACCTTAGGTTACCGAAAGGGTTATTCTTATTGTAGCATACAACTGCTTTAATGTTTGTTTATTTACTTTTGAACTGTTTGCAAGTATTTTGAAGATCACTTAAGAACGACTCATCGAATCATCAATGTATCAAACGTTATGCTATTGTTTTGAGAAGATGAATAAACGGGATTTTCATATCAATTTTGCTATATAAATGTATAAAAATGTTGCTCACAGAACTACAGAGATATGTTAGGCAGTATCTTTTGCAAAATTGGTGTCACAAATGAAAAATTCAAACCGAATTTCATCTTAAATAACACCTCACTTTCGAAATGCAATTGTAAAAATTATGAATAATACCGAAATGCTAACCAGTATTGACCATTTTACCATACTTTTCAAGCATTAAATTTATTTTAATTTCAAAAGAATATTTTGTCCATAGTCCTAGATTTCGTTACCCCAAATGAAGTTTGATATTGACAATGTACATATAAAGTGACAGAGCCAAGAACTCCGTTGCTCTATAGCAATCTGTTTATCAATACAGGTTGGTTGTACGAATGGATAAACGAGGAACAAGCCCTTGTGTACAATATGTATGTTGGGATTCAGTCATACATGTGATAACTGTGTAACAAAGGACACAAATTGAAATGAGACAAAAAAAGATGTTGTATGAATAACATTTCAGATTGCTATTAGAGTTACTGATATACTAGATAAGTGATAGGATATATTTGTCTTGAAGCTTCATTTTGGAATATCTCTCTAGAAAGGAGCTAAACCTTATTATTAATATTACAAACAGTCAAGGAGTAAAATATGAGTCTTGTCTTATTTCAAAAATAAATAAAAAAATTATTTTTTTCATGAGTCGACGTCTGAAAGATTAGCGTTTTAGAGTTTTTATGTGGTCAGACATTTAACAAATGACATGCAAATGTTCTAATGATTCATATACACCATAAAATCAATTCTACTAGTTACTTATTAAAGAATAATTGTATACAAACATGTACATATATATATTGTAGATGAGGATATGATACGAGTTATTGTGTCCAAGTAGTATAAAGGTTGTTTCATTTAAGCAAGAGTGGGGATATTGTCATATATGGGCGCAATAGCCGTAAATATGATATGACAAAGAAATCTGCATTATTCAATGGGTACCCTCAGAACAAGAGGCCAGTTAGAAACGTTATAACAGAATTGTGACGTCATCATGATGTCATATTAGCATTCATGAGATAATTGTCAACTTGGAACTCTTTCCTTTGTGAATGCTAAAGTGCAAGCTACATTTATTTGTATCTGTCCCTAAAAGGCAGGTTTTAGGTGATGCTGATGGACATTGTATGAAGATTATCATACATGAAATAGTTATTTCATGTCAAGTTTTAATAAGTATGTTTTTCTGATATTCAAGTGTAATTAAAATGCATACCCTAACAACGATGCATCATATCAATTTATTCTTTTATATAGTTAGCAACAAAACAAATAAAATATCATTTTATATAAAATGTGTTTGTTTTTTGGGCATCACAACCTTGGTTATCTTTTTTCACATATGTTTTGACTACCATGATTATAAACCAATACAACCAACAAACACCCATACCAATATATTCTATAGCTGTACTGTATTACAGCCGTCATATGTAATCAAGTGATCGATTTCATGTAGAAATACATACGTAACGATTTAAAGGGGCAATAGCACTATTTTAGATATTATTTTCCCAAATAAATACAAGTTTATGCCGACTTAGCCTTAAACATCCCAATATTCAACAAGATTTTCCGAAGAAGTCATCAAGTATCAAGAGTATCACCTTGTAATCATTTAAAGTTCGGAAAGGTTTGGGACTTAGTTTTCAACTGCTGCTTTTGATTATATAACACTGTCCTACAACAATAAGCAGTATTTATTTTCCTTTTGCTTGTTGATCTAACGATACGTGCTACTGCCCTTTTCTTAGCATTTCAAAGACACCAAAGGTACCCGAACCCCATCATGTACATGCACGTTATATATCTTCAATAATTCAATTGGGTCACGTCGGTCACAATAGTCATGCTCGGATATAGGACTTTTTCCTTCTCGTTTTAACATTACAAGGTATAAAAAGTGTTCGTGAATGTCCATATAACGGTGGAGTATTTTATGTAATCAGAGAACAAGTCACTTAATAAAAACAAAATTAAGAATGTAGACAATGCCTGAGTGTATAAAATATGATTTCGAAAACACTTTCTTCATGTTTATTTAACAGTAGTTACTAGCATAAGTACGAAACTAATGTTCGTGTTTCGTACCTTGATTGATACGAAACTAGACATTCTCTCTAGCTTTACCTTACAAAGACTTAAATGCTCCTTTTGCTAAACACAGTCTTGGAGCGGTACTACCACGAACAATAAGCTTTCTTTGAACGTTAGTCATATACGTTAATAAAATGACATCACCTTAGTCTCCAACATTGCACGAAGGTTACCTTAGTCTCCAACATTGTAGGAGTGTTTTTGGAGGAGGCTGAGGATAAGATTCCCTTAGCCTTAGATTATCGTAACTATTTGTTAACTTGTGAAAATAGACCCTCTATTTATTGTGAAACAATTGAGGTACCTCAGACTATAACATGACAGCTTCCAGTTTAAGTGTTAGATATAAAGTCTAATGAATACCGAGTTTTGATATGACGTTTATTGTTGTTATAATATGGAAACAAGTATTTACTCAACCTCAGACAGCACATAGACAGCACGTTCAATTGACTAAACGAACTTTGTTTACCTTGAAATGAAACGATTGAACGAAATGAATTCAAATTTGTATTATGCACTTTAGATTTCATAAAAAAAAGTTAACCTAGATTGAAACTATAGCTTGAACCTTAGTAACATAACTCTTTAACAAATTATCTACGACATATCCTGATTATATCCACACATATATAAGTGTAAATATTTATTCATTATACAATAATTGCGTATATCACTTTTATATCCCAAGGTTCACCATTACTCGGTCAGGGCTTAAGAGTTACACATGTCCTGAAGAACTTGGACTTCCTTTATTACTCTTGGCTTATGTTCAGACCTCTAGGCCAGCAGTGTACTTCAGAGGACCATTAAACATCGTTGTATGTACGTGTCAATACCTTGGTTTTCAATGAAACAAGCTTATACCGTGTCAAACATGTCATTGTGTTTTTCAATAAATGTACACCATATATGTAGGGAAAGATTCGAGTTCTAACATGTGGTATATACACAATCATAGAACATCAGCATTTTTAAAACTTAAAGAGACACAGAGTATGTTGATAGGATCACATATGTCAAATTTTGAAATCGATGTTATTACATCGGGAACCACTAACTGTTACTGAAAATAACAAGTTAAAGGTCAATCAGTACATTAGAGCGAAAGTACGGCCATTCAAAGTCGGGATTTTGATCGAAAACCGGACAATGTGCTTTGAGTGGCGCACATATTTACCAAACGTAATCTTGAAACCTTGTCATAAGCTGACAGGAAGATATATTCGATTAGATAGTGTTTATTAAGTATTGTAACAGGTAGATTAATTGGGAATTGGATGCATAATTTCGAAATTTAAACGTATTTGAGATGTTTTCTTGATTTTTCCATAAAATCAAACAAATGGATATATTTGCAAGTCCAGTGATGAGATATGAACTTCAATCAGCATATTAGATATTTTGTAGCTTATCAAAACCAAATAATTTTTTAAGAAAGATACTCTGTATCACTTTAAGTGAAGAATGATGGAGAGTGCGAGCCTGAGACAGAAAAGTTCAGATTCATAGAGGGTGAGACAAAGACAAAGAATCTGACATTGATAGTCACGTTGTTGTTGTGGGAACAATAGGGACAGATACACAACAAGCAATCTAAACAGAAACTAGTAAATGGGAGCCAGCCGTAAAAGTTATTTGTGATAAACCTTATAATGTTTACCATCTAAAGGATAGGAGTCACAGACGTCGATTTAAATGGAAACAAGCTTAAATTCACGTCAACAATGTATTCTTGTTCCATGACGTCATGAGTCACAACTTTCCAATCGGTCTTCATTTGTCCAATGTTTTAGAAATGACAATTGTTTGACAGAATATTTGACATTTGGTTAACTGGTTAACGACAGAAACGGTAATGCTGTTCACTCGATAATGATAGTAATTGTTCTTCTTATCACCTACACATGTGAGGGAACCAAATTGTATCAAAAGGGAGGGGCGCGCTTCACAGTTAATACAGGCAGTTTAAGACAAATTCGGAGGCTTGAAAACAGCGCTGCTTACGTCTCTGAGATATTAACGTCATAAACTCCCTTTAGATATCAACTTGCATGGACGCTAAGATTATGCCCTTTAATTTTATGTCAGTGCCGGTCCAACTCTCAGTGACTGGGGATTTTGAAAGTTAAAAACTTCCGTCATTTTTGTAGAAATTCATTTTGAAACCCATTGTTTTATAGAACACCCCCCTGCTTTCTCATTTGATCTATAATGTAACTGGTAAGATTATTTTGATATACAACTTGATTAAACTAAGTTCGTTTTTCTTGGTTTAAAGTGAAGGAACATGTACGTAGTCATAAACGTAATGAAATAATGTTTAAAATGTGCACTTTGCAATGAAAGAAATTTGATTTAATTATTTCTGCTAAAATCTAAGATAAGTAGGCGAAATGATACTATCAGTACACTCAATGCGAAAATGGGGATTCGATGTCAGCTTAAAGTAAAGTAATAGCCGCAACCGT
This sequence comes from Steromphala cineraria, assembly GCA_916613615.1. NCBI lineage: Eukaryota > Metazoa > Mollusca > Gastropoda > Trochida > Trochidae > Steromphala > Steromphala cineraria. Next base: position 22,909,191 of record OU744725.1, read on the forward strand.
CCATTGTTTTAAAACCACGCTTTTTAGAATTAGTCAATGAGAAATCATAGTAAGTTTAGTCTTGTTTTGTCAAGTAGATGACAAACAAGTAAGTGATACATCGATAATTGCGGATCTTTCATCGGATTGAGATTCAATAGCTGTCGACAATCCGGAATATCAAAATAGACAACATGAGAAGTATCAAGAATTTATTTGTATTTACGAAACTTAAATTGTAAAACTAGAGGGGGGAAAATCGTTCGAACTGGTCAAGAATCGTTAATCATCGCTAACGTTTTAGAGCGGTTGAACTCTGCCCAAAGTTTTCTTTACGACAGACAATTGAGTCATCTGCACGAACTCCACGATCTGCACGTGCAAACGAGCGTAGCTTCACATAGAAAGGCACAAGGTGGTCTAACACGATCCAGTTGAAGCACGTGTCTGCGTTGATACATGGACCTGTGGTGTTGTAAAGCGGACAACTGAACCGACCTGTTATGAATACATACCTTATCTTCACCACGTGTTGTCTGCTGAGTGCTGCGACTGTAAGTGCATATTTAATCATTAAATCAATACACTCTATGAATGGCAGTCTTTGCGTATATTGAACACAAGGCACACACATACCTTACTATATCAAACGCATCTTTTTAAATTAATTAATCTACAGCACGTACGAAGTAACTCAGCAACATATCTCTCCGCATGGCTGCCCTTCCGATTGGTTTTTAAATGAAACTTTTCTGCAACAGATACTTCTCGGTCAAAACTTTATTTGGTAAAATTAGGCATATGCACAGGGACATGTATCGCTTAAAAAACGTTCGAAAATATAAACTCATAGACCCTCCCCTACTTCTATGTGTAAGCCGCTGTAGGAAGTTTCCGTGTGTCGTTGCTTGTTACTTTTGTAATAATGACCCGAATTTAACAGTCGATAGCTCGTTTTGTAAGGAAATCATTTAGCCATCGATTGAAAGTCATGAAGTTTCATTTTCGATGAGAAATTGACTTTTGAGTATTGTCCTATCATGTTGTTATACGCCTTCCGTATATATTTAATCGACTTATAATAGTCCGGTCTAGGTAGATATCCATACGCCGATCGACGTATTTTGAATATTTTTGTTACTTGATTAACGTACGCCGTTTTCCGAGTATTCGGCAGGTGCCTAATCAAACACGCTATTTATCACTTTGCCGATTACATGAATCTTCTACTTTTTTTTAATTTGACAGCAATACACATTGCCACGGTCCGTGAAGAAAGTGTCCAAACGCGAAATAAACGCAAAAACCAACCTAAAGTTTCTAAAACTTCATAAACTGCAGCATTGACTGCTCATCGGCTGATCTTATACCGGAAGTTGTACTACTCGATTAGTCCGCCGCAAAAGCGAAGTATGGAAGCTGAGAGAAAAGTCCCTCCGTCACTTTCGCCGGAATTTGAAATGTTTGAATTTTAGATAACAGTGATGCCCTAAATTTGGTCAAAATTTAATGGTGTGTACATTTTAATGTTTTCCAATATCAGATTTTGTCCGACCAATTGCAGGAAAACTACTCACCTGATTCATTCGAAATCTTATAAATGTAATCAAGCATACTAGTAGGGGTGCAGTTTCAATTTACAAGCTATTTATTTTAATTTCTACGTTTTGTACCCAGTCATTTTCCTAGATCAGAATGCCATTCTCTCCCCACAGAGGCAGCTCAGTGCGAGCAAGCCTCTGTTCTATTACGCCAAGATCTTGTGGTTCCGGCAGATTGCCCTCGCGGCAAAATGTTATGGCTTGAGATATCTCCCTTATTTGCAGCCAATGAAAACACATTTTGGATATCCATGACTTGAGGAATTCTTAACGGTCGTATAGTGACATGGAAAATATCATGCCTTTATGTTTATTTTTCATTAACAGTGTGAGAGGGAAAATATTTGAAAATCAGATATGGATAGGATTTTTCGTTAGATAGAACCCGTTTTATAATTGTGTAAATTATTATTTTATGATAGATTTTATTTTACTAAATAACCAAATAAAAAATAATGATGTCAAATTTCAACGATAGCTTTGTCAACCACACGGAGATGACCGAGGTTTTGCTAAATATGTCTAAATGATTGAAACATGAATCCTATTTCTTATTGGACGGCTATTAGTTTTTTTATAAATTGATATCTAAGATGATGGAAAATATAAAGTAATTTAGTAGGTCAGCGATGCACGGTCGGTGATACTCCAATAGTCAGACGCCCCAATAGTCAGACGACTCAGTTGTCAGACAAAGGAGTTGGAGTAGACCAAGCGCTCACCTATTGTTACAATGGACCAGTCCTAATTAATCCTGAGATACCGGGAATTGTTTGGAGATGAAATAAAGCTTTGTATTCTAGATATATTTAACGTTAAAAAAGCATTAACTTGTTTTTGTTTGGGTTTTTTCAAGATCATTCTCGAAAAACTCAAACTTTGCTATACCATTCTTTCTGTGCAATGGTTCATTTGGTACGATTATTTAATGATTATATACTCATCAATTGAATAACTCTTCATATAGCTATATGGTTTCTTAATGTTATTTTGCTAAATCGTAGACACAACATATCGTGTTTTTAATATTTCTATATTCATTCATAAAACTAAAACGTTTTAAATATAATTCTGGTTTTCTGAATATATACAAATTGATTCTCATTACAAAATTTATGCGCAAATAAAAACTCAATCATCAATCACGAAAGTCAATATTTCCCTTAGAATACTGATAAGAATTCGTATTATTTCAATCCATACATTTCCTTGAATGTTTATGTTGCAAATCATTACGTTTATATATGCTAAAACAATTTTTAAAAGGAACAATCGTTCCATTTCGATCTGAATTAGTTTATTATTGATTTAATGGTATATTGACAGTAGAGTACAGTATCTGTTCTGTAAGTTACATCAACGAAATTATATAAATAATCCATGCTTGACCGTTCATTAACGCTACTCTTGTAGCATATACTTCTTGAAAAATAATAAGTTCATTCCAATTTTGGTTGTATATTGTTTTACGTATTGCAAGGTATATGAAAGATAAATACTATTTATATACAATATTAGAATTAACATTATTATTTATAAACATTATCTGTTAAAGTATTAAAACATATCTCTTTTTTTTGTCATTGTAAAATCTTTCTTACCAAGTGGCAACAAAAAGTGGGATATGAGTTGGGTACAACTCAAGAAAGCCTGTCATTTTTGGCTTGCTGTCTCACAAGTGGGGTATTCGTTGGAAGGTTCCATTTTTAATCTGCTTAATAAAGTGTCTGACAAGTGAGGTGTCTGACAAATGGGGCGCCCCCGCACGGTCGGGGGTGTTAGTGAGCCACGCTCACATTTTTCCTTGTGTACTATTGGTTTGGTCATAGTTACGCAGCAAGATAGCACAAGTGACATTTGAAGTGGTATCAAGATTTAGTTTGTGCAAATTATACCCAACAGAAAACATAATGTTGTTTTGTTTTATCCCCAAATGTTTTATTCACTTCCGATGGATATAAAAAATCATCATATAGGACATGAAAAGTTACATATACACATGAGTTGACATAAAAAGGCATAAATATTACATTGATATGTTGAGAAACAACAGTTCAACATCTTTATAAAGAAACAGGATTGTGACTCAGATGACCTTCTCAATTACTTTCCATTTTTTCTCAAAAGAAATAAGCTTATTCCTCCTAGCGATATATTTCTCAATACCAAATATGTCCTTTAGTATATCGAAGAATATTGAGAAAGAGTGTTTGTTATCTTTAATATGCATTACGAATATGTGTCGTTTAGCTAATAATATCATGTGATTGAGCAAGTGGTCATTGGTCGCACAAAATATGTCTTGAGTTTGTAGTTTCAAAGGTTCCATTACGGAATCTATTCATAAGGGAGTTGAATTCTTCCAAAAAAAGTCTTACAACCGGACATTCAATATAAACATGGTATATATTCTCACTTGAACCACATGAAGGACATAAATCGTTATCAACAAGTCTCATTTTATATACATGCAATTCTCTTTTTGTATAGATTATTCTGTGGATAAGCTTATATTGGAATTCGAGAAGCTTTGTATCTTTTGTACATTGTCTATATCTAATAAATATACAGTTCCAATTTAAGACATAATTGTTTTCATTTTCCCATTTATATATAATTACAAACTTTTGGAGAATTACATGGAGTTTGCGAAATTAGATTATCGTAAAATAGTCTTGACCCTTTAGTAGTTCTAGTGATATCTCTCCAGGGAAGATAGGTTGGCATATGCATCACGGTGAAGTTATCAGATTCTTTTATCGTATCTTTCCATGTTTTGGGTATACTGAGGATGACACGATTTAAATCGAGTACTGTTCCTTTAATATCGTATTTTGCTAGGAGTTCTGCGAATGTAACAAACTCGTGAACTTTACATTGGTTATACCCTGTTTGAACCAATTATTGATAATCAGGTCTGGATTTAAACTTTGGTGATTTAACCAAAGCGGTTGCATAAGTATTTCATTAATATGCGAATCATTTATATCATAATGCTTAGTATATCTGCCAGGCTTCCAATGTATCCTTCCAAAATGGGTTGATAGGTTTGTATATTTTGTTGATATTAGCACCTAAAAGGACATGCTTGATAGGAAAACCCGCTAAAGTATAAATGTTTGGTTTTGAAGCATATCTCTTCAAGCAAGAGACTTTAAGTGAATCAATAAAGGTTTTGACATCTTACATTCTTAAGCCGCCATCTTTGTGATTTCGCATTAAATTGACACGTTTAATTTTGTTCCTCTTTTCATTCCATATTAATTGAAGAGTATGTTGTTTAAGTCGGTTATAAATTCTTTCGGGGGATTTGGAAGGAAGGAGTGAATATGAACAATGGTAAATAGTGCTAAAGTTTTGATAACCGTTATTTTCCCTATCAATGTTTACTTTCTTTTTTTCCAGAATTCTCTTCATATTTTCAAGTCTTTTTTTGGTATTGATTATCCAAAGATTGTCTAAATCTGCATTCAGTTTAATTCCCAACACATCGAAATTTCCTTTATGCCAATCAAGTTTAAAATCGTGAGAGTGTTAAATCGCTGCTTTGGTTTTATCCATATTTATTTTCAGACCTGACATTTTATAGAATTTCAAAAGTGTGTTAATGGCTTCATTAAGAGAGCTTTCCGAACCATCGTTAGTATCTACACCGAAACGTCGCATTTATTTCATGCAATAAAGAACCTGACTGGTTCACCATCTATGGAGATGTCATGCAGAAATATAGGCTTGATATCCTCAGAGTATATTTTTATTAAAACAGTTTCTTCTTCATAATCTTGACAAAATTTTGTTATTTTTAATCTGGCAAAAACAATCGGGAATATAATGGGTTGTACAACGTCAATAAAATTGATTGAAAGAGCTTTAATTGTTCAGATATATGTAAAATCTATACACTATGATGTGCCATTTCTTGACCATCTCAGCTGCTTGTTCTACATTTTATTTTTAAAATCAACTCCAGAAACACGTGTACGGGGAGAATGAAGAGTACATATTTACCGGTAGGTGATATTTTAAATATTTTTAGCATCTGTATATCTACTAATACTGCATATATACCTTAATGCTATTTAAACACACATTTTTATAGTTATTTGAATGAGCAACTTTTCGCTATTAAACTTACAAAAGTGTAACCCTTACAATCAACGATCGTGCATTATTATATCAAGACGATTAATGGTTTAATAATGAGAAGTCCATTGTCCTCTTCACATTGTTATAAGGTGATCTCTGTCGTGTTCTAACGTTATGTGCCACAACCACATTTGTCAATGTATCTCATTTGAGTCTTGTGAAACCCCATGAAATAGCCTACATCGATCTCTTGCAATGCAACAACCCAGTGAAAAATGACCATTTGCACATGTGATGAGTACTGTATCCTTTAAACCAGTCTTTTTCCAAAACACCCACTTCCCCCACGACTATCCTCTACAACATCCTGTCTCAGGGTACGAACGTTACGCTTACTCCACTAATCTGTACCCTGGGCTCAGAAGCTAGATTCTCTCGCGCGGCCCGACTTGGGATATAGCCAATCAAATCGTTTTCTCGTTACCTTCTCGATAAGATTTCAACGAGAAATTATTTGATTGCCTATATCCCAAGTCGGGCCACGCGAGCGAATATAGCTTCTGAGCCCAGGGTACAGATTAGTAGAGTTAGCGTTACGTTGGTACCCCGAGACAGGATGCCTCTGAGTCTTCAATGGAGTTCAAATATCATGCATTCACATTGTTAATACGGCAAAATTACCATGTGCACGATACAAATACATCACTGATTGTATTACCGTATGAGTAATGAATATACATCACTGAACAGTGGACGTGAACTGCGGTCGAGACGGACATGATGATGCTGTGGTCAGAGTGGCTACTGACGTAGGGCTCACTCCGGAACTCTTTTGTTCCGGGGAGGCTGGTCATCTGATGTCGGACATTGACGGGGTACATTTCACGCTACCAGTTTCCTACCCGGGGCGAGGTCGCAGTCCCTGTGTCTTCCAGGTTTGTTCCTTGACGCATTCATCCTGTAAACAAAAGAAAAGTAAAATCGTGTTTATGGTAAGGTCTCTGGTATTTGCACAATGGTATATCCCCTTGCAATTGCAACTTAAATACTCTTCATCTGAGCACTTTTAAAGGGGCGGTAGCACATTCTTTTTCATTTTTGTATTTTGATTTTTCACTGATAAATTGAACGTTTAATGCTTAATGTATTTTGATAGTGTCAAAAATCGCATTACACAAACCAATCATACAAAGTCGGAGAACAAAATAAAAAGATTCACATAAAGTCCATTGGCAGCCATTTTGTGTGAACACATTTAATTCATTTTGTGTAAAAAAGAAAGGAATCGCTTGACTCAACGTTACATTATATAGCTTTAAGACTTACCTTACCTTAGTTATGCATGTTCATATGCTTACCGGTAAGCATATGAACATGCATTACTAAGGTAAGGTAAGTCTTTTTAAACACCTAGAATATTTAGATTTAATAATTTGATTTATTACTGCTTCATTTAGTTTAAATGCATCGTCTTACAAATGGAATCAATTATTTTCCTGACATCACCCTATATTCCCCCAAAAATTTGATTCTGCCCCTTTAAGGTAAAGACAGAAGTTATTATGTCCCCCACAAAACTTTATGGGAGACATTTTTTCGTCGCCTCCTCTGATTTCGTTGTTCCGATATGTTTGTTTCCTGGCCATATCTTAATAGTTAGATATTCTAAACGGAACTTTGTGTGTTTTTAGATGTAGTTGAATGGGGTCTTCTGCTGGTCATTCTGAAATTTTTATTTTATAATTTTTTATAGAATTACTTTATATGTTTTTCTTGTTTCAATGGAAAGAATTTGAACTTGGTGCATATGGGGGTAAGGGGTTTTGCTCCTTATGTTCTTCTTTCTTTCGTCAATTTGTTTGATTATTTTAAGTGAACTGCCAAATAAGGCTTAGATAATGTTTGATTTAAAGGACATCAGTGCATACATGTACATATTTCTATTTTTGTTAATGATTCATGCTCTATTCTGATATGCTGCAGAATTCGGATCTGAAGTTTTTTTAATTTGCATCTCTTTTCTGTTTCTCTACTGTTTCTTATTGACGTGAGAAGTAAAAACCAAATTTTCACAACTCTTATAAACATGAAAATGTCATTAACATGCTTTAGAGAGCTGAAAATGGGATATACAACGTGAAGTTGTCTTTGGAAGGCGCAGATAATCTGCCTGCCGATTCGATCAAGGAATACAGGGTCTTTTGTAACGTCACATCCGGCGGTGTAAAGGGAAGTGCAGCCCTCCTGGAGATTCCGTAAGTACTGTAGTCTCGCAAGACAAGTAGTCGAGGGTGGTTATTGCATAGTAAGTTATTATGCTGCTATCTCTCTCCCTATGTAATATTCGAATTTTGATGTGTAATATTAGGTACTATTTATGTGAATGATAACGTTTGTTAGGTTTGTGAAATCGCCCTTTTATTCATCATAAAGAATCAGTTTGTATTAGAATCCAATGGTAAATGTTCTCTAAATAAACTTAATGAAAACTTAAAGGAATTTGTTGCTGTAATACCTACCACAATTCTAGTAGAACGTGTCGCAATCATTAAAATGTTTGGGTACATTCACTTCCTTGTATGTTACAGCATGACCGACACATAAAAGTACTGAAATAAATGTATCAGGTTTTGAGTTATTTTACTATCGCGGGTACATATTACGATATCATAAAAAATAATTGAGTTTGATAATGAACTTCATTTCCAGATCAAGCCAATTTACCAGCACCACAGAGAATCCAATGGAACATGAAACGACTGTGAAAGAGCAGAAACCCTTTGAACAAGAGGACATAATTCTCGACATGCGTATCATGAACGTGCTGAACCAGGATATAACGGGGAAAGAGTTACGAGATAAAAAGCGTATCTGGTTAACGTTAAAACGGCCAGGTGATTACTGCGATCTTTCAGTCTTCTTGACTTTAAAGTCCTAGAACATGAAAGTTTAAGCGCAACCTGCAGCGGGTCAATACATTAAAGTTATGTCTAGCATTAGTGAATTCAGTATGAAATAAACGGATAACTCAAAAATAAATTTTCCGAATCATAAGTGCTGTCTAGCATTCCTGTATTAAAACAGATTAATGTATAGTGAGTAAATGTCAAAACTAAACCCTTCGAATCGTATATACGGTCGGTGACGTTGCTCATCCTTTAGGATCAGTCAAGATGGATCAGTCAAGTTGAAGTGTTCGGTTTTTAATCTATGCTCACTTATATATATATTCAGATGTACCTGGACTAACGCAGTTGAAGCCTGTATCTTGCGACATCATCAGTGACGAGACGGTTGCTTTCCTCCGTGGGGGGTATGTTTCTGTTGATCAGGGATACTCGTACTTGTATTAGCATTAACAGTCCCCGGTCTCTCATTTCACTGTTTGCGAACAAAAGAACACTACTAGTGTTTGGACGGTTCAGGTATATTTTATTAACAGCCGGTGGTAACAACAGAACGTTGTCATCTTATGACCAAAAGACTGACGATTTCAAAGTTATGTTGCACATTGTGTTGAAACGTAAAGATGCACGTATCCAATTTTAACAATTGGCGAGAATGGAACTCTAGTATTGGAAATTATATTTGTTTAATTATTAACCCCCAATGGTAGCGACATAACGATGTCCAAACTAACTCATAAAAGCTTTAAAGGTCATAGACATGATGTTGTTTTCAAGGTTAAAAAGTAGAATTTGACTAATTAAAATTTGTACAATCTGGTTCCAGTTGTGGTACAGACGATCCATGGTCCCTGGGTCCACACGAGGGTTTCCAGACTCTCGGTTTAAACGTCACGAGTCCCTACTTCCGGTTGTCTACAAACAAGTACACTGCTGTGCTCAACTTCCGGTGTAGTTTCCGCCGATGTAACGGTCATTGTGACGGGGTCAGTGTTGAATAACATTTCCATAAATATCATTAACGTCGAAAAAAAATTCTTACTCAAGTTAATAAAAAAGAGTAAGTCGTTTCGAAATATGTATAATGATCCTGCATGTAATGTCAATATTACACCCTTCCCATTCCTCGAATATTCAAATATATTTTAGTGATCGGAATTGTCGTATCATCCGTCTTTCATATTTGAATATGATTAATTTCAAAGCATGCATGTCTTTTCAGAACTCCTGCCAAAACCGTCGAAGGAAGCGAACTTTAGATACGGATATATTCAGTAAGGAAATACATTTCATATTAAAATGAGTAAGTGTTTGTAATGAAGTCCTCCTTTTACGAGGATCTTTACGACAAAGCGAAATCGAAACAAAAAGTTTGACCAGGCGTCTCTGAGACAACTCGATGAGATCAACCTGGAACAATGATTGTAAACGTTTTGCTGAAAGACGACCAAATGAAAAGATCATCTCTTATCTCAAAAAGGAAATATGTTAATTATCTTCAGAATGCATATTTGACTACGCAATGGAAGAAAATGAATCAATATCAGCAAAAAAATTAATTACAAGATTTTGTGTACAATAATCAAGACATTTAATTTTCCAAAAGCGCCATATTCTGATTATCATACCTAGTTCCGACAAATGAAATTTCAAGATATTGATTCTATTGAGACTGTAAGGCCTCAAGTTCTGACAGCTGCTCCGCAGGTCGAATGATCTTTACCAGTTTAATGCAGACGAGATCTAATGGTAGAGGACCAATAGCGATGTCTTGCGTATAAGATCGCTAGCGGTACTCATGTTGAAAGCATAGTTCACAAGAGTTAGTTGCCCCTAGTTACTGTTTCTAAAGGATATTGCCGGAACATGCGCCCTACGGGAATTTGATCAACCTCCCGACGGAACTATTTCGATTATCAATAGAATTGATACTTTGCATCTTTTATAATTATTCCTGGGAACTAGGCTGATTTTAATCAGAATGCATTTGTCATATTGTAGGACGGAAGAATCTCTAGATTGAGCCGATATTTTGCAAATTTTATTTCTCGGAAATAGGCCGATTTTAATCAGAATGCATTTTTCATATTGTAGGACTGAAGAATCTCTAGATTGAGCCGATATTTTGCATATTTTATTTCTCGGAACTAGGCCGATATTAATCAGACTGCATTGTCATATTGTAGGAACGGAAGAATCTCTGCCCTTCCATGTCCCTCATGAATCCAGACGGAGTGTCCTAGAACGAAGACTGGACGCGTTCCTCAGGGAGCGGGACCTGGCTAGGGACCAGGCCTGATGTGCTTGTTGGGTTTTGGAGTAATAAAAGTGGTTTGGATCTGGTGTTCGTTTTCCTTAACTCGTTTATCTTTTGTGAATGAACTGAATTTTAGAATAACTTCGGCTAAGTATTAATATTTAATAAGTATAAATTAAGTATTGATTTATTTTTTATGCCCCCGAATCGGAGATTCCGGGGGTATATTGTTTTTCACCTGTCCGTCTGTCCGTCTGTCTGTCTGTCCGTCTGTCCGTCTGTCTGTCCGTTTGTCCACAAAAACTTTAACCTTGGTCATAACTTTTGATTGGTCAGAGCTAGGTCTTTGATACTTGACATATCCCTTGTGATGAGACCTTTCAGATGACACCATGACATTTGACCTTGTGACCTTGACCTTGACACAGCGAGCCATTTCCGAAAACTTTAACCTTGGCTATAGTTTCTATACTGTCAGTGCTAGGTCTTTGATACTTGACATGTGTATCCCTTGTGATGAGACCTTTCAGATGACACCATGATATTTGACCTTTTCCGTCCGTCCGTCCGTCTGTCCGTTTGTCCACAAAAACTTTAACCTTGCTAATAGTTTTTGATTGGTCAGAGCTAGCTCTTTGATACTTGACATATGGATCCCTTGTGATGAGACCTTTCAGATGACACCATGACATTTGACCTTGTTACCTTGACCTTGACACAGCGAGCCTTTTCCGAAAACTTTAACCTTGGCTATAGTTTCTATACTGTCAGTGCTAGGTCTTTGATACTTGACATGTGTATCCCTTGTGATGAGACCTTTCAGATGACACCATGATATTTGACCTTTTCCGTCCGTCCGTCCGTCTGTCCGTTTGTCCACAAAAACTTTAACCTTGCTAATAGTTTTTGATTGGTCAGAGCTAGCTCTTTGATACTTGACATATGGATCCCTTGTGATGAGACCTTTCAGATGACACCATGACATTTGACCTTGTGACCTTGACCTTGACACAGCGAGCATTTTAACTTTAACCTTGGTCATAACTTTTGATTGGTCAGAGCTAGCTCTTTGATACTTGACATATGGATCCCTTGTGATGAGACCTTTCAGATGACACCATGACATTTGACCTTGTGACCTTGACCTTGACACAGCGAGCAGGATGCATCCGGGGGCATTCGTGTTTCACAAACACATCTTGTTTCATTTTAAGCTTAACTCTTAGGAACTAACTGTGCACATCAATTGGAAATACTGAATTTGTTCCTTTTAATTGTTATGTATTGAACGTGAAATGTAAGGAACAAGTTGATTCTAACCGTTACGGTAATTGCTTTTCTAATTTAACAAATTACTATGTGTTGACATTTTTTAGTTAATCAAGTATTGTCGATTTTTGGACTTAATTCGGGGTTATCTACTGAAAATCCCAATTCAAGTATTATAATCGTATGGGAATAAATACAAACAAAATCAATTTCTCTCTTTGGCCAAGAAGACGTAAAACATTAGGTGCCTCTTTTAATGCGACTTGAGAACTACATTGTATACTCTTTATTCAAGAACACACGTCTGTTCAAACTGAAAACTGATTGAAATGTAGCATTTGAATATAGAACTACTTTTACACGAACTATATGTAGTTAACCTCAGATCACCATGTAATTCTTCACCGACTACTTTTTAGACAGCTCAGACTCTAATAAAGTAATTCTTGCTTCAATCATGACAAAACGTATAGCAATATGTTATTTCTCTTTATCGATAGAACAGAAATTCCAAAATTTAATTGTCATCCTTATTGATGCATATAAATCTCAAAAAAATTCACTAAAGTTTTTGTTTGAAAATCAATTGGAGATAGATTATGAAGTTACCACTCATCCGTTTGAAATTCCATTTCGTCAGTTTTCAAAAATGGATACGTTGCAATTTTAGGGTGTTCTGAAGCGGATTGTGAAACCATTGTATAAGCCTCGAGCTCATCTTGATCTGCATAAGCTCCCACGCAGGGCCAGAGACAACTGCAATCTCGGCGCTAACACAACCTGTCTAACGGTGCAGAAATCCGGAAGTATTTCTAATTTGACTGTTAATTTGCCTCCGTGTTGAAACATTCCCATGGAAATAGATCTGATTGGGGCAGTGGCTTGTCAATGCTTAAGTATTTCCGACGAGACTTCATCAAAAAAAATCCTGATTCCTTTTCTTCATTGGCAGACTTTAAAGGGTTTAACTACTCATAATTGTCGCGGTGGGAATGTATTTTGGGTATCCTTAGTTCTATTTGCAAAAACGATTTACATGAATAATCCACATTACAGAGTGGAGACATCATTACAAGCTATGTTGGTCTGTATGGAGGATAATCAGTGTTTGACATGGTCATCTCATGACCAGCGTGTCTAGATATACACGTAATAACTCCTGTCTGGCTCGGGCGTTCCTCTCCTACCTTATGTAAGACAAATAACAAAGTGCAGCGGTTTGGTCTACATCCATTAGGAGACAAAATAACATTGATACTACTCAAAAGAAATTATAGGAACATCGTAAGTTTTCATCTAAATACTATTCACAAAGAACTTAAGAGATTTTGTTTATTAAGCACCCCCTATTTTCTAAAACGAAATTAGGTGCTCTTTGAATATTTTGTTTAAATTAATGTATTGGCCACTCCAGATAAAACGATTGCTTTTTTATCAACTGCTTGAACTGAAAATCTCTATTATGAAAAAATAATGAAAATTAGGAAAATGTGTTGGTACTGAAATTTGGCCATTAATAGGGAGAAACTACATAATGTTTTTATTTTTGAATCAAATAACCTTTTTTATCCCTAGTTAACATTTACACACACAAACCTTTATCATGCAAGATAAAAGGCTTGCAGAACATTGAATTGTCAGTACTTTTTAAATCAACAATGGACAAAATGCCTACATTCCTAAATTATCTGAGAATCATTGATTTGAATTTATTGATCAAGGTTTCTCTCATATTGGCCACTATCTTGAAAAGTGGCCATTTTATTTTTCTTAAAATTTGGATTGATTTTTTTATTTTTAAGGTAAATACTGCTTTAACGGTTAACGTTTGCTATGAGGAAATGTTCTAAAGTCATTTCGATCAAAAGAAGATTAAATACCACATTGCAGCAAAAACCTTCATTATCAATTATTAGGTAACCTTAAAGGGGCAGTAGCATGTTTTAGGGGGGAATATATGGTGATGTCAGGCAATTAAAATTAAAATTAATTAAGACCATGTATCTAAACTTAATGAAGCAGTAATAATTCAAATATATAACGTAAAGTTTAGCCATGCGATTCCTTTTTCTTACACAAAATGAATTAAAGGTGTTCACACAAAATTGCCGCCCATAGATTTTAGGTGAATCTTCATACTTTCTCGTCTGACTATGGATGATTGACTTGTGTTATAAAATTTTTGACACTATCAAAGTAATGCATTTAGCATTAACGTACAATTATCAGAGAAAATTTTAAAACATAAAATTATCAAAAAACGTGCTACTGCACCTTTAAAAGGGACAGTAGCACGTTTTAGGGGGAGGAGAATATAGGGGATGTCAAGAAATATGTATGATAAATGGTTCAAATTGAAGGACATTTATTTAAACTAAATGAAGCAGTGATAAAGCAAATATATAATGTAAAGTTAAACCATTCGATTCCTTTTTTCTTACACAAAATGAATTTAAGGTGGTCACACAAATGGCTGTCAATGAACTTCACGGAATCTCTAAATTTGTTTTCGTTTCTACAATGCTAGATGACCGTTCTACCAAAAAACCCTACATGTTTGCCTGAAAAATTGAATTTTGTTATCGGAACAGATTTTCTGTTTAAAAAAGGGGAGGGGTGCTAAATCATGTTCTTTGTGTATATATATATTATATATTATGAGCTCAAAATAAAATTGTGTCAAAAGAAACTTATAGGTCAGGTCACTGACATGAGATGACTTTCCGATATACATGATAGACATTCTGTATTGAGCTGTGGTATCGTAAACATATCGGGGGTCATAAATGAAAATCTCACATCGCAGGTCCAGGTTGTAAGGTGGAAATGAAATTCCTGCTGGTTAATAGTTTTTTAAATGGTTAAGACATTTTTCTGAAAAATTGTGTAATGAAAATTTTCATGGTCGCAATTTGTTTTAAATGATCCCAACAAATATTCAAAGATTAAGAATAGGTAGCCCCATATTTATTAACACAAAAATTAAACAAATAGGTTCTATTTAAGCTAAATACTACTTGAGCGGTCCTTAACTTCATTTAAAAAGTTTATGATACATTTTGAACGCAATTTATCTTTTCATTTTACGATAATCAGATTTGTTTTCGTTGATTTTAAGACGGCAATCCTTAAGTGTTTTTCAATCTAATTTCGTTCACATAGCCCTCATGTGATCGTGGGTACATTTGTAGCTGAGGTCAAATAGATTTAATCAGTATATAATAAGTATTTAGTTAATTCACGAATCACCATAACGAAGGTTAACTCCTAGAGCATTGACTGTAAAAGCACTGTAAAAAGCCACCAATAGAACGATGTTTATCTACATTACAATTCTAACTAGTTTCTGCATTGTTTGCAATTTTTCGATTTTTCATTTTCGAGCCTGTAAGTCGCTTGTGTAGTTCAAGGGAGATTTTTATTTAAACATATTTATTCAAGTGAAAGGATTGGGTACAAGTAATCCAACTTAGTGAAACCCTCTCCTAAAGAAAGGGATATATATCGATCAATAACACCACATTCAGGGACAGGCGCCAGTCCACAGAGCACGTGTTTATCTCGGAATTACTTCCATGTGAAATGATGATTTCTGAAATTGTTTATATGTGATTTTCTTCGCAATTTCTATCGTTGTATAATGTCATTGTGTACTAGAAACACAAACATACCTACGGTTGTTCGGCAATCGACGAACTGTTTCGTTGATACTGTTACAGAGATGCAGTGAGTAGCACGTGTGAAACCAGCCGAATTGACCAATAGGAGCTGTTAAGTTTGTACTGCTACAAAGTATCATTAACTTATAATTCATGTCGATACAATAGCAAATCTTGTTATGTGTGAACTGATTTTATAGTGCAAATTTTCAGTGAGTGTAAATTGGTTATAACGACATGATTATTTGGATGTAAGTACCATAGCCAAATTTTCACCTCTTGCCTATGACCTGGATTAATCGTTTTAATACTATATGTACAAAACCACGACGCAACCATGTTTGTTTACGTCACCTTTCGATGGCTAGTGACCCTATTATCGTGGTAAACTCATTTAAGTCTCCAATGCCTACAATGAATATCTATATTGGCAAAGCACATCATAGGTGAATAAACTAAATACTGAGGCATTTAAAAAAACATTTTTAGTGATCTGAAATATTGAGTATCATTTTCATTTCTGAAGTATTAACTGCATGTGCAATTAATTAAAATACGATCGTCTCTTCACGAAATATTGTCCGAGAGTTTTTTTTATTTTGCATGTGAATAGTTTGGTAGATGACAAACAGAAAAGTATGAAAGGAAAATGTATTGATGGTTTGAAAGACACAAGCCCTAAAATTATGACCTTTTTGCCACATTAAAGTAGGTTATTAATGAGCTCAAAATAGATTACAACATTCTCTTTTCATTTTATAGGTACAATAAATGTGAAACAATGATCTCACTTTACAGGAGCAATGTAACTTAAATATTATATATATACTATTATTGTAAGAAATGGCATTTTGTTAAGATAGTGTTCAAATCAAATGGCTGTTCGGTAAAACTGCGACAAGGTGTCTTTTTTATCAGAATGTTCTTGTTACAGCTTTGCAAATATTGTTTTTAATATCCTTATTTCAAATCAATTTATATTGAATTTGTAAATAATAATCTTACATTTGTGATTATATCTACAGAGAATAATTTATCAATAATATACTAATTACCTTGATAATAGGGACACTTCAGATCAAAATATACATCACACAGATAAGATTTTTTATATCTATGTCCAAAAATATATTTTCCTTAGAAGTTTAATTTACATATATTGGAAGGATATATGTGCAGAGTTTAAAAACAAGAAACAATATTTAGATTGTACTCGTTTAGATGGAAATATACATGTAAAACAATAAGACCCACGATAATAGGGACAACCTTCATAATAGGCGCAGGGTTAGATTGTGTCTCTAATATACCTATGATAGTGAGGAAAGACGTGATTGACGTGAAAACTTGGACATCTTTGATCTTTGGTCTATGCCCTGACTGTAGGCTGGATAATGAACAAATGAGACTAAAACTTTCCTTTATAGCAGGACAGTTCATCTCGCGTTTGACTAAGATGTCAAGATATTGTCTGTAATTCATGATAGGCCTATTCGAAAGGCTTTCATTTCTTAGTTCATGAACAAATAGATCTATATAACGCTACACACTGTTGAAATAAACACTCGCTCAGCCCTAAAAGTAATTTGTCCTGCAGTTAATATGATAAATAAAGAATATATTTCTGCACAAAAACCTTGGCACTGATGCTCATCATTGTAGAATACCGGGAATAACAATAAAACATTATGATGCATGTCGTGAGCATGTCCGATATAAAGCTAAGTGTCCTCTATCCGGTACACAAAGGTTGTCATGCGAGTGTGCTTTGGGATCGTAAATATCCTGTATTAGGAATAAACATTGTATTTGCGAGCCTTGGCGAACTATATACATAGTGTTTATTCCAAATGCAGTAGATTTACGATCCCAAAACACACTCGTATGATAACACCTTTATCATACAGTGTCATTTTAGAATGTTAATCGAACAAATTCCTCATAATGGTGGCTGTGTTTATGCACTTCTTGATCAGACATATGGCTTAAATAGCTATACAGTCATTTCCTAAATTCTTATTGTACTGTCTTTCTCCATTTCTAATAGCGTTCAAAATGTTATTACGATTATGACGCCTAAAGACGTTCAAAATGTTAACACGTGTGACGTCATCGGAATTATCCGACCTTGACCTTTGAAATTTCCATCGGTATCCGTATATGACCCTTAAATGCGCCCAAAGGATACCGAAAATATCTGTTTGTTATTTTGTCGAGAACACTATCCATTGTATGATAAAGCTCTTTATCCGATATGACACACATGGAACCTACAATAGCATTCCATAGCATCTGCTGATGACAGTTTTAGTTAATAGCACATTGTCTTTTCAGCTTAAAAAGTTATTTCATTTGTGTCATTCAAAAAACATTCCTTGCACTTTATAATTTATTTTACAGATCTGTTGAAAAATAAATCGATTTTATTTAAATCTTATAGAATCGTCACCCACGCTTAACAGACTACCGAACTATTGTAATGTGTTTCAAGATTGTTATGCAAGCCGCCATTAATTATAAACTGAATGTGTCTCGGAGCATGTTAAACGAGAATCGTTGTTAAAAATTGAGGCAGTCTGATTGAAATTTTTGTATATTTTTATATTGCTTTTAAGCTTTAAAATATAATTGTTTAAAATATAATTGCACTTCTTTTTTAATTTTTTCCTTTAACAACATTAATTTGAAATTTCATTTTGAAATGAATGTGGCCATGGTATAAGTCATGGAAACAGATATTTATAACCATTGAATATGGATAGAATATTGTGAAGATACTAAACTTTCTACTTGCGTTATACATTCTATAGAATGATATCAAACGAGCTTATCTAATTATCATGTTATGGCATTTGACCATTTTCAATTATGACATTTCAAAATTCATATGCACCATTTACTTTAGAAAATATTAAAGCGATATTGTATCTTTTCTGAAAAATAGTTTATCATGTAGTACATGTAAATAAGGAAAAAACTATTATTCATAATTCAATTTTCTTCAAACATCCTATTTTTTATTGAGTTTATTATCGATGAAGCACAAAATCCATCTATGATGTCATTGATTAGCAATCTAGAAGTTGTTATCATCGGACTGATAAAAAAGGGATTTTTCTTTGACATTCGGTACACACATTGAACATGTAAGTTTTGATTTTTTAACAAAATCAATCCGTTACAAAGTTAACTTTCGTATCTATCGAGAATGATCTTTGTGGCAAGTTAGAACTTTCGACATTTTTACATCCGATTCTTCTCTAATATGTTTAATTTAGTATCAGAACTGTCGTTTTGCCTGTAGCTACTTATCTATTGTGTTGTAGAAAAAGCAAGAGAAAAATATTTCAAGACAAAATATATCATAAATGTCATTGCCATTTCCATCAGTTGTCACAAGTTTACTTCTCTATAACTCTTGGTTATTATTTCTTTTTCTATGGACATTTGTTTTTCTTCCTGACTTTACTTGGTCGTCTTTTGACGATATTGAATCGTGTAAGCACGATGAGAATACAATAGAGTACTATATTCAGACAGTACTTTACCCTGGTATTATTCAACAACAAATCGTTCAAAATTTCCAATTTCAACTTCATAAGACCCTTTAAAGAGCCACTCCGCGATTTTCATCAATTATCATTTTTCTTGAATACGAACGTAAATGGCATAATCAATTGTATAAATCACAAAATATATCCCACATTCATTTCAAAAGGGCCCATGTACGATAAATACTTGTTTTCAATGAAAATCTAAAAGCAGTCATTTATGATCGCGGAAGGCAAATTCACACGTCAAACGTACATGGACATTCTCTATATAACCTTTCAGACAGTATCAACTCGTAACTGTCATTCTGAATACTATCGATAAGTTTCCAAAATTACGTTTGACTGACGTTTGTCATCGTCCGGTTTTCGATCACAATCGCGACTTCAAACTTTCGTATTGTCACTATATAGCGTGGATAAGCTTTTAAAATTATGTTATGTCGTTACTTCTCGATCAAATGACACTAGTTATAAAGTTTGTCATATGTGACCCAAAACAACCCAAGAGGTTTCTCTTTAAATGCAGTTTCATAAAACATAAATTTACATTTCTTAATGACAGTAACGTAAAATATATTTCTATATGGCAAAAACCATGTTCTGAATTTAAGTCCATTTGCTTCAAGGAATTTCTGTAGACAACAAGAGTCTCTTCTGATAGTTTCAACTTATTTCTGGGTGTCTTTGGAACCACGTGGTAAATGGTGTCATCGTCCTATGATATAACCAAGTAGTTGGCGTGGGAGAACAACATCGTAGTTTCGACAGATATTCCATTTCCAGCAGGATTTGTGTAATTTGTATAAAAAAAGACCTTTTGTCAAGAACGGAAATTACTTTCTTATAAAAAAGGGGGGAAATGATATTTTGGTGAAAAATACGAGTTTATGCTTGCTCATTGCTTTGCATGTTATTTGTGAGAATACATATTCTACCTTCCAAAAAGAAAGTGTACTGTCTGATACTTCTTATAATAATCCTCGTTATCAAGACTGTTTCAAGATATGCTTAATAGTTGAAGTGCTGGCTTGCGCATCCTTCAAACTTACCGAATCAGCATTTTTATTATTTTCAATAATTTTCGTGTTCAGCTCTTTCCATTCATTATAATGGATAAACAACGAAGAAGCCAATGTTAACGATGCAATTTGATATTTGACTTAATGTGGATTTCTATATCGAGGCTATGATATAGTTAGTATACCCTACGTGCAAACAGTGGTAAAGTGATATTAGTCGTTATGTGTCGTCGTGTTCTATATCTGTATTATCAAGGTGACAATAACAAAGAAAAGTTGCAGACATTGGTTAATTAGGTATATAATAAAGATAGATACAGGTAAATAAATTGTCATACATTACGATTAGATGGTTGCCGTCTCTCTTATCACAAATTAAATGATTTCTATTTTTGGTAATAGCTTGTTATCGTATCTTATTTTGTCTTATCTGAAACATCGAATCCCATCAAGGCTCATTATACCTAAACCTATCTTTATTAATCTTTATTTTAACCGGCGAAGGCGAAGGCCGTTCGTTTATTTCCTTAAATTGTTTTGCTATTTGCTGTTTATCATAGTTGTTGTTGAAATGTATATTGATAAAGCTCTTCTGATAAAAATCCAATTCTTATTAAACTGGTTAATCGCGTGTCTGAATTAAACCAAGTCCGAAGGTTTATAGAACAAACAAGTTTTTCAATTAACATGCGAGTTATCATTTAACAGTCGTCGGAGAATCCAATCTTATAGGCGCAAAGGTTTTGCTGCTACAAGTTAAAACCCTTCAAATAAGGTTGGATGTCGACATTAACTGATTTTCACTTATGTGCTTTTACTGGACTCGATAAATTGTTTAAAATACATTTGGTTTAAATATTAACTATATGCTTATATTGAATTGAATCCATCAACCGTTTGTTCATATGTTATACAAATATAGTTGAGTTACATTTGTTGATTTCTTTCTTTTTTATGAGATCTCTTGATATTTTCAATTTACCTTTACAAAACAAAACTTTAGGCAGTATTTTCTCAACAAACCTATCGATTTAACATGACATATTGTCCTTTATCATTTGTAGTTTGTCATCGGCTATGTACGATAGAGGACACACCATTCGGCTCACTGAAGTTTCGGTCTAAGTGCCAAATATCAACCCACTGCGAAAATATCATATAGCATTTCTTTTATTCATTGCACATCGAAAAAATGCTTTAATAAAATCAAAAGCTGAAATTCTAAATAACAATAATAGACAGACATACAGCTGGGATTCCATGTGTACGTATTCGTGCGTGATGCGTGTCCGATTCCATGTATGCGCAACTAACGTATATATATTTTGCGTAATTAGTAGTTAACACTTTGAACTAAAAAGTTAACAACAGAAGTTGATTCCATGTACGCGTTATGCGATGCCCATATTTGGTCTGAGTATTGTGAAACTCTTGTGAGCGTTCCGGCGAACACTCACAATGCGCAATATGCATTACGCATACATGGAATCAACTTCTACTATTTTAGTGAAAAGTGTTGAATACGCGTTACGCATTACGCACTAAGGACACATGGAGTACCGGCCTTATTTACTATTGTCTCCCCTCAAAAGATATGAATATTGTTACAGCATTAAAACAAGCAAGTCCATTATGGAGCAATGAGAGGCCACCATGCACGTGTAAAGACCCGTTCGACACGACCATCATGATCACGTCGCTTTCTTTATGTCTGCTTTGGACATGTTGATTTTGTTAGAATAACGTTTTAAACAGTTGCGCCAGCCAGTCGTTTTCATCGTTTATGGTGGGAGATGTCATGAATAGATTGGCCCTCTCACCTTGATATAAAATTGACAGATATTCTATTTATTATATGATGAAATCCTTCTAATAACGTCAAAAAAGGCCAATTTCATGTTGAGCGGCCGCTTGGAAGAGCCCGTCACCGCGGAAACTGTGTGACGTCATAGGAGAATTCATGACGTCAGACCATTGTTACATGACGTCAAACTCTTGAACTTGACGTCACTAGAGTGGTGATAAAGTTTATCACCACTCAGTAGAGTGACGATAAAGGTTATCGCCACTGTAGCCAGATAGAGGGTTTATTTCACTGATAGAACAGAGTATCTCACCTTCAATCGTGAGGTAGAAAAGTTAAATATTTTCACTCGTGGCTGCGCCACTCGTGAAAATATAACCTTTCTACCTCACTCGATGAGATAAACATGGTATTAGTCAAGAAAAGACAGATATTCTCTATGTATTTCACTCGGTTACTCTTCTCCTACTGACGTTCTTTAGATCAACAGTTCTGTAAATCTCATGACCTTACACTTCATTCAATAATATGAAGATTATAAAAGGAAACGAGAAAGATCATATGGAAGTAGTAACTAATAGAGAATGTACGGTCTCCATATTTCACTAATTGCTCCTAAGTAATCATAATACGTCTTATTCAATTTAATGAGCTTCAATGAAAACACATTCGAAATAATTACTGATAAAGCAAGATCTTAAGCGTAATACTAGTAACAAGGTTAATGAACTTGAACGAAAATGGATCACATGGAAGAAGAAAAATACGGTCTCATATGTATTCATTATGTAGTTAATAGGAATTAGAAAATAAGAATGCAGAAAAAGATAGTTAATAACTTTGAAAGGAAATAGATCTCCTATAGTAATAGCGAAGAAGGAATACTTAGTGAAAATTGCTTTATCAATAGGAAACCATGGAAAATGCTAAATATATCTACTTCGCAAAAGGGTTCTATGACAACAGGAATAGTAAAACAATCACTCTTAACAAGCATTCGTACATGATATGAAGACACATTTATCTTGAACCATCAGGTAATTCTGTAAACATAAAACATTGTATTAGTACTAGAACTGTAGGAGAACTTTGGGTTGATAAGTTCTTGCACCATTGTACAGTTAAGTGAAGAGTGCACGCGTGGGAGGTGTGACGTCATGGCTAATTGACGAACGATTTTATGAGATTCAAATCACCCGACTTAACACTGTTCCTCCTGCAAATTGATGAGTGAAGTGATACCATTGTCCCATGAGAGCGCCCTGCTGGAGATTGATAACTACTGACCTTTGTAGCGATAATGCTTCTTGTGTTTCAATTGAATTGAACAATTACTTGATAAAACATATTATTGATTATCCGTGTATGTCACGTATTTTAAGTGTGTTTACATTTCCGATTAGAGTCGGTGTTATCAGATAATTGTTATCAAATGCACTTTTAAGACAATTTGAACTTCTAAAACTTTCTAGAACACACTTTGATTGTTAAATTTTAGATTACATCGAAACTTTTATCACCATAGATGTGACCTTAACACGACATTTTACTTAACGTCTAACTGCAGATAATTGTAACAGGACTTAATTGATTTCCCACATCCTAAGTCGTTTTCACAGGTCATTATTTCATAAGTTTGATATTTACAAACTGTTGTATTCATTCACCTAAACAGCTCGTAGAATGCAACCGAAAACATTTATTACAAATATTTAAATTGTCAATTTCTCTTCACAAGGGTCAATATCAATTGTGCACGTCACCACTGCATGTTTATGTAATATCGTCGCCTGCTCGTCGTGTGTTGCTGTGAATGACTCTCCAACATCGACGCCTTCTCTCTGACGTGCCCTGACTGTGCACGTAGGCACAGATAGATTACATTGATTAACCCATTCAGCCAGACGGTTATGCAACCGACGATCATTCAATACGCCATGTTTCTTCCTGGTGCAACGTATACTGCATAAA
This sequence comes from Steromphala cineraria, assembly GCA_916613615.1. Lineage (NCBI taxonomy): Eukaryota > Metazoa > Mollusca > Gastropoda > Trochida > Trochidae > Steromphala > Steromphala cineraria. The sequence goes on from OU744725.1 coordinate 22,933,296, forward strand.
CAATCGATACCTACAAGGCTCAGGGCGTTTCATTGTATTTGATTACTTTGCAAAACACGTGCTTTGTGTAAATAGGTACCCACGTGTCTCGCCCCGGTAGCCTTCAAACACGTGTACGTGTGACCTTGACATCCAGAGTTAGGTGATATGCGTTGTTGTGAAAATATTTAGCGTCCACTTGAAAAGAGGTCAAAACTCATTACAGTATGTATACGGCGTTAAATACGGCTCTGGCATGCGCGTGCTTTGTATTAATAAGTTGACACATGTTTCGCCTTAAACCACGTATACGTGTGACCTTGACCTTGACCTTCCATTTTTTAAATCTATAGTTTATTAACATCAATTCGGAGTTTTTAGTGTATCGAAGACATAACATTTTTCTTCTTCTTCTTCTTCTTCTTCCTCTGTAAAAAAATCAAGACTTTTTACTGAAACTTAAAACAATTGCAATTTGGGGCTATCCGGTCCCTGGAATCATATCACAATCTCTTTTTTGTAAAAGAAAACTACACCAGTCATGTTTTTGTGCCAATAATCTGTATACATAATAATCTGTGCATGTAATGTTCGGAACAATAAAGGTCGCACATATATATATGTATATACATGTATACATATTATTATCATTGGTACGAAATCATATAAACTCGACAATACATACACATGTATTCGGGAGGACACAATCTGCTGAAGATCTGCACATTTTCATCAACGGACTATTGCCCATAATGGGATTCGAACCTCACCAACGGTATGTCACCGATAGAACACGCTGTCATGCATGAAAAGATATATGTATATATACTAGTTGGCTTGTTCCTAGTATAGCCTATTATACAGACTCTAAATTAAGTATTGTTCAGGCCTCCTTTTCATTTTAATTCAAATGAGAAACTAAAATGATACAATTAGCCATGAACTTTTTTTTTCAGGGACTATTTGTTAGTCTAGGGTGTTCAAAGGAAGCAACTGTTGCGGGCGTGATCAATCTGGTGGACGTATTGAGTATCAGTGGTTTAGTCATCATACAAGACTGACGTCACTTTCACGTCCTCCACGTGAACCGTGACATCAATTCGAATGAACATGCGTTGAACATCAACTGATAATGCTGAACACAAATATTGAATTTTCGGTAAACTGATCACCTTGAGTGTTTGTCAACATTGGTTTCATTGTTAGAACTTTCCCAGCCTACGTCACACCTTCTTACGTGTGGTGGCAGTATTTACTAAATAACAAACTTATGTTAACATATTGCACTGCCCGTCTGTTGTCACTCTGTGACAAAAATGGTAGCAATAAGTCATAGCTAAAACAATGGCACATTTTCTTTCATAGGTTTTCTTATATTTTTCATGGAAAACAAGATAATATTTCCTAGGGCGATTGGACATTTAATAATATCGAAAGGCCATCATACAATCTAATAAATTCAGATCAACAGGGTTTCTTATTAGGTCATTCTGTTGGCCGTCCTACTTAACTATCGAATACAGTTTGTCAATATATTCTAACCAATCAGTTTGGCGTTTAACCAATTAACAGACAAAAAAATTAACAGCTCATTCATTTGTTTAACTGTTATGGGTCTATTTCTTAGCTTAGCCTCAAATCCCGTAAGATCTTCTACAAACACATGACCTTTTGTCGCTATATAGTGAATAGAGCAAGGGCATAAATTATATTCCACAGTTGGAAAACTACGATGAATGAAGATAATAAGATGAATTGAATCTTTCAAAGTAATAATAAAACTTTCTAAAACGGCGATGTTTATTTCAAGTTTCATAGTTTGGAAAAATAACGGGAATTTTGTTTTGTCATTGTGAATGCGACGACAAAGTAACTCAACCCATGGTGTGTAAAATAAATAGAGGATACTTAATGTAGTTTTCCAAATACCAGGCTTATTTCATCAAGTGTCAAGGATAAAGTTGATTTTTTTCACGATGGCGCAGCCACGAGTGAAATATCAACTTTCCCCATATCATGAGGTATTTGGTATTTGGATATCTACGTACATAAGTATTCTTATGATTGCAAAATAGTTGTTAATGAAATATGTATTTAAAATGACTTTAAAGGGACAGTAGCACCTTTTCTGATAATTTTATATTTCAAAATTTTCACTGATAATTGTATGTTAAGATTATTTTGATAGTGTCAAAAATCTCATAACACAAACCAATTATCCATAGTCAGAGGACAAAGTATGAAGATTCACCTAAAATCCATGGACGGCCATTTTGTGTGAACACCTTTAATTCAATGGAAAATGGAATCACATGGCTAAACTTTACATTATATATTTGAATTATTACTTCTACATTTAGTTTAAATAAATTACATATCAATTGGAACCATTAATTTTTATTTTCCTGACATCACCTTATATTCCCCCTAAAAACGTGCTACTGCCCCTTTAAGACTGGAAAGTTAACCTCATTTGTTCACATAGCTGAAAGTAGTTCCGGAACCCGAACATGACGATATAATATAATATCGTCACTGGTCACAGTGAAAATATAGGATATCGTCACTGTTGCCTGATAGACAGTTCAGTTTCACAGATAAAACACAATATTCATCGTTTATCATATAATAAATATTTATTCCCAATGTTAGATTTGACATAAAAATAAAGGATCAACATTTCACCTCCATTTTATAAATTAGTGTTACAAAGTTACTTATATATAAAACATGTTACATACATTGTCACGTGGCAACCTGAACCGTGGACGTAACATCGCCCACGATATTACAAAACTCAGAGATAGCTCTTAACTTACATGGCAAACAATTATCAACGCGTTGGCTTAAAATTAGAAGTGTGTTTGTTTCACCTGTAAGTATATGAAGGTTACGTATAACATAAATACCAGCAAATTAATGTGTCGTCACCTGGTAATGGTCGAATTACTAAATATCCTTTGTTTATCATTGTTTTGGTTATGCAAAAACACAAACCGATGATTTTTTCGATCGTTATTCGTATAAAGTACGAAAGGAATTAGAAAAGGCATATACATCGATGTACATTTGTGTAAGATCATCAAACAATTATGATAAAGTCCTAGTCTGTCGAATACAAAATATGTAATTATCTCCTGTCCGGAAATGCCAACAAATGCTTTAAGGACACAGAAGTACGTTGTTATATAAATGCTCTGCCCTATTGTACAGTTCGATTGTTAACTATCTGTCAATGTACAGTTCGATTGTTAACTATCAGTCATTGTACAGTTCGATTGTTAACTATCAGTCAATGTACAGTTCGATTGTTAACTATCAGTCAATGTACAGTTCGATTGTTAACTATCAGTCATTGTACAGTTCGATTGTTAACTATCAGTCATTGTACAGTTCGATTGTTAACTATCAGTCATTGTACAGTTCGATTGTTAACTATCAGTCATTGTACAGTTCGATTGTTAACTATCAGTCATTGTACAGTTCGATTGTTAACTATCAGTCATTGTATAGTTCGATTGTTAACTATCAGTCATTGTACAGTTCGATTGTTAACTATCAGTCATTGTACAGTTCGATTGTTAACTATCAGTCATTGTATAGTTCGATTGTTAACTATCAGTCATTGTACAATTCGATTGTGAACCATCAGTCATTGTACAGTTCGATTGTTAACTATCAGTCATTGTACAGTTCGATTGTTAACTATCAGTCAATGTACAGTTCGATTGTTAACTATCAGTCAATGTACAGTTCGATTGTTAACTATCAGTCATTGTACAGTTCGATTGTTAACTATCAGTCATTGTAAAGTTCGATTGTTAACTATCAGTCATTGTACAGTTCGATTGTTAGCTATCAGTCATTGTACAGTTCGATTGTTAACTATCAGTCAACTGGCCTGAACGCAAAATTCGGTGAGTAATCAGGCTGCGTAATATAACGAGGTTGGTGAACGTATCTGGGCAGAGACCTAGCGTATCCATTTCCTGTAGCGTATCGAGGGACCTTGAGGACGTATCCACCGTGCTGTAAATACGATGGGTTTGTGTATCCACCGTAGTCGTAGTATCTTGGCGTTTGTATAGCATACGCGCCTGGTTTAGGGGACTCCGCGTCCAGATACATCAGATGTTGGTTAATGTCGAGACGATCTCGAGTCTGTCACAGAACAAAGAACATATAGGTAGGGAAGAACACGTAAATGATGTATACAATTACCATCATTGTTTTCTTTATTACTTTCATAATGCTTATTATTTCTTATCTTAACATTATGACTTCGTGACATGAAGATTGAATATTAATTAACCTGGAATGAGTTTTTAGTGTATTCAAATATAATATAAACCATTATTTCACATTTTGAATAACTGAATGTCAAGTATACAAATGTATTAGATTTAGTACATATTTGATATTTAATTTGCAACATTATTAGTTATATTTTAATAGAATAGAATGTCAAATACCATTTTGAGACAATATTCTATATGAAATATTATAAGAAAGTGTAAATTTAATCAGAAATATAATTCTATTTTCCCAATGCTTGTTGATCAGACATGAACGAAACATAATTAGTATAAATTAAACAAGTATCAGAAAAGTCATCTCTACCTGAGTGGAACAAGCATAAAAGCAGTTAGTATAAATTGAACAAGTATTAGAAACGTCATTTACCTGAGTGGAACAAGCATAAAAGCAGTTAGTATAAATTGAACATTAGAAACTCATTTACCTGAGCGGAACAAGCATAAAAGTAGTTAGTATAAATTGAACAAGTATTAGAAACGTCATTTACCTGAGTGGAACAAGCATAAAAGCAGTTAGTATAAATTGAACAAGTATTAGAAAAGTCATTTACCTGAGTGGAACAAGCATAACAATAGTTAGTATAAATTGAACAAGTATTAGAAAATTCATTTACCTGAGTGGAACAAGCATACCAAATGCCGATGACGACTGAGATGAGGAGGAAGACCCAGCCCACCACCGCCATCACTCCCGCCCCCACCCCTAGACCCGATATACTCCTCAGGTCAGTACACGCCCTGTCTGAGAGGCTGATTGGGGGAGAGGGCAGGTGACTGAAACGTGCATAAAATCATGCATTAACACATTAAACTTCATAGTCTGTTAGCAAGACCCTGAAATAAGATAATAGCCAATGAACAGATAAAAAATGACTTGAGAGTTTGATTTTAGGTAAATGAAATAATCTCACTATCCTTTAAATTTTTCCAAGTATATTTGTCACATTATATCTCAACATATTTTATTTTTATTTATCATTGATGTAATAGTTATTGACCAGATTTTCCTTTCAGAGTCTTATTATTGGATTCGAACTTCATACAAGATTGTTAATCACAGGAAGTATAACAATTTGTGTTTAATAAATTGGATTAAACCCTCATAAAATATCCGCCCACATACATAACCGGGGGCGATCTTACAATATTTTTTTAAAATATTTTGTGAAGGAAAGACTGGTAAAGGCGTGGCATAAGCTTTCTCAAAATCCACGAAGACGTAAATTAATAAACTATATAAACACATGAGAATATGTACTTCTTTGCAAATTGTTAGAACTTAAGTCTTTGTGAAATAAACTAAATATATTTCAACCGTTTTAAGAATATGTAATCTTATAGCATTTATGAAATGAACACGAAGCTTGCAAAAAGTTATTGCTATGTAATTGATAAATAAAATGCAATTTTGGAAAGTTAGCTATATCGTATATGAAGTAATACACATGTAGGCCTTTGTAATGTATATGTTTTAGAGTCGAAGTGCACATAGTGTCTGTCATCGCAGAATGCTTAAATTGTAATATGTAGTTTTGAGGATTGTGGAGAAGAACCTTGGTGATATAAACACACCTGCATGTCTTGAAGTTGAACATTGTCTCGGCACTGATTGGTGGTAACGCTCCCAGGAACAGCGTTGCCATGGTTGCCAACCCAGCTATATTGAATAGAACCTGAGCCACGTACTGAAAGAGAATTGCCAACATTTCGGTTATATTTTACGGCGCTTCGTCAGTCAAATAAGCGCATTTTCACTTGATCTAAGGTAAAACAAGTCAAAGAAAATTATTTCGAAAAGTGATGTTATTCTATATCTCAGACGTCGAAAAAGAGCATCATAGCCATCAGTTCTCTTTGACAGAATAATGTAAACGCCAATCGCTTTTATCTGATAAGCATTATATATTTTCTTAAGGGTAAAGTAATGTCTGTTATTACATTATCGGTACATTAAGCCGAACAAGTGTACATTTCCTTTTATAAATAATTGTTTTCATAGAAATACGTAAAACATAAAAATGGCTTCCTAAGAAAATCAAATGGTACACCTAAAAGACATTTGATTAACGTATCAATATCATATAAACTTAATGATTGGTCTATCGTCAAGCACTCAATATCTTAAAGAAATAAGTATATTTCAAATGCGGCTCTTTTTAAAAATTGACAGAGAGTTTTTTTGGCATACGAAGTCAAACTAATGAAATATGTTTTCGATCAAAATCCCGACTTTGAATGGCTGTATTTTCGCTCTAATGTACTGATTGACCTTTAACTTGTTATGTTCAGTAACAGTTAGTGGTTCCCAATGTAATAACATCGATTTCAAATTTTGACATATGTGATCCTATCAACATACTCTGTGTCTCTTTAAGCGTTTTCGAATAATGAAGACATCAAACTTACACCACCCTTCATTCTGTAAAACGATGCAATGCCACCAACTACTCCAGGAAGAATGAACTAAAATAGGAAAAAAGATCATTGCAAAACATTAAATCATATTAGCGCCGCTGATCTTTCACATATTGAAACAGAAATAATAACAATATCGGCATTTCATTTTATCAATTTAGTAAGTTCCCACTTAAGTACAACTGGTCGTCGATTATTACGCACTCGATTACTGAAACCTTTCATGTCATGCAGTAAAATACCAAAACCGGTCTACTCGTGACCTTCCTATGGTCGCTTTCGCTCGGTTGGATATCGTCGGAGGGACGCTTGTTTTACATAATCCGTATCTATTGAGACATCGTTTAGTATTCTCACATCATATCACACTCATTCCATCATGCTTGGTTATATCGTATTCTGCTATGATGACCACTCACACTGAAGCCTGCAATCCAGTAGGGGGCGTGGTGATTGTCCGGGTATATGGACAGGTTGGAGTGGGCTGTAAATACTAAACCAACCTTTCTGTACAGCAGTCCTACCAACAAACTGTAAACTACACCTGAAAATAGAGAAAATGCTTGGATTATCAACGTTTATATTTTCTGGTGTTGCGCTGTTATTGGTGGTTGTTGGTGTAAATTGTTTATTATGACATTAGGAAGGCAGTCTAAGTAAACCTAGCCTCAATAATACTCGCTGCACTCCCGATATTGAGTCTAGCGAAACGTAGTAACGACCCGGCTCGCGTCAGCCGATTATCGAATCGACCAATCAGGGCTCGGCTTACCAAGCGGCAATAGTCTGCCTTCGCACGTGTAACGTTGGAGGGTCATAGGTCGCCTAAAGGTCGGCTGACGCGACCTCTAATTAACTGTATCTCGCTAGACTCAATATCGGGAGTGTAGCGAATATTATTGAGGCTAGGTTTACTTGACTGATTAGAAGAGAGACATGATATTATTTACTATGTACTATGATCAGCCAAGGGGCACAATGTATGGATTGATTTGGTTGTGCGTGGTGTGATTGTGTGTGGTGTTGTTTACAGTAGTGTGGTGAGGTGTGGAGGTTTGTGTTGTGTTGTGAGGTGTGGAGGTTTGTGTTGTGTGGTGAGGTGTGGAGGTTTGTGTTGTGTGGTGAGGTGTGGAGGTTTGTGTTGTGTGGTGAGGTGTGGAGGTTTGTGTTGTGTGGTGAGGTGTGGAGGTTTGTGTTGTGTGGTGAGGTGTGGAGGTTTGTGTTGTGTGGTGAGGTGTGGAGGTTTGTGTTGTGTGGTGAGGTGTGGAGGTTTGTGTTGTGTGGTGAGGTGTGGAGGTTTGTGTGGTGTGGTGTGGTGTGGTGTGGTGTGGTGTGGTGTGGTGTGGTGTGGTGTGGTGTGGTGTGTTGTGTTGTGTTGTGTTGTGATGTGATGTGATGTGATGTGTTGTGTAGTAAAGTGTGATGTGGTGTATTTAGTTGTTGTAATGTGTTGCAGTGTGTGGTGTGATGTGTATTTTTTGTAGTGTAGTGTGGCGTTGTGTCTTATAATTGGATGTGGTGTGGTGTTTTATAGCGTAGTGTTTTTTTGTTGTGTTGTGTGGTGCTGTGTAGTGAGATGTGATGAGGTATTATGTGGAGTGGTGTTGTTTTGTGTTGTTGTGTGGTCTTGTGTTGTGTGGTGTAGTGGTGTCGTTTACTAGTGTAGCGGTGTGTTGAATTGTGTATTTTTGTGTGGGTAGTGTCGAGAAATGACATATATCTAAAGACAACTTATTTTTATTGAATTAAAAAATCTTTATTCATTTATATTGACTACTTCAGTAAAACATAGCTCTTCACAGAGTCCCACAAGGGAGTCGCATGAAGCCTATGGTAATTTCTAGACATGTCCCTATCGTACACGTGTAAGATCATATCCATAGTCAGCTTCAGAATTATAACAATTTTGTAATTTATCATATTGGCGTGTTATTGGCACTTTAACACTACAGTGAGACAATCATTTAGATCAACAGACTTTTATTTTAAGTCAAACTGTATTAACACCTATGAAACTGTCGATCTAAATCTATTTACATTGGCATTGAGAAGACATGTTTGACGTGGCTGTATCCGGGGCAGAGTAACAGATACTCGCTTAGTTTCGGAAGTTGGATAATGTAGGCATTTCAGCACCGGCATCGGTATCGACCGATATAAACCAAAATTTAACAGCCAGGCGTCAACACCACACTGACATTGTCAACATTCAACATTCAACAATCAACATCAACATAAGTATCAGGTAATAAGTATTTCAGAATGTTTGATTAATGTTAACACCGGATGAATGAAACACGTGGAGATAAACTCGATATTGCAATAGTGCAGATAGGGGACTAATTTCCCGGCTCTGCTTTGTTTGCTTTTAAAAGAGGACACGCTGTTTGCATAAAAGTTCTCTCTTTATAATGTTTGAATTTTAACCAATTGGTTTGATATATATATTTATATAGCAGAAATCTCCAAATACACACTACCAAAATAGCTTTTGATCTAAATACCCTCAGGCTATTCTCTAGTATTAGTCTACTCTGCAAGCAGCCCTTTAAGTAGGTTAAATGATGAATATGTACAGTCAATAGGGTCACATAATGTGGATATAATGTCTTATGTAGATGTTATCACCTGCTGAATCTACAGGTATGCAGGTGATTGCCCGGTAAATAATCTACCTCTTCATTTAACAGCACATCCATGCAACACGCTCTGTTGCCCTCACGGATGTTATTTGCATTGACATTTAGATTGGTTATCTATAATATTTAGATCATATTGAAATACATCCAATCCAATCAAATACATCCGCTTGTTGAATGTCCTCTACATAATATTGACATTTTCCACAGTTTAAGCTTCCTGTTTGCCTTAATGAAGAAAATATATAACTTAATGTACGTTTTACAATCACCCGCTGTCACATTAAGATACATGTTTTTACTGCAAAGTGATATATTCACTCAATAAATTATATTAAACATGGATTGGTTTATCATCACTTATGTATTTGATATTTTAGAATTAAATAAATATCTTGATTACACACAAAAATCATAAAACTTGTTTGCAATATCGTTACAAAATTATATAAAAGCCTTTATTTTTTCATGTGTTTTCATAAATCAGTGGCCTTCAAAGATTGAAATTTAAAACTTTCAATTTTACTTGCTAATTTCGTTTCTTTATCACTTAACCGTGATGTAGAAGTTGACCCAAAGTACTTTAAGTAATCGAGTAGTTGAATTATTCAGGTCGACATATATAAACAAGTTACGAGTGAGAAAACTATGTGGACATGCATCATAAATAATACTCGAAATCCTTTTCCACAAAGAATATATCAAGAAAGCAAGTACAAATGGCACGTGGTTTACTTACCACAGACGACCACAACAACAGCAATAACTGCATTCAAACTACTGCTAATCGCCATTCTGGGTGCTCTCCGGGTTAGTGTATGAACAGACAAGGTAGGTATTCAATACGTTGAACTGTATAAATACGCCGAGCTTTTCTGTTTCACGGTATATTCTGGTCTTCTATACAAGCCAGGCTAGCTGAGGGGTTGATCACAAGTCGAGGAATCTCTCGAGCAGAGTGTTACGTGTCACTAGTAAGTCTTTCAGGTAAATAACGTCAGTGCTGAGCAATGTGGTGCAGATCACTGTATCCAGATTGTAATTCACATGGACGCTGGTTGTAAAGGTGGGAAAGATTCAATACAGTCAGTAAATAACGTACCCAATGAAGTCAACATCCGCGTTATGCTCATATGGGAGTACTGTCACTCAATACCGTGACGCTAAAATGAAGATGTCTGTCCAGAATCTTTTCCAGAAAAAAAGTACAAAAGTACAAACACAATTTCTTAAACGAATATCTTCAGCGATGACACAGTTTTCCAGTGTACATGAAATGCCACATCTACGATTCGAACAATCAAATGATTACAGCGCATGAGACTTCCTTTACAAATCTGTCCACATCCTGTACGTCGAATGTCACAATGCAGGATGAAGAAACACAAAATGAAGACGACTTTGACCCCAATAAAACTCTGCATTCATTCCTGTTACCAGGGTGCCGTATTAATGGCTATCAACGGTGGCCGCTTGCCTGACGGGATCATAAAGCAAGTGTTAACGACCAACTTCACAGTCGGATTAATCCAAGGAGGGTTGGGTCATGTCTACCTTCTATATAGTGTTGAACCATTACCAAGAATCGATCACAAGCGTGATAGTTCGAAACTACAACCATCTGAAAATTTCAGATTTCATCAATTTGAAAACCCTTTGTTCGTTTTTAATTCACGTCAACAAGAAACATTTTGAGATTATCTTTTAGATACGGTAATGTCATAATTGAGAAGCTGTGCATCTAATTTGCCAACGTAAGAAAGGAGAACAGTTAACAAAAAAAAGGCTTAATTTATCAACGAAATTGATACATTAATATCAGAGGCACAATCGGGATGTTCAACTCCAAGTGTAATGCCCTGAAATTTTCATCAAACTATAAGTGCGTTTACGTTATATTACTGTGACAACATCAATAAATCATGCAAAGCATTCCACTCAATCAAGTTTTGATTGACAACTAACTAGCTATTCAGGCTTTTCCATTTCTTGCCCCAAACGTGTTCAAATTAAGTCAGATGTTAGAAGATATGACTAAAGCTACCTTGATATGTGGCAAGAGAATGGTTTATATGTCAACTCGTCGAGCTACAATAGTTCTAACTACAGTGAAGATAGCGTTGGCGTCGTCTACGATAATACAAATAGAGTCATTGGATCTGTAGCTGATCAGGCGTCATATCAATTTTGCTTTAGGGTGTGGCAAATGTGGTTCTCCCCTTAGTAGGGTCCCAAGGATCACCAAATGTACAATTTAAATTCCTCCTTATCTAACTTAGGAGTCTGTAGACAAGGCTTCAGTTTTCTAGACCATAAGCTTCTGGAGAAAAAGATGAAAATAGGTTTTAAGAATGTGGCCCTTATTAGGGGCCAAAGGGTCACCAAAGTTATAAATTATATTCCTCACTAGTCAAGTAGTTGGTACATAAGGTTTCAGCTTTCTAGGCCTTACGCTTCTTCGGAAAAAGATGAAAATAATTTTTAAGGGTGTAGCCCCTGTGGACCATATTAGGGGTCACAGGGCCATAAAAGCTATATATCATATTCCTCACTAGTCAAGGAATATGTACACAAGGTTTCAGCTTTCTAGGCCTTACGCTTCTGGAGAAGAAGATGAAAGTAGTTTTTAAGGGCGTAGCCCCTGTAGCCCTTATTAGGGGTCACAGGGCCACAAAAGCCACAAATTATATTCCTCACCAGAAAAGGAGTCTGTACACAAGCTTTCAGCTTTCTAGGCCTTACGCTTCCTGAGAAGAAGAAAATAGGTTTTAGGGTTTAGTCTAGGCACAAGTTTTCCCGTCTGCGCATGTCTAAACTGACGTCATAAAAAATTATGAAAAATTAACGTCATCTTCCATTGCCAACTACAAATTAGCAAATTGTTACATCGTTTACCTATTAATATGATGACACGCGTTTTTTGCGCGGAAATGGTGGCAAAACTTTAATATAATCTTTAAAACATCGATATTCTGCTAAGCAAAATTTATTTACGACAACCGAACGACTTACGACATTGTTTTGTAAACATCGATCACTGCCAAGTTGATGTGACATAAATCGCTGAAACCGTGTCTCAACAAGTGTCATTTGAAGGCATCTTGTCAATTAAGACAAACATAAGTTCTCAGAGAAAACAACAAGATCACACGAACCGCATTAGAGGAATTGCAACCAAACCTAAACCTTCGACAATGTCACGGCGCAACACTGAAATGTCATCCAAAGTTCCTTGCTGTCCGAGGTGTGAAGGAAGAGCGGTTGAGATCTGAGACTTTTGCAGTCAGCGGCCTAAAGTCTTATCACACGCCCCTCAGTTTTACGGTAACAGATTAATGAGGTAAGATGTATCTTTTCAAGTTATGATTAATGATAATCATTTCCTTAAAACCAGCCACTCCAATATAGTCCTAAATATCTTTAATGAGTCACAAAATTAAAATAATCAACGTGAAATAATATTCACGTCTTTGATTTAAACTCGAGGTAAATTGTCTTATTTTACAACAATGTCAAAGGCCTAAACAAAAAGAACTTTACAAAAACAATAATGTTGGTGTTAATTTTGATAAATATTTGGAATAATTATGTTTGTTGAGGTATTTTGGTAATATCATATGATGAAAGATAAAAAGAATATGTCAATATATTTACTGAATATTTCTTGATATTCAGACTAGACATGAAAAAATGATGACATAAGCGAGACAGTAATTGCCCAATAAAATCGATCAGTGATAGATGACAGTCCTGGCAGAATCAATCTCAGGATATTTCCTGGACTAAAACTGAATAAACTGGGCCACAAAAGCTATAAATTATAATCCTCACTAGCCAAGAAGTCTGTACACAAAGTTTCAGCTTTCAAGGCCTTTTGGTTGTGGAGAAAAAGTCAAAATTATACAAAATTTACGGACGGATGGACGACGGACGGACGGCCGCCGGACACCATGCCATGCCATGAGCCCATCGGGCCTTACAGGCCAAATGAGCTAATAAAAATTTAACATATGGCTTCGAGATATACAATCTTAACATAATAACAACATTATAATCCCGATGTAAATTTTATACGGATAAATTTAGACTAATTCGTGTCGTTCAAACAAAGCTTCGCCCTGCTACCTTATAAACAAAAAGAGAGGACGTTATGCCAGTTATTAATGCGCACATTCATGTTGAGAACAGCTTCTCTATACGAGTTTATGGCAATTTTATGATTGGCCGAAAGCTATCAAAGGTACCACCAGGGGAATATTGCTATCATACATCTGTAACAGGATTTCATTTTAGTATCTGTAGAAATTTGCTGCACTTTTAATTTGATTCTCTGCGAGTTATAACGTATATTCAAGTGCTTCACCCCAGCAGATTTAATGTTTGTTTTGAGTCGGAAGTCTTCTCGTTTCAGTAAATTATTTTTGACTTTTTGACTCTTTCGACTTTTTGAGCATCCTAAACACTTCTCTTTTAGGCTTCTGATTTCCCCGTCATGTTTTTGAAAATTCTAGAGTCGTGTAAGTTTCAAAATCCCTTCCTCGTGCTAAGATATAAACTTTTAAACTGCAGGAACCAATTAATGGCCGTGTCAGAATCAAGCTATCAACATGCGGATGAGAGAAACAAACTTTTGTAAAATATATTTTATTTCAAAGTAATGATGTACGTTAATAATCTCTTTCTCTTCAACCGATAATCTGCCCGTTGTTGTCGAATCCATTATGCTTCAGATATGGGGGTGCAGGAAGATCCGTATTCTGTCCATAAATGGCGCACTTCTTAAAATCACATGGACTCTCCCGCCATGCATAGCGAACACCCACTGCGTTCTTTCCTGCACAACCGGAAGTTGACAAGACAACCGTGCTGTCTGTGTGAGACTTGATGGGAGCGGCTGTCCACGTGTCATGGGCCTGACATTTGGTGCTGGTAGAACAACACACCTGCAACATTAGGTGATTCAGTTGAATAAGTTATTTCATAATGAACTGCCCTGGCGAAACCTTTATTTGTAAGCTAATGAAGGAGAGGTCAAGCAGCCGTGACCCGATATCCAGACACGTATTTGCACGACTGTCATAAAACATTACATGAAACCTAATAAACATCACTAGATCACTGCTGCAAGAGAGGCGACTATAACTGTACACACAATTTCATACATCAGAGTATATTACTTTTTTATTCAAATTATGAAATGTACAAAGTTTATTGTTAAACAATGTTATCGACATATCTAACATTCTTGACATACATTTAAACACCGTAGGACTCCTAATTAATGTTATCCAGGATGATACATTACGGCAAGAAGATCTTATAAATGGAGTAGATTTAAAGCTTTTTTGAGGGATGAAATATGCTAAAAGACAACCAGTCCTCACATCAAATCCACTGTTTGTCCTGACTGAGATTGGGCCATGTAAATAGGTAATGGTCATCGTGTGGGCTGCAGCGCTGTTGGTCACTGTCTTCGGGAATGGTCCTTGAAACATCACGTTCTTCTCGTTGTATGCTACTGCACGTGCTCCAAGAACCAATCGACTAGCAACGTCTTGTTTATCACGTGGATGTATGCTGAAAATAAACTTAATAACTTACGAAAAGTATAGGAAAGGTCTTTACGACATGGCTTCCCTAGAGAATCAAAAGATGACGATTGTTGTTTTACTAGGGACAATCAGGAAGAATTGTTGTGTTAAATCAGGATTTGCAAACCCTGACCTCATGTACGGCTTTCAATTTTCTTTTCGGTATATTCACACATAATCGCAAAATAGAGGTCTTTTTGTCTCCTACAAAGAAAATATGTTTTTGCTTAGACAAAATCAGAGAAATTGGGTTTGTCAATTTTTCACTGTAGAAAAAATATATAGTTGTTTAGTCCTGTGTGAACTGATTACCAAGCACATTCACAATTCGAAAATGGAATTAAACCTACCCTACAGAACAATCATATCAACAAAATTGAACAAAATTCAGGTTGTTAAATGTTTTACCTTCCTAGTGGAGAATGAAAGTCTGGAAGATCAAGTGCAACTGCCATGAAAGTGTTCTGCATCTTTGCATTAGGAACAACTCCATGGTTGACAGTCTGGGCGTATCTCAGAGCAGGGAAAGTTCCCACTGCAGTAGTATGTTTGTTGGCTGCAAGCTGCCAATATATAATCAATAGTCACATAAACGTGTTGCACACATCCGTTTGAAATTATAGATTCTTCGTTGCCAATATACTCATCAGCATACTAATAATGTGACAAACCTAACAGCATTGATATCAGATCTTATTATAACAATGTTGTATATCATTATACCAATCAAAGATCATCTCACCACCATCAGGGTAATGAAGATATAACATCATCAACTTTGCCATTTACAGCATTAATTTCAGAACTTATCGTTACACATTCATCATCATTATTCTTTGTTCATCGTCACATTGATTAATTGCAAGATTCAAGATTCAAGATGTTTATTTGTAGAAAGGCCAAAGACCCAAAGTACAATATTGATTAATTGTTATACTAAACCAACATTTATATTACAAGGCATTATGGATATAGTTTGGAAAGCTTGGCTGATTTCCCTCTGCTAAATTTGCACGAAGTTACGAATTGAAAAATATAATTCATGTTCTGCTGCTGATTGAAAACTGATTTAGGAAACTAAGTTAGCTGATGACCGCAAAGAGAAACATTTTTTAAATGTTTCTGGCTTCCGCCCCCCCCCCCCCCCCCCCCCCCCCTAATTGAACTGATAAAATGATTTAATGGGGCAGTAGCACGTTTTTTTTTTTGGGGGGGGGGGGGGGGGGGGGGGGGGGGAATATAAGGTGGGTGATGCCGGGAAAATGAAATGGTTCCAATTGAAAGACAATATATTTAAACTAAATGGAGCAGTAATAATTCAAATATATAACGTAAAGATTAGCCATGCGATTCCTTTTTCTTACACGAAATGAATTAAAGATGTTCACAAAAAATGGCCTCCAATGGATTTTATGTGAATCTTCATACTTTGTCTTGTGACTATGGATGATTGACTTGCGTAATGAGATTTTTGACACTGTCAAATAATACATTTAACATTAACTTACAATTATCAGTGAAAATTTTGAAATACAAAATTATATAAAAACGTGCTACTGCCCTTTTTTAAGTTATACTTGTAATGTCATCTGCATCATAGCATACTTGATCCTACAGATTTTGCACTTGAAAGCATGTAAAGGCTTTGACAGCAATCTAGAATAAGCTGAACTTTTCATGGTTTGACCATATCGATGCTTTTTGAAATGAGATACTTTCACGATGTTATTTTGTACCTGCACAAATCCAAAGGGGAAGTCCACGCTGGTTTCACCCAAGGAGGCCTTGTTGAACTTGCTCCTCCAGTCGTTGATCATGGCCGGGAACTGACACGAGTACTTGCTGGCGTGGGCCGCGTTAGCTTCACCTAGAACATAAGTGGCATAGAGATTGCAAAGAGTGTTTACACTTACTTGAATTTATTATCCAGACGGTTAAACAGAATATTGCTAAAAGTGTAAAAAAGAGCACATATCACTTCTATCTAGGGATGAGTTCAGTTTGAAATGAAATATATCGTCATTTATAACGTCCTATTACGTCACAGTAAAGGATCGTCTTAGGGAAGAAGGCCATTTTCGGGATTTGGGAATATGTAGAAATATTGACGGTTTTTAGAACTGTTTATCATTTAAAAAGATAAAAATAGGTTAAAAGCGCAAGGCCCCTTTGTCCTATATTTTTGTCCGCATGGCAATATAATCCGTAGTTCTTCATCTGTACATGAGACAATTGGTGTCTGGTGACCATGCTATCCAACTAGAATATCAGACCTTTGTGATAATTTGGCCAAAATTCCATTCTTTAGACCATATACAATGACAAATTGTTACATACGTTGAAGGTTCTGTTTACATTTAATGGAAGATATATTAACATTTCAAAATATTTCAAAATAAACCCGAATCCTACAAATCATATATATAGTGGAATATTGTAAATTAATGGCATTTTCTTAACATACCTTGATACCAAATACTTCCATAAATTGTCATTCCAAGCAGTGGGTTTATCATGGCATTCCACAGAATGGAGTTACCATGAGGGCCACTGAAATATCAAAAGACAAATAACTGAAACAATCAGGAACAGCACTAACACTCTACGCACTTACGTCATCGTAATAAAGTTTAATAAAAGCTTACTAACCTTTTTCTGCTTCTATTCGTTCATTTAAGAAATGGATTCATAATGTCTTCACCAATTGCTTTATTGACAGTTTGAAGCTGTAGCTTGTTTATGATAACAGTAGTTGAAGTACCTAAATAGTTATTAGGGTACCAGCCTACTCAATTGCTTTATTAACAGTTTGAAGTGTAAAAGTTTAACTGTAGCTTGCAAATGATAACAATAATTGAAGTTCCTAACTACCGTTTAGTGTGATGAGAGCAGGTGGTTATAGCATCAGGTGAAGACCAGTCCTCTATAGGGGTACCACCCCACGCAGAGTCCACTAGTCCAATGGGATACTTCCGGTCTGCGTGTAGATATTCCCCAAACAGCCAACACACAGCAGAAAACGAAGTCATGGACCCTGTTGAATGAGTAATTTAAAGATAAAATTTCCTTTGCCATATGCCATATAAATCAGAATGACCTGATGTAAAGGTGAACGATTAATGTGTAATGATACTGTGATGCAAAATAAAAAACCATGCCAAAAATAGCATTTATATAAGAGGCGAGTTTAAAAGAGAATGAGTAATGTGTTCACTTGTTGTTGGTTTTGTCCAGTGAGTTGAGATTCCTTTGGCCCCAAAGTCTGTGAATGCTGTGTGAGACTGCACTAGACTGGCCTTGAAGATCCTGATGTCGGTCAGAGCTGTAGAAGCGGCTATCTCAGCAGTGTGGTTCAGAACCTGTTGAAGAAGAGGGTTCAGTTAAAACTTAGCTGTGACTTACCTTAGCATTTCTTTCTAGTCATATTTTTATATTAACGACATTGAGCTTATATGAAAAGCGATTTATAAAAGTATTGTTTTACTGTTATTAAGATAGTATTTATCAGTTTAAAATCGTTTTGTACAACTCTTATTTTATTTTTGTGAAATGTCAGGTAAGTTGAATAAGAGGTTAAAAAGTATTATATAAATGTATTGATAATGTTTGACTGAATTGGGTTTGATTAATGTTTTCAATGAACTTTTAACATTTGATTTTACTAATTTATTACTACCTAGAGTTTTTCGAATTTAGTTGAAATAATCACTACGAAATGTCTCAAGTTGTTCTATAGCTTAATGTGAAACTAAAGACATCTTTTGATGTGAGTGATGCTCCATGCCAGGTTATATATTATTCAGTGGTTGACTCACATGACCAGTTGTGAAGCCCATGTTGCTCTGTCCAGAACAGATCCACACATCTCCAAAGAGAACATCGTTGATTGTGACTGAACCTTCACTGGAGGATGCAGTCACTGTATGGGCAGTCACATCAGTCACAGCCGGAAGTTTCACTTTCCACATGCC
This sequence comes from Steromphala cineraria, assembly GCA_916613615.1. Lineage (NCBI taxonomy): Eukaryota > Metazoa > Mollusca > Gastropoda > Trochida > Trochidae > Steromphala > Steromphala cineraria. The sequence goes on from OU744725.1 coordinate 22,952,207, forward strand.
CTTGCCTGCAGAGTCTTTAGCCACGGTAGTTGTCACTGCGGTCTGTCCAGAAACTTTCACAGTGACTGTGTCCCCTATTTTCGTGGCATGTCCCCACACCACGGCTTGTTGTGGTCCCCTCTGAAGAACCATGTGGCTCTGGTAGTAAGTGGCGAACTGAAGGTCGCCATGGCAACCTGGTTTAACAAAAAGATATGTAAAATGTCCATAAGAGACATTCTGTTTTTTTCTTATCTTTGGTTTCATAGTACAAGTTCAGTGATTCATCAGGTTTTGTCATATATACTTAATTGCTTCATATCCAGTGGAATATGTTTCTGCAGTTCATGATAAATAATTATTGATATATGATGAAGAGTAACCAAAATGGGCTATTCTGTGTAGGAAGCTTGCATCATGTCATAAGTGATGTTACAATATGTCTTTATTTATTTGAGTGAGAACAAAATATGTTTACAACAGTTATGATAGATATCGCGAAATAAAAGAACATACATGTCCTTTTTAGAAATGGAAAAAAATTAACTCCAGGACAATCAGTTTCGTTGGTCATTCAGTTCTTTAATGTAATTTGTTTTTTAAAATATTGAAAACAAAACATGATTTTTTTCCCATTAATACTGCTGTTACAATGATATACTTTGAGGTGGTATAAGACTTATTAAGTCAACATCATACACTGATAAATAACACTAACAAGGCTTAGAACATTTAGAACAAATATTCGTTTATCACTTACCAAGTACATTTATATGATAATTTGAACTAGGCCTGATTCGTAGAAGTGACACGTCAGCCAAAGATTTTTATGCAACGAAACATGTATCTTAACCTAAATCATTGCTTCTTTTCCAAAATGAATGTTTTTAAACGTTATCATCTCAGACCAAATGTCTCAGAATACCATATTTGTGACTTTGCTAAATTATCTTCACAAATTTTGTCTACCATACCATTTTGTCCATGCATAAAGTTGATAAAAGACATCGTGATATTGAATTCAAATATTTTACCTGCAATCGTGAGTGCTAGCAACACGTGAAGCAACATGTCCGGATCTGTAGAGAATAGTCCTCTAATCCTTAATGAAGTTGAGATGTTCACGTGACCATGCGAGTGTCCGTATGTCTTCAGTAGATTAGAAGAGATATGGAATAATTTATCTAACTTTAACCTTGGCCCGTCCAGGCCATATGTCAAAACTGAATATGGTTCTAATACAAATTTGGAATTCCCAATTTTATCGTTTTGCGACTTTTTCAAGTAGCTTTTGTCTTTAGTTTAATCAAAACCGACCGTATTTCGAGGGAAACAAAATATAAAGATGTGTATAAATTATGTGTATAAAGAAAACCGGGCTGGGTGTGGTTCGAACCCCAATAGAGATACTAGTTTTACACCCTTTTTCCTCGAAGCACAGTCGATTTTAATCAGACTGCTTTTGTCTTTTGAATAATTCTAATGTCTACTGATTTTGAAGAATATTTGCATATTTTTCTGCAGTGTATGTATACATGATATTGATTATTTTTTTCTACATCGTCTCTCAAATATTTTTCCCGTATGAATAGTTTGTGAGGTAGGTGTCTGTTATATATATTTTCGTTGAGTGTTGCAAAAACACATTTTCTTTTTCATAATCATAAAATTAGCTCAACATGGTTTGTGAACTTTCAAATTCATTTATATCTAAAAATATCTATAATATCTAAATCCTCCAAAATACAACCTCAAATAATATGTGATGTTCATCTCACCAGAGACAATCACAATTTTCTAATAGATCACATTCTATCTTCTATCTTTTGCATGTTCTATCTCTAAAGAAACATAAGAAAAACATTGTTGCACCCTTGTTTTAAACCTTTCAATTTAAAGGGGCAGTAGCACGTTTTTTGATAATTCTATATTTTAATTGTTTTCACTGATAAGTGTAAGTTAATGTTAAATGTATTATTTTAACAGTGTCAACAATCTCATGACACACGCCAATCATCCATAGACAGAGGACAAAGTATGAAGATTCATATAAAATCCATTGGCGGCCATTTTGTGTGAACACCTTCAATTCATTTTGTGTAAGAAAAAGGATGGCTTAACTTTAGGTTATATATTTGAATTACTACTGCTCCACTTAGTATAAATGCGCTGTCTATCAATTGGAACCATTAATTATCATTTTCCTGACATCACCTCATAATACCCCTAAAACCGTGCTACTGCCCCTTTAAAGTGGAAGTTATTGATTAAAAAATGGACATCCATCTGTTCCATGATCCAGGTAATGATATTCCGTACACTGCATTTTCATGATAATGTCAGTCTACTTGCTTCATGATACAAACGGTTTTGAAATTCGAAAACAATTTTGAGTAAAAAGTAACATCCAGAATAAGAGCATTAGGATTGATATTTCAATTATGAATTATAATGTGTATTTTATTTCTCAAAGTAGAACATATTGGCAGAAAATATCCACATTCACTCAAAGACTCATTCAAGTCCCTCAATAGTCAATATGAAACTCGTATGGAGTCAAACAAACGTCGAAATTAATCTTTGTGAATTTTCCACATTCCTATTGTTTTTATGAGTTCTACATCGATGGATTTTGCTTTCAAGCTCATCCCTAAGATGTTCTATGGGATTAAGATCTGTTGAGAGGCTGCCCCCTAAGGCACAGTAATTCATGTTTGGTGGAGAAAATATCTGGAAAGGCATGCCGTGTTAGGTCAGAAGGAGTGTATAGAAGCAAATTACAATTTCAGCTCAGTTTTTAAACAAATCAAACACACTTTTAAGATTGCATAAAAATGACCTTGTGGCAAATGAACATGAATTTTTGTTATAATAAAACAGAATACACAGTCTTAAAGGCGATTATTTTAGTTAAGGTGTATTTTGAGATAAAAATGATTTTTAAAACATGACTGGAACGTAAATTTTATTCCATAGCTTTGATCAATGTTGATGACCTATTTCTCATTAACCGATTATTTGCCCATTGAAAATTCTAGAGTCGTGTTAGTTTCAAAATCCCTTCCTCGTGCTAAGATATAAACTTTTAAACTGCAGGAACCAATGGCCGTGTCAGAATCAAGCTATCAACATGCGGACGAGAGAAACAAACGATTGTAAAATATATTTTATTTAAAAGTAATGATCTACGTCAATAATCTCTTTCTCTTCAACCGATAATCTGCCCGTTGTTGTCGAATCCATTCTGCTTCAGATATGGGGGTGCAGGAAGATCCGTATTCTGTCCATAAATGGCGCACTTCTTAAAATCACATGGACTCTCCCGCCATGCATAGCGAACACCCACTGCGTTCTTTCCTGCGCAACCGGAAGTTGACAAGACAACTGTGCTGTCTGTGTGAGACTTGATGGGAGCGGCTGTCCACGTGTCATGGGCCTGACATTTGGTGCTAGTAGAACAACACACCTGCAACATTAGGTGATTCAGTTGAATAAGTGATTTCATAATGAACTGCCCTGGCGAAACCTTTATTTCTAAGCTACTGAAGGAGAGGTCAAGTAGCCGTGACCCGATATCCAGACACGTGTTTGCATGATTGTCATAAAACATTACATGAAACAAAATAAACATCACTACATTACTGCTGCAAGAGAGGCGACTATAACTGTACACACAATTTCATACATCAGAGTATATTACTTTTTTATTCAAATTATGAAATGTATGATGTATGAAATGTATCTAAGATTCTTGACATACATTTAAACACCGTAAGACTCATAATTAATGTTATCCAGGATGATACATTACGGCAAGAAGACCTTATAAATGGAGTAGATTTGAAGCTTTTTTTAGGGATGAAATATGCTAAAAAAACAACCAGTCCTCACATCAAATCCACTGTTTGTCCTGACTGAGATTGGGCCATGTAAATAGGTAATGGTCATCGTGTGGGCTGCAGCGCTGTTGGTCACTGTCTTCGGGAATGGTCCTTGAAACATCACGTTCTTCTCGTTGTATGCCACTGCACGTGCACCAAGAACCAGTCGCCTAGCAACGTCTTGTTTATCACGGGGATGTATACTGAAAATATGTTACGAATTAAGAAACAAACACGCCAATCAATTCACAAATGTTTTGTTTCAAATCCCTGATGCAACTTGAAATATTTCACCTTAATAAACTTTTGAAAAGTATAGGAAAGATCTTTACGACATGGCTTCCCTAGAGAATCAAAAGATGACGATTGTTGTTTTAATAGGGGTAATCAGCAAGAATTGTTGTGTTTAATCAGGATTTGCCAACCCTGACCTCATGTACGGCTTTCATTTTTCTTTTAGGTGTATTCACACATAATCGCAAAATAGAGGTCCTTTTGTCTCCTACAAAGTATATATGTTTTTGCTTTAAAAAAAAAAAGTTTTCACTGTAGAATAAATATATAGTTGTTTAGTCCTGTGTGAACTGATTAACAAGCACATTCTCAATTCGAAAATGAAATTGAACCTACCCTACAGAACAATCATATCAACAAAATTGAACAAAATCCAGGTTGTTAAATGGTTTACCTTCCTAGTGGAGAATGAAAGTCTGGAAGATCAAGTGCAACTGCCATGAAAATGTTCTGCATCTTTGCATTAGGAACAACTCCATGGTTGACAGTCTGGGCGTATCTCAGAGCAGGGAAAGTTCCAACTGCAGTAGTATCTTTGTTGGCTGCAAGCTTCAAATGTATAATCAATAGTCACATACACGTCACATCTGTTTGAAATTTTAGATTCTTCGTTGCCAATATGCTCATCAGCATACTAATAATGTGACAAACCTAACAGCATTGATATCAGATCTTATTATAACAATGTTGTATATCACTATACCAATCAAAGATCATCTCACCACCATCAGGGTAATGAAGATACATGTATAGCATCATCAACTTTACCATATACAGCAATAATTTCAGAACTTATCGTTACACATTCATCATCATTATTCTTTGTTCATCGTCACATTGATTAATTGCTATCCTAAACCAACATTTATATTACAAGGCATTATGGATATAGTTTGGAAAGCTTGGCTGATTTCCCTCTGCTAAATTTGCACGAAGTTACGAATTAAAAAAGATAGTTCATGTTCTGCTGCCGATTGAAAACTGATTTTGTCAAAGGGAGCAATTTTAGACCATCTCTTACTTGGGTAAGCTAGGAAACTAAGTTAGCTGATGACAGGATTTTGTCAAAGGGAGCAATTTTAGACCATCTCTTACTTGGGTAAGCTAGGAAACTAAGTTAGCTGATGACAGCCAAGAGAAACATTTTTTAAAAATGTTTCTGGCGTCCTCCCGCTGCATGCACCAATCTTTTTTTCCAGATGTTGACAAGAAAATAATAATTGAACTGATTAAATGATGATAAAGGGGCAGTAGCACTTTATAGTGGGAATATAAGATGATGTCGGGAAAATGAATATTAATGGTTCCAATTGAAAGACAATATATTTAAACTAAATGGAGCATTAATAATTCAAATATATAACGTAAAGATTAGCCATGCGATTCCTTTTTCTTACACAAAATGAATTAAAGGTGTTCACAAAAAATGGATTTTGTGTGAATCTTCATACTCTGTCTTCTGACTATGGACGATTGACTTGTGTAATGAGATTTTTGACACTGTCAAAATAATACATTTAACATTAACTTACAATTATCAGTGAAAATTCTGAAATACAAAATTATCAAAAACGTGCTACTGTCCCTTAAAAGTTACACTTGTAATGTCATCTGCATCATAGTACACTTGACCCTACAGATTAATTAAAGGCAATTAAAGGCAAGTAAAAGCTTTGGCAGCAATCTAGAATAAGCTGAACGTTTTGACCATATCGATCCTTTTTTAAACGAGATACTGATACAATGTTTTTTTCTACCTGTACAAATCCAAAGGGGAAGTCCACGCTGGTTTCACCCAAGGAGGCCTTGTTGAACTTGCTCCTCCAGTCGTTGATCATGGCCGGGAACTGACACGAGTACTTGCTGGGATGGGCTGCGTTATTCTCTCCTTTAAATTAAATGGATGAAATTTTGGTACCAGGCAAAATATAATTTTTTATGGGCATATAAGTAGTATAATACGAGTACTTGCTGGCGTGGGCCGCGTTAGCTTCACCTAGAACATAAGTGGCATAGAGATTGCAAAGAGTGTTTACACTTACTTGAATTTATTATCCATAAGGTTAAACAGAATATTGCTAAAAGTGTCAAAATGAGCACATATCACTTTTATCTTGGGATGAGTTCAGTTTGAAATTAAATATGTCGTCATTTGTAACGTCCTATTACGTCACAGTAAAGGATCGTCTTAGAGAAGAAGGCCATTTTCGGGATTTGGGAATATGTAGAAATATTGACGGTTATTAGAACTGTTTATCATTTAAAAAGATGAAAATAGGTTAAAAGCGCAAGGCCCCTTTGTCCTATATTTGTGTCCGCATGGCAATATAATCCGTAGTTCTTCATCTATACATGAGACTATTGATGTCTGGTGACCATGCTATCCAACTAGAATAGCAAACTTTTGCGATAATTTGGCCAATAATTCCATTCTTCAGACCATATACAATGACAAATAGTTACGTTAGTTGAAGGTTCTGTTTACATTTAAAATAATTAAATAATGGAAGATATATTAACATTTCAAAATATTTCAAAATAAACCCGAATCCTACAAATCATATATAGTGGAATATTGTAAATTAATCGCATTTTCTTAGCATACCTTGATACCAAATACTTCCATAAATTGTCATTCCAAGCAGTGGGTTTATCATGGCATTCCACAGAAAGGAGTTTCCATGAGGGACACTGAAATATCAAAAGACAACTAAAGAAAACAATCAGGAACAGCATCCACACTCTACGCACGATGTTAATAATAGTTGATAAAAGCTTTCTAACCCTTTTTCTGTTTTCATTCATTAATTTAAAGGGGCAGTAGCACGTTTTTGGGGGATTATAATGTGATGTCAGGAAAATGAAAATTAATGGTTCCAATTGAAAGACAATGTATTTAAACTAAATGGAACAGTAGTAATTCGGATATATAATGTAAAGTTTAGCCATGCGATTCCTTTTTCTTACACAAAATGAATTAAAGGTGTTCACACAAAATGGACGCCAAAGGATTTTATGCTAATCTTTATACTTTGTCTTCTAACTATGGATGATTGGCTTGTGTAATTAGATGTTTGCCTCTGTCAAAATAATACATTTAACATCAACTTACAATTATCATTAAAAAATTTAAAATATAAAATTATCAAAAAACGTGCTACTGCCCCTTTAAGAAATTGGTTTCATAATGTTTTCACCGATTGCTTTATTAACAATTTGAAGCGTGAAAGTTTAACTGTAGCTTGTAAATGATAACAATAGTTGAAGTTCCTATCTACCGTTTAGTGTGATGAGAGCAGGTGGTTATGGCATCAGGTGATGACCAGTCCTCTATAGGCGTACCACCCCAAGAAGACTCCACCAGTCCAATAGGATACTTCCGGTCTGCGTGTAGATATTCCCCAAACAGCCAACACACAGCCGAAAACGAAGTCATGGACCCTGTTGAATGAGTGTTTAAAGATAAAATTTCCTTCCATATGCCATATAAATCAGAATGACCTGATGTAAAAGTGAACGATAAATGTGTAATGATATTTTGATGCAAAATAAAAACCATGCCGAATTCAAGACGTTATACATGTATATGAGATGAGTTTAAAAAAGAATTAATAATGTGTTCACTTGTTGTTGGTTTTGTCCAGTGAGTTGAGATTCCTTTGGCCCCAAAGTCTGTGAATGCTGTGTGAGACTGCACTAGACTGGCCTTGAAGATCCTGATGTCGGTCAGAGCTGTAGAAGCGGCTATCTCAGCAGTGTGGTTCAGGACCTGTTGAAGAAGAGGGCCCAGTTAAAACTTAGCTGTGACTTACCTTAGCATTTCTTTCTAGTCATATTTTCATGTTCACGACATTCAGCCCATATGAAAAGTTATTTATAAAAATATTGTCTTTAGTGTTATTAGGACATAATTTATCAGTTTAAAATCTTGTTGCAAAACTTCTATTTTAGGTGAAATGTCAGTTCAGTTAAAGAGACGTTAAACAGTATTTTATTCATGTATTAAGTAAGTTTGACTTGATTAGGTTTGATTTAGATTTAAAGGAACCACTTTTGACATTTGATTTTACTACTTTATTTACTACCTAGAGCTTTTCGAATTTAGTTGAAATAATCACTATGAAATGCATTAAGTTGTTTTATTGCCTAATATGAAACTAAAGGCATCTTTTGATATGAGTGATGCTCCATGCCAGATTATATATTATTTAGTGGTTGACTCACATGACCAGTTGTGAAGCCCATGTTGCTCTGTCCAGAACAGATCCACACATCTCCAAAGAGAACATCGTTGATTGTGACTGAACCTTCACTGGAGGATGCAGTCACTGTATGGGCAGTCACATCAGTCACAGCCGGAAGTTTCACTTTCCACATGCCCTTGCCTGCAGAGTCTTTAGCCACGGTGGCTGTCACTGCGGCCTGTCCAGAGACTGTGACTGTGACGGTGTCCCCTATTTTCGTTGCATGTCCCCACACGACGGCTTGTTGTGGTCCCCTCTGTAGAACCATATGGCTCTGGTAGTAGGTGGCGAACTGAAGGTCGCTGTAGCAACCTTGGTTTAAAAAAAATATGACACATGAGCCGAAGGTGGTTGTGCAACAAAACGTACATGTATCTTGACCTTAATTAGCGGGGTTTTTTTCGAAAATTACTGTTTTTAAACATTATTATCTCAGACCAAATGTTTCAGAATACCATATTCTTGACTTATTATATCTTCTCGAAATGTGTCTACCATACAACTTGTTGCATGCCAAAAGTTGATAAAAAACATCGTGATATTGAATTCAAATATTTTACCTGCAATTGTGAGTGCTAACAACACGTGAAGCAGCATGTCCGGATCTGTAGAGAATAGTCCTCTACTCCTCAGTGAAATTGAGATGTTCACGTGACCATGCGAGTGTCCGTATGTCTTCAGTAGATAAGAAGAGTTATGGAATGATTTATCTAACTTTAACCTTGACCCGTCCAGGCCATATGTCAGAGCTGAATATGATTCTAAAACAAATTTGGAATTCCCAATTTTATCGTTTTGCGACTATTTCAAGTAGCTTTTGTCTTTAGTCTAATCAAAACCGGAAAGGGAAACAAAATATAAAGATGTGTATAAGTGTATAAAGAAAGCCGGGCTGGGTGTGGTTCGAACCCCAATAGAGATAATATTTTTACCCTGTCAGAGCTTAATATGATTCTAATATAAATTTGGAATTCCCTATTTTATCGTTTGCCGAATATTTCAAGTAGCTTTTGTCTTTTGAATAAATCTAATTGTTTACTGATTTTGAAGAATATTTTCATAATTATTTTTCTGCAGTGCATGTATACATTGTGTAATGGTTATTTATTATCTACATCGTCTCTCAAATACTTTTTCCGTATGCATAGCTTGTGAGATAGATGTCAATAATGATCATCTTTTTGTTTTGCGAAAACACAATTTCTTTTTCATTATCATAAAATAAGCTTAAAATGGTTTGTGAACTTCAAAAATTAATCATACAAACTACATAATCAAATCATATATTTGTGCATCTCAGCAGAGAAGATGGCATTTTTCAAATGATCATATTCAGGACATGTCTTGTATCTTTTGCATGTTCCAATGTCTCGAAAGAAACATTCAGCCAATAAGGGAAACACTGCTCCATGGTCTGTACCATTTTTGAAAACTAAAAAAAACATTCGTTTTAAAATGGCATTTATTGAATGAAAACTAACTACGTTTGGTGTGTGAAGACAATAAACCTGGGATTATTATCCATGTAACGTTATTTTGTACACTATAATGTCAGTCTTGTTCTGTTGCTCGCGTCATGATGCAAACGGTGTTAATGACATATCTGCTTTGATGTTTTTATTATATATTTTTATATATATCTAAAAAGCGATTATTTTAGTGAGGTGTATTTTGAGATAAATTTTTTTTTTTTTTTAAAACATGACCGGAACGTAAATTTTATTCCATAGTTATGATCCATGTTGATGACCTCTTTCCCATTAACCGATTATTTGCCCATTGCTGTCGAGTCCATTCTGCTTCAGATATGGGGGTGCAGGAAGGTCTGTCTTCTGACCATAGATGGCACACTTCTTAAAGTCACATGGACTCTCCCGCCATGCATAGCGAACACCCACTGCGTTCTTTCCTGCGCAACCGGAAGTGGACAAAACAACCGTGCTGTCTGTGTGAGACTTGATAGGAGCGGCTGTCCACGTGTCATGGGCCTGACATTTGGTGCTAGTAGAACAACATACCTGCAACATTAGGTGATTCAGTTGAATAAGTGATTTCATCTTAATTGCTTTGAAACAAACAAACAAGAAGGTATGTTTTCACTTAAGGCTCATATTTCATAGAGTATATATACATGAATAGAATTAATAAAAGTAAACAAAAGTATAACTTTTATCAACTTGTGTAATTATAATCAATATAAGAAGATATTTGATTAAGATTCTAAATTTGTTACACTAAACTGGCTCTCCAGTGGATATTGCTTGTGGGAAATCAAACGAGATCCTCAAATGTAAAATGTCAATCTAAATAAATTTAGATCAACAGGTTTTATATTTGGTCATACTGTTGATCTAAGATTGGCCCGTAAGGCGGGTCATCCCGCTGACCTCTGAAATCAGCCGCTCGGCCAATCAGAAAAGTTGCCCTAGCTCGCTGGAAGTTCGAAAAACTCAGCAGCACATCTTTTGAAATGGATGGTGTTCGGAGCTTTGTCATTCGGAGCGGAGCAGAGCGACCATTTCGATGAATAATCCGATTGCTTCGATGTATTAATAGATTAATCTTTTTCTTTTAAAATGATTTAGCGTATTTGCTAGTTGTCAATGACAAATGATGATTGCACATCGCACAGATACCAACGTGGCGAATAATAATCACAAAGTTAGAACATCGTAAATGTCAATATTTACGAAAATCATCATGCAAGGGGAGGTAACTTTTGTTAAAATCAAACTCGTTTGCACTAATTCCTTCATTTCAATCCGAATAATTAAAAAATAGTGCTTTTTTGTCAATCATAAAACTAAACTATTTCATACAACCAAAATAAAATCAACAAACTGATATTTGTCTTATCAGTATCAAAAGCAAGGTTTATTTTCCACGATGCACACAGTTATTGAGATCAGACCATAAGTAACTATATGTTTCTTCCGTCCACACCTTCAGGGAGCGATTATGAACTGTTTGTGACATCGAATTTGATTGATCAAATCGCGAATTCCTTATTTGCATACGAAAGGTCAACGGGACGACCTCGCACACTTGTCAATCTTAGATCAACAGTATTACAAAATAAACATCTGTTGATCTAAATTTATTTAGATTGGTAAAATGTCTACATTGTAATTATTAGTGCAATTTATTTGTTAAATTTCTTTTGTATCATCCTCTAACGAGCTCAAAATACTTTTGCATCACTGATGAAACAAGTAATGACAATGTTGATGACGTCCATGTTGATTATTTCATACTGCTTTTAACGCAAAAACGATATGAAGTCATTTAGATCACTGCCCATAACTTATGGTAGTTTTGTGTTATAAGCTGTTAATTCTCTTAACGAATAAGTATTGTAAAATGATTAAATATATCAAATACAATTTTAACGTCGTTCCTTTTTTGTCACATTATTGTTTTAGATGAACCATCATTCAAAATGAAACAGAGCAGTCCTCACATCAAATCCACTGTTTGTCCTGACTAAGATTGGGCCATGTTCATAGGTAATGGTCATCGTGTGGGCTGCAGCGCTGTTGGTCACTGTCTTTGGGAATGGTCCTTGAAACATCACGTTCTTCTCGTTGTATGCTACTGCACGTGCACCAAGAACCAGTCGCCTAGCAACGTCTTGCTTATCACGTGGATGTATACTGAAACATATATGCAAGTATAGGAACAATCAACGCTATTTCAATAAGTATTAACGGTTATTTTCTTCTGTAACTTTAACATATATATTCTCATTTAAACATTAAAAGCTTTCACACAGCTACACCGTATTTGGCTTTGGTCTATGATCATATGCTCATAACGTATGATAATTTATTCAAAGCGTTAAAGCTTTATAGTGAAACTTGTTTTAGCAGTAGATCAAACTACAGAGTTTCAGTGGCCTAGGTCTTTCAGTTTTCGAGTTTTGATCTGAAGACGATATAATAAGCTACATTTCAATGGAAACCAAAAATAAGGGGGGAAAATAATTAAAAACCACAATAATCACACCTGTTCCCGTGATTGATCAATATAGTAAGTCTTAAAGAGGTTTGTTCCATAACTTCGTTGGACAGGTTATAATCAATTATCAACATTGTTTTGTTTTGACCTTTTCTGACAATGAACTTGAGAGCTTTTAAATCTGGTATTGTCCATCATACTTCAATCAATGTATTCATATCATCACTGAATAACATTACCTTCCTGATGGAGAATGAAAGTCTGGGAGATCAAGTGCAACTGCCATGAAGGTGTGCTGCATCTTTGCATTAGGAACAACTCCTTGGTTGACAGTCTGGGCGTATCTCAGAGCCGGGAAAGTTCCCACTGCAGTAGTATGTTTGTTTGGTGCCAGCTGTCAACACAAATTCATAAAAGTAAACATATAAATATATCACAAACAAAAAGTAAAATCTTCATTGCCATTCATTCATTGCAGTATTTTCCTTTATATGTTGGTCAGTAAACAAACAGACAAAACGTCCTGCCATTTAGAATTACCTTTTCATTGCTATCAATGTTAGTTTAAAATGTGATAAAATACCTGCACAAATCCAAAGGGGAAGTCCACGCTGGTTTCACCCAAAGAGGCCTTGTTGAACTTGCTCCTCCAGTCGTTGATCATAGCCGGGAACTGACATGAGTACTTGCTGGCGTGGGCTGCGTTGTCTTCCCCTTAAGAGTGGTATAACTCATCAGGCAATATCATATTTTTCGAACAATATTCTCACTACATCATTTACCAATGTCATGCTTTAAATGTGTATAATAACATATGCGAAAGATTCCCATGACTTCTTTGTTTTTTTAATGACAATTCTTCTATACGACAAAGCTCCATTTTGGCAACAGGGTTAAGTATTTCATACTGCATTATCCGCAACGGTCATATTGTATAAACAAAATGACTAAACACTCTGATACCAGTAGAGACACTCTGCAGAGTTAGTAATGTTGACACTCCTGATACTGGAACGAGGTTCTGCTTACTTGTAATGGAACTAAAAGTAGTTATATCAAAAATGACATTATCATATTCAATTAAGCAGACGAATGATTTGATGAGGTATACTTGTACTTGAATGGTACACATACCTTTTCTATCATTCTTTTGAACATACCTTGATACCAAATACTTCCAAATATTGTCATTCCAAGCAAAGGATTAACCATAGCATTCCACAAAATTGAGTTTCCGCTGGGACCACTGAAACATCAATGAACGAAAACTGAGAGAACAGACTTATTCGTCAAAATTAATGCAATAATTATCATATCATTTGTTTCAGAAATATTTATTAAAACGTACCCATATATATAGGAGTGTTTAACCGCATCTTCTCAATCTGTAAATGCAAGAATAGTTCCAATTGCTTATTTAATGGCTTAAAAAGTTTGAAACGTCTAAGGTTGAACTTGCTGGAATTTGTCATAAATTGTCACACATTGAAAGCACAAACTCCATTTATTTAATTTCTCATTTTGGAAGTTTTATGTCCTATTTGAGAGAAAGTGATATGAGATTGGCAAACACAACAGTGTTCATATTTCGATTCGAACTCATTTCATTTTTTTGGCATGGGCACAGTATATCAAAATTCAGTTCTGGTAATTTTTCTAGACCTCGTTGGTCGAGTTTATGGCATGACATATGCGTGTTCAACCAGATATAGTTAGTGCTTTGATGCAACTGTTAAGTACCAGTCACGAAATTCAACAGCTTAGTGAACGGTAGTGGGAACAAGCTATTGTGTTACAGCAAGATAATGACCCACCCCATACGGGACGCCAAACCAAAGATTTGCTTCACCAAATGGTTTCCCTGTACTTCACAATCGAAATGACTCACCAGATCTTCATCTAATAGAAGATCTGTGCGATTAGCATGGGCGCCGAACTCAACAGCGTTAACATCAGCCAAACAACATCGTTGAGTTGACCTAGGTTTTAACATGAGTGCAGAAACGTTCCCAAAGCATTAGTTTAACGTTAGTCTTGACTCTATGCCAAATCTGTTCCATCTGTATCCCCTAATACTGGACTTGTAGGAGACTATGTAAATGTGGAAAACGTTCAATAATCATAAGTTAGACTACTGTCATTTTAAATTCCCATATACCGCTTCGTGTGATGAGAACAGGCCCCTAGAGCATCAGGTGAAGACCAATCCTCTATAGGCGTACCACCCCAAGAAGACTCCACCAGTCCAATAGGATACTTCCGGTCTGAGTGTAGATATTCCCCAAACAGCCAGCACACAGCCGAAAACGAGTTCAGGGTTTCTGTTAAATACATGTAACAAAATATAATTAGGCCTGACATATGCAAAACAATATGTTACGATTAAACTGATCTTAAGGAGAATAAATGCATCCACCTGTGGTAGGCTTTGTCCAGTGAGTTGTGATTCCCTTTGCCCCGAAGTCCGTGAGTGCTGTAGGAGACTGGAGTAAATTCGCCATGAAGATTCTGATGTCAGTCAGGGCTTTAGAACCGGCTATCTCAGCAGTGTGGTTCAAGAGCTATGGAAGTGGAGGATTAAATTAAAGTTTGTCTTTTTACTTATTTTCATGTAAAAGGCCTTACCTGTTCGGAAAAAAACAATTGATGAATTAAGTGTATTTCTTTAAGACTTCGACCCCTGCCACTGTGAAACTTATCATATTTTATGAGATAGGTAAAGCAAATTGCTTTATTCAAAACCATTTTACCCAGGAGTAGACTCACATGTTCAGTTGAGAAGTGCATGTTGCTCTGTCCAGAACAGATCCACACATCTCCAAAGAGAACATCGTTGATTGTGACTGAACCTTCACTGGATGATGCAGTCACTGTATGGGCAGTCACATCAGTCACAGCCGGAAGTTTCACTTTCCACATGCCCTTGCCTGCAGAGTCTTTAACCACGGTGGTTGTCACTGTGACCTGTCCAGAAACTTTCACTGTGACGGTGTCCCCTATTTTCGTGGCATGTCCCCACACAACGGCTTGTTGTGGTCCCCTCTGAAGAACCATGTGGCTCTGGTAGTAGGTGGCGAACTGAAGGTCGCCATGGCAAACTGGGTTTACAGAAAGATGAATAAACATAAAACCACCTGAACTAAGGGTGTAAAACATCATATTCATGTTTCGATTTCACCAAAGTGTTTTCTGATATCACATGTATCAACACAAGTTGATAAAGTAACAAATAGTTTACTTTTATCAACTTGTGTTGATATATTCGATATCAGAAGGAACGAGATTTTATTTATCATTAAAAATCATTTTTGATTACATTTGCATGAAAAATGTACATACTTGATGATGCAAAACGTTTGTGACGTCATGTACTTGCCTATTGCAGGGCATTTTTGCAAAAATACTGTCAAAACGATCGCTTGATCTTCCACGAGCGATTTCTCTTGTGGAACACAGTTTTGGATGATAAATCATATTGTAGAGACATGACTCTGCACTAGTAGGGATATATGAGAAACTGCATCAATAAAGCCATGACATCTTGTGCATCAATATGACCTGTATATTAAAATTATAACAAAAATGCTGTAAACGTAATTCTAAAACATTTACATTTATTAGTGCCCTTTATCAAAAATTATTTTATTTTCTATAATAAATAATTTATATATTATTTTATCTTTCAAAACAAATGGTTTAGGATATGTGTTTTAGCACCTAAACGTCAACCCAATTTGCTTTATTCCTGTCTAATTTCACCCACAAAGACATGCAAAACGTACTATATTTATTTCATGCAAGTTATATTCATATTTTTAACATATATCAGGTATTATTTTACCTGCAAAGGTGAGAGCTAATAAGACCCTGAGTAGCATAATCCGCTAATCTACATGAAAAATAAATCACGTGACCATGTGAGTGTCAGTATGTCCTTGATGATAAGAACTGATATAAGTCTAATTCGTAACCTTTAACCTTGACAAATCAATGAACTCCATAGACAAACTTTCCGGGACATTTTTCACCAATTACATATAACATATCTACCTTTTCATGATTCATTTTCCTCATGGCTATATAGAATGGTTCCTCCAGCCACTGTGACCTACCTACACTCCAAAAAGGGCCCTTTGATATTTTAAAAGATCACATTTTGCCTTCACCCTTTTCTCTCCTTTCTGACCTTAGGGCCAACCCATTAGGGTCACATTGAGGTCTTATCTCATGAATGCTTCAGGGATGAACTTGTGTTCGTTTCAAAGCTTATTACCAGACAAATTTGGTTACATTTAGAATTGATTAACACTCAAAGTCAAAGTCAAAGAAGTTTATTGTACTTTAGGCCTCCGGCCCATATACAAATGGTACAAAGGTACAAATATATATGCATACATTATACAAATAATATTTACAATTCTGATAACAGATTGTTTCTTAAGATAACAGCATGTTTTACAAAGAGCGCTAGATTACGTATTACGTTTTCGTTTCTGGAAGACATAATTGATATAAAGGCAGTAGAGGGGTACTTGGAAAGATAGTGTTTTGGAATATATTGTTTTCTTAAATCAGCATAATGAGGGCAAACGAAGGACAAATGAACTTCATCTTCGATAGCAGATTTACATAAAGGACATATTCGTAAGTTTCTTCCTATTGAAAGTCTAGATCTCCTGCCCTTATTAACAGCTAAGTCTAACAGGCCCAATCGGAAACATACAAAAGTTCGTCTGATATTTCTTGATGTCAATATAGAAAGGTACAATTCAGGTTGGATTAGACTCTTGTGTGATCTATACAGTTGATAGCGTGTGTTATTGTCAAGATTTGAATTCCATTATTGATGGAACATATTAACAGATTGTTCTCGAAATTCTTTAAGAAACATCTTAACATTACCAACAGTTTGATTGAGCCACACAAATCCAAACCCATGAGAAAATAAAAGATTTCTAATGTGGGTTGCCCATGTTATCTTACCCATGTCATCTAAGTGAACAAGCATATTATATGCTAATTGTGGTAGTCTTTGTTCATGCATTCCCAGAATCCTCAACCAAACTTTTAAGCATCTTATTTGTGAATTTATATATATTGGGTATCTACCACATTCTCCATATACCATGTTATTTGGAGTTGCTTGTGCTACATTTAAAAACCGTTTGCATGCGAGGAGATGTAGTTTTTCAATACATTCATGACGTTGAAATCCCCAAATTTCAGATCCCTATAGCATAATAGGTTTTTTCGGAAACTGACATGATATTTATAAGGGCCTTTTTCGCACGAGGCTTCAGATCTAAAACACTTTTCTTAAAGTTCATAGTAAAGGGAAACATGAGCCCGAGATATGTATAGTGACTGACAATAGATACTTTGCTTGTTGTTTAAAAAACATTTTTCCTTCGAGGCTACAGGGCCACCCCTTCTAAAGATGACTATATTTGTTTTTTCAAAATTGACAGACAATTTCCACTCATTTGGATATCTTTCCAAAACATTTAACTGATTTTGAAGACCGATAACAGTGTCTGAAACTAGAATTACATCATCGGCAAAGAGAAGAATAAAAATTTCTATCATTGCTGGGAACAATTGCACACCATGTTTACCTAAATAGGCTCAAATACTTACAATACTTACATACTACCATCCCCATATTTTAGGGAATAAAATCTTAAAATCCAGAGTCTCCATCTTGTTGTTCTCTTTAAGCTTCAAAGCATTTTTATTTCACTAACGGATAGGGTGAAAAGTTTTAAGTATGGCAAAAGTTGATGAAAACAGGTTTTCGGGATTGTTCTTATGTGCCAACGATTCATCGAATGTACAATTCATCATCAATACTGGTTAAGGCGTCTGTGATGAAGTTTTCAGCTCTCTGAAACTTCTCTTTTGTTTTTTGTTTAGAGGGTACTGGCTCCAAAACTCTTCCAGGGGCAACAGAATCCCCTTTACTAGAATTTATTATCCACAGTAGTTAAGGTATTTGTACACAAGATTTCAGCTTACCAAGCCATTTCAATTTAGAGAATAAAATTGTTATATGTCTTGAGTTTAAGGCCACCGAGATCCTTGTATGTGGCCTCAGTATCTCCTAATCTACAATTTTACAACATGTGTATTATCTCAGATTTTCGCAATCTGTTTCTGAGATGAAATAGAACTAGCGTTAATGGACAGACAGATGAGCAGACACCAAACGCCATGACAACAGATATTGATTGCGTTTCCGATGTCATAGAACTTATTGTACTGTTATTTAGCTGTGTGGATTTGGAAACTGGTGCCATTGCCTTAGTTGTTAAGTATGTTCACTCGCTTAACATTGGTAGTTCTAAATGTGGTCATGCTTTAACAATGAGCTTAAAATAACATTGAGAAGCACTGTGAGATATGATTCAATAAGTGTAGTTGTTTGGAAGTGACTTAATACATTTAGCCTCCGATTTTCCAAAATTCTTCCTGTTTTACCAGTTAAGCATGCTTTCAATTATCAACCACGTACCAGGTGTTTTTTCGAAAGATGAACCTCAAACCAAATTTATTGAATAGGAGTCACCTACAAAAAGTAGGTGTAGGTGACTTAATATTGAATATCAAAGGCGAAATCTAGGTTATAGTGTTAAAGCGAAGAACCAGAGTTATGCAAACATTGAGCATCTGAGTTTCCACAAACAGCACGCATGTCAGAATAACATATCTTTATTTCAAATATGGCACATTTTAATGTCAATCTTGTACTGTTCGATATGATCCCAACTGTGCTGCTGACGTTCTCATAGCAGTAGCCCTACTCTTTATTGTAGAATTCTATTAAATAAGTTTTCCCCTAGTCCAGGGTTTTAGAAAATTGATCTTCAATTTGCAATTTTGCATATTTCCCTTTGGCGAAAGTAAACTGGAATTCATTTTGGAAAATATGAATATATGTAATATTTGTAAATATAATTTCTGGCCGATGTCTTTGAAACATGACAAGATATAAAAAAAAACATGACTGGAGAATATATCTTTATTTCAAGATCATTTTTTGGGATGATGAGAGATTTCACATTTAGCCGATAATCTGCCCATTGTTGTCGAATCCATTCTGCTTCAGATACGGGGGTGCAGGAAGATCTGTGTTCTGTCCATAGATGGCGCAGCTCTTAAAATCACATGGGCTTTCCCGCCATGCATAGCGAACACCCACTGCGTTCTTTCCTGCGCAACCGGAAGTGGACAAAACAACCGTGCTGTCTGTGTGAGACTTGATGGGAGCGGCTGTCCACGTGTCATGGGCCTGACATTTGGTGTTGGTAGAACAACACACCTGCAACATTAGGTGAAAACAATCTGGCGAAAGAATAATAATTCAATATCTAGCGAGACACTGAGACACTGACACATTTCATTGTGACCTGACTATACTTATTGACTGCATAGAAAATATTCTAAAATTTACGTTTAAGAATGTACATGTAGGTTGCTGTAGTCAAGGAGAAGGCATAGTAAACAGAAGTGATCTTGAAACTTGCAACACGATCATTCTGATTAGACAATAGTCATATAGTAACTTCACTGAATGTAGCTTTCGACATGACGTACATGTAAACGTTTGTTAAGTTATTGGTTCTCAGTTAAGTTGAGTGGTCAACATTTGGTTATATTGTTCATTGTATACATCATTTTAACCCGTGATGATTCTTGATAAAGATCATACAAATACATTTTGCTCTATATTTTGATAATGTAATGTTATGTTAAACACAACAGGCATGAGACAAATAGTTACATTGGATACGAATTGTGTTGAATTTTCAACAATCTTTGTTTTAGTGACAATTCAACATTAAGAATTAAACATCCAGTATAATGTATCAAATGGAGTAGTTCATAATAAGGAATATACAAATTCAAAGAAAATGTCCTAAACATTAAACCAGTCCTCACATCAAATCCGCTGTTTGTTCTGACTGCAATTGGGCCATGTTCATAGGTAATGGTCATCGTGTGGGCTGCAGCGCTGTTGGCCACTGTCTTCGGGAATGGTCCTTGAAACATCACGTTCTTCTCGTTGTATGCTACTGAACGTGCTCCAAGAACCAATCGACTAGCAACATCGTGCTTAAAACGGGGATGTATACTGAAAACAAAAACTTGAATTTGGTTTAAAACGAAGAATGCTCAATCACAATGGTTTTTTATATATTTTTAACAAATTAAATCCCATTAGTTCAAAACGAACAAGACAACAGCATAAATATGATACTTCATAAGATTATGAATGAAATGAGGTTAATAAACAAAGAAAAGAATAATTAATATGTGTGTCCATATGACAGGTATATTTTACAGCATACACTGAGGCGTCACAACGTTATCATAACTTCCATAACTGTAAGACAAGGTTCAATCAGTAAACCCCTTCTACATGACTTTAAAATAGCAAGTAGGTCCACCGTGATAATGAAAGGTAAACCGAACCTGCCATATGGTGATTTGAAATCAGGAAGATCCATTGCGACTGCCATAAAGGTGTGCTTCATCTGAGAATTGGGAACGTATCCCTGGTCGACTGTCTGAGCGTATCTCAGAGCGGGGAATCCTCCAATTGCTTGATTGTGTCTGAAGGCTGCAAGCTGGTAAATATATCTTTAAACTATGATAGTGGAAATTGTAGTTTTAGAATAACATACATCATAAACATAAGCACAATCCAAACAATATAATATGATAAAGAATAATCAGATTAACTTTTGTTATGAAATAGTAAACAAGAGTCATCAGAAGATGACATATCCAACCGGTTCCACATGATCGTAAGATGTAAACCTTTGAAAGATGATTGTAAATTTTTCAAGCAAGGTTCATAATAGTATAAGCTAATATATATGAAATGAAACCTTTCATGAACAGAGTCCAAATAAGAGCCGTTTCCATGGAAATAATAAAAAATAAAATTTTCAGAAATGTGAAAATATCAAAAGGCACCACTTCAGTAGGTGGGCAATACACATGTGAAGTTTCAGAAAGATATGTGGACCGGTTTTTGAGTTCTGCTCCGGAAACGAAATGATTACGGACGGACGG
This sequence comes from Steromphala cineraria, assembly GCA_916613615.1. NCBI lineage: Eukaryota > Metazoa > Mollusca > Gastropoda > Trochida > Trochidae > Steromphala > Steromphala cineraria. The sequence continues at coordinate 22,973,640 of OU744725.1, forward strand.
ACATACAGACGGACAGGGCGATGACTATATCCCACGGTATTACATACCGGTGGGATAAAAATCTAACTTAACATTTACCAAATCGTCCTGTGTGTTCGATGTAGCAATGAATAGATTACAATATAAGAGAATTTTCACGGATTATTGCTTCAGGATATAGATAGAGTGTAGGAACACATATTAGGGTAGGGAAAGTACTACTTTCTGAACTGTTCAGGATCTAATACCACAAAGTCCGATTAGAGCTAAGGATATATAAATCCATAGTTATATAAGTGATTTACGATCTCAAGTGTCTTAAATCCCTGGATTTCACGCCTGTTTGTCTTCTCCCACTGATAGTTCAATCCATTGATCGCAACCATCTAAACTAAATGACTGTACAGTTGTTTAAACTGTGAGTCACTAAATCGAACTTACATTTGAGGTATCACTGAATAAGAAGGTGCCATTACAAAAAAAAAACAGAAATTATTTTCAAATACACGACTTCCAATATCACTTTACCAGAAAAGTCGACTCGACTATTTGGTTGGACTATTTCTACCTGCACAAAACCAAAGGGAAAGTCCACGCTGGTTTCACCCAAGGAGGCCTTGTTGAACTTGCTCCTCCAGTCGTTGATCATGGCCGGGAATTGACACGAGTACTTGCTGGGATGGCCCGCGTTATTCTCTCCTTTAAATTAAATGGATAAAATTTTGGTACCAGGCAAAATATCATTTTTTTATGGGCTTATAAGAAGCTGATGTTAAGAAGGAACTTCTATATTGCAAAACATGCGACGAGGGCGTACAAAAACTAGCACAATTAAAAATGGCACGGAGCAATTGCGAGGATATGTTTGTACAATTGGTTTGATGAGCATGACTATTTAAGAATAGTTTATTTGATAAGCTGGATGTACACAGTGTTGCTAAGTGAAATAAGAGTTAGTTAACATAAGTCATTTTGTGAACATAAAGAGAGGTAAATGAATATGGATAATGGCTTACTCTTGATTGGATTTAATTAGATCATGATAGGAAGAAAGTACAACCTTGATTTCTATTGAGGCATGACTCAAATCGTTTAATTTTAATGGCTTCCCAGGTCTTCCTTGATTTGTAGTCACTGAAGTTGAGGGTTTGAAGGCTGATGTTGTTGCAGAGGACGGTGTAGTTATAGCCCTCCTCTACAATGACTTCAAATCAAGGAAGAAAGCATGCGAGTAACTTCAAGTGATGCTTTCTGATCGTTCAGATGGAAACTACCTATTCCATATCTAGAATATGAAAACATATAAGGCAGATGATTGTGACACGCAATAACTTCAGCAGTTATTAATTCCTGCTTAACTCTCTAATATAGGCATTTCCTGAACATACCTTGATACCAAATGGCGCCATAAAATGTCATTCCAAGTAGTGGGTTTATCATGGAGTTCCACAAAATTGAGTCTTGGGTGGGACCACTGAAACATCAAAGGGAAGGTAACTCGTTATGAAACAATAAGGAACAGGCCGGTTATGAAACAATATATCCAACAATTTAATCTTAACAGGTGTCGAGCGTCGTATTATGACTATGTATGTTCGAAGAACGAGTTTGAAATGTGTAGTTCTTTAACATTTTGAAACGTATATGTTGGTATTGAATGAATGCCGGAGTTGTTATATACAGGTTTGAATTCAAGTTTGGCTTGAACTTCCTACTTACCGTTTCGTGTGGTGAGAACAGGTTGTTAAAGCATCGGGTGAGGACCAAACTTCTATTGGAGTACCGCCCCAAGCAGAGTCAACCAATCCAATGGGGTACTTCCGGTCTGCGTGTAGATATTCCCCAAACAGCCAGCACACAGCAGAAAACGAGTTCATGGTAGCTGGTAAATAAATAAATTTTTAGATAGCAAGATATAATTGACACACACACATGTTTTGAATAATTCCTCCAACAAACTAATTGTCAAAATAATATATATACAATTGTTAATGTTAGCAATATACAAGGTTATTACATATATCCAGAACTCTTTCTGAAAACTGTCAAAGGCCCATTCCATAAACGTTTTGTTAATGTGACGACATGCACCTAGCACACCAATTATTTCTATATGTAAGATACAAATGATATTCTTCTTGTTTAAATATGAATAAGCCAAATCTAAAGGAGACTTCATTGAGTGTGCACCTGTGGTTGGTTTTGTCCAGTGAGTTGTGATTCCTTTCGACCCGAAGTCCGTGAGTGCAGTATGAGACTGGATGAGAGCTGCTCTGAAGATCCTGATGTCAGTCAGAGCGAGGGATGCGGCTATCTCAGCAGTGTGGTTCACGAGCTAGAGTGATTTAATATCAACTTCAAATCTTGCTTGATAGAAACAAACTTTGACAAAAATGCCAAAGCCACTTCTGCAGATACCATATGATATATATTTAGAAAATTGAATTCTGCTAACAACAACTACATGTATCTTGCCTTGCATCAAATTTGGTTTGTAATAGTGCCAGTTAAACTTGATTTTATGCTCAATTAAAACAAATATGAAGCAAATATTTTGTTTTATAAGGGACAAAACTTATTGCGAAAAGGGCATCTTTTTTCAAACCGTATCTACGAACTACTAGCTAAGACCCCTTAAACGACAGGTATTAAACTTCCCCCAATGACATACATGTTCACTTTTGAAGACTCACATGACCAGTTGTGAAGCCCATGTTGCTCTGTCCAGAACAGATCCACACATCTCCAAAGAGAACATCGTTGATTGTGACTGAACCTTCACTGGAGGATGCAGTCACTGTATGGGCAGTCACATCAGTCACAGCCGGAAGTTTCACTTTCCACATGCCCTTGCCTGCAGAGTCTTTAGCCACGGTAGTTGTCACTGCGGCCTGTCCAGAGACTGTGACTGTGACGGTGTCCCCTATTTTCGTGGCATGTCCCCACATGACGGCTTGTTGTGGTCCCCTCTGTAGAACCATGTGGCTCTGGTAGTAGGTGGCGAACTGAAGGTCGCCATGGCAACCTGTGATTTTTAGAAAGGTTTATAGAACATTCACCTTCTGTTTTTTATCTTATTCAAAGGTGTCTTCTAAAACTTTTACTCAGATAATGTCATACATATACACAAAGAACTTAATTAAGCACCCCCCTATTTTGTAAAATGAATTTTGGTGCTCTTGGACAATTTGGATTAATTTGATGTATTGACTACTCCAGATATAATAATTGCTTTTTTATTGACTATTTAATTGAACTAAAAATCGCTTATGTGCAAAAATAACGAAAATATGAGAAAAACTGTGAGACTACTGAAATTTGGCCAAATATAACTATTGGTATAGGGGGGTAATTACACATTAAACTTTGGATGATATGAATCAAAAATAACAATTTTGATCCCTAGTTGCCATTCATACACAAAAACCCTTTTTATCATGCATGATAAGAGGCTATCAAGACATTGAATGTTCAGTACTTTTTTCATCAAACATTGATAAAATGCCTATAATCTTAACATCTGTAAGTAAATTTAAGATTACTTGAGTTGAACTTGTTGATCAAACACTTCTTCTTCCTTTAGATAAGCCATTATCTTTAAGAGTGGCAAATTAATGTCTTTGTGCAGTTTTCTTTAAATTCGATTTTTTATTATTTTGTGATTTTGAAGGTTCGTACTGCTTTAAATAACGATTGACTTTTGCTATGAGGTTATTAACTAAAAAGTCGTCAATTCACTCAAGAGAATAATAAAAATCACATTGCAGCAAAAAATATTGACTTTCATTTTAAATTTTTAGGTAACTTGGATTTTGACTAAAAAATATCAATTTTTTTTAAAACCAGGTATTTAGCGAAAGTGAATCATAAACGGAATGAAGTTTTTGTTTCCACAATGCTAGATGATCGTTCTATTAAAAAATCCTTATTGTTTGCCTGTATCTTTGTTTTGTTTATTATCAGCAGTGTTTTTCTGCTTGAAAAAGTGGGGGGGGGGGGGGGGGGTGCTTAATTATGTTCTGTGTGTATATATATATATATATATATATATATTTACAACTTCGAGTATACTCGGATTTGCAACAGATAAATGGCATTTGAATATCATTGTTATTTATTAAACAGTAGTCTACTGGATTTAGGTTTTGTATTTAGTACTATTTACAAGGATTTCATGCTTTGGGTCATGACATTGAATGACTTGGTTGTACACTATGGTTTTATAATCAAACATAAGGTCAAATATGTTGTAAATGTAAATACACAAATTTGTTATATCATAAAGAGTAAAGACTTTTAAAAAGTGTAAAGGTTAAAATTTATGCTTAGTGTATTATCTTCGCAGGGTCAAACATCTCTTTGTTAAACCCTATTATCGCTAGTTGTTGAGAAATGTTCAAGTATGAAGTAAAGACTGTCGGTGTCCAATTTAGTGTGAACACCTCTTAAACATTTGCGTTCTAGAAATGGTACGTAATACTTAGTACGTTCGTTCCAGGAAATCTTTTATAGTTAAAAAAATAGATAATCGGTAACAAGTGTTTTTCTTTTTCCCTAATGCCAATATTCCCCTGATGAAACGAGTAAATGCCTTTAATGCAATTTTCACTAAGTCTTATTGTTTTAGATTATTCGCTTATCATACGTGTAACCACGAGTCCAGTGAACTACCACTACATGGAAAACCTTAGAATACTCAGCATGTACTTGAAGTTAGTAAAATAAATGCTAGTCGCTATCCTTCAATGCTAAGCGGGTGCCAGTCTTTTTTACCTTTTGATGCATAAGGTAAATAAAAGATAACTTATTTTACCTGCAATTGTGAGCGCTAACAACACGGGAAACAGCATGTTCGGGCTGCAGGCAATAATCCTCTAATCTATTATGCAAATGAGATTATCACGTGACCGTGCGACTATCCGTATGGCTTCATTTGATAAGAACTGATATCAGAGTATTAACTGATTTACAGATTCACTCAGATCACTGGTAGCTATACAAAACAAAACGGAGAAAATAGTCATTGAATTCAATATCAAATATATTACGGGTACAATTATCTATCTGGTATTTTTTCTCTGTACCAAACCTCAAAATCCTCACTGAAGTTGACTGAACCAGGTGCAGTGGGAAGGACAGGGCTTGTACCTTAAATGTATGGTATAACCGCCCCTGCACTTTGCATAGGTTGACTTGGTAGATCATACAAAATATCAAACCTCTCTAAATCACCATTACCACCCAAATAAGATTACCTTCGAGAAAGACAAATGCGCATTGCGAAGATTACAGCGATGGAAACAACGACTAACGGACTAAGTATATCAAACTAAACGATAAGTATAACTCTATTAATCCACTTATTAAGAAATACTTATATCAAACATAGATAATTGCCATAAACTACAAACTATGTAACAAGACCCCAAAAGTATTTCCAATTCGTAAAATCAAAACTTACTTTACTTGTTTACTATCTAATACTTTTTAAAATTTATATCCTCCACCTCTTTCTCTATTCCAAATTCCAAATTAAGTTTACCTATCCTCTGGCATTACTTCAAAATTTATAAATATTAACTTTAATTTTGTTTGTGGTGTCCATGGCCTGTTCTAAATGTTCTGTCCTTATTCTTTTTCAATTTAGTCATGGGCCCTACGTCTGTGACATCGCCAAGAGGTGAACTTCAAAACAACAACATTAACCGATTTGTTTACTAGAACATTGATAAAAGGGTCTCTTTTTCCATGACATGTGTCAGATATCGCACCTAAACATTTCCATTTAAGATTTATATTTTTTGGTTAAACCATTTCTTAACATTGACATAATTTAATTGGAGAGAATTTATCATTAATGTAGCAATTACTGGTTCGCGGTTAGTTGTTTACATTGATTTTATCTCTCACTGATGTTGTAATACTTTAATTGTTTATATTAAATATACAACACTAACTGTTTAAAGAATGTGAATTAAACCAATCGAATGGTTAAGTACAAAATCATATCGCGTCAGTACTATTGGTAATAAAATGTATATAAATTTTAGATTAACAGTTACATCATTCATCCACAAAAATCAACCGGGCATGTTAATTTTCCATTTCTTTCTTACGGATCTCATCTGTGCTGAGAGTTGGATGGATGCCAGCAAGAGTTATCTCCCTTCTATCATTCAACCCAATCGATCTCTTACTTCCATCTTCCACTCGTACATTGCTCAGTTTCTGGTGTGAGCACTGCTCCATAAGCGTTTTGTCATGTGTCCTACTCTGTGATCGTTCTGTAAGATATCACGTGACCTGTGAGCATAATGACTTACTTAAAAATAATTCCCGTGGAAATATGGAGTGCAATATAGACCTCTCCACAGAGCAGTGCGTCATGCCGCTCTCAGTTACCTCCCTTTGGGTGGCGCTAGCATCGTCCGCCATTAAGCGGCTGCAATCTTACGTCGACGTTCTACTTGCTTACAGTTAACGTTTTTATTAATGATATGACTTCTAACCAATTAAAATGATCGTAAGCGGTCATGAACGGTTTGTGTCATCAAGTACCTTTTTTGAATACATATATTATGTGAAATGAATCCCCATGCACAGCTAAAAACCCGGCAGAGAGTCACTGTCACTGTTAAATTCTCCCTACTGCATCTATATATAGGTCTAATCATCTCCAAAGAGTTCCTATTATATTTTCTGATTTACGTCTAGCTTAGGTATCACTTACTGAATTTTACCAATTATGAAGCGGTTTTTGACCGAGGTGAGTTTTAGTACAATGGATTGTCAAAATTAAATAGAATAGATATATAATCTTAAAATTATACAGAAAGTAGGCCTATAGGTCTAAGCTTTATGTTTTAACACGTAACACTTACTCTTGTTAAATAAGTTCGATAAGATAATAAAAACGTGTGCACCATAGTGCCTTGTTTGTTAAAAAAGTAAATTATTATTTTAAAAAACCAAACTTATATGCCTAAGGTAAACAATTTTATGGTTTTTTAATTCTCATAGATCTATGAAATCTTCCTAAAATTAAAATAGAAAGCAAGATTCCAATATCCTAAGCTTTGTAATTACAAATTATGTGTTAATACTCAAGAAATGCACACACACTCAAAACACGAAATAAGAGGAATTGTTTGGCCTATATATAATACTTAAATCCTATTTAATTACTTTAGTATTTTTTTTCGATCAATTGGACTACGAAACAGATAAAATATCGTAATACAACTCATCATGTCAAGACTCATTTAATTTAGAATGATGATTAAAACAAATTGAAATGAATGTATAATGTGTAATCGGTACGAATGTCACGCGATTATAAAACGTATTTAGAAAAATGTAATCAAATATTTTTTTTCTATCTTCGATGATACCACGATATCGGTTCCAAATTCAACCCCTGCAAGACATATATCCCCGACATGGAACTGTATAAATAAAATCATTACATCCTATCCAGTGATAAATATTAAATATAATGCCAATACCATGTCAACATGTTCCGAGTTAAAAGAAAACACTAAACTTGCTCTAACGTGCAATTTAAATCTTCAATGAGTAAATCAATCACAAAATCAAATTATCAAAAACAAAAAGAACTAGATTAGCGTTTGCGGGATACCGCAAAAGCAGAGCAGCCCCGGAACTTTGGGTTTCGCCTTACCCTGTTCCGCCTTTTACAGGCCTCACCAAATTGGGAATTTTCTCGTGACCTTGACCTTTGACACTCAAGGTCACACAATCAATGAACACATTTCATTGAGTATAACATTATTGTAATGAAATAAAGTGTTAAAAATACAATTAATCCATTTTCTCCATATATGTTGACCTTGCTGTGACCTTGACCTTCGACAGTTAGTACCCAAAACTTTTTGAAAATGTTGAACTTCTCAAGAGATAATATATATATACAAAATCTAAACTTCATAGCACAAAAACTTTTCAAGTTATTGTGTTTAGAAGGAATTGCAATAACTCATATCTCATGACCTTGACATTTAACCTTCAAGGTCACACAATAATTGAACACTTTTTATTGAGTATAACAATCATGTATTGATTAAAAGTGATCATAGTTAAAATTAAGCATTTTCGCTAAACCATGCTTAAGTCATGACCTTGCTGTGACCTTGACCTTTGACAGATTGTAGCCGAAACCTTTTCAAAAATTTTTACTTTTCCAAGGATGATATATACCAAGTTAGAGCTTCATAGCACAAAAACTTTTCAAGTTACCGTATTTACAAAGAATTTTGTGGTGATTTTATAACTCGTGACCTTGACCTTTGAACTCGAAAGTGAACGTGTCATAATGATTCCCTGGAAGTATTAACATTTAGACATGTTCATGAGTTCTGAAAAGCTAAATGAGATAAAGTTATACCCCAATTTAGTGCATTTTGTAATAACTCATATCTCATGACCTTGACCTTTGACCTTCAAGGTCACACAATCATTGAACACTTTTTTTTGACTATAACAATTATGTATTGATTAAAAGTGTTCATAGTTAAAATAAAGCATTTTCGCTAAAACATGCTTACGTCATGACCTTGCTGTGACCTTGACCTTTGACGGATTGTAGCCAAAACCTTTTCAAAATTTTTTACTTTTCCAAGGATGATATATACCAAGTTAGAGCTTCATAGCACAAAAACTTTTCAAGTTATCGCGTTTACAAGGAATTCTTAGTGTGAATACATAGCTCGTGACCTTGACCTTTGACCTTGAAAGTGAACGTGTCAAAATCGTTCCCCCGAGGTATGAGGAGTAAGGTATGAATAAGAGTTCTGGAAAGCTTAGGGGGAAAAAGTTATAGCTAGTAGTACGAGTGCGGCGGCGGCGGCGGCGGACGCGGCGGCGGCGGCGGCGGCGGCGGCGGCGGCGGCGATGGAAACTTCACAAAAACTGATAGCAGCCCCGTCCTTAGACGGGGCTGCTAATTATCATTTATTACTTATATTTGAAAACACAGTTACACAGTGTAGTGATGTCACACAATTCATGGCACAACAATGCTATGACGACAGAATGCTGGTGATCCTGGGATGACTGCAGACGAGTCTGTGTTTCAAATAAGCCTATCATTTGCTAATTATAGATATAGGATGATTTTATATCATCTTCTGGTATTTGCTACAGAGGTTTTAGTCCTTACTGAAATATTGTAAATCAGAAGACCCAAGGAAGCTATTTTTATGTGTTTTGTTTTAATTTATCCGTACTCCAAAAATCAATAAACTAGTTTACATAATAAATTTAATGATCACTTTATATTTACTATTTGAGGAGCACTTTAGAAATTGGTAGTATAAGGAAAACAAGGAAATTCTACGTATGAACAACCCCTTTCATTTTTTTATGTATACATGTAGCAATGTTTCGAAAATTTAAATGTTTCCATGCTTTAAAAACCTTTGCCGCAACGTCGCCATTGTCGGAGAATTGCTTATCTTAGAATTTCCTTGTGATGAAATCTGAAAAAATTTATATCGACAGTTCCATATTGTTTAATATTATAACTCAACATAGAAACCTGTTGATCTAAATTCATTTGGATTGTTTGTGATATTACCTGCCTTGGATTGGAATGTTGGCAATTTGAATGACTTTTATCTAAAAGTAAACACTTAATTCCTTAAAATATTAAAGTTTTACACATATTGTACTTGAAAAAATATCAAGGAAAATTTACGACATTCAGGTAAATTCATTGACATCGAAATCCTAATTTGCTGAACGGCTTATAACGCCTAGGTAATTGGCCAATTAATCCTATACAAAGCTATAGGCCTACAGTAAATATTGAATAGTTTCCTTTAAAAAACGTATGCGTAAGTCTAGAAAATCGAAAAATAAACCAGAAAAAACCCAATCAGACAAGATAAAGTAACATAGTCAACTGAGTTAATTAATTAGATATCTAACGTCATTCATAGGCCCTATATTTCTGCACTTTAATATCGCCGACTTTAACATAAAACCGTAATTACCGGGTCATTTACATACATTGCCAAGCTTTGAAAAATCTTTACAGAAGTGTTTGATGCTGATGTGACATAAGGATACACTTAAAATTAATTATTAGTTGGAAAGGAAGGTGACGTTAGCTTATGCCGCTTAAGTGGTGACTGGGTACCGTCTTTACGTATATGTAACGTCAATGCGCAAATCCCGCAGCGTTGCAAATAACACTGACCAGTTAACATTGCAGCCGCTTAATGGCTGCCACAAAATGGCTGCGCCCATGATATTCGCCGTGGAGAGGTCTATAGACCAAACCTCTTTAGGATGATATTGGTTGGTCTTGGTACACTTTCGCAGTTATCAATTTGGTCAGTACCTTAGGAAACTTAGTGTTCACTATGATTTCACAACAAAGTATGTAGTTGTATGTTATTCGAAACATGCACATGTACCAACTTCTCATTGTGAAAAGGTGTCTTTAAAGTTTCCGTTCATTGGCCTTTGACTTTTCGAATTCGAGACTTTCTTTGTCACACGATTTGACTTGTGCGCGGAAAAATAGTTAAAGACTTGCGTACTAGTTACTAAGTATATCATGTTATCATTTCACCTAATCGGAAGAGATAAGATTAAGCTTGTAAACGCATTGCCAAACCTTCCGCATTAAAGAGACACCCCTTTAGTCGTTCAATTCACATTTGCAAATCGTTCTTTAAGGTGTCATTCTACACAAGATCACTGTTGTTTCCTGAAACAAGTAACCATCGGTTGAACATGGTGACAAAGCAAAGGTATTTTGATCGAAAACCGGACAATGTACCATGTACACACCATGATCAGTTAAACGTTGTTGTGGAAACCTATCTGATTCAGAGAGAAGGAAAGATTGAAGATCTGATGCTTTAATTACTAAACTCACGGGCAAAAGAAACGTCACCTCTCTTTTTTACCATAATTATAAAATACAACAAAGTCAGATTTTTCTAATGTTACAGAATTAAGAAAGGAGTCAAAATATATTTTGGTGACGTTTCTTTTGCCCGTAAGTATAGTACCTTAAGAATTTAACACACACAAAAAAGAAAGATAAAAAGTCTTGAATACAAGACAACACCAATATTTTACGTGTATGGACCGAAACCATTGATTTCACTAGGACATTCAAAAGTGAGAAAAAAAATTAAAACTCTTCTGCAATAAGTATAAATCAAAATGTTTGGCATTACACATTACAACTTACTTACAGCGTAGACGCTTCGTCAAATCTATACTTTTGGTTCTGGGTTTAACCGCATCCACATGTGCATGTTGGAAATGTAAAGCATTGAACATGTAATATGTGCACATCCCATCGTTTCTAATAAATACATTTTTACATAAACATTTATATGTTGTATATATTTGACTTTGAAATAAATTCAGATGTAACTTTGTAAGGACTCTATAAAATATTTCTTTCTTCAGTCCATCTTCCCATGGCAAGGTGATAACGTATCGAGCAACTCTCCTCGTTTAGAAACTTTTTCGTTTCGCCCGTGACGTTGTAAAGATGCTGATGCACAGGAACACTATATCGTAGATATAATGTAGACCCGTCCCCACGTTTTACCTACATTTTATTTACGATATCAGGTTCCTGTACATGTACTGATGGCCCGAAGAAAAATCTTGAATAAAGTAAATGTTCAAATATTGAAGATATTGATATAGTATTGATTTCCATTTTATGGTGTGTAAAAATGTTACTTGTTTTTTAGTTTATGGACACGATATTTATACTGTAAATAAAACAGAAGATCCCTCCATTTCATATGTTTGACCTGACCAACACACTTTGAAGTTGATCTAGCTATTTCAAGCATGCAACGGTTGTGTCTGGATAGGATAAAAATAAGAAAATCATTTACTTGATAGTCTCATAACATATACTGTGATCCTTTTGACATGACTTTTCCATCAGAATCTACATGCACCGAGAATACAAGGTTGGTCTCAGAATCCTAAGGTTTGACAGTCTGAGTAAAATCACTCCCATCCATTGGTAAGAAAACAACAAATGATGCTGAATTTCATGGAAACAACCAAGCTTTGTCCAGGCATGCACACCTTTTTTTCCAAGGTCTTGTTTTCAAGTGGGAAACATGATTTTCTTAATTACATGTTCATTTTTTTATGGGAAACAGATGTTTTCGGATATATTCCTACTCCACCATAAGCGATTCATCCACACCTGATGATATATTCCGAAATTGTTATCCAAAAATAGAGCCATTGGCTCTGTAGCTCATCAGGCATCATATCAAGTTTGCTTTATACAGGCAAGATGAGCTAAAAATGAAACTGATGTAACTTATTGCAAAAAAACCTATAAAAAAATTACAAAACAAAATTTAATGTATTATTATTCAACACTTTCTAGATCGCCAATATCAGATTGTCACAGGGGTCACAAAACCTACAGTTTAGAATCCCAATTGGCCAAGGAGTCTACATGCAGTCTTTCAGCTCAATAGACCTTTAGGAGCTAAAGATGATGATGAAAATAAGTTTTTAAGGTTGTGACCCCTGTGACCCTATTTGGGGTCATGGGGTCACGAAATCTACAATTTAGAATCCCCATTGGCCAAGGAGTCTGCACATATAATTTCAGCTCTCTAGACCTTTTGGAACTTGAGAAGAAGATGAAAATAGTTTTTTAAGGCTGTGACCCCTGTGACCCTATTTTGGGACACAGGGTAAACAAAGTTACAAATTAGAATCCCCATTGTCCAAGGAGTCTGCACATAGCAATATTAACTCTCTAGACCTTTTGGAACTGGAGAAGAAGATGAGAATTGGTTTTTAAGGTTGTGACCCCTGTGACCCTATTTGGGGTCACAGGGTCACGGAATCTACAATTTAGAATCCCCATTGGCCAAGGAGTCTGCACATATAATTTCAGCCTAATAGACCTTTTGGAACTTGAGAAGAAGATGAAAATAGGTTTTTAAGGTTGTGACCCCTATGACCCTATTTGGGGTCACAGGGTCACCAAAGTTACAAATTAGAATCCCCATTGTCCAAGGAGTCTGCACATATCAATATTAACTCTCTAGACCTTTTGGAACTGGAGAAGAAGATGAGATTTGGTTTTTAAGGTTGTGACCCCTGTGACCCTATTGGGGTCCTGGGGTCACGAAATCTACAAATAAGAATCCCGATTGGCCAAGGAGTCTGCACATATCACTTTCAACTCTATAGTCCTTTTAGTACTGGAGAAGAAGATGAAAATAGGTTTTTAAGGTTGTGACCCCTGTGACCCTATTTGGGGTCACAGGTTCACCAAAGTTACAAATTAGAATGCCCATTGTCCAAGGAGTCTGCACATATCACTTTCAACTCTCTAGTCCTTTTAGAACTGGAGAAGAAGATGAAAATAGGTTTTTAAGGTTGTGACCCCTGTGACCCTATTTGGGGTCACACGTTCACCAAAGTTACAAATTAGAATCCCCAATGTCCAAGGAGTCTGCACATATCACTTTCAACTCTCTAGTCCTTTTAGAACTGGAGAAGAAGATGAAAATAGGTTTTTAAGGTTGTGACCCCTGTGACCCTACTTGGGGTCACAGGGTCACCAAAGTTACAAATTAGAATCTCCATTGTCCAAGGAGTCTGCACATATCATTTTTAACTCTCTAGTCCTTCTGGAACTGGAGAAGAAGATGAAAATAGGTTTTTAAAGTTGTGACCCCTGTGACCCTATTTGGGGTCACAGGGTCACCAAAGTTACAAATTAGAATCTCCATTGTCCAAGGAGTCTGCACATATCATTTTTAACTCTCTAGTCCTTCTGGAACTGGAGAAGAAGATGAAAATAGGTTTTTAAAGTTGTGACCCCTGTGACCCTATTTGGGGTCACAGGGTCACCAAAGTTACAAATTAGAATCTCCATATGCTAAGGTACTTGTACACAAAATTTCAGCTCTCTAATGTGTATGGTTCATGAGAAGAAGTCGAAAGTGTCAAAAGTTTACGGACGGACGACGGACGGACGACGGACGGACGACGGACGGACGCCGGACGACGGGCCATGCCATAAGCCCATCTGGACTTTCAGTCCTGATGAGCTAAAAATAGAGCCATTGGCTCTGTAGCTCATCAGGCTTCATCATCAATTATGCTGTAGAGTGTGGCCAATGTGATTCCCCCTTTGTAGAGGCCACAGGGGCACCAATCATAAAATTAAGTATATGTATAGGCGACAAGTTTCAGTTTTCTAGGCCTTATACTTCAGGAGAGGTAGATGAAAATAGATTTGAAAGACGTTCATGTTGCCTTTATTAGGGGCCACAGAGTCACCAAAGCTACAATTCATAATCCTCACTAGTCAAGGAGTCTGTACACAAAGTTTCAGCTTTCTAGGCCTAATGGTTCAGGAGAAGAAGATGAAAATAGGTTTTTAGGGCGTGGCCCCTGTGGCCCTTATTAGGGGTCACAGGGCCACCAAAGCTACAATTCATAATCCTCACTAGTCAAGGAGTCTGTACACAAAGTTTCAGCTTTCTAGGCCTAATGGTTCAGGAGAAGAAGATGAAAATAGGTTTTTAGGGCGTGGCCCCTGTGGCCCTTATTAGGGGTCACAGGGCCACCAAAGCTACAATTTATAATCCTCACTAGCCAAGGAGTCTGTACACAAAGTTTCAGCTTTCTAGGCCCTATGGTTCTGGAGAAGAAGATGAAAATAGGTTTTTAGGGCATGGCCCCTGTGGCCCTTATAAGGGGCCACAGGGCCACCAAAGCTACAATTTATAATCCTCACTAGCCAAAGAGTCTGTACACAAAGTTTCAGCTTTCTAGGCCCTATGGTTCTGGAGAAGAAGATGAAAATAGGTTTTTAGGGCATGGCCCCTGTGGCCCTTATTAGGGGTCACAGGGCCACCAAAGCTACAATTTATAATCCTCACTAGCCAAGGAGTCTGTACACAAAGTTTCATCTTTCTAGGCCTTATGGTTCAGGAGAAGAAGATGAAAATAGGTTTTTAGGGCGTGGCCCCTGTGGCCCTTATTAGGGGTCACAGGGCCACTAAAGCTACAATTTATAATCCTCACTAGCCAAGGAGTCTGTACACAAAGTTTCATCTTTCTAGGCCTTATGGTTCTGGAGAAGAAGATGAAAATAGGTTTTTAGGGCGTGGCCCCTGTGGCCCTTATTAGGGGTCACAGGGCCACTAAAGCTACAATTTATAATCCTCACTAGCCAAGGAGTCTGTACACAAAGTTTCAGCTTTCTAGGCCCTATGGTTCTGGAGAAGAAGATGAAAATAGGTTTTTAGGGCGTGGCCCCTGTGGCCCTTATTAGGGGCCACAGGGCCACTAAAGCTACAATTTATAATCCTCACTAGCCAAGGAGTCTGTACACAAAGTTTCAGCTTTCTAGGCCCTATGGTTCTGGAGAAGAAGATGAAAATAGGTTTTTAGGGCATGGCCCCTGTGGCCCTTATTAGGGGCCACAGGGCCACCAAAGCTACAATTTATAATCCTCACTAGCCAAAGAGTCTGTACACAAAGTTTCAGCTTTCTAGGCCCTATGGTTCTGGAGGAGAAGTCGAAATTCCACAAAGTTTACGGACGGACGGATGGACGGACGGACGGACGCCGGACACCATGCCATGCCATAAGCCCATCGGGCCTTACAGGCCAGATGAGCTAAAAAGTAATATCTATCCATGTTTGTCACATTTAAACACCCTTTATTTCTTTACATACCGATTTCTTAATTGATTTGTTATTAATAATCCTTTGTAGATTAAAGCTCTGACATACATGCTGGAGACAATGTGTGATATGTAATATGTTCAGCTGATGTATCACATAGCTTAGTATTTACAGAAATGGAATAATTATTCTGTTGTCAAATATAATTATCTGAACATCGGTTGAAGTTATTTTCTTAATCATTAAAGTCTGTGGAAACATTTAATCTATATTTTCTAGTTAGTTGAGACATCTGGATAAACAAACCAGTCAGACACCATTGCCATGAATTCAATAGTATGTTGGGAATATGTTTCAAAGCAATACCTGATTTTACAAAAACAAATGATGAAGATGACACTTGCTCTTGGATGAGAACTTTATTCAAACACGATGAATTCATTATTGAAAATCGAGAATCGTAACTGCTCATCCATCCAGATCTTTATGAAATATATGAAACCGTGACAAAAACTATGACTGATGAACTGTAAGTCAACAAAATGATTCATTAATAATGCTTATCATGTTTTAAAATGGTCCATATCAAAAACATCTTTGATATATATTCTCAACTGACACCAAGAATGAAAGAAGAAATGTTTTACAAGTTACAGAAAATTGATTTGTTTTAAATGTCATGTGATATTACTGCATGTTTATGACAATTTTCTCCCTAGACATGAATATATACAAGGAAAAAACTACCTGTCGCTCTCAACAATTTGCTGGACATTAGGTGACATTATGTTATCCTATTCTGAATAATCTGCTTAAATGGATGAGTCTTACTGGACTCACTTGATAACCTGCTTTTTGAAGATGACATTACGTGATCCTATTCTGTCTGCTTGAATCTTGACAATCTGCTGAAGAATGATGACATTATGTAACAAGCTCCCATTGGGTGCTCGTGCTGTCTGCTCCTTAAGATGAGTGATCCTAACAATCTGCTCATTAAATGAATGACTCTTACTGGACTCTCTTGACAATCTGACAATCTCTTGACATAACATGATCCTATTGGGCGATCTTGACAATCTATTTTTTTAAAAGAAGAATGATATATGATCCCATTGGAGATGCTTGCTATCCATTTCCTGGATAATTCCACTCCTTATCTAACTGTGTGCTCTTGCTTCCTGCTCTTAACAGATTGATGATCCTTTTAATTACTCCTGCTATCCACTTCTTAAATGAATGATTCAAGTGACTATCCTACTGGGCGCTCTTTGCGATCTGCTCCTTGAGGATGAGGATGCTCTGTCTCTGTTCGGGAGGCAACATGGAGATCTGCTGGTCCGTCAGCTGCAACACCTGCATGATCAGCGCCGCCTGCAACATAGTCAAAGAGTGGTTACTGTCACATGTTAGCTAGACTCTGTATTAACAATAAATGGTTCAAAACTTATGGTCCTCATCTTGTAATCTACAAAGACACAATTATTTAAGAGTTATGTAGCATTAAGATTTTAGATTAACAAATAATGATTAAATCTGTGATTTAACTTGTTGCCACATTTTTTCATCTTGAGAAATGCCGTGTTCACAGAAGATTGGGTTAATATTTCAATGCTATTTGAAAAAGAACTTGCAAATGGTCTAAATCTTCTCTTTGCTGGCAACTTAGAATCACTGTTGATTCAAATTCCAATGGCCTCTTTTATTCCAAATTATATAAAAGTTCATAGAATTTGAGCTTATAGACAAATATGGATGCAATTGACTTCTTGTTTAATAAAACTTTCAATAACAGACTTAGTACCGAGCCATCGGCTTATATAACAAGGCAAAAGTGAGCGCGGCTCACATACCCCCGCCTGTAGTTTGACCGCCTTCACGTAACATTAATTTGAAAATTTATGAAAATTACTCGTTGAATGATTATGACTTTGAACACAATGATCTTGCAACCCTAAAAACTATTTCACTTCAAAACATCCCCGGCTATGTAGTTTTTGAATAAAATTCTGGGAACCCTGGAATTACCCCTAAAAGGCACAACAGCACTATACAGTCGAACCTTGTTTTGGTTACAGGTGAAAATTGTCCGGATAGCAAATCGTCCGGTTAACTGGGTCATTTTTCTTAAGAAATAAAGACACATTGTTTGAAAAATCTTTGTCAGGGTATCCGAGGTTCGACTGTATGCTTCCATACCAAATTTGAAGTTTGCAAGTCATTTGGTATTTATATATACTCCGAAAACAACACAAAGTCCAAAAATTGGACCGTTTTTGGTCAAAATAAAAAAAATTATTCAGAACATTGAGCTGAAACCCCTAAAAGGCACAACAGCACCCTATAGGCTACTTCCATACCAAATTTGTAGTTTCTAAGTGGTATTGTTTTTCAGTTATGCTCCGGAAACGAGACAAAGTCCAAAAATCAGACCGTTTTTGGTCAAAATTTCAAAAATTATTTGGACCATTGAGCTGAAACCCCTAAAAGGCACCACAGCACCATATAGGCTACTTCCATACCAAATTTGAAGTTTCTAAGTGGTATAGTTTTTCAGTTATGCTCCGGAAACGAGACAAAGTCCAAAAATCAGACCGTTTTTGGTCAAAATTTCAAAAATTATTTGGACCATTAAGCTGAAACCCCTAAAAGGCACCACAGCACCATATAGGCTACTTCCATACCAAATTTGAAGTTTCTAAGTGGTATAGTTTTTGAGTTATGCTCCGGAAACGAAACAAAGTCCAAAAATCGGACCGTTTTTGGTCAAAATTTCAAACATTATTTGGACCATTGAGCTGAAACCCCGAAAAGGCACCACAGCACCATATAGGCTACTTCCATACCAAATTTGAAGTTTCTAAGTGGTATAGTTTTTGAGTAATGCTCCGGAAACGATTTCGGACGGACGCACGGACGGACGGACGCACGGACGCACGGACGGACACGCGGAGCGCTATATACCCCCGACTACGTCGTAGCGGGGGTATAATAAACTCAGTACTCATTTTATATCTACATATAAAGTCCAGATTTATTGAAATCTATTAATCGAAACAAGTTCATAAATTTAAGATATTTCAATGACAGACTCTTTGTTATATTTTAGCTATAAAAAGCTATAATGATAGTCATTTGTCAGTTACATATATAGAAGTCATATGACTTTAAAAGGTCAAATTCCCTTATCCTGTGCATTATTTCACAGCTAAATTTTATTTAATTTATAAATGAATATTATTTTGGATAAATTTAACTCAATAAATTGATGGATATAATTAAGGCTAGATTGTAAGAATCCTACTACAAGAAGGCCTACCTTCTCCTGGTCCTGTGCTGAAATCTGGGTGCCAGGGGCCTGCATCCCTCCTCCGAGACCAGACATGACGCCGGCTGTCAGCTGACCCAGGTTACTCAAGTTACCCAGGGCGCCCAGGGCCGACTGCATCGAGGCTTGCTGCTGAGCCATCATGGGTGCCATCTGTACATACAGCAGAGGTTAAAATATCTATAACTACCAAATCAATGACTTGCCAAAATTCTCTCATCTAAAAATTCACTGACATTTATTCAAAAGTATATTTTACTTCAAAAGTGTATGATTTTAAGAAGATAAAGGCAATATTATGGATATATGGATGTATGATTTTAGACAAAGTGCTGTCACTGAATAGAACATATTGAACTGAATCATTTTTTCTTGGGTATGAAGGGGCTTAGAAAAAGAGTTGATTATAATTTTATAAAATTTTAACCCAACTCTACAGTGATCCCTTACCTGGGGCCTCATAGGCACTCCTTGAGATCCAGGCCCAACTGGACCAGGCTGCATGCCCCCCGGACCTCCTTGGTGCTGGGGCATGCCACGTGGGTCCCCCATCAGACTGCCGCGAGAGTCACGGAACTCCCCACGCTGAGGCTGTCCACCTTGGAATTGTCCGCCCATGTCCCGCGGTCCTCCCGGCATTGGTCCTCCCATTGGGCCACCCATCGGTCCTCCCATACCTGCATCAACATCACATTCAGTGTTTAGCTTTGATTGAAATACTGTTCGATGCTTTGCTGTCCATACTAATTGAAATGGTGATACTTCAATGTTTGGATTGTTTTAGTTAAAGTTGCAAGATCACACTATAATAACAACTAACACATTATTTTTGAAAAAACTACAAATCATAAGCGAGAAATTAAAACGTTCCAGTGCCAAATTTTTTTTTACCAGGCATGGGTCCTCGTGGTCCCCCCATCATGTCTCCAGAGGGTCCCCCCATTCCTCCTAGTGGCATCCCCGGGACCGGGCCGGGAGCTGGGCCTCTCACTCCTCCTGTAACAAAACAGTCAACGTCTATAACTTGATGACATAAGGGATATCTATGATGAAAAATTCTTGTACTTGTTTGCTGTATTACTTTCATGAAGTTGTCTAAGACATTCTCATGATATATACTGGTGATGAGGTTAAAACCAGTTTTCATATATCCGCAGAAAACAATATTGGCTGATGCCAAAATAAGAAGTCAATATAAGTTACCATGTGTTCGTGAGTTTGATATGGAGATTTATCATGTGTCCGAGTTAGATATAAAACGAGAACGAAGTTCGAGTTTGATATTTAACTCGGACACATGATAAATCTCCATATCAAACTCGCGGACACACGGTAACGAATTTATCTCGACGAGCACCTTTTCTAAATGCTTTAAATCTGGCTTGAAAGATGAGATTGGCCAAAATGGCGTCTGATCAGATCAGTGTTACTCTTTTATTTAGGTATTAACAAATATAATTTATACACCATCGCGTTAATGACCAAAAGTATGGTCTAGTACCGGAGCGAAGCGCACGGTACTAGACGGAAATTTAGGATTTACGAAAAAAAATCAAAATACCGAGCAATGCGGTCATTTCTTAAGTTTGATTGTTTGGTCACGTGACCTCGTGCATTCGCACCACATTCGATTTGAAGCGGCCGTAGAAGTCCCTGTCATGGCGGACTGTCGAGTAGGACCAAGCGAGATTAATTTGATAGTGTCGGAGTTATAGATGAGACAGACATCATAGCAGAATGTACAGGTTGGTTTGAGTGTACAATAAACAAAAAGCGGTGACTTTTAACTTAACTATTATTCATAGGTCGGCTTTCTGTTTGCATTATTTGAATCTTGAGCTCGCTGATGGACAACCTTGCCGCGAGTGAGCGGGTCAACATGCCGTTGAGATGCCGTATGACTTGCTAATGTATTTTGAGATACCAATCCTATTTGAAGAACATTTCACTTATACCAGTAATGTTTTTTGTTTAAAGCTGACTTTAGCATGTGCAGGGCAATTCACCGAGCATACATGACGTTACAACAATCGAGCGCAGCGTGGCCTTGTTTACCGAACAAAGGGCAAGGGAGATAACTCTTGACACTCCGTCGTTGCTTGTTACTAGGGGGGCGCGTGGCCCAGTTTAACATAGCTAAATATACCTACGGCACGTGACCGGTTTTGACCAATGGTAAACCGACATTGCTGTGCAAGTCGAGATAATATTGCTTACATCATGACAATAAAACCAGGTATTGACCTCTCCAGGGAAAAATTGCTTAATTTGTTTAGGTTACAAATGAAAAGGCAATCAAAATACTTTACTCAGACAGAAATTTGGTTTGATCGTTAACAACAAAGAGCATATGATGTAATGATAACAATAGAATGAAATGAGTAAAAGTAAAAGTTTATGTGACTACTGGATAAAGAGCTAACCTGGAGGTCCTCCTGCTTGGTTGGGGGCCGATACAGGAACCTGGAAGATGGAACACATTCTCATCAACATACTGAGGAGTCTGTATGAAATATGCCGGAATTGAAACAATCTTGATCAGGAACACTAACCATAAGAGTTTTGATTCATACAACTCCGATCTCAACTCTAGCGAAACACAAACCAGTCTCCTAGCTCTCTTATAAATTCATGTATTGTTGGAGGATTGTACTTAGATAAAGGATGAGACTCAACTGAATAATGGTCCCTGATGGTTCATTTGAATATGGGTTTGTTCCAGACATGCAAACCATTGAGATTGTTAAATTACATATAAACAAGAATCAACAAACTTGTGGGCCTGTCAGTCTGCCACATTAGTGAGTGAGTTAGTTGTTGTTAAACGCCACTTTGGCATTATTGCAGCCATAAGTTGCATGCCTGTCTAAGTTTAAGCTATTGCAGATAGTGTGATTGCAAATTTGATAATATTATAACTTCTATTCACTCTTATGATGCAGGCATCACTCACCTGTGCATTGTTTGGTGCAGACGGTCCGGCAGATGGGACGGTGTTCACGTCTCGGTACAGCATAGCCTGCAGTCAACAGAAGATGCAGGCTAGTCTTGTCACATAAGTGGAGGAGCACATCTTCTTGTTTTAACTCAATCTAAATTATTCTACAGGATGGCAACTCTTACCATATTTATATATGTTTCATTATTTACAACAAACTGGATACTTTTATTCTTAAGATAAATGTTCCATAAATACATATTTTTGGAATAAAGAGTATTCAAAAAGTGTGCAGACTGTTATAAGAGTTGTAGATAATGACATATTATGCCTAATATTGAAGTTGACGTACGAGAGCCACTTGAGGGTCTACGATCTTCATGACAATCTGGGCCTGGAGGAGAGCGTAGGCCAGCTGTGGGTTCTGTAGCAGCATGTTCCTCGCCTCGTTAGGGTTGTTCTGGATACACAGCTGAAACACAAGCAAGGAGAAGGGGGTAAACAAGTGTCACATTAGCAGTAACTCATGTAGCATAGAAATAAGCTTGGAGAATGACAAACACTTGGAGTGTCAATTTATAAGTCAAAGATCTTATGTCCTCCAGGGGATTGGAAAAGACTCCTTTGACCAATTTGAAGGTTTTTAGTAATTTTCTGAATTTCAAATCGGGCCATTGCCCTTATACACTTATAGTATACTTTAAATTTTTAATGGGCTGTTGTCTTTCCAATCCCTGAGTTCTGAGACAACAGCAAAACCTATCAGACTCCTTACTCTTTGTTAAGTGTGAATAAAATGTCATGATGTTAACTGTTAAGTGCTCACAGGGTCAAACAATAATCTAAACGCATATATTACACTTCTCTCAGGTGTACTATGAGTAGTTCTGTACCTTCATCTGCTTCATGAGTTCAAACATCTGCTCTGGAGGAAGACTAGCCACTGCCTTGGAGATGGCTTCAGGTGCTTTTTCGGGCTCCACAGGGTCTCCATACGGGCTCTGGCAACATGGTACATCAGGCAAAATTACACACAGCGGACTTTCAATGAGCTTTGAAATAGTTTAAAAGCAGGAATAAAGTGTTGCTAAAAACTAGATGAATAATTGAAAGAAAATGTTCTAATCTTCTTACATAAAAGACTTGTTGCTATTTAAACAAAATATTTTGATTGAAAAGAGACTATAACCAAACAATAATTGACACAATGTGAAATAAAACATCAATACAAAACAGTTACACACAACATAAATAATGTTTTCTCATGGCAATAAGAGCGAGAGACATAAATTTTTAAGCTGCAGCATAGTTCACAGGTTTAATTTTTTTAAATTTTTCAAAAGAGATGATTGGGATAGATCTATTGTTTGTGCTGGAAATAAGAACATAGCAGAAACACTTTTTATCCCTTTACTTTCTAAAAACATATTATAGTTGACAAATAGATGATTTGGTTTATCAATTAGAACATATTTTTCTATGAATATTTTTTTCAAAATGCAAATGTAAAACTGTTATGTGCACTCATAAAAGTGCCTAAGAAAATTATTTTATAAAAGCAGAGGTTAATTTGAGTAGATCTGACCTTGTGCAGAAATAATGTCCCTGAGTGGTAATATATTGAACCACAGTTAGGACCAACCCATAACAGCTGATCAGTTGAAAGTTGCTATCCTTGGAAGTTGAGTTGTTGAAGTTGAAAGTACCTCGATGGGTGGTCCCCCTAGAGCTTGCTGCATGCCCTTCATCTCCTCCTTGTTCTGCTCACCGGCGGCCACGCCCACACGCAGGGGTCGACCATTGAAGTCGTAGTTGTTGAGATTACGCATGGCGCTCTGGGCGGTCTCCACATCCTGGTACTCACAGAAGCCATAACCCTTGGGCTTGCCGGTCTCTCTGTCGTACACCAGTCTACAAACAACATCATGCTTTCATTAGGACATTTGTTGTATGGAAGATTGTGCCAATTTCTTCCAAGGATGTTACTTTTGAAATCCCTTCTTAGATACATTCTTAGAATTATTAGATCAACGTACAGATGACAGATTAAATAGAATACCATTTACAGTAAACATCATTATAGGGAGTTGGCCAAAGTGTCTTCTAAGAACGCTTGTAACTTACTTTCACATCATTTGAACCAAAACAATTTTGTTCATTTTGAGATAGAAAAATAGAGCCATTGGCTCTGTAGCTCATCAGGCATCATATCAAGTTTGCTTTATACAGGCAAGATGAGCTAAAAATGAAACTGATGTTACCTATTGCAAGAAAACCTATTAAAAAATTACAAAACAAATGTATTATTATTCAACACTTTCTAGATCGCCAATATCAGACAGTGAAAGAAGTCCACACTAAAATATCCAAGGAGAAATAAATTTGCCATAGACTGTCATCTAATGGAGAAAAATAGGTTTTTAAGATTGTGACCCCTGTGACCCTATTTGGGGTCATGAGGTCACAAAACCTAGAGTTTAGAATCCCAATTGGCCAAGGAGTCTACATGCAGTCTTTCAGCTCAATAGACCTTTAGGAGCTAAAGATGATGATGAAAATAAGTTCTTAAGATTGTGACCCCTGTGACCCTATTTGGGGTCATGGGGTCACGAAATCTACAATTTAGAATCCCCATTGGCCAAGGAGTCTGCACATATAATTTCAGCTCTTTAGACCTTATGGAACTTGAGATGAAGATGAAAATAGTTTTTTAAGGTTGTGACCCCTGTGACCCTATTTGGGGTCACAGGGTCACCAAAGTTACAAACTAGAATCCCCATTGTCCAAGGAGTCTGCACATATCACTTTCAACTCTCTAGTCCTTTTAGAACCGGAGAAGAAGATGAAAATAGTTTTTTAAGGTTGTGACCCCTGTGACCCTATTTGGGGTCACAGGGTCACCAAAGTTACAAACTAGAATCCCCATTGTCCAAGGAGTCTGCACATATCACTTTCAACTCTGTAGTCCTTTTAGAACCGGAGAAGAAGATGAAAATAGGTGTTTAAGGTTGTGACCCCTGTGACTCTATTTGGGGTCACAGGGTCACCAAAGTTACAAATTAGAATCTCCATTGTCCAAGGAGTCTGCACATATCACTTTCAACTCTCTAGTCCTTTTAGAACTGGAGAAAAAGATGAAAATAGGTTTTTAAGGTTGTGACCCCTGTGACCCTATTTGGGGTCATGGGGTCACGAAATCTACAATTTAGAATCCCCATTGGCCAAGGAGTCTGCACATATCACTTTCAACTCTCTAGTCCTTTTAGAACCGGAGAAGAAGATGAAAATAGTTTTTTAAGGTTGTGACCCCTGTGACCCTATTTGGGGTCACAGGGTCACCAAAGTTACAAACTAGAATCCCCATTGTCCAAGGAGTCTGCACATATCACTTTCAACTCTGTAGTCCTTTTAGAACCGGAGAAGAAGATGAAAATAGGTGTTTAAGGTTGTGACCCCTGTGACTCTATTTGGGGTCACAGGGTCACCAAAGTTACAAATTAGAATCTCCATTGTCCAAGGAGTCTGCACATATCACTTTCAACTCTCTAGTCCTTTTAGAACTGGAGAAGAAGATGAAAATAGGTTTTTAAGGTTGTGACCCCTGTGACCCTATTTGGGGTCATGGGGTCACGAAATCTACAATTTAGAATCCCCATTGGCCAAGGAGTCTGCACATATCACTTTCAACTCTCTAGTCCTTTTAGAACCGGAGAAGAAGATGAAAATAGTTTTTTAAGGTTGTGACCCCTGTGACCCTATTTGGGGTCACAGGGTCACCAAAGTTACAAACTAGAATCCCCATTGTCCAAGGAGTCTGCACATATCACTTTCAACTCTGTAGTCCTTTTAGAACCGGAGAAGAAGATGAAAATAGGTGTTTAAGGTTGTGACCCTATTTGGGGTCATGGGGTCACGAAATCTACAATTTAGAATCCCCATTGGCCAAGGAGTCTGCACATATCGTTTTTAACTCTCTAGTCCTTTTAGAACTGGAGAAGAAGATGAAAATAGGTTTTTAAGGTTGTGACCTCTGTGACCCTATTTGGGGTCACAGGGTCACCAAAGTTACAAATTAGAATCTCCATTGTCCAAGGAGTCTGCACATATCACTTTCAACTCTCTAGTCCTTTTAGAACTGGAGAAGAAGATGAAAATAGGTTTTTAAGGTTGTGACCTCTGTGACCCTATTTGGGATCACAGGGTCACCAAAGTTACAAATTAGAATCCCCATTGGCCAAGGAGTCTGCACATATCATTTTTAACTCTCTAGTCCTTCTGGAACTGGAGAAGAAGATGAAAATAGGTTTTTAAAGTTGTGACCCCAGTGACCCTATTTGGGGTCACCGGGTCACCAAAGTTACAAATAAGAATCCCCATTGGCCAAGGAGTCTGCACATATCGTTTTTAACTCTCTAGTCCTTCTGGAACTGGAGAAGAAGATGAAAATAGGTTTTTAAAGTTGTGACCCCTGTGACCCTATTTGGGGTCACAGGGTCACCAAAGTTACAAATTAGAATCTCCATTGTCCAAGGAGTCTGCACATATAATTTTTCACTCTCTACTCCTTTTGGAACTGGAGAAGAAGATGAAAATAGGTATTTAAGGTTGTGACCCCTGTGACCCTATTTGGGATCACAGGGTCACCAAAGTTACAAATTAGAATCCCCATTGGCCAAGGAGTCCGCACATATCATTTTTAACTCTCTAGTCCTTCTGGAACTGGAGAAGAAGATGAAAATAGGTTTTTAAAGTTGTGACCCCTGTGACCCTATTTGGGGTCACAGGGTCACCAAAGTTACAAATTAGAATCTCCATATGCTAAGGTACTTGTACACAAAATTTCAGCTCTCTTATGTGTATGGTTCATGAGGAGAAGTCGAAAGTGTCAAAAGTTTACGGACGGACGACGGACGGACGACGGACGGACGCCGGACGACGGGCCATGCCATAAGCCCATCTGGACTTTCAGTCCTGATGAGCTAAAAATAACAACTATAAGATGAGGGTATAAAATTATAACTCAATATAATGAATTTCTTCTTAACAAAAAAATCACCATTTTGACAGCCTATCTCACAGCCTAGTCATTTCTCTAACAAGCTTGCTCTTCTCAGACTGTTCAAGGAACAATATCGTTCTTAAAAAACAAAGTCTGTAAATGTTCTCCATCCATATAACTAATAAACCAAACTTACCTGAAGCTGACTACAGGGCCAGCTTGGGCAAATATTTCCTTCAACTGCTCCTCTGTGGTCTCATAAGGAATATTCCCCACTGTAATGAGCAAAGTACAGTTTTATCCAATGGTCTGAAGGATGATTCACCATAAAAAGGACATAAAATCCATATATCTTACAGTGTTTGCCCTAGGCTTGTAAATTTGGGAGTCACCATGACTCCCTGATGTCAAATTTGGGAGTGTTAATCGATACGGCAATCGGCAAGTGTTTTATTACGATTTGAAGTAGCTCGTTTTGTAGATCTTAATATATTTAACCACCAGACTGTATTGATACTTATTAATTACGATATTATTGCGTCAATGATGATGCAGACTGTTAAAGAACTTGCGTATTTTACATATTTTATGCGTCAACTGCTCCTCTGTGGTCTCATAAGGAATATTCCCCACTGTAATGAGCAAAGTACAGTTTTATCCAATGGTCTGAAGGATGATTCACCATAAAAAGGACATAAAATCCATATATCTTACAGTGTTTGCCCTAGGCTTGTAAATTTGGGAGTCACCATGACTCCCTGATGTCAAATTTGGGAGTGTTAATCGATACGGCAATCGGCAAGTGTTTTATTACGATTTGAAGTAGCTCGTTTTGTAGATCTTAATATATTTAACCACCAGACTGTATTGATACTTATTAATTACGATATTATTGCGTCAATGATGATGCAGACTGTTAAAGAACTTGTGTATTTTACATATTTTATGCGTCAAATACGCAGGTTTTTTGCGTCAGGGCAAATACTGCTTTAGACTGTATTCGCCAAACTATCTAAGGGACGTCACTCCAGTTTTCATTCAAGTAAATGTTAACGGATACGGCAATCGGCAAGTGTTTTATTACGATTTGAAGAAGCTCATTTTGTAGATCTTAATATATCCCCACGTTACCTGTTTTCGAGCGTCACGTCTTTTTGAGCCCCTACAAAACGGGCCCGGGGTGCATTCTAGACGCCCGTTTATCATAACTTTCCAACGAAAAGTAGAGGGAAATGTCCTGAATTATCGGATACATTCTTTATTTTGTGTATAAGTCTGAATTTCAGATTTTGATACAAGAATAAGTAATCAGTGCAATGAAAACATAGATTTCCATAAACACCAATCACAGTCATATTTCTAAAGCGAGTACAGTTCAATACAAATATTTTGAGAACTGTGAAACTCTTTTTGACTGAAGAGCGTAACCATTCAGTCAACATCATGTGATTGGCATCACGTGACAGACTATTTTTAACTTTCCAGCTGATTGACAGTTGGGGTCATCTCATAAGCGATCAGCAAATTTGTTGCCAAGTTTCGAAGGTCGCAAAACAAACGTTAGGCTGCTGATCAATGTATAAAATTAAATTGACAAATTTCTAATGAAAAAAGGCTCTTATTGATCCAAACATCCCCAACAGTAGTTATCATAATACCCTTTTATCCATAAAAATACCAAGAATAATGTGAATGACTCATTAAATTTCCATACCGTCACTTTGCCGGTTTCTAAGGTAGGTCATCAACTCGGATTTCTCACATGCAATATTGATATCAAATAAAGCAACACTGATAAATGTATGATGTACAATAATTGCAATTTTATTTAAAGTTTATGTTTCTTCATTATATGTTATCAAAAGGAGAGTCAATCATACATTCCAATTAAATATTGTTGTGTTCTCTATCGAATGAAATTCACATCTAAAACCTGCTGTACTGTACAGAGGTCAGGTGCGCGTTGAAATTGACAGGATAATATTTCGGATTTCTGAAGTTCTTTCTTCACATTAAGAAAGAAAATGCAATGCATTATTATTTTAGTAAAAAGCCTAATAAGTAAACGATCTCATAAAAGCTTGACACATTCATTTTTACAAATTCAGGATGCCGGTATGGGTTGTTTACGATTTCTTCATTTGAAAAACATGTAATGTAAATGCATCATGTTTTCTTTGTGATATCTCCAATAACACATTTATTTGCATAATTTAAGATTTTGACACTTTTTATAAGTTCCTGTATGTAAAACTTGATAAAATATGTTTTACTTTCGAAATCGCCCCTGGAAAGCTTCCGATGTGACGACAACGTCACAGAATCTGAGGGGCTCGAAAACAGGTGACGTCATAAAATGCGCGATAAATTTGACCTCTTCAAAATAACGAGATTTTAAGGGTAATAATCAAGGCTATATTTACTTTAATTTGGTATTCAGTTAGTCAAATAAATGTTACTAAAGGTATTATAAGTATTTAGGATAAATTATATGTAATTTAATGCAAGTGCTGCCGTGTGTCTTAGGGGCTCGAAAACACCGTACGCGAGGTTATTTAACAACCAGACTGCATCGATACTTATTAATTACGATATTATTGCGTCAATGATAATGCAGACTGTTAAAGAACTTGCATATTTATAATTTTACATATTTTATGCGTCAAATACGCAGGTTTTCTGCGTCAGGGCAAACACTGCTTAAAACATGATTAATTGCAGGGATGTTTAACTTTTAGTCAGCTTTTATGTGCTGTGTTGAGTCTTGACTATAAAAATTTATAAAGAGTGATTACACCTACAGCAGGTAGAAAATGCCTTTAAATTCTAAAACAGTTTGTTGCATAAATTGTAGGTCAGATTATATAAGTAGTTTCATCAAAGTTTCACTGAATATGTGTTGTCACTACTTTGTTAATTTGGTGTTAATAAAATGATTGATAGCACGATAAAGATAATCAACATGATTCATGTTCATTCAAATACAGTCTAGTTGCACAAATTGCGTAACAAGATTACAGGGAAGCATAAGTGTCGTTACAATTACATTCAATTTCTTTCTTTTTTTAAATGTGCGTTAGCTCTAAAATCTTGCAAAATTAGAGTTTTCGAAAACTCGGTTTGGTCTGAATTCTAATTCCAAACTGATATTCAACGTATGTTGGATCGTCAGTTGAAAAGACAAATGTGAATTAATATCATCATGCTCATTTCTTTTACCAAAAACTGATCTTTGAGCCCGTTCCGCCGCCGTCATCGGCGGATTGGGTTGATTCATGATGTTCGCCATTTTTCTTTCTTCACTCACGCTTTTGCCAACTTCCGGTCATGAAGCTCCTTGCATCGACGCCTGCCGATTCAAAATCACCACTCCGAAACTCTCAACAGCGCTATGCATACCAGGCGCATTTGTTTTGGAAACATGAACGAAAAGGAAGACCAATGCTTAACCAAACCGTCGATGTATTAACCAAATAAACATGATCAATTCATAAATAGTAATTTAATTAGCTACAAAGTAATTTGCTTCAAGTCGATGTGCATATGCGAATATTTTCATTAAATTTGTTCAAAGGACAACTCCAAACATTACTGCAGAATCGAATTCAACACGCCCATTGCTAGCAAGTTGAGCGATCATGGCTGGGGTGGTAGCGAAGAAAGCTCTTAACTATGTGAAAAGCAAAGATTTTCGTGACTACCTATGCAGGTGAGAGTCGATATACAGTATACTTTTAATTTCCGTCCATGAAAACGAGAAATGTGTAGGCTTTTACGAACGTGCACTAAGATTGTATGCTTGATTTGCCCGCTTCAGTTCAGGTCATTTACCTTGACCCCCAGATCAGGTCAAGTCAAAGTGACACACTGTTACTAAACCCTTATCTGTCATCTATCCTTCAGATGATCAATTATATACCTTCTTATATATAATTATTCTCCCTCTTATGATTTACTGTAGCTTAGCTACGACCTTGGGCTTGGAACTTGCATCTTATCAGTTGTCTGACCCTAAATCTGCTTGCAAAGAATGCCTAAAACTAGTAAAAGTAATAGGGACTATAGGTCATTCTTGTCAATTATGACATTCATTGTAATGATATAAACTATAGTTATGCACTGGGTTGGCATTGATAATCCCAATTAATCGCTACAGAACAGCTCACTGTGATGACATCAATAGAGAAATTGTATAGGGGCCTATTTGCATGCGGTTCGGGATGAATTTAGCTATTGAGAATATAAAGACATAACTCTGTAGAAAAATCTTTTGTCGAAATTTGGATATCACATTTACATTTTTTTATCAACAATAACATACTTATTACATAGTACCCCCTGTAAAAAGGGCATAGCATTTAACGAACCCGGTTTCGGTTAGCATTTCAAGTTCACATAACGTTAACCACAAACATATTTCACTATCTTATTTGAAATATATTAAAGTCTGTTTACAATATTGTATGGTGCGTCAAAGGTCGCAACTCAAATGTGTTAATGTTAGTAATGAAACCGTTATTGCCACTTTTGATGGACCGCTTAGACCTATCTGGCCACAAACCAGTGAATGCTTGACTGCCCGTCACTGGTCACAACCTCTTTTTGTGACATCTATACAGCCTTGTTATCTACACATCTATCGTAACAATACCACAGAAAAAAAACCCCAATAATTAACGATTTTTATAAAATGTTTTCCACTCAGTTAGATAAATCATTTGATCATGTAACACTACTAAGCATTTGGTGTAAAAAGAAGACATCAATAGACATGTGGAGCTTGCTGTTGGCACTAGATTTTATGAACTATATGTAACAGTTAAATTAATAGTAATTTACTGAAAAGTAATGTGCTTGTTGACAATTGTGTGATTTTGTTAATGCAAAAGCCAAAAAACCCAAATAATTTGCTTATTCCAAAAGTTTATATTGCAGTTGAGTTGTGATTATTAGGCTATTATAAATATGTATGCTTTCTTTTCCCCCTTGTATCATAAAATGCTTTTCTTTTATTTTTTCCATGTTGCTGTTCCCTTTGGTACCCTATCCATGATGACATCATCACAGCACAGTACGTTACTCCCAAACTTGTTACAGATAATTTCTATAGAACAATGATTTTTTTAGTCATTTACAAAGAAGTATTTTTGGTGAAACAATTAGAAGTGACCTTTGATGTTTGTAGATTGTAGTCTATGGTAGATCTAGACTGTTTCAGAGGCAAATGAGGTAAAAAAATGAAAGCCTCGTTTGTTTCCTTTGAGTATCCAAGTGTCAAATTACATTTAGATAGTGCTTAACAAATTAGGATTATGAATTGAAGATGTAGTGACTCAAGGGAAGTATGCTATGCTTTGTTATTTGAAAGTAACCACCAACCTGATGTATAAGTACCGGTATGTAAACTTAGGTAAACTAGTGACAGTAAAACTACAGATCCAATGGCTCTATTATAAAAACTCTTCTGTCAGAAATAGGTTTGTATTGCAAAGGTAAAAGTAGCATGGGTTTGCAATGGATCAGAAAAAAATCTTATGCTGGATATGATATTGATCTATAAGACTGTTAAAGATATGTTGAGTTGTTTTTTAGAATATTAGAATCTGTGAGTCGGAGCACAAAAAAATTGACATATTCAAAATATGGACAACATGATCTTCCAGACATTCTTCTTGACACTTAAGTGATAAGGATAGGATAAACTGTTTGATGGAAATGTGCAGTGAAATAAGATCACTTAACATTAAAATAAAATGTTCTTATTTTTCAGCACTTTTGGGGACCAGGTATGTTGACCTAGTATCTAAATGAATTTAATTGCATTTATCCATTTCCAATATTTCAGTGTTTATTCCAAACTTAATTAAATTTCATTGAAAATAACACTGTATAAAATCCTGTTATGTATTTCAATATTTCAAAAGAACTTTCAGAATTTTTAAGTTGCAGTTTGTAGGGCTGCAACGATTCGGTTCAATGCACCGAGAATCGAACCGAATCAATTGAATCGAATCGAAGTTTGTTGATCGAAAATCGAACCGAGATGGCAAATATCATTTTCATGGCAGAATTTGTATAAAAACTTTCTGATTTACCACACACAAACTGAAAACAACCTGCGTCCAAAAGCTGTCCATTAACACAACGGAACCAATTCAACAGAATTCAATAGAATAACATCTTCTTGTAAAAATTTTTTCATTTTAATACCTAAATAATTGTATTTTATCAGATCTGTTAATCGAATCGAAAATAATCGAATCGAGTGACTAGAATCGAAACTCGAACCGAATCGAAGGACAACTGAATCGTTGCAGCCCTAGCAGTTTGTGTAATATCAGGAAACCCTTGCACAAAATGACTTAAGGTTAACCTTAGTGCCATACTTAAACACTGTTTTAGAGCTACCTTAGTGACTTTAATTCACCTACCAGTTAGTATTTTGTGCAACAGGACCCAGGGTAATAATGCAGTATAATCTCATGGGAAAGCATTCAGGATGGAAATATGAGGAATATGTTGCGTTAACCTTATGGTGATGTTAGAATGTTTTGTCAATTGATCATGTAAAACAATGCATTCAGCATTGGTAAATGTGGAGTATGCAACTGTCTTCATCATGTTTCACAGTGGCCAACTGGGGACTCCCCCTGGCGGCCCTCGGAGACTTGAAGAAGGATCCGGAAATCATCAGTGGCAAGATGACGCTAGGTTTGTTCTTTTCACAGTATTGTCAATTTATGACATGAATATTGGATAGTTTAATTTGTCGTTTTTAATTTTTAGCTCATCTGGCCTGTAAGGCCCGATGGGCTTATGGCATGGCATGGTGTCCGGCGTCCGTCCGTCCGTAAATAATAATAAGGGCCACAGGGGCCACGCCCGTAAAACCTATTTTCATCTTCTTCTTCTTTAGAACCCTAAGGCCTAGAAAGCTGAAACTTTGTGAACAGACTCCTTGACTAGTGAGGATTATGATTTAAAGCTTTTGCGGCCCTGTGGCCCCTAATAAGGGCCTCAGGGGCCACACCCTTTAACCTCATTTAATCTTTTCCTCAAGAAGCATCAGGCCTAGAAAGCTGAAACTTTGTGTGCAAACTCCTAAGTTAGATAAGGAGGATTCCAAATTATACATTTAATGACCCTGTGGTCCAAACTAAGGTGGGAACCACATTTGCCACACCCTAAAGCAAAATTGATATGAAGCCTGATGAGCTACAGAGCCACAGAGCCATTTTTCTGAGAAACATTCATGCAAGCCTGAAAGTTATTGGTCCAATATTTTATCATTTTATTTTTAAGTCTTTTGATAATTAATGATTAAAGTAGTCTGATTAAAATTGATTGTGATTCGAGGGAAAAAATGTAAAAATATTATCTCTAGTGGGGTTTGAACCACACCAAGCCCGGCTTTTCCCCTCATTCACAATCTGAATGCCTCCTATTACCCGCATGTTCTGATGCAAGCTCATCTAGCCAATCGCTAGCAGCGCAGCAACAGCTTTCGATATCATGCTAGGGGCAGGTAACTCCTGTGTACCATTCGTTATGCTAGTACATTATCGCCGCTAAACACTATTTAAGAACGAGGTTGTTATTTGATAGCTTATGACTGGGTTTGTCTGCGCTAAACTGGTTATAGCAACATGCGTTAGAGATAGGTTTGTTCAGACCAAGACGGAGAGGATATCCCGAATGGTTCGATCCCCGATAGAGACAATTTTTAGCTCACCTTTACAAAGTAAATGTGAGCTTATGTCATGGCGCTTCGTCCGTCTGTCCGTCCGTCCGTCTGTCCGTCCGTCCGTCCGTAAACTTTCACGAAAAAGACTACTCCTCCTAAACGAATCCAGATATCATTCTGAAATTGTAGTATGTTATACCCATGGTGATTCCTCACAGAAAGGTAGAGGTTTCAGTTTTGAGAATCCAAGATGGCCGCCTTGGCAGCCATATTGAATTTTCAATTAGATTTCAGGAAAAAGACTACTCCTCCTAAACAAATGCAGATATCATTCTGAAATTGTAGTATGTTATACCCATGGTGATTCCTCACAGAAAGGTAGACGTTTCAGTTTTGAGAATCCAAAATGGCCGCCATGGCAGCCATATTGAATTTTCAATTAGATTTCAGGAAAAAGACTACTCCTCCTAAACGAATGCAGATATCATTCTGAAATTGTAGTATGTTATACCCATGGTGATTCCTCACAGAAAGGTAGACGTTTCAGTTTTGAGAATCCAAAATGGCCGCCATGGCAGCCATATTGAATTTTCAATTAGATTTCAGGAAAAAGACTACTCCTACTAAACGAATACAGATATCATTCTGAAATTGTAGTATGTTATACCTATGGTAATTCCGCACAGAAAGGTAGACGTTTGAGTTTTGAGAATCCGATATGGCAGCCATATTGAATTTTCAATTAGATTTCATGACAAAGACTATTTCTCCTAAACCAATCTAGATATCATTTTTATATTGTAGTATGTTATACCTATAGTGATTCCGCACAGAAAGGTATACGTTTCAGTTTTGAGAATCCAAGATGGCCGCAATAGCAGCCATATTGATTTTTCAGCTGCAGATGACACATCATTAATACTAAATTTTAAGCTTTCATCAAGTGATCACTGGCACCATATAAATTCTCTATAATATTATCTTAAAATATGGAATATTTAAGATTGTCGTGCAAGTTGTTCTATATTTTTAAGTGTTTCTAAAAAAAATTAAGATGAAAGACAAACATAATTGATTAATTTGTTTAAAATCCTTATGGCAACTAGCTGCAAAAAACAAATCACATTAAACATGTTAAATTTTAAACAATGGTATCTCCCTTATATTCCTTTAAATACCACACATAAGGGGTCAACCAGAGTTCAGATATTCCACTATGCTGTCTAATACACATCCCAAGGCAGGCTGCTAGCATCACAGTGTCAGCTGCTAGTCTGTTACATAATCAACCTGACCCAATTGATATGGTAGAGCATTATGCTATATATGGCCATGGCCCATGTGTATGCAATAAAAGTTATTGACTTGTATTCTCATGACAGTGATATGTTCTTTCTAAGAATAAATAAAATTAACAACTTACACAAAACTTACACAAAACTTGTCTACAATAAGTTGATGTGGAATAAATATGCAGATGAAAATCGAAAAGGGTTTAGTAAGAAAAGTAAGGATATTTGATTTGTCATATATCTCTCTGTTGATTTGACAATGCAAAAATGTTTACCATTATAGTACTGTATGAGTGTTAAATAAATTGATACTTTAATGAAAGACATCTCATGGTCACTTGACATGTAAATATTATGTGAACAAAATAAACGTGTCTTATGCATTGCTGTGTTTATGACTTTCCTCTCAATCAGTCATTCATTTTCCTTGAAAAATCTGTACTTTTGGGATTCTCAATATCCCATGCAGCATAACCATCAGTGAAATAATCTTGAAATCATATTAATGATTCACTACAAAACAAATGTAAGTGGCCACCATCCTGTAAGTAATGAATGACATTTAAATGGATACACCTAAACCAATCAAGATATAATGAAATTAATACGAATGCCAACATAAAAGTAGCATTTTGAAGATTAAAAAGTACAAGATGGTCACCAATTCAGCCACAGATATACAAAAAAGTTATACAAAAACCTACTGTTTGTTAACTTATCATGATTATATCATCCGTGTATTAATGTTTGTTCAAGCTCTAGTGGTTTCCAAAAGAAGACTAGTATTTTAAAAGATAAAAAAATCATGATGGCAGCCATAATCAATTATATAAAAGATGGTTACATGTATAATTAAACCATTTTATCACATCATTCATTTTAAGGTGAGCTTCTGTACCCTCGGTACTTTTATTTAAATATTTTATTCCTCGGAGCACGGTCGAATCAGACTGTGATTAAAGCAAAAGATTTAAGCCAAAAACAATAAAACTTGTATGTCACAAAATGTGACACATATGTACTGAAATAGAGTTCAAGTATTTATGTCTCCCCCTGAAGGGTCGGGAGACATATTGGTTTTAGCGTAGTTCCCGTCGGCGTTGGCGTTCCCATTTCGTTTCCGGAGCATATCTCTAAAACTATGTGACCGATCATCACCAAACTTTGTATATTGTCTCTCCATATCATGTAGATGTGCCTTTTGGAGGTTTGAGATTTAAAACAAATTTTGAATATTTTGTTTGCTACAATTGTGGAGTTGATAGGTTATTTATTCAAGTTGAAATATACAGAGAACATTAATGGTGCTTTATGATAGTATTGTTTAGAGGTTTGGAGCCTTTGAGGAAGGGGGAGACATCTGTTTTTACGGGTAAAAACACTTTCTAGTTATTAACAGTTTACATGGAAACATTGGAAAGAAATCATAATATCTACTAAACATATTGTGTCCCTAAATGGGAAATATCTATGCCAAAATATAGAGTTCACATGTTTATCAACATATGGAAACATTGGAAAGTATCACGATACCTACTAGGGGTTACTATTGGTCCCGAAGTGACTTTTCCGATAGCGATAGTCTATTATGAGTAACTATTGGGATAGCAATAGTCTGTTGCGGGTTACCATTGCGATAGCTATTGCAATAGTTTATCAGTAAAGGCAAGGCAGATTTTTCTTCTTTGTTTTTGATGATTTAAAACTCTGCCGCACTTGTGGGACTCGTTATTTTAAATTGGCAAAAATTGGGTTATCTCATGTATCTTACGGTTGCTACTTTTAGCTCTCAACAATCTGTTTAATGTGTTCCAGTATTTTCCAAACGTAAAAAGACGTGTTTTTGTGTGAATTTTACTGTTTAAATTGATCTTAACAACTGAATCGAATTAAATGTCAATACTATCGATAGTTACACATGCTATTGATACTATTGATCATTTTAAAATTGGCTGTCGATAAAGTACTATTAGCACAGCAACTATCGCAATAAGTCAATAGTTTGATCAATCGTTACACGTTAAGGCCTACTAAACATCTTGTTTCCCTGAATGGGAAACATCTTTTCCTAATTTGTATTCATGTAACATAAAAAGTTTTCTAATTTTCATCTTGAGCAAATCTCTTAAAATATGTATATATGCTTGCTTCAACATGATATTTCTATACTTTGATATGTGATACTTCAATGTGCCTTTTATGTGTCAGTTATTCTTTGTCATGAACTATTTAACCAGCTGATGTTTTGTCACTGAAATCTGTATGTTGTAGCCCTGGCAATCTACTCGCTGCTGTTCATGAGGTTTGCTATCAAGGTGAAGCCGCGTAACATGCTGCTCTTCTCCTGTCACCTGACCAACCACTGCGCTCAGCTCACACAGGGCGGCCGCTTCATCAACTACCAGTAGGTCTTCTACATCATTCTGGCATGTCTTTGTTAAAGAGACAGTCCTATTGGGGTATATTTTGTGGGACTGAAATTCAATGGGACATTCCACTTTTTGCGGTATAAGTACTTGATCATTACACAGCACATCTGAAACATTTAAGCCAGGGTTACAGTTTAGTTGATAGAACAAGCAACCACTCTTGACCAAGAAAAACAAAAAGTAAAGACATTAATATATGTCGACGTCGGCTCTACGAGGGAATGGTCTTGCTACGGCATCAAAGAGCATTGTTGATTAATCTTGTCTTTAATCATGTAAAAATGAAAAAATATTTTTAATCATAGATATACTTTATTTTAATAATATCATGAAATAGGAGGGGTTTTGCATGTAATTTCCTCCAATTCAACATTGGATCGGATGTTTATGGAAGTGACATTTTTAGTCATTGAGCTATCAACTTTACTTGCAAGGCTGAGTTGCATGACTCTCTTTTATTGGCCAATTAAAGCTTTGTCAGCTTAAAAAAATGTGGTTTACATGTAAAAAAATAATAGTTGTATATATATATATCATATATATAATGTAATAGTTGCAACCCTCAGAAGTTACTCAGAGGAAAGTCAATATTATTTGGCATCATCCTACATAGTGACAAGTAGAAGTCAGAGAAGTATGCAAGGTTTCATTAAGCCAATAAGTCAATAACGGGGAAGGGCACAAAATGTTATTTGTTGAGGAAGTTGATTCACAATAAGAAGCTGTCTATCCATGTATATGTAATGTAGTACCCTTTAACCTAACGACTAATTAAAAAAGTTACACTTAGGTTTGTAAATTTCTAGGTTCACTGTATGAAACAATAAGAAAACTTAAGTCACTGAGCGACATTAATGGCCTGTGACAAGATTGTTAACCTCATGAGCAGTGAGTAAATGGCTGTTTTTCACTTGTTCCACCTGCAGCTACCTGTCTGACCCGTCCACCCGCAAACAGCACCACGTGGAGGTGGTAGAGCAGGAGATCCACGCCCACCCAGAGAAGTACCCCGTGATCCACCCCGAACAGCACCCCACACCCACCCAGGCAGAGGCCGAGAAGGAGGTCCAGGAGTTTGACAAGGCCTACAAGCTGCCCAAGGAACCCAAACCACATATATCTCCCTCCTTGTAATGTGCTAGATCACAGTCTCAGGTACATTTTACTGGGCCTACACAAGCTTTATTATTAATGTTTCAAAGTGATTTGTATGGTTGAACACAAATTTTTGAGACTTCAGCTGTAACTTTTGTTTTTCAACAATACAAATCCCTGTGGTTTATTGACCCAAGAGGAATAATCATAAGATAATTGTTACAAAGTTTAGGGTCTTGTCATATTAATGATATATGGGTATTACAACCAAATTTCTGATATGTTCTTCTTTTCTGGTTTCCATAGGGAAATAATTTTGAAGAGTTGTTTTATGTTTCTAGGCCACAGATATAACGTATAGTTCAGAATGTAATGAAAAGATAAAAAATGACACGAAGCCAATCAAATGTATTCATGGTTTACAGGCATTATTTTCGGGGTCCTTTTGCTGTAGTTTTATCAATGTAATTAGAGATGTTATGGTCTGTAAATGCTCTAAGTACGATGTTCTAATTGGGTTCAGATGCACAGAGCTAACTCTGACACTTAAATTCTTTGTAAAATTAATGATTTCCAAAAAGAAAATTCTACTAAAAAAAAATTAAACAAATAATTTATTTTGCTTTGTTTCAAATTATCAATTGCTTAGATCTCAATCACTGTTGATGTATCCAGAAGGCAAGTCATTCAAGTAAAAAAGATACTCCCTTTGATTTGTTTGTTGCGAGATACTTATCAGGATTTTTTAAAGTTCAGGCATGAACCTTTGCATTTAAAATTACCTCTCAAAAACATTTTACTCTTTTTTTTATTTTAAAACAATTTGCCAAACTTTTATGAAGCTCCTAGTCCATAACATTCATGTCAACTGAATTTTATATCAATATTAAGATAAGAAATGTTTTGGAGACATGTATTTCCTCTGATAATGAGGTTGTTGAACTCAAGTTATAAGCTCAATGCTAAACAGCAGTTGTGTCGCTGGACAAGTTTAAATCTGATGTGATGCTACAATCAGTGACATTGTTAGATGAGTGTTGCCTCGATGTACAATGAGATTGTTATCTCCAGATAGGCAGTGTTTGAAATAACCGTAGCCCCGACACCGACAGTTATTCACAAGGGCCCACACTTTTCAATATCTTCGAGACCTTACAGGCTCACAGTTTTTTATGATACTGTTCCTTTCTATCAATACTTTCATACTTAACATATTTCCTCGCCAAACCCTCATAACTATTACTTTAAACTAAGAGGAGGGGAGAACTTTTCACAAACTTAGTTTTTCCCAACTTCGGTTGGCATCCTTAAGTGGATCCACATGCTGTTAGCCCGATCATATACCACCTTTAGACAGGACGTCTAGCGCCGCCCTTTCTTGTAGTTTCACTATTACTTTAAACTGATAACAATGTTGTGTATTTATCACATAATGATACCAAGAATATGATATTTTATGAGTAAGTCAAATCAGTACTTATAATGAATGCTGACAGTTTTGGAGTTGGACCCACAGTTTTTGCGATCTGGGGGTCCTTATTGACCATCAGTTTTCGGATGCTTATTTCAAACACTGCAGATAGGGCTGAGAATAGGTCAGCAAGATAAGCTGACTTGTGTGACTATATATGCTAACTGTCTATACATAGAGCAGGGTTAGTCAAATTTTTAGGAGTACTGGTTGATTTCTCAAACCACAGGCACCTGTTTTTTGATGATGCCCAACCCATATTTCAGTGTCTACATTTTTCAATAGGTCCTCTTTATGTTTTGTTCCACGTCAGCATTACATGATGTTTTGTTTATTAATCAAATATTGAGTTGGGGTCTTCAACGTCTATTATCTAACTATAACAACACTGCAGGTGTATTTAAGTCGACTTAAAAGAGTATAACAAGTAATTCATGCTTACATTATGATGTATTGAATGACTTTTGTTTGATATTCAAGAGGTGGCACTAACTTACGCTGATGAATAAAGATATAGTACGTTAACTAATCCTATTTTCAACATTTATTTAATGAAGAATGTTATTAACTTGTCTTGACAAGTGCCTTTCACATAAAAAGCTATTAGATGTTAAGTTATCTTTTCAAGATTTGACTATAATCTTTGGTGGTTTGACGTTAGAAATAAAACAATATTACAGAGTATCTTTATCAGAAGAGATGGGGTTCGAAATCGGCAATTGGAGCAAAACCACCACTGCCAAAAAGCTGTTATCGAAAAACATTTGAACAAAAATTAGATGTATGATTTTACTGATAGCAAATGAGCCTAGCAAAATGTGACTGTGTTTTATATATATCCACTAACATTGTGATAGAAACAAAGTGATTACTTATTTGCATTACTTATATTTTTACTTTCAAGGAGAGCACAATATATTTGAAGTTTTTGTATATTTAGAAAATTGTATTCCAAACTTACTTTTTGTTTGTTGTTTGTCAAGCTTTTGTTTTATTGTTGCTGGAATAAAAAGGAAAAGTTATCACTGAATGGATAACATATTTATGTTTATCTGAAATGGTGCTGTTTGGTGTTAAAATATTGCATTTAATCAAGAAAAGATAACAGCTGATTCAAAACTTAATTATTTATCAACAAGGTTTGAAATTTATATTTGATCTTTAATCTTTGATTAGAATGTACTTATGTTTTATTAGAAACAGTGTGTGAAATAGTCTGAAAGGATTTCCAACTCAATAGACCAGCTGATTGTATACAGAATCTTATAAAAAATAATAGGAAAAAATCTTTAAGGTTTATGAATTATGTGTTTTGCTGAAAAAGGTTATAAACTCATGTATAAAGCCAAGAGAATAAAATGATTTAATTTGTTTTGTGTTTGAATTTAGAATTGTAAAATTACCAAGGAAATTATATTTATTTTAGTGACAGACATGGTAGTTGGAAATAACGGTCAAAGCTATAGGCTGGTGGTCAGTCTTATTTCACACACTGGTCATCTGTGGTCAGTATTCCATGTTCTCATTAGCCATCTTGCCTAATTACTTGGACGGTACCACTGGGGTACTGTGGGGACAAAAATCTAGGTTTATAGTCTTAAATATGCTTAGTTTCTTGGTTTTAAGGCAATCTTAACCTTACTACTTTAATGGGTTTTTTGTCAGTGTTTTTATATTTGACAATTTCTGAAAATGATATTCATTCATTTTTAAGAGAAAAACAAAGTGTGAAGCTTAAAGTTTGATGGAAAAAGTTGGATATAGAATGCCAAGTCATTCTAATAATAATTTAAAGCTTTAGAAGACTACTTTGCACAGATATTGATATTCTAACAAAAGGTTAAATTATCTTTAATTGCTCAATTTGCTGAATCGCTGTCTTTCTATATTTTGCATCTTAAGCAAGTTATCTCTCCTGACAAATGGCAGTACCCTGTGGTACCATTCCTTTAACCTGATGACCTCATTATCCTAACATGGCAGCTTATTATAGTACACTAGGGTAATAACACAGCAACTCAATAAGATAACTAAAACGTAGGTAAAACATAGCTAAAACATAGCTGAAAATATGACCCTACAAACTTTCTGGGTCTTTTTAAGGTTGTGGGTTTAGATTCTATGTTTACCTACATTTTGCTTAGATTATTGAGATCCTGTGGGTAGCAACAGATAACCAAGACATGAATGTTGGTAGTAGACAATCTAATGGCTTGTACGCTGTTTGTTTAGTGTATTGTATTGTCATGTATTTCAGTTCTACCAAAGAAATATTTCTCACTGAGCTATAAATTGTTGAAAAATCTCCACAAACTTCGGTAATGCAAACATCATCCTAGGAGAGAAAAGGTATAGATCTAAATTAACATTATAATGGAAATGGCAACCTTCCAAATGAATGGCATGATGTGTTTTGTTGTATTTGTAAGGTTAAGATAAGTTTTCAGGTAAAAATACATTCAATTATTGGCTTTTTTGAGATTTTTCATTGTATTGATGTTTAGTGAGAAATATTACTTTGCTAGACTAACTGTATTTATTCTAAACCGATAGGGTTGTTGTTTGCTCAATTTTATTAGGCTGGTTGTGTTTGAAAGAGTTTTTGAACTCTTAATGATTTCTGTATTATGAGGTTTGCGCAATGGTTTTTGTTAATGAATTATAAATACAATTTGATTAAAGGTGTGAATATGCTGTTACATTATGAAAAAAAACTTTTATGCTGTGATGTTTTTAAGTGATAAAATAATACAAAATCCCAGTGCTAGAATGCTCATTA
Source organism: Steromphala cineraria (assembly GCA_916613615.1). NCBI lineage: Eukaryota > Metazoa > Mollusca > Gastropoda > Trochida > Trochidae > Steromphala > Steromphala cineraria. The sequence goes on from OU744725.1 coordinate 23,017,315, forward strand.
AAACTAATCAATAAATTCATCTGATGAGTGTTGTATCAAGACTGTGATGTGTAGGATTCCAGTCTATTGACACGTATTTCGCACAAATATGAAGATTAGGCGCAATATTGATGTACAAATATCAATAACTAAGTAAATACTCATGTTCAATGACCTAATCTTCCTTCCTGTATTGAGAAATTTATCCTTAACTGTCAAGCCTTGAATGCAACACCGTAACAGTCATGATCATTCATATGTCAGTTCATAGGGCTTCCGCGGGTCAAAAAAATTTGACTCCAGTGCCCAAGGGGTAAGACTCAACTAGGACCTGAGTACCCAAATTTATATTCTTTCCCCAAGAGATCCTGTCATTTTTGTTCAACATTAAAATATTCACAAATGTTGACTAATTCATGCCGATTTAAGCAATATTTTGACATCAATGTCTTGAAATTGTCCTGTTGATCATCTTACTTTGAACATCACAGACAAACATAAGTTACAGTGACCTCCCCCTTTCGAGTCCTCGTGTCAAGCTGGACCCAGTTTAGGCTTAAGTCCTCAAATACCCGTGGGAGCCCTACTTGTATGTCTAATTTGAACCAGAGGAGTTAATGTTTCTTGATATTCAAGAAAAGGGTTTTGTTGTCTGAATTAGATAAATTTGAATTTGAAATTTTAGTTTGCATATCAATGATGTCATTCAATGAAAACGATTTTCAATTTGTCGACATATCACATTGTGATACTTATCCATCCAAGGTAAGATGGTTAAACATTACCTTACTTTATTGATCTTGAACAAAGAAAATATTTCAAACCGTTTGTTTATCCAACAAAAAATCATAAATCTGATGGTCCGGGTTGTTTTACACAATGTGAATGTGTAGTGAATTGTTACAAGCATTGTCTCCTCACATAGTTGCTCAAGTCATTGAATTATGATCAAACCTCTGTTTAAATACAAGGAGTTCTCTTGCAAGAAAGAGATAAACTTGATTTGATCCGTTTTAAGTTTGCTTTCAATCAGTCATGCTGTCTCAAAAGTAATCATTGAAAAGCCTCATTCATTTCTGTTATTACAGGTAAACTGGAATTTATTCGACTCTTACCTTACACTGTTAGACTTCTGGATATAACATGGTTACTTAATTTGACAACTGAATCATGGGGCAGACCTTGTGACAACCACCATGCTTTCCATGCATGAAGTGTTTTTATTGGCTGCATTTGTCAGATAGATTATGGTTCAAATTGTGTCTGCTAACTGAATCTACCGGAAACCCAAGAAGTGTTCATATTTCAACAGAGGTAAGATCGGAATTCTATGACTTGAGCTACCTCTGTGGGGAGATAATTGTTACAAGATTCATAAGGTACTCTGTGATTCCATGTGTACAGACGTTTGTGTTGTTCACTCCTCAGTATGGGTGTGCGAGAGGATATAATCACAAAACAGTGTTTCTTATGGTGTGAGCTAGATAATCAGAATAAAAAGTATTAAAAGTAACATGTTCTTTTGTCTTTTTGTTGACATACCAAATTGTGTCAAGTGTGCTTGCAACATTTGTGCTTAAAACATGGAAAAAATGAGTATCATGACAAGTCGAAAACTAACACACATGGGCAAGAAATAGACAGACCTGAATGTTGAGATTTAAAAATATTCAGTCCAGAAGAAATTGATAAAGATGTGTCAAAAACAGGTGACTCTGCTCTACAGTCTAAGTAAACCTAGCCTCAATATTATCCGTTTCACTCCTATACTTAGTCTAGAAAGGCCTAGTAGAGGGTTGCATCAGCCCACATATCGAATTGACCAATTAGAACTCGGCTTACCAAGCCACAATAGTCAGCCTTCGCACGTATAACGTTGGAGGGTCATAGGTCGCAGAAAGGTCGGCTGACGCGATCCTCTACTAAACCTTTCTAGACTCAGTATAGGAGTGAAACAGATAATATTGAGGCTAGGTTTACTTAGACTGCTCTGCTCTACCATATGGCTGTGTTTGACAGTGATGTTCTGGATTTACTAGCTCCAGCAAGATACCAAATACGGGCCGCTCCTTGGTGTGCTCCTGCTACCATCATCCAACAGGATGCAATCTGGATTTTGATCCAGCTACTAAAGTCTCTACCTTCAATTTAAATCGTTATCACATCCTGTCTCAGGATACGAACATTACGCTAACTCCACTAATCTGTGTCCTGGGTTCAGAAGCTATATTCTCTCGCCCGGCCTGACTTGGGATATAGCCAATCAAATAATTTTCTCGCCACCTTCTCGAGAAATTTCCAATGAGAAAATGATTTGATTGGCTATATCCCACGTCGGGCCGCGCGAGCAAATCTAGCTTCTGAGCCCAGGGAACAGAGTAAGCGTAAAGTTCGTATCCTGGGACAGGATGATCGTTATCATTGTTAGTGCCCAAAATGAGAAGCTGTTTCAGGAGAATGCTCCATGTTGCAGTAAGTGTGAAAGTTGACTTTGTTTTCACGATTCTTCTCGAGCCTGTCTATATTACATATCTTATCTTAATCGCTTATTCTCTTGATTAAAATACATATCCAGCAATGGGACTTACGAGAACTTCATTACAGCTGTATAGGAGTTCTTGGGTGAATTTTTTTTTCATGAGTTAAAATTGCTAGAAACATGTTGGTCCGAATGCATAGATATAAGGGATGATTCTGTCAAAAATTCAAAAATTTAACATTTGAGGGCTTCTTAACTAGTAATGTTTAGGTTAGATATTTGGCACATACCTGGTTAGTGTAATGGCCTGCTTAAAGAAAATGAAAGACTGATGAACTCCTGAGCAAATGGCTTCATTTTCATTCTTTCTCTACCTCTAAATTGCATTCATATCATTGATAGTATCATAGTGGGGATCATCTGAATAATAAACCAATAACAAGCATTCAATCCTTCCCACATAAGTACTTATTATCAATGACCTAATCAGTTTGTCTGTTAATTTGTTGAAGCGCACATAAAATATCAATTTGATCTCGCAATTTAATGTAAATTTCTTATTTATTCCTTTGGTTTGATTTGATAATGAAATCTTTACTTGATAATTAATTTCTTTAGAAACCATTGAGTTAATTATTTCATTTATAATTATATCCATAACATAAATGAAGAATGTACTTTTTCCAAGCTAAGACATACAATAAAGAACAATATATACATTACGATAAGTTATATTTTTGATAAACAACATATTTATGTTCTATAGGTGAAATTTTTTGTTTTACTGATGATGATTTCATCTAATTTTATGGATCATAGTTCAAATAACTCATGATTTAATATTGTATGAACATGATACCACATCATTATGTGTAGAGTGGGTATAATGATCGCTGTGTGCTCACATTTTCATATCTGTAGAATTTCTTATTAACAATGTATTTTAACTAAATACACCATAAGAAAAATTCTTACTTTAATCCTTATTGTTTTAATACCATAAACTAAAAATCATAACTAATATATGGTGATTGCATAGTTTGCATGAAACTGTAAAACAAACATTTAACACTGAGAAAAATATTTTTGAAAATATATTTTAAAACAATAATTTTTCATGACCTTTAAAAACTTAGGCAAAATAAAAATTATGAATTTTTGGAATAATATGGGGCTTGAACCTACACTGACGTCAAACAAACTTGTGACGTTCACATGCCACGAAATAGTACTATCAGAAGTTACCTCCCTTGAGTTACTCTCGTTATCATATTCCATGGAAACATGACGCGAAAATGGCCGTCGTTGTTGATTACAGTTTTGAATTTAGGTGACAACAGCTCTATTCCAGCCACAATGTTTGGTAAATGTCGCTCACATGTCTCATTTTGCCTAATTTTGAAAATGACTTTATTATGATTAGGGTTAGATCGATGGTAATTTAAATCGGATGACTGGTCAGGGTAGATTAGATATTTGTCGTTCCACATAGGGTTATTTTTTTTGAGTTAAGGTTTTAGTTTTTAGTATTGTGTGCTATTTTTCTTTGTCGAATCACCGATCGAAATTTTAGAGATAAGTTATGTGTCATTTAGCCAAACTTTGCATCGTACTTGATCATGATTAAAGTGACGGTGGTAAATGAAATTTTAACTTTAGTTTTGTGTGATATTTTCCTCTGTCGATTCACTGATCGAAAATTTAAAGATAAACGTTTCTTCTTGACAAATTTCATCATAAGTTACACAATTTAGATTGTTGTTTAAACATTTCTAATTACAAACTAACATCATTCATTATTCAAGCAACATATCTTTTTTCGTGTGAGTGTTTCAGAAAAGTTTGCGTTTGGTCTAATATTAAATTTTCTATTCTATCTTGGCAGCTTCCTGACAAATTTTCTTTGAAAGAATTTTGCCTCCTCAGTTATTTAAAGCAAAACATTTAACCCCCGGAATCTACATATGGATAGGAAGGTAGACCCTTTGCAGCTATCTCCAACTGATAATCTATCTTATACAATTATAAATAGACTGGTGATGAGGTCAATACTATACACTTAATTACTCATGGTGATGTCATTATGTGAAATACAAGGACTCGAGGCCTGACTCCCGAAGCGGTCTGACCTGACCAAGGCCGCAGGCCGAGGTCAGGTCACACCGCCGGAGTCAGGTTCGAGAGTCCTTTTATTTCACATAATGACCTCACCATGAGTAATAAGTGTTCTATTATACCAAAATTGTTTTTTCTTAGATTTGTTAAAATAAGATAATTTTATTTGCATGAGTTGTATGTGTAACGTCAAAACGAAGCGTCATGTGACAGATGCAATCACGTGACAAATCACGTGACGAGTCAATATCTCAGGTCAGTGTCACAAATTTCTGTCACAAAACTGACCTCCTCACTGACAGCCGGGTCAGTGTACAGATATATTTTTCAATCACGTGATGTCAACTGACCAATGATATTCTTACAAATTTAATAGAGGTATAATAACTGTTGTTATAGACCCGAGTAAAACAATATTAACCAAAGACAAAGCCTGAGGTCGATATTGTTTTCCTCAGGTCTATAAAAACAGGTATTGACCGAACTCACCAGTCCATAATTGTTTTATTATGTCTCGGTCAAAAAAACAAAAGAGAATAGAAAACTACAGCAATGAGCGGCATTTTGGCTCAATTGTTTGCAAAGAAGGTTCATTGACGTCATGACAACAATAGCATGCCGCCATGAAACAATGATTTGACGTCATCAGCTCTATCAATAGTAACTCAAGTCAATATCACTTTCTGTCGACTGTCTCATGACCGGTTCTTGACCAATCGGATTTCTGGAAAAATACGCTCACATAATAATATACAATTATTGACTTCAGTTATCGGTGAATCTAATGGTTTATTGACCTCGGAACAGTATGTTCTGAGAGGCGACAGCCGAGGTGAACATAAGTTTTCGAGGTAAAAAAAACATTGGATTCACTGATAACTGAAGTCAACAACTGTTTTATTATATGATTTATGAAAGTTTCAGTTATTTTGAAAACTATTCAATTATTGAAATTTTGTTAGAAGTAACTCTTATGGGGCTCCTCGTAGTGACGATCTATTTTTAGCTCCAGGTCATTAGATTGTTATGTTGACCTCGCGTGACGTTTCCCGCGGTCAACATAAGGTTTGATCATTGTTGGTATATTATAGACCGAAGTAAAACAATATTAACCAAGGACAAAGCCTGAGGTCGATATTTTTTCCTCAGGTCTATTAAAACAGGTATTGACCGAACTCACCAGTCCATAATTGTTTTATTATGTCTTGGTCAAAAAAGCAAAGGAGAATAGAAACTACAGCAATGAGCGGCATTTTGGCTCGATTAGTTGCAAAGAAGGTTTATCGACGTCATAACAACAATAGCATGCAGCCATGAAACAACGGTTTGACGTCATCAGCTCTATTTATAGTAACTCAAGTCAATATCACTTTAGGTCGGACTCGGGGTCACTGAAATCAAGTCAATATCACTGTCTGTCAACTGTCTCATGACCGGTTATTGACCAATCAGATTTCCGGAAAAATACGCTCACATAATAATACTAAATATTCCTTTTTTCTGCAAATATTCTTCTGTACCCCTCAAGCAAGATGGCATTTGTCAACATGTCAAAGGAAGATAGGGGTAACAATAACTTGGATGTAATTAAAAGATAAAATAATTTTGAAAATTGAGACAGTTGTCAGTTAAAGTATTTTAGATCAAAGGGGTAACTTACCCATCCATATATCAAATGTCGTTTAATGTTTTCATTTTATAAACTTGTGAGACAAAATCCTTTGTGAGTAAATCAACCAAGAAGCTGCTTCAGATATACTTTGTATCCTAAATGTTGACACTGGGAGGTGCCTAGCATGCTCAACTATGGTACTTAAAAAAAAAATTAATTGCGCCCCCTTAAAAAAAAAAGTAAAAGCACCTTTGAATAGAAACAAGTTACAAAGAAACCAATACAAATTACGTTTTTTAGGCATGAATTAATGTCAGTTGTATTGCTTAACTAAACATGGATAGTTAAACTGAATGCAAATAAACTTGCTAAATAAAAATAAAAAAAAGCGCAAATTTCTAGAATACTTTTAATAAACACTACCTTCACATAGAAATTGCATTTACTTGATTCATTTCAGAAAATAAAAACCTCTAAGCAGCATCAATGGCTCACAAGTTTGTTTCCAGTCGCCATCTGAAGAACCTATTGAATGATGTGGAGAGAGTTCACAAGAAAGATATATATGACTATGCAGGGGGTCACTTAAATGAAACTTATGTGCACCAAGTTGCCATGGCAACAAATAGAGTGCCATGGCAAAGTGCTCTTCAGATGCCAGACCCAAAACCTCCTCGTAAAAGTCCGAAGAGTTCCCCAACTCCAAGAGTTCCAACCAGGAAGGACAAGTCCATGAAAGAAACACTGTATCAGTTCAGTGTTGGGACTGCAGGTAGTATGCCCAAGTCGTCATCGACAGTCCGAGTTCGCAGAGAGTCTCCTGGCTCCAGGAAGAGTGGACTCAGCTCAAGGTACGCTTCAAAGAGCATGTAGTAACATAGTCTCTGTTAGTGTAACAATCATTTTGGCTCATGAGAAGGAGTAGTAGTCTTTTTTTCTTGAGAATGTAGGGCTATGATGAATATGTTCGGTCCAAATATCTTGACCTTCATTGTTGGATCCAGGAATTTGAAAGAGATTTGGAAAGAGATTGACCATTTAACGGTTCCTTTAAGCGTAAAAATTCAAAAGGGGGAAGAGGGGATTCCGGAAACCACTTTGAGCACAATTTTCTTTAAACTTCCAGAATCCGCAACTGACCTTTCTTCTTACTAATTTTAGGAAGTCTAGGGCTGTCTGATAGTCTTTTTTAGACAAAGCATGTTATTTTTAAAATTGTTGGAGATGTTAATGACAATTTATATATATTTTTATATGATTACTACATAGTTTTTGACGCGGAACCAGTCTACACGCAGTACCTTACCTGATGCATTGACCTTCAGTGTAAAAATAGCAATAGTTCGATTAAGTAAATGGTCACAATGATATCACAAGATTTCCCTTTGTATTATATTTCAACCATGATGATATTTAAAGTCAATAATCTTAAGAGGCATATTGAATTTAAGTTCAACACAATTCATGTTAACCCCCTAAACTTAAATCATGTTCCAGTAACCGAACTAGTCCATCCAAGAGGTACTCCAGTGCTGGCAGCTCCGTGACCAAATCACCCTACACTGAAGTGGAAGACGGCATCTTGATAGAAGAGCTGGAGACATCAGACATGATGTTGCCAACCCATGTAGTATGTGGTAAAGATGTCAGCTTCATGGATGAGGAGAATACAACCCACTCAACTGGTGCGACTCTGATGCCGGATGTGTCCGGGAAACTGAAGTTCCGACACACCTTCCTCCCAATGCAGAATGTTGGCATCACAAAGCAGGACCAGTACCGAAAGATCAAGAACTTTGAGGACGTGGTGATCCGTAAGAGAGAGACCCTGGAGCAGAAGGTTCTGTCAGGGGTCAAGGCCGTGGAACACCACGAGAGGAAGCTACAGCAGGTTGGTGGACATTTAAAAAGAAGTGTAAACATTTGAACAATTTGTAAATCATATGTTAGGAATGATTTGACACAGCTAAACCAAAACTATTTTTCAAGATTCAGAGTTTGTTATGTGGTTCTTACCATCATTATAAATCCCATTTTACACTAAAGTGGTGTGAATACAACAGCTTGTATTATGATTTTGCTTATATAAATATATATGGATGGTTTTCACCATCATTATCCTGTCGCATTAAAGTCCTGTGAAAACAACAGCTTTTACATGATTTTGCTTATATAACAAGCTTTTCATTTTAGCAAAAGCTTAGGCAATGATTAAAGGGAATAAACTTTTGAAGTAAATTATCCCTTTATTCCATTTTCTTGTGTACAGAGAGAGTCACATGTATGAATATTCTTGTATGTAGTAGACATGTTGATAACCAAGGCTTTATATATTATGTGAAGAGGTTGTGGCAGGATGAAGTAAATTGACGATATTATTCAAATATTCCAGGAGCTAGATGCGTTCAACCTGACGGGTACCGGTCCCAACTTTCACAAGCTGCAGGTGTACAGTGACACCTTCGAGGATCTCATACAGGAGTCACCCACCTTCGCCTACATCCTGCAGTGTATCAAGGTGCGTCACAGGGATCTTCCTATTCTATGTAGGCCTTTACAAAATTTTGAATCAAGTCCTTGTGTTAGGCTTGACTCTGTCCTGAGTACCAGAATTTCTTATCTTTCCCCAAGAGGGCAAGTAATTTTAGTTCATTTAGCATGTAAGAGGTCATTTATGGTATATTTGGCATTATTATCTTCACATTATCATACGAATCATCTTACTTCACAAATTACTGAAAAACATTCTAGAATCACGGAAATATTCAAAGGGTTATCCCCCTTTTGTTCACACCAGTCAAAGAAATGAAGACTAGCTAGCTTATATATGCTTTGTAAGTTACAAATTATCATCAATAATTGATTGTAACATTTTCTGATAGGACTATAAAGGTCAGGTTCAGTATAAAGATAGTATATAGCCAGCACTGAGGCAATATACAGCAAGGATGGCATTAGCCAGTATTAGTTATTTCTAGCAGTGTCAAAACAAGGCTATCACTTTCATGTAATAATTTGCCAAAAATTAAGAAATGAATGCTAACATTTAATTGAGGAAAATATTCTTTTTGGCAATTTACAGGAAAGACAACTCAGTCATAAAGAGATAGATGCCAAGAAGTGTCTCTTATAAACAAAGTTTTTTCCTGATTTTTTTTCAGTTTAAGGGTCTTAAAGCAAGGGATCATCATGTTAGAATTGAATTTTAGTAGCCTTGTGTCAGCTCTCTTTGCCTTAATGTATTTTATCTTATTTAAAAAAACAGCATGATAAGGATTTTCACTTTAAAATTTAATAGAAACTATAAATTCAACCTTTTACAATCAACAGCTGTGAAATTATCAATCAACTGTTTTAACAATGTTATGAAACATCAATTTGTTCTTATACCTTAATTCTTATGCATCGGTAGCACTCTTAGTCAGTTGTACTATATCATACACTCAGCCCTCAGACTAAATACAAAATTGACAGGAAAATCCAAAGCATTTGTATGCATACCTGCAGAATGGATGGAATCAGCTTGACATAGGTTATAAATTATGGATTTACTCTGTGTTTATTGATCTACACACGAACAGGTGGTGTCAATCCATTGTAGATCCATTATATAGCAGGTGAAACTATGAGTAATGCAAATGGTATGGGGGAAACATCTTTTATTCCAAAGCCTTGATTTGGGTCAATATTTCAAAATATGTAGATGTTGGAAAAACATTTAAAGAAATATGAAACAGAATTTTTTATAAACATACAAATAATAACTTTCTTAATAACAGAAATGACAATTATCAGCTGATCAGCTAAATTCAGCTGTTTAAAGATTTTCTGAACTGGAGTTTTATTCATAAATGACCATCAAGGAACTTTAGTTCCATGTATTTCAACTCTTTTTCAAAGTCACCATTGTCATCGAAGTATACATAAACAGTGCTTATGTTTGTAGACGTAAAACATTCTTTTGACAAATATTAAATCTGTTCTATTTGAAATAGCAGGCTCTTTTCCCCCTATTCTCACAACAAAAAATGTTTATTTTCAATTTGAAATATTATCTGTCCGCTATGTTATGTCCATTCTTCTCTACCATTCTTACAGATGAAAAATAATCTCTAAAAACCCTTCATTGTTGTTGTAGCTGTTTAAATCTTTAAAAAAAAACATTATAACCACAGAATTCATATAATATTGATATATAATTATAATAATTATGATATAATGTATTGATTTTACCTTTCAAATGATTACAACATCGAACATCCAAAGTCTTGAGCCAGTTCCTTCATCTCTAAAGAAAAAGACTGTATCTGAGAGTATTATAAATAATAAGTAAAGTCAGTTCCTAAATTGTAAATTCTATTTCAGTCAGAGTATGACATCTACATAGCCAAGTTGTTGGATGCCCAGACCATGAAGCACCATCTACTGAGAGAGCAGGTGGACCAGATGGCGTCGAGGGGGACGTCCCGACCACGGGAGATGTTCAACGCTACGGACAAGCTGGCCAGGCTGGAGGAGGAGGCTCGAGAACTCTTGAAGCGCAATGCGGAGTAAGTTGAATGTAGCTTGATCTTCAGTGGTGGTGGTGGGGAAACTCGTCTTCAGCAAGCACAATAGTTATAAAAGTTATAACATTGCGTAGCGGGTGCATAGGGATTTATTTTCCCCGGGAAAGATTTTATGCATTGAGCGGCGCAATGTTATAATGAATAGATAATATAACAATATAACAATAAAGAAGTTAATAATCCATAAACTCCTTGTCTTCTTAGCATAGGTTACCCACATTTATTGCCTTTCTACTAATAAAACTCTCTGAAGACATGAGGATTTTATAAAGAGACCTAGAATCTTAATACTTTTACTGAGATGCAACTGGCTCTCTGTGAAAACTTCAGATGTTTGACATTATTCTACACGGGAGAGGTAAATGTGAAGTAACAAGAGATAATTTAAAATTTCACAAGCACACGTAGTGTGCGAAGTGAAGTTATAATTTCATTAGTAAACATGGTAGATATGATATGGTATCTTCATCATGAAATACGGAAGTCGGCCATCTTTAAAAAGCTAAAATCTCGCAAAATAACGTACCCAGAAGCCCTTCTTCATCAGGGCCGAAATGATAACAAGTGTTTTTACCCGAACATAGTTTATTCTTTCAGATTCATGTGCACATGTACATGGACGGAATGCGCGAAAGTAAACCCGTAATTAGAAACGTCGAAACTTCAAACATCAAGCGTCTCAGTCAGACGCGGAACATCAAACATCAGCGCAGAACATCGAACATCGGAACGCAACGAATTAGGAGTCGAGGCTCCTGGACATCAGTCAGTCATCCTGCAGAGCAGCAGTTCATCTGAAATACAACGATTTCATTAGATCCTCTGTATGCCCCATTCAGAATGTAATGATAGATCAATTATACATCTTTATACTTTATTTACTCATTTCTTATTTCTTACTTATTTCCATTCCATTATTTCAGAAAATGGGAGAAACTGACAAGAGCATTATTCATTACAGACTTGTTTTCATAACTGGGTGGGTTGTTATTACTACTGGGTGGGATATCATATCTACCATGTTTACTAATGAAATTATAACTTCACTTCGCACACTACGTGTGCTTGTGAAATTTTAAATTTCACCCCATAAACATGGTAGATATGATATGGTAGTTTAAAGCTTCTCAAATATCAAGAATTTTTTAGATACAGCTGATTTCTGTAGTGTCTCTTAAGTAGAATTTTCTGAAAGTGGAAGCATTTGTCCAATTTCTCATCTTCAGAATATCTGAGACTGAAGCCCCTTTAGTGAATGCTTTCGATGTACTGGCACCTCGAACCGAGTGAGCCTTGTAGTGAGATGTGTCAATTCCTGACGAACTCATGACATCTGTTACCCATCTAGCAACAGTTGCCGGCGAGATAGGTTTGTGCGGTTTGACAAAGCTCAAAAGGAGTCTAGATCTGTCAGAATCTCTCCAAGACTTTGTCCTTTGTAGATATACTCTGAGGCAATTAACTACACAAACTGCTTGATCTTGATCATAAGTTCTGAATGTTAGAGAAGGAGGTTTGAACCCCTTTTTGGTCACTTTGGACGGTTTGATGAGGTCAAACACAACCTTCTCTCCCATGTCTAGCATGTGGTTGGTATCTAGAAATGTCAGTTCTGACGAACGACTGGCAGAAGTTAACATCAGCAGTATAGCTAAATTCTCAGACAAGATCTTGTCTGAAAGCAAGCTGTTTTCAGACAATGTTTTCAGGTAGTTCAAGACTTTGTCTACCTCCCAGACTGCTGTATATTTTGGTTGAGGTGGAATTTGGTTAAAAATCCCTGTCATCAGTTTCTTGATCAAGGGGTGCTGACCAACTGCAAAACCTTCCACTGATGGATGGAATGCCGAAAGTGCTGATCTGGCAGTATTGATAGTCCTGTACTTGAAATTGCTACTATACAAGGAGGAGAGGAAATCTAGGACAGATTCCACAGGGGCTGAAAAGGGATTAAATTCCAGGAAGCATTGTAAGCGCCTTGAGTACCTGGTCTCCATTGGTTTGTGAGGAGTCGAGCAGTTTCGTCCGAAACGCCTCTTGTCTTGACTCCTTCCCTGAAACCCTCCAAACCGCTAGAAGAAGACTTTTGTTTTCCACTAGTGGGTGTGGGAGGTTCTGTGGGGAACTCAGCAAGTTCACTGACTGAGGGAGGAGGATTGGGTAAGCCACTACCATCTCCAGTAGAAGCGGATACCAAGGTTGGCTCTGCCAAACCGGGGCTACCAGTACTATATCTGCTCCCTCCCTCCTTACTTTCCAAAGGCATCTGCCTATCAACGAAAAGGGGGGAAAGGCGTAAGGTATCCCTTTGTTCCAAGGAATTTGGAATGCATCTGTCGACTCCGCAAGGGGGTCGGGTTTCCAGCTGCAAAAGGGTTTTAACTGGAAAGTTAGTCTCGAGCCAAACAGATCTATCGTGAATGGGCCTAGTGTTCTGTTGCACTGCAAGAACAAGGTCTGGTTCAATTTCCAATCGCTCGAGTCCTGGAAGTGTCGAGACTCCCAGTCCGCATGAATGTTCTCTATCCCCGGCAGGTAAACTGCTGCAAGGTAGAGATTGTTTCGAAGACAGAATTCCCAGATCAGTTTTGTAATTTAAATTAGTGTCTGAGATTTGGTCCCTCCCAGCCGATTTATGTATGACATTGCTGTTAGGTTGTCTACCTGTACCAGTATGGAAAGGTCTTTCTTGTCCTTGCAAAAGGTAAGGAGAGCCAAGTGCACTGCTTTCAACTCCAGTGCATTGATATGCATGGTCTGCTCTTCCTCTGACCATCGGCCGCCTGTGGACCTTGTCCCGCAGATTGCCCCCCACCCCATCTTTGACGCATCCGTCTGTAAAGACATGTCTGGATGAGCAACAAAGATCGGTTTGCCATTGAAACTGGACAGGTTGTTCACCCACCATTCCAGTTCTCTTAGACAGGGGTCTGGCAGTGACATCATTGTCCCGTAACTCTGAGATCTCATCAGCTCGCGGCTTGATTGCATTTGTAAATAACGGCAGTGTAACTGGGCTGGAATGATTGCCCGCATGGAGGCTGTCAGCTTTCCAATCAGACTCGCTAGATGCCTGATCTTTACTTGTCTTTTCTTCAGGAAAAGACGGCATATTGAGATAATATTCTCCACCTTTTCTTGGGGAAGTATCAGTGTGAGGGAGTTTGAATCCACTAGAAACCCCAGGAAGGTTATCGACTGGGTTGGAGACAAAACTGATTTCTTCCAATTGATCACAAAACCCAGGACCTGAAGTAGAAAGAGCAGAGTGTCCCTGTGTTGAACCAGAAGTTCTGGGGATTCTGCAAAACAAATAATGTCGTCCAGATAGATAATCAGACGAATTCCTGCACGTCGCGCTAGGCTCACTACAGGCCGAAGCAGTTTCGTGAATGCTCTTGGAGCCGGGGCCAGGCCGAAAGGTAAACAACGGAATTGGTAACGGAAACCCTTCCACTGAAATCGGAGAAACCTTTTCAGGTGCGAGGCCACTGGAACGCTGGAATATGCTTCTGAAAAGTCCAGTTTGATCATGTAATCGCCCCTGCGGAGAAGATCTCTTAGCAGGTGGAGACCTTCCATCTTGAAATGCTCGTACGGAATGTACATATTCAGAGCTTTCAAGTTTATTATAGGTCCCTGACCTCCCCCTTTTTTGGGGACTACAAACATATGGCTCAGGAACTGTTCTTGGTCCTGAGTTTGAGAAAGGGGAACATGTTCTATGACCTGTTTCTCCAACATTGCCTGAACTTCCTCGTTCAATACTACCTGATCTGAGGTTGACAGTTTTGGTTGATGGCATTTGGTTGAGAGTGGTTTGCTTAGAAAAGTGAAACTGAAGCCTGTCACCGTTCTTAAGATCCAAGGGTCTGAACTGATCTTTTCCCAATTTTGACTGAACATTCGGATACGATCTCCGATGATTGACTCTTCTACTGTTATTTGTTCTAAATCTAACTCTCGAATTTCTGGCAAAACTTGGAGAGATTGAAGTGAACGAGGAGGTTGAAGCAATGTGGGAGAACAATCTTTGTGTACATTTGACCCACCTAGAGTAATTGTTCTTCCTGTTTTGTCCGGGTTGACCACCTCTGCCTCTGGAAGAGTTGCCCCAGAAACCGCCCCTACCGAAGGAGGCCTTGATTCTGAAAGCGCCCCCAGAGAAACCCCTTGTATCTGAGGGCCCCTGCCGAAAGGGCTGCTTGTCAGGCCTCGACACGGTGGATGAGGGTCTCTTTTTGAACATTGACTTTTTGGCTGACCGTCTTTCAGCATAAAAAATGTCACGCGCCTTTGATTTGCGCTTCGACTCCTTCAAGATGGTGTCATAAAATTGTTCACCAAAGAGTTTGCCCTCTGAAAGAGAAAAGTTTTTCTCGTGTTTGAGAATGAGGCTCTTTGCTTGTTTAGCGTCTTTTGTTAGTTTTGATAGGATACTCATTCTTCTGTTATAGTTCATGGACACATTTGCTTGTCCAATTAAACATACTGTTTTCTCCACAATACCGAGGAGTTCGAAAATGTCAATGTCAGCTGGAGAGACACCCTTACGAATGTTATCTAGGTTGTGCCACATGTGACAGAGGGGACCCATGGCATTTAAAATGCGATTCTGAATGAATTGCTGAGCATAGTCATACTTTTTTTCAAAAGTTCTCCCCTTTGCCGTAAAAAGATCATCGACATAAGCATCAATAGCAGGGGCATGCAGACATGGCTCGTCTGGGACAGGGAGGTCTTCAAGAATACCCTCATCTAACTTCTTGTCAGAACAAAATTTTGTGAAATTAGTAGAAACCTGATCTGCTAGGTGTCTAGGTAGAGACCAGGCAGAAGGGTCATGTGAATCAGCCAGAGAAAAGGGGACATAAACATCACCTTTGTCACTCTCCATAGGAGGTTTATTCTTTGCATGATTTTGAGAAGGTTCGATATCCGAACAGTCTGATGTGTCAGAACCGTCAGATTGACTACTACTATCAGTGTCACTGTTAGACGAAACGCTCGAGTCAGAATCTGATGAGTCCGATTCTATCGCAATACGTGCGTTCTTTCTCGCACGTTTTTGCTTAGTTTTTGTGTTATTTGTGTCAACTTTCCTTTTATCTGAACCAGATCGCTTCTGATTTTTGGTATCGGGCATGCCGGGACCATCCACATGGTCGTTCGGCATGTTATTAATATTCTCGTGTCAGACTTACTCGCCTCTACGGGCAAGTTTCTCTGAGAAGACACTGGGTCATCTTCTGACCGTTTGTGTCCGTTAGAAGAACCTACAGGGTTCATATTGACAAAGAAATAGAAAAACTTACTCTGTTTACAAAACACGTGTGATTACATGGAGGCCATGATGAAGAAGGGCTTCTGGGTACGTTATTTTGCGAGATCTCGCGTAGCGAGATTTTAGCTTTTTAAAGGTGGCCGACTTCCGTATTTCATGATGAAGATACCATATCATATCTACCATGTTTATGAGGTGAAATAAAAGATTGTTATCAATGATTGCAGGATGAGAGAGGAGGTGAGGGAACAGACAGAGTGGCTGGCCACGGCTCCAGAACCAGGTACTCAACTTTACTGTAATGGATCCTTGTCTCATATGATTTGTAAGCTTTGTACTCAGATCTAGCTACATTGTATCAATGATAGGAACATGGCTCTCTCCCTTTATTATCATGGATGGATATTACAATATTTTTTTCTAATTCTGGCAACTGTATTTGATTTTGTATGTATTTCTGAAAAAAAGCAGTATAATTTCATGTACATTACAAAGCAACAGCAGTCTAAGCTTTGTGAAAAACCAGGTTTGATAAAAAAAAGTTTAACACAAGTGCAAATATTTTCTTATATGTATACCTGTTCCTACCAAAATCTTCAATACGCAAAATGTGGTTTAAACCACTTATCTGCTTACCAAATATTTTAGTTTTCAAAATCATGGCGTCAATGATATGAAATATAGAAATCATTACTAAGAATTGGCAAACCCTGATCCTGACATTTGACATTTCATGGACTTTCATACTTTTTATAGCTCCATATTTTTCAACACCATTGTCTCAAGAGGGACAAATACAAATGTTTTTTTGTCCTCAGAACCGGCAGAGGTTTCGCGATCTCCGTCCAGACCGAAAGACACCCAGATGGAACTGGCGGATGAAATAGAACACGTGAAGGCTCTGATTCTTGAGAAACTGGACGCGGTCAACGCCTTGCTATGTCATCTGCGAGACGAGTGTGTGCCTCTCACTGTGTGTACCCATCTAGAACAGTGCATCAAGGAGACAGAGGTACACAACCATCCTTATTCTCCTAATTACCCATGGAGGTTAATCAAGTTGTTTCTACCAACCTAATCTTCACAAGAGGAGCAATCTCCGGGCTACTAATAGAATATTCATATTGGTTTGCAATCAAACTTTAATACAACATTAATACAACTTCTTGTCCCTTCTATTGGCTGGGTCTCTTGAGAGTCGTGATAATTATGCAGTGACAGTGCCAAAAGTTAATCTTCTCAAAAACATGTACCTTAAAATCATAAATCTTAAAACATTTTTAACATGACAATTTAAGTCTAATGGATTTCTTTTGATTTGATGTATCAGTGTGGCAATTGTCACAGACTGAAACAAAACCATGTTTCAGAATGCTTGCAAAGAAGTTGATCCAAATGCACAGTGGGTTTTAATATATTAATGTAAATGTTTGTGATCATGTGACTCTTTGTAGGTGGAGGTACAGAAGCTGCTCAAGCAGAACGAGTACTATGAGCGGAGCATCGGCGAGATGGACCATGATCTGAGGGAGGCCATCACAGACGCTGACACCAGCGAGAAGGATGCTAAGTATGCATTTTACATCAACAAATAATCTGTTTATCAATTTTTTAGTTAAATAATGTTTTGTCAATATTTTACCTTTTCTAAATTTGTTTTCATTATAAAAGTCCACATGTACAGAGTGATTTACAATGTTTTTACTTTTCCAGACGAATATGGAGGAAGGTGAACTCAACGCGGGGTATCCCCGGGGCGAGAATCTCCCCCTCCCAGCCCCAGAGTGAGAGTGATGATGAGGAGGAGAGCAAGTGGAACTGGTATATCTCCTAGCCCGGCCACTCCTTCCTTCCTTCCTTCCTGCCTTCATTCAATCCCTCCAACAGTATTTGGTTCAACCAACTTTTTTTACTTAGTTTTTAATTTCTGTCTGCCTTAAAAGATGATGGTGACGAGATTGTTTTTGTTCTTATTTGGAATATGTTATGTCCAAAACAAATATAGTCTAGTGTTATGGTCACTCATTCCTCCCTTCCTGATTTCTTTGATTGTTTTTACTTACCGGTAGTTTTATTGAACGAGACTGTCATTGTTCTTGGGAAGATGAAGGGTCCTTTTGAATACAAAAGTTATCTCGAAGTCCATCATGCCCATTTTCTACTTCTTTAAGATGTTGATGTTGTTGTCTTTGTTTTTGGCAGTTGAGATGACATTGTTCAAAGAGAATGTAGTCTTACAGTCTAAGATGACTGTTGTTACAAAATTGTTGTTGAGACGAGGTAACCATTTGTTGGTTGGTTTTGAGGAAAAAATCTGAAAATTGATAGAAAAAAATGATTTCTTAAATTGACTTTGATGTTTTCATTTCAAAAGTGAAAGAGAATGTAAGATTTTGTAAATAACTAATTTTTTATTTTCATGGCATTTCCTTCAATAATTTTAAAATCTGTGAAGGTTTTTTAGTTTTGTTCCCTTTTGTGATACGAAATGTGACCTTATGACTGCTCTGTGATGAGTTGTAAAGTGAGAAGGTTTCCTATTTAGAAGCAGTGTTTACAAATTGAAACACGACTTATTATGTATGTTCAATCTTAATAATACATACAAACTGATATTGGAATGAAATTTATGAAAATTAGGAGATATTGAATTTGTAAGGGGTTTTCAACCGTCCACAAAAGCACTGTTGTATCAGTGTTTTGTTATGATTTCTGGTTGGTGTGAAAAAAGCTGACATAATTATGACTTTAAGAATAGTTTATTTAGTTACATATCAGCATTGACAATGTTCAGTGGTGTGTTTGAAATATACTTATTGTGTCAATATATGTAGATGATATGCATTTATGTGATTTTGTTGACTATGACTGTGATATGATTATTGAAATTATCTTACAAATAGAACTTTATATATTTACTATCAAATAAATCAATCATATGTAAAATATTAACTTCTACATAGAATAAAGATGAGTTTGATAATGATTTGTTTGTTTAATGTTTTCCGTTTTTCTTAGTTTTTCCCATTTGTTTATCATCATTTACCATTGATGGTATCATCAAAATAATGAAAAATCTATAAGAGCCACTCTGTGGTTTTCATCACATATAACTTTGATGCAAAACTAAATGGCAGTGTGTCAATCAGTGATTTGAAAAAGTGTGGACTACTGGTGCCAAGAAATCTTCTTACACTTCTCATTATTTTACTTACTTATTACTTAATTTAAAAACCTTTAGTTTATAAGAGTAATAATTTTTTATTTATTTTTTTTGTGGTACATATGGTTACATGCGATTTTCGTTTACATACAACATGATAGTAGTAACAGGATACAGTATACATTTTGATATGGACAACTTGATAGTTTGATATGGACAACTTGATAGAATTGGTAACATAGGAAAAGGTATGAACTTCCAACCTTTTTTTTCATAATTCAGTGATAACAAAGGTATATGAAAACATAGGTATATGCGAAGACAGTTTTGTTAGTCATTAAACAGCAAGTGGCAGGTTGACCAAAATTTCATAAATTTTGAGTAACTGCATGTTGAGAAAGCATTATACTTATCAATATTATATGTTTTCTTAATGTCATTTATAATGGAGTTTAAATTTGGTGTTATTCCATATTGTTTTGTTTTGAATAGGTTGTACTTAACAGTTGTGATTATCGTGTTCAGTACTCTGTTTCTGTTTTCAGGATATCCTAAGCAAATGTTACGTTTGGACAGATCAATGTCAGCTTGGGTACATGTCTCTATCCATTCCTTAAGTTTTTTCCATATATCTTTAACAATAGGACAATCGAAAAAAAGATGACTGATGGTTTCTTTTTCTTCCTCACAAAAGCTGCATTTATTTTCATCTTTGAATTTCATCTTATACAAAAGTTCGTTTGACGGAAGAATTCTATGAAGTATGGAATATTGAAACCATTTTGTTTTTTAGTTTAGATTTGATACGAATGGCATCTTGTTTATTTGATTCCATTCAAATTCATTGATTTTACAATTTAAATCTTGTTCCCACTTTTTTCTGTATTTATGTAATCTCGCTGTGTTTTCTGACTCCTGTAGTATATCATAAAAAATTCGACATCCTTTTTTCTTTGTAGCTATGTTTTCGATAAAATATGGGATATATGGCATATTTAGTTTTGTTTCGATGTTGATTTTTGCTTTGACTGAATATGATTTTATTGCCCTGATAATACCAGCATATTCAAGGAAGTTTGTTTTACATTGGTACTCTTGAATTAGTTCTGAATATTTGAAGAAGTTCCCTTCACTATTGACTATGTCATTTATTGAATATATGCCAACGTTTGACATTTTTCTGTAATGTACTGGTGTGTTATTGATTTTGATATTTTCATTATTCCATAATGGCTGGGATAGGATATCAAATTGAGTCTTTACGTTTTTCCCCTTTTGTATTATAAACTTTCCCCATGCTTTTAAAACCTCTTTCCAAAAATCGTTTGTTCTCGGGGTACATACGTGTTCCTTTATGGTTGCTGCACTATATTGATAGAAATCTCTATATGCAGGGGATATATTTATATTGAAAAGCTTTTTTAACTTTGAGTTGTTATCACAGTTGAAGAGTCTTTTCACCCAACTTATCTTTTGCGAAATGATTGTATTTCTTATATCCGGAGCTCTAATCCCACCCTCATTGTAGTTACTAGCTATTAGTTTACGTTTAATCTTATCAGGTTTTCCTTTCCAAATGAAACTAAAGCACAGTTGTTCTAGGGATTTTATGATTTTTTCACTAGGATTAGGAAGAACTGTAAATATATTATTTAATTTTGGTAAGATAAGACTTTTTAAAACTGTTATCCTACCAAGTGGGGTCAGGTCTCTTCCAAGCCACTGGTTCATGATGATCCTAATTTTTTTAAGCTTATCTTTGTAATTTCTCTCGACCATTTCTGCCAAGTTATGCGTAAAGGTTATGCCAAGGATAGTAAATTCCGTTTTTGAGTAGTAAGAGTAGTAATCATGTAAATTTAAAAATAATATACCAGCTTGGCATGTTATCAGATGCACTGATCTGTGTAAGTTGACAGAATATACAATACTAACAATTCATGGTTGTTTGCATGCATTTCATATTCTAGTATATGATTTGAAATATGCACATAGAAATGATTTATTTGACATCTACATAAAACAAATGATACGTGATGACTATAATGATATCTAAAGCATAGGATCACCATTAATATAAGCTATGTTACAAACCTAAAACCTGTTCATTTATTATGCTGAGGAATATATGGATGACAACTTCTTTGTTCATTGTATGCGAGGTTTCGACACAGATTCTTGTGTCGTTCTCAAGCAGAGGAAGAGTAATGAAGTAGTGTTGTACTATTTACTTATATATATGCCCCTACTTCATTACTCTTCCTCTGCTTGAGAACGACACAGGTCGAAACGTTGCATACAATGAACAAAGAAGTTGTCATCCATATATTCCTCAGCATTATTGTCATACCAACTTCTAAAATGCCTCTCAAAGAAACTGTACATTTATGACATACATGTATACAATTCCAAATTCAATATTTTTCTTTATGAATCGAATTCGAACCCGTTGGAGTTAAAGTAATTTTTATATTAATATCACATTTAAGTAATGACATGTATCTGTTATGAAGGTATTATATTAGTTTGCAAATGCCATACATTTGAATGATCGTGATAAGAATGTTTCCACAATTGAATGGGTACCGGGTGAATAATAATTTCATATGAATTTAGAATTTTTCCATCTGGCGCATCAAATTATTCATGTAACAAAGGTTTTTAACAATGTAACCGGCCCCAGTTGATCATACATATGAATACATATATTAAAATGGATATAGATAAACTACATGCAAACAATCATCCATATTTTACTCACGTATACAACAGATGCATTCAACAAACAGTGATCGATCATCGTATTTAAACATGAAAAATAGATCATAAAAAAGTGGACAAATATATGAAACCAAAAGTCTCTTACAACTCATAATTTATTTCAGATGACAAATTTACTGTCAAACGTAACCTATATTTACAACACATAGAGAAAATGTTTAGACACCCCTTATAATATAAAGTATTATTATAGGATTTTAATTTTGACACAATAAATTCAAAGCTTGTATCTTATGTAATAAAATAGTAACGAAGTGGTCGTATTTGGAAAACCTGTGTACGATGTATTTCTAAGTAACAAGAACTTTTTATGACATTACTTCATGTTCAACAAAAAATTCAAATGAAAGTTTCAAACAAGTAATGAGGGAAGGAAGTAACGTCAACTTTACAATTTATTAATTTAAAAAACTCCCATCACCAACATGTACTATATGATATATTATATGTATCATAAAGAGAATGGCAACAATGAATCGTCACAAAGGTTTATTTAAAATAATATACTTTAAATTTGTAGACTACGTCGTTTAAATTGCATTGCACTTCAAAACTTAAAAAACTTAAAACATATATTTGAAGCCTATATTCGATATCCATTTGTCGTACACGAGGATATTCAATCAAGCATATATTTCAAATTTGTAACGTTTCGTAAACTAAAGCATCGTTCACATGGATGGACACGATTACCAAATTGCTTACATGCGTACATAATTCAATTCTCTCACATATTTATAAGTAATGTTACATCATGCACACATGGTTTCACATGAGTTTCAGTAATTCTAACTTACCTCATCAGTTTAGACAATAAGAAAACAAGATATTCTAGATCACAATGTCTCTACTTGTAACATATCGTGTTTCTATTCGTTCCTACTTATCATTTCTTATGTGGAATGTAGGGGATAATAAATAGGACACACATCTTGCTGTTTAGTTGTGGATGTTATCATTGCGCACTAAATAGGACCATCGCTTGTGTCGTTTTGCATGTCATATGTAAAAGCGTCAATAAACTACAAGTGGACTGCAAATAATGAATATCTACATCAGTAAAACAGAAAATCGGTTCACATCAACACAAAG
Organism: Steromphala cineraria; assembly: GCA_916613615.1. Taxonomy (NCBI): domain Eukaryota; kingdom Metazoa; phylum Mollusca; class Gastropoda; order Trochida; family Trochidae; genus Steromphala; species Steromphala cineraria. The sequence continues at coordinate 23,040,388 of OU744725.1, forward strand.
ACTCTAGGAGTATATGTATACTTAAAAGGGGGAGTAGCACGTTTTTTTTAAAATTATATTTTAAATTTTTCACTTATGATTGTATGTGAATGTTAAATGTATAATTTTGATAGTGTCAAGAATCGTATTTCACAAATCAATCATCCATAGTCAGAAAACAAATTAAAAAGAATCACATAAAGACCATTGGCAGCCATCTTTGTTTGAACAGCGTTAATTCATTTTGTGTAAGAAAAGGGAATCCCATGGCTGAACTTTACTTTATATATTTGATTTATTACTGTTTCTTTAGTTAGTTTAAATACATTGTCTTTCACATGTTTATTTAAAACTTCTTACATAAGACAAGTATGTTTGCCCACAAACCTAAATGTGTCCATGTGAGAAAAATTTAAGATGTTGTAAAAACAACTTCCCCTCTATTTTTGATTTCATAATTTTTGTTTTATTCAATGTTATGCCACGTTGAAACAAAAGCAAGCCAAAACGTAGGACGAATAAATATATAAAAGCATGTTTATAAGAGTGTTTTATTATTCTCGGCTCGTGGCTGTGAATACGAACGTGTCCATAGCGACATTGCACCGTGACCATGTATAATGGAGTTATTAAAAGCTTTTCGCCAAACTCTCTGCTTGTGTGCCTATTGTTGTTTGAGATGATGTGACACGGCTTTGTGACTATTTCCTTCCTGAAACAATTTATATAATAGTAATTGTGTTAGATACGTTTTGCTAAGGAACGGTAGAGTATATATAATGGATAACCTTAACTAAATTAAAACTGGAGCTAATTTATTCAAATTGTCTGTCAAACTGGAGCTAATTTATTCAAATTGTCTGTCAAATTATATGACTAAACTTTTTTATTACAAAAGAAGAAAATTGATTTCATTTATAATGCTCAACAACAAAAGATATAAAAATAATGGTTGGTTTGGATATACGTTAGATATTAAAATACAATGCACAGAAAATAAAAAAAGCAGAGGTTATGTTATAAATTGGCTTAACATATACAAAATTCATTTGATAGACAAATTCATAAAAGAACATCCTTTTATTACTTCCGAATTCGAAAATGGTAGCCTATTTCAAGGCAGGTTTTCTCAAGAGCAATTGATATGATTTACCTCTAAACATAACTTAACACATGTACTAGCACTGCGTGCCTCAGAAATGTCCTCTATTTACCATTTAAATCTAAGTCGTCTTTGATAACTCGAATTCAACAGGTGTATACATCTCGTAAGCAATTGACAACACAAGGTATGATATCTATGATGTGGGACTTTCCTATTCAAGTTATGTCTGTTATCATACGTTACATTGTTGCATGACAATCTAAATAAATTTAGTTCCATACTTTTTAATGCTGTCTTACCCTATATAAAAACTTGTTGATGTAAATATATTTAGATTGGTTGCATGAGGTCATAAAGCCGCTGACAGTGTTTAATCTGATGTAAAGTATGAAAGGTAACACACGTGAAGACATTAGCGAGTAAAGGAAATGATTTTTGTTTACAAAATGCCTCATTTCTTTCGATTTATTTTTTCATTTTGAAAATCAAGTTTAGAGTATTAAAATATTTACCTACTTTTGGAGTTGTATTTCTGATATTACATAAATAAGCATGTATCTTGGAAGAGATAAAAAAAATTGTTAGTTTGTTATTTTGACCAAACCATACTAATTATTTTGATATGTTTTTTTCTGGGCTGAAGACAGATAAATTGAAGACCAATAAATATGACAAATTGTTTCGTGTGGTTCATTGCAAAAAGTACCAGTGCCATTATCTATAAGTTTCATTTTAGAAGCTCCCTTTTGGAGTATAAAATTCAAAGCAAAAATTTAAAATGAAAATCAATATGTTTGACACTTTTTAAACCATGAATATCAAACAACTCGTGCCATTCAAAGTCACAATTGAAAAGATCTCACATATCGAAAAAAAATCAGTTAACTGTCATCAGACATACGTTTATCATAAAAGATGTGAGACTAAGTCCATAGATAAAAAAGTAAATACGAAGAGAAATTCTAAATTAATGAAGCTATTTTAAAAATCCACGACGAACAATCGATATTATCGATCTGACGAAAAATGTACAATTTATCACTAAAGTAGATATAACGAATCAACTTTCATTTATGGTTATGACACTACTGACAACAGCTGTGGACGCACTGTTCTCAATCTAGACTGTACTCAGTCGCTGAAATATATATATATATATCCTTTCAACTAATTTCTTTATTAATCCTTTACTTGATAAGAATATTCTCTTGTCAAGGAGATTAATTTTCTTGAGGAAAAAAGTAAAAAATCTGCGTAACAGGAAAAAGGATTGACTAAATTTTGTAGATTTGCGCAGGTGTATGTGTTTTAGTCTTCCTAGCGGGCACGTGACACGGTTGTGACATCTGGACAGCTGTGTTATACATATAAGTGTCACAATGCTAAGGTTCACGGAACTTGAGGTGAGTTTATATTACTTTGTTTTGTATCTGCATGTATGTCCCATCCGACCCATCACCTTTATGAAATGGACCGTTTATAGAAATATTAAGTTTTGTGTTGTACAGTGACGGAGATTTCAGAAAAGTATAAGGGTTGAAACTGTCTTATGTTTAGGAAGGATGCATATCATTTCTATCAGATAACCATATTACTCATTTTATCATTATTTGTGATATTTTCATTTGTTTATTATGATACATATATTTATGATAATTTCGACATAATTCTTTATAACTTGTACATTAACACATCGAATGGATATTTACTATTCCCCCTAAACAGTTAATTAATAACTGTCAACATGCCAGCGTACCAAATGTCCATAATGTCATATATCACATGACATAACGACTCCAGCATAGTTGCTTTAGGGCACACACTACAGAAATAAAGATAGAAGAATATGACACACGGACAACTACTACAATAATATCGTTAAATCATCAAACCAAAATGATTAAAGATTAATGTTTCAAACAGATATGAGTCACTATGCCAACAAGAGGCAACCGTGATAAACGACAAAATTTAAAATGATTGATGCCTATACATGGTTCATGCAATTTTTCATCTAATGTAGTGATATGACACCAAACGCACAGATTTTAGTGCCTTTATTGAATGAAAACATTTGACCTTGTGACATTTGTAATACTGAATTCTGGTTAAACAATAATGATATCGTAGTCTGAAAATATTTCAACCTTTGTAAACTTACAAGCGTAGGCATACATAAATGTTTAATGTTTATTGGCTTGTGCTGATTCTCTTTATATTGAATACTAAAAGATTTAGTATATGGTATGCTTTTTTTGTTTTCGCATTTTCTAATACAATACGTTTATTGTCAGTTGAAGGAAGGAAGCGTTTGTTCAATGCAGATCACGATAATAAGTACACAACATTACAGATTAACTCATCTGAAGTATACATCAACGTGACTTGTCAATTTAGCAATTAATTAGTTTATTGTCAGTTGAAGGAAGGAAGCGTTTGTTCAATGCAGATCACGATATAACAAACACACAACATACAGATAAACTCATCCGAAGTATACATCAACGTAACTTGTCAATTTAGCAATCAAATGTAACCTTAGATGTATGTATTATATTCGATCTGTCTTCTAAGGGCTCTAGATCTATATCAATCGAAACGAACCAGAAACCGGGAAACCTGCATACGTAGAGTGCTGCGTCTATATCTGGTGCGGGCTCTGGTTGATCTGGTCTTCTTAGGAAAACTTTGAGTAGACTAACATCATAGTTCCTGAAAAAAAAGAGTTCATGACTTATTTTATTATTTTAATACTTAATTTATAATTTACTAAAAGAGGTCTTGAATAATACTTAATAAAGCTGAGATATCAATATATACCTAATATATTTTCTATGCTTAAGAAGGCTTCTTAGGAAAACTTTGAATAGACTAACATCATAGTTTCTGAAAAAAAAGAGTTCATGACTTATTTTATTATTCTATTTTTTTATTTAAAATTAAATAAAAGAGGTCTTGAATAATACTTAATAAAGCTGAGATATCAATATACACCTATCATATTTTCTATGCTTAAGAAGGCTTCTTTTTATTTATTTTCTGCTTTATGGTGTTGATAACAGACCAAATTTTGAATACAACCCGAGTACTCTCAACACCCTCTAGCCTTATACCCTGACTGTAGTTTATCATTTTCTTTCCTTCATAAAACATCTTAAGAACAAGTCTACATCTGAATGTACTATTTTAACATAGCCGTTTGTCTTTTTAAAGACGGGATATTAGTTTAAGCACCCTTTTGTTTCATTCGAGACCCGCTTGTGTTCGAAGTCGAGTTCTATATTCCAGGTTGTATTAACCTCACCACCCCATAAACCCCCGGTTGTATTCGAGGTTCTGGTTATAATCGATTCCTGTGTTGCATTCGAAGAATAATGTATTCTAGATTACATTAAGCCTTGTAATTTCGGATGTTATCAATTCGAAAATTCTTCGGTTTGATAGCAGATTCTTAAAATATTTGTTAATAGGTATACTTTGAATATATTCCCCTTTCTTCGCTGAATTCTTCTTTCATTTCATGTTTCGTAAGAAAATCATCTGATAGTCTTGACAAAGGCAACCCCAAACTTGTAAGATTGAGACAATAACACAAGTATAATACAGAATAGTGATAACATATACACAGGATATGTCTACTAACGTCACGTGGTCACTAGATCCGAATTCTAATTTTGTCAGTTTGCTCTTATCTTGGAGAACAATAAACCATTGTGCTATTGTTCGCCCGTGTTAATGATAAGCAAATATCAGTTTCAACAACATCATTTCCGCAAAAGATTTGAGAAATTGCAGTTTTGTGGTTTTATATATTCACATATTTACAACAACTTACAACAACAAATTACAAATACACATTGTTAAATTGTGTACTGTTACACAAAACATCTTCTTCATTATAACGTTACCATTTTGTCCTTTCGATTTAACCTTATCAAACTGCTATATTGATGTCAGTGAAATTTTCAAAGACGGCAACCCATGTTCTGTGTGTGTACAGAGTAATTAGACTTTCAGGAAACAGATATTCTACAGAAAAAGAATAGAAGAATAGCCAGAATAGAAGACAATTATATTCATAAAAATTCATACACCTTTAATCCAATTCACTACGAAATACTTATCATTATGGATTTAGAATTCTTTTCTATATCATTTTTCATATAATGACTTGCTTCCGCTCTGTTCGATTTAATTAAAGCTTTGACATTCGATCTCCGTGTTGTTTTAGATTTATCATTTTTTAAACAGTACAAGTTCAAAATCTCCTTAACTATGCCAAGATAATTAATAGTGTATTTGTTTATTAACGTCTATATACCTGTTTGGTCTTGGCTGCTTGAACGTCCCCATTTGTCAAATACATGCAGATATATCGCAAGTGATCAATGTCATTAAAATGAGGTCATATTTGGCTGTAATACGTTAGGCAGATCTTAATTAATTGATATTGACAAGCAATATTCAAATAGCAAAACCAAGATAACTAAGAGAGATAAGGAAGAAGATGTTCCTATTGCTGGTCAACTACTTTATTGCATGACTTGCGATGTCCTGTGCATCATAAAGCAAATGATACATATGATTTGATTAAGGCGAATGTAATATACAAACGTGAATATGTTTGTAACATTTTCAAGTGCACATCGTTACATTAATCATATTAGAGAGAAGAGGCCCGAAAATTGTGCTTTTAAAAAGTTCAAATCATTTTAAAAATGCAGCATCATTCTCAGAGCTAGTTAAACTCTTACATATGCTCATGTTACCATAATACAAAGATAGTTATGAGCACGCAGTCATGTCAATTTCAAATTTCGTATTCTGTCTGTCACACGTGCACATGCATATTTCTGTATCAATGTTTACTGCGTCACGTTCCACAGAACTGAGACATAAGTCCCGATTGTCCACGTGACCTATAACATTGTCTGACATCTGACCTGAACTTTACCCTCAATTACTAGGCATGTCATTGAAGAGATTTGCTCATTACGCCCCAGTGCTTGGCGGTCACGCGCTGACCATGAGTTTCCGTACATGTAGATAGAGGTTTCCTTAGCTTTGATGTCTGAAATTAAATAGAACCTTGAAAACCTAGATTTAGTTTGATACATCTGGAGCATCGCTTTCTTGGGCAAAATAGTCAATAATTAGATTATTCCTGTAAGTACATGTCTTCAGGAAGATTGAATTTAGTATCGATGTTTAGCTGAACAAGAGATGATCACGTGAAAATATATTTAAATCATATGTTCGAACTTCGCCTTTTTAGCATATACACAAGTTTGTATTTCAACTACTAATCAAAGATGTTAGGGTATCTTCAGTGAACAAATTTCCCGTTAATTTGTGTAGAAAAGTATGTTATTTTGCATTACAAAAGATACTCTACCCTTCAAAATATAAATCTAGTATTTAACTCGAAGTTAATTAGATACAGTCATGTACGATAGTTACCAAAGTGAAGACACTTTCTAAAGTTTTAGATTTGCTTCCGGGCTGGTTGACAATTAACCTGTCACATGTGACACGAATTTAAGTTTCGGGAACAGGTAGACTGACACTAAGTCACGGAAACATTGCAAGAAACAAGACCGACCCATTTAAGCTTTCAGATAGAAAACAAGATTAAAATATTAATTTCAATTTTAATTATATTCAGTCGATCGATATACCAAACACAACAACAATGCACTCATGTCCAGTCTCTTAAATTTAATGTATTGAGTTTTTCTGATGAAGGGATACTGTTTAAAAACTAAAGTGTTTTGAGGGAAATTCCCATAAATTTGAATTTTACCTTTAGCGAATAATTTAGAGGTTAGGGAGGTTCAATGGTTTGGTTTTAATTTAAAGGAAGGCTGAATGGGAAAGATGGGAATCGTATTTGTTGGTAGAAATATTACAAATCACCGTTCAAATGTTTATATGAATTTCGATCTTGTTGAAAATGTGCCGAATTCAAAATGCCGCATTGATTTTGAAAAATAGATATTTTCTCTTTATTTTATTGAAATCAATAAAGTACAAACCATAACAACAAAATAGCTTGAATAGCGAGCTGTTGGTATTACATGGTTCAACCCAATGAAAGTAGTAACATTAAATCCAAATGAATAACGGAATATAGACTTAATTTGGCTCGCTTTAAGAAAGATTGCCATTTCCGACAATAATTGCGGCTGGTCTTAATAGGGCCCTCACATGTATGATAGCACATGGTTATAGTTCAGGACATTGTCTTTCTCAATGACACTCTCCCGCAGGCTGGGATGTTATTAATCATATGATGCGTATGACTGGTATTATTCACCACGCATCCCGGTTATATACAGTGGAATCAAATGATGTATAACAGTACGGAGCACGTTGCTGGCATTGTTTAAGGACTGTGCATGAATGAATGTAGACAGCAGAGTGCTCCTGGGATATACGCTACTCCGATACAGTATGGCTTGCCCGGCTCCATTCATAATTCATCACTTGCCTTACTTTAGGCCGACTGATTAAGACAGGCTAACATAACAGTCTTGTCTTTAGCGGTATCAATTCTTCCTCTTGGCGGATATGTATGTGTGATGGTTCTATCTAAAGTGGAAGAGCAATCGGGGTCTATCCCGGGACAGAGCGTTATAGCGGGACAGTGGTGGACATGAGTGAACGTTTATACTACTTGTGTAGTAAGTGTACGATTCGAATTACATGTGATATTGGAATTGGAATTCTTCATTGTGTTTCGGAGTGACCACTGTGCTTTCATGGTAAGAATTTACATAATACAACATATTTTGATGTGATTTTAAAATGGCGTAATCTTTGAAAAATGTGATAAAAATCGTGTGTTGAATATATGTTTCGGATGTGACTTCATTTGAAGATGAAATACAGACCTCTCTGCTCGTCTATAAATCAGGAGGGCACGTGCAAGGGTGGTAGGAAGATCTATTACTGTCCCATTGGGACCTTCGTTATAGCGCTCAGCGTGGGAGAGAAATCAATCGGAGATCGTCTAGGGCGAATTACATGCGGCAGATAGTATAATGGGCATTGCCTCAGCAGTTCTAGTTAACCTACGTGTGATGTACGTACCACGTACATGTTTTATTTTACTGGCAGTGACATTCTCAAATAATCGCATCGGCTCATAACTTTCATTCTTCCTTCACGTTCTAGTGTTAGAAACATACAATTGGACACATTTATTTTGATACAAACAGGCTTTAAAGGGGACACTGCGCCTATTTCACACTATTTCCTTATCTTTATGAATATATGGAAATGGACACTCTAATCGTTAGTATCAAGAGCATGTTGAGGACTAGAGTCTTGTCAGTTATATTTATGTCTGAATATTGTATGAACATGACCTAATTATATCCAAATGTATTTCATTATCCTAATATAACTAATTAATTTGCATGTAAAAATCACTTGCGAACATTAAACAAATAGAACTATTCTAAAACCGACAATAGCAATAAAAATTGTGGCACCATATGTTCATATGGCTGAGACATAATTATAAATATTATTCTAGATTTTAATAAACACTCTTGCCTATATGTTCACATTATATTAAACGAGCCAAAAATTACCAAAAAAACATGACTTTGAAAAAAATAAGTTTTACGTAAAATATACAATGACGTGACTATTTCCCTCTTAAAGTTCAAACTTTCAATTCTAAATTCATCCCGTGTATACAAAGCACGTACAGCGTCAGATATCTACAGGCTCACAGTATGTAGTTATAGTGGTATGTGACAAGAATTATCTCGTATAGATGTGTAGGCGCGCCGGTGCAGAAGGTAAATTGTGACAGGTAGGTGTCATTAGTACACAGTTACCTGACGGACAGGTAGATTTGAAGGTGCACAGTTACCTTGTTGATCAACGCTGTGCTGTGTCTTTATGCCCCCGTCACGCACTGGGCAATCACGTAATATTGACGTTTCTTGTACCCGGAAGTGTGTTGTGCAGTTGTGCAGATGTGAGATAGTATGATTAAGTCAACACATATTGACATGTTGCTGTATCCGAACGCGAGGCATTTTTCTTTTGTATTAGATGATATCTTTATGACTTCATCATGATGGAGAGATCCTATATACGAATAAATCAATATCATTAATCACACCCATGAAACTAGTGTGGTTGTTTGCATTGCACAGCTCTGAGCTTAACACAATTTTGCTCTATTTGTTTTCAATATTATGTGATAAGGAAAATAGAGAAAATTGAATAGGTTAGCAAACAGCAAATGATTTCAACTTCCCTTTTCGTTTAATGAATGATAAATACAATTTTCGAAGTAGGTACATCCATCGCTGTGAAGCAACACAAATTTGGAAGAAGGAAATCATAAACACAAAAGAGGGTTGTTTAAATTGATACGTCGTATATGAATGATAATAACTGGCTGATGTGCAGGGGACTGGTTGTGGGTACAGGAGTGGTCATCGATTAAGATACATTTGGAGAAGTGGGAGTTTCAGAATAAGGTTGGTGTACATCGAAGAGACAAGTTTGAAGTTTTAGAGAATTGATTATACGATCATTTGGTCATATAGTGCTCACAACAGAACTGAAAGCTTAAACAGCTGCAATCATGCTCTTTATCCTTTAAATAAGATTTAACTGGGTCAACACCTTTTATTCATCTTAAATTTATGTTTTAACACGTTATGCTTTATAAAACCCTTTGAAAGATATACACTTTTTTGTTCAAATAAATAATTACAAACAAAGAGCTATTCGATATTGTCAAATATATGGCTCCTCAAAGCTAATATGTCTCTCTCACCTAAGTTTAGCCCTATTTTTATTTTGAAAGTTTTGTACGAATAAATGGACCAAAATATGATAAAATCGCAAAAAGGACCATATACCTATGTAGACGAGATGATCTTGGTGATTCATATTAAATCATGAAGTTATAGAACATCCATAGAGTGATACACAGGGCGTGCACATAGATACACCAAAATGTAAGGATCGCAAGTAGGCCTGAATACAGTATGTGGATTCATCTTCGGAACTTAAAGTCAGTTTTTGTACCTACTTAAGCTATATTCCAAAATGCGCCAGTAGCCAGTTTCAATCAAAATCGAGACTTTATACTTATTTTACTAAACCGATTTCAGATACAGTCATTTTTTTCTTGTCAAAAATGCACATTACTATTTACAACGTTTGCAAGCGTATGTGACTATGACTATTAAAGACACACAGAGTATGTTGATAGGATCACATATGTCAAATTTTGAAATCTATGTTATTACATCGGGAACCACTAACTGTTACTGAAAATAACAAGTTAAAGGTCAATCAGTACATACGAAAATACGGCCATTCAAAGTCGGGATTTTGATCGAAAACCGGACAATGTGGTTCAAGTGGCGCGCGCAAATTCGCCAAACGTAATTTTGAAACCTTGTCATAAGCTGAAGATTAATTAAACGTATTTGAGATGTTTTCTTGATTTTTCCATAAAATCAAGCATTTTAGAGATATGCATAAATGGATATATTTGCAAGTCCGGTGATGAGATATGAACTTCAATCAGCATATAAGATATTTTGTAGCTTATCAAAACCAAATAAAAGTTTAAGAAAGATACTCTGTGTCACTTTAGGGCGTGACTGTATCTTAAGATCTTACATATCCCCAAATCTCTATCTTACATATCTAATATCAAGGTAATAGACTTCTAATAAAATTATCAAAGTTAAGTACACATTTTATATGTTCTCTAGATCATTTTACTATATATACTATTTCAATGAACTATGCTTCCATATTAAATGGCTTAAATAATGTAAGTTGTTGATAATGTTGCTTTGTAGAATCTTCAACCCATAAAAGAACTTACATGCTATAAGACAGGTGTACAAAAGAAGCGCTTCAATTACACAACATGTCTGTAAACTGCAAATGATAAAGCATGATAAGAGTATTATGACATTGAGCTGTGTCAACTTATCTTTTACTTCAGTTGATTCAGATGAAGGATTATCTGTAAATTTATCCCAGTAAACTAACTTATAGCCAGTAAAATGACGAGTAAGCCTTGCATATGATATACATGTATGTGAAACACGAAGACGATGCGTGAATTATAGGTGTGTCGTGCACAGAATACAGAGGGGGGAAATAGATGGTATGATAAATATAAATAATATATACATGTGCTATAAGACATTCGTGAATTTGAATTAATGATTTGAATTAATGATATCACGTTCATTTATTACCTTACTTGAAATTACATATATACATGCAATTAAATCTGTGAATTGAATAATGATAATTTACTTTCCAGTCAAACAATATTAGAAACTTTATCAATCAGACAAATCACAGCTGATCGGAAACAATTAAGACATTGGGTGTGAATTATGCCTCGAACGATTAAACGTTGATGAGTGGATGACGCCGATAAGTGATAAAACTGCCTTAGGAACAACGAGACAACGGTTTGATATAAACACGACATGTGCTTGATTGATAGATAACCTGTCACAAGACTCGTAGACGTCAGCCTACTCGATATCGATGTAACAGACACGCGACACATGTTGCCATGTATGGCTCGGACTTTTCCACTGAGGGAATACTTCATGCTGTCAGAGATCGAATAATTTCCCATTTCCAAAATTGCAAAACATCTATAGTTGATGGTGGAACCACTTTACAGCTGCCTACGTTAAGTTTGTTCACTTACTATCTCCTTCTAGTCTGTCATCCAGACCCTAAAGCAAAAATATTTAATTGATGACCAATCCAGTCTAGAAAAGTATAGAAAGTCTAGCTCGCTCTGAAGTTTAAGCATCTTCTGGGCTCCTTGTTATAATTGTTTTATGAATGAATTGTTTTTATGATTTATTGTCAATATTTAAAAAAAATACTTCTGAGACTAAATGTTAATCTATTCACTTAACTGTGTATTCTAGTGCAAATAACATATAATTTTAAATGTCTTTGAGGCGTCCTTTCATTGCCATAGGTGACGGATCATGTTGAAATTGCACTACGTAAGTTAAGATTCAAATTGTGTAACATATTCTTGTGTGGTACCTAAAAGCTAACCAATACAATTTTGGTTGCTTATTGAAGTGACCATCGGTCAAACTTTCGAAAGTAAAAATTGTTTTTCTCAACAAAATCCTTCATAAGTGATCAAAAGTTTAGGCCTAGGTCATATTCGTTCCCATGCACCAATGTAATAGTGCTGGTGTTTTTTTCAGGGTGTCTATATGGAATATTTTAAGTCAAAATTGAAAAAATCTAAATCTAAAAAATAGGACCCTATTTGCTATTTTCCCGTGCCTAATTTTGCAAATCTGCACCAGTGACCAGACAATTCAAATGTGTGCGAATGGTTATTTCACCCAGGACATTTGGTGATCTTTTGTCAGTGCTGCTGGAGGTATTTGATTGACGTCCAAACGAAACCCAAATTACATGACATTTTCACTAAGAGACACTGGCACGTGAACAAACTTAAGCTACGCATCTGTATATGTATCTATTTAACACGAACAGTTGAACGTATACACTCTTTGTAACAAGTAATAAGTTATTCGAATGACCTAAGGGGTTAAGACAATTAGCAGAGACCCATTATGATCTATGTAGTCACGGTGATTCTCACGTGAGTGCAGACATTCGTTATAGTCTGATACCCTTTCAATAACGGACACTCATTATTACAGACTACCATTAATTATTATTTTCACGGCTTTGTAAATTATCAAAAGTTTGATACATACATAATGCTTGCACATAGATAAACCAAAATGTAGGGATCACAAATAGGCCTGAATACAGTCTGTATTTTTAAAAATCATACACTCTCAAGAGAAAATAATTTAAAAAAATACAAAATTCGAAAAATGTATTTAATAGAAAATAGACATGTGTTTTTGTTCATATCGTAACAATCATTGAAATAAAACATAAACAACAATATTGGATTCACAGAAATATATTTCCATCGGCATTGATAATTATCAATATTCAACATTCCTTACTTTATACACCATTTCCTTAAAATAATGAAGGGTGAATATTCTGAAAAAATATTTCCTACATGCATAAAAGGGATAATATATGTGCACGATTCACGCGAGATGAAAGGTATTTTGGGCTCAATTCATGTCATTTCCAATTTCATTGGATCGTGATTTGAAGATCACACAATGTATCGCGTGATCGAACTTAATGAAAGTTTATGGTAATCGTCACATATATTGATCTAAGAGGCAAATTCCAATTTTTTGTCCCTCGCCACCTGATTTATGATTAGCGAGTGAACTACTCTATTTCCGCATTTGCATTTGTTCGCATCTTTCTGATGTCACGATTTCTTGAATATATCTATTTTGTAAGCAACGGACCATGCTGCAATGCATTTCTTTCCGATTTGGATAATTTGATACAAATATAAAGTTTCAGTTTGTTTCATTGGATTTTTTTAGACTAATAATTTGTTGATTTAAAACGCCATAGAATCTAAGATTTTGAGTTAATTGTGTTCTAATGGGGAGAGAGTTATGCAATACAGTTATACAATGAGTAAACTACAGTATCCGTAGCAAATTACCCGTATAGTAAAAAACGTAGTATATTTGGTAAATACAAATAAGAATATCGTTTTTTGATCAAATGATGTTGAAAACATTAACCGATAGGTTTTGACTAGTAATCATGGATAGGATATCTATTTTCAGTATAAAGACCACAGGATCCTATACAATGTTTACACAACAGATTACGACCAATTCAATAAAAGCATTTAAAAAGTTAGAAGTCATTATTAAAACCCGGTATCTGGTCAAACACTGACTGTAATAAATTAAACGGTACAAAAGGGAAGTGAAGGTTTCTACAGATTTTCATATGCTATTTCACCTATATATATATACATATGTTCGAGCAGCTTCATTTAAAACCAGAACCTGCCATTATACTGCAGAAATGAATATTCCTTGATGTAAGTGAAACCATAAAACTTTAAAGTAGGATGGTGTCATCAATGAAATATATGAGCTCGAATCTCTTTGAAATCTCTTATTAATGTCTGCGTCAAAGTAACGCCTAAATAGTGAACTACATACAGAGAAAATATTCTTTTGAAGTCATCCACAAGCACAGATATATGATAAGCAGTCTGACTATTATATCAGATGCAAAAGTCAAGTGTTAAATGTATGACTGTAATAAGTAATTAAAAGTTATTTTGGAATCAGATGTTGTTTTCCAAAGAATTAAGGGATGGGCATATATCACCAATCTTAATGGATGTTTAACACGAATAGGTTTTAGTCGTGCTACAAATCATTTTGCTCTATTGAAACAAGTTATTTTGGGCGGATGAAGGAGGGCAGGGAATAGAGGTTGATAAAATTGACCAAAAAGATAATTCTACAAAGAATTGATAATATATATGCATGTACCACCTCTAATTGTTGTGTTTCTGTGTGGAAAAAATAAAATCCCTTGTCTTTGGATTAATACCACGTATCACTCATTTAGTGTGATGTACAATGAGATAGATATTACAGACAGACAGACAGACAGAAATAGTTACAATATTACAATATCTGCCATCTGACCGGGATTTTGAAACGTTTTGTCACCCAGGAATTAATTAGAATTGTCTTCTGTCTTGGCAGTTTGATCTGCCTCAACTGAAAATGAGCAAAAGCCACATATGGTATCCTTAACCATCTGAACGTCTATGAATGTATCTTTATATAGTATTTTAGGTTTCGTTTCTTAGTCCGAGAATCATTAAATTTATTGTTTCTTGTTTTCCTGGAAATTAAATTTCAATAAAAGGAAAACTAATTATACAATTTGCAAACAATGTCATCCAATAATATAACCAGGATTAATAAAACAAACGTTCAAGTTTGAATAGTGAAAGGGTTTCACAATAAAATGGCCACATTTTTCGATTTATTCGGGACACTGGATAACCGCTTGCGTAATGAAATGTTTCAACATCCAGAGAAAGTTATATTTTGCCTGAAACATTTATCTAAAAATGAAACTTTGAACAGTTATAATATTTAAAGACGATGCCTTTATTAGACTTAATAGAAAAACAATAAAAATAAATAAAATCAATATATTACAAAAACATTAATCAATGAACCAGATATTTGTATAAGAAATGTCAATGTTTTAAAGAATTATCCTTTTGCAATAAAATATATTCCATATTAAAATTGAATTAATATTTTGTAAAAATGTTATTATGTAGATAAAAGACTAACAAGAAAAGTAACTGTTACAATTATTGAATTGACACCCTCTGCTTTGCCGGTCAAAAAGCGAGCATTTCTGTTATTACATAAACGACAATGTCAATAAAGCATTGAAGCGTAACTACTCATTTAATCACATCAATGTACGATATTTGCAATCGATATTGAAATACACAAACTGTTAACATGTGTTTGTATGTGATAGTCAATATACACACGGCGTGTATGCTCTGACATCCTGTAAAGCTATAACTAAGACATCCGTTTTGTCAGAGAAACTTACATGCATGAAATGAACATGGATCGATGTTAGGTGTATTGACATTGATGACGTCATAACACATGCTAGTGGTTATTCGAAAGGTTCTTCGTGCTCTAAGCACGTGGTGTTGTTCTACTTCTGTTGTTATTCATATACGAAGGTACGTTACATTGTTGTCTTTCACACTGGTTCATCAATAGAACTTTGATTTCTTTCGTATCTCAAAATTATGACATGTATTCAGTGCATGCCGATTGTTTGTTTGTGTTCTAGCTTCCTGGTTTTTCTGATAGGCGACCTAGTCTTACTGTCCGACTCTAGTCTGTCTCTCAGACCATACAATAAGATGAAAGCTTAAGCATTTATGTAAGAAGACTTGAAAGATCATTGAAAATAAGGAAATCTCAGTCTCCTTTTCATTTTATATAATTTCCGTTTTTTTAAATTTAAGATTTATTCAGAATTTCATTTCAGAGTTTTGGTGTTAGATTAATATGCGAAGTAGAACCCTTCTTGACTTGAAAGATCATTGAAAATGAGGAAATCACCGTCTCCTTTTCATTTTAAATAATTTCAGTTTTTTTTAGATTTAAGATTTATTCAGAATTTCATTCAGAGTCTTGGTGTTAGATTAATATGCGAAGTAGAACCCTTCAGTTCAATGCTGTCATTGTCAGCTATCACAATTAATGTCATACAAATATAAGTCATGGTTACTGTCTATTTGGGTTATCTGTTATTTGTGCTTTTGACTACTATTTAGACTGGCTGATATCCTCTCAATTATTGATGACAGTGACATGTTCGGGATAAGTAAGTGTGTATTGTAGGTACGACAATTGTTGCTTATTTCTTCATGAGAGATACGCTATATAGCTGTCTACCATTGTACCCGAGCGTTGTTTTCATGCTTCATCCATGTGTGGAGTAAATAGTATTGAAAATCAATACAGCGAGTCCTCACATGTGTTGCAACTTTACCGTGCGTGGTATACATCAGTGAAAATTAAATATGATATTGATGGACATTTACGCATTTACCTGATTGCTGGATGCAGACATTGAAACATAGTGTGGAAATAAGAGGATGTTATTCAATGAATTTATTATTCATATTGCAATGAAGTGGCGGACTTGAGTGCATGTAAAATGTACGTCTGGCTGCTGGGAAAAATCTGACATTTTATCTTTCTAAACGTTTTTCTAAATCATTTGTATATAATTCCTTATGTTAGATCGAGAAACTTGCATAACTGTTATAATATTTCTATTTTATTTCAAGCAATTATGTTTGTCTTTGTATATATTCAAATTGCGTCTCAATACGTGTTTCATAATCCTTTAAGGGTTACTCAACATTTTTTATTTTTTATTTAATGTGGTGAGATGATAATAAACGATCTGTCTGTCTGTATCTTTATCATTTTTGTTTACAGATATGCTCTCGAATAGTCTTTAAATTGATTTGCTTAAGAAATCTTGATATACAAATATATGTCGCCTCCTAAATGTCAAGAAATAGCCATGTCATGCCGCGGTTGACACGACCAATGGCATGTTCAAACCCGACTGAAATTGACATTGACGACGCAGTAATTAAGTGGAGCTGTTATAAATTATACAAAAATTATAGTAAATTAATGATATTAATTTTCCTGTCATTTGATACAAATGGATTTCGATTAATGACGGTTATATATATCATATCGGATAGGGTGAGAAACTTGCTCCACAGTTAATTTCCATATGTAACTACACTCTCACAAAAAAGAAACGCATAACTGAAATGTGTTTTTTAAAGTGAACTAATTTAATTATTAAGGCTTAAAATCAATACAGATGTTATTGGTAACTGTTATTATAGTCTTTAAAATATATCATTGTACACGAACACACCATTTGGTGAATTGTCGCCAAAATACGACACCTTGAATTGAAACTGTGAAAAGGTGCATGGATAAAAATCTGTAAGCATGCTGCACGTGCAAATACGGGTATTAAAGCTCAACACCAGTGGGTATATAAACCTGGGTGTCTCGTTGCGAATCACTTTCTGATATTATTTTTATGCGAACACCAATATGCCAAGACTGAATGAAGACCGACGAAATCAAGCCATCGGACGCCTGGAAGCTGGAGAAAGTCAGTTATCAGTTGCCAGGGACTTAAATGTTAGTCAGAGTACAATTTCCCGCCTCTGTCACCGTTATAGACTACACAACTCCACGAGAGATCGACCCAGATCTGGACGACCAAGGGCGACAACTCCAGCGCAGGACCGCTTCATTCGGGTGTTCCATCTTCGAAACAGGACAGTCACTGCAACATATACGGCCAACCACGTTCCTGGACTACGTAGAGTCTCAGCGCAGACCATCATAAATCGGCTTCGAGAGCATGGGATACGTCCAAGACGGCCACATACAGCGCCTGCCCTGCCTCGTCATCACCGCCGTGCCCGCCTGCAATGGTGCAGAAACGTTAGACGATGGACTCTAGTGAACTGGCGAAGAATATGGTTCAGTGACGAGTCACGGTTCATGCTTTTCCGCCATGATGGTAGGACGCGTGTTTACCGACGGAGAAATGAACGTTATGCACGACACTGCATCCTTCCACTTGACAGATACGGCGGAGGAAGCTTCATGATGTGGGCAGGCATATCTATGAATGCTAGGACGAATCTGGTGCGTGTACAGGGAAATTTGACAGCTGTGCGCTACCGTGACGAAATTCTCCAACATCACCTTCTTCCCGCCATTGACGTCAGAAGGGAGATTTTTCAGCAGGATAACGCTAGGCCGCACACTGCACGTCTCACCACCGACTATCTCACCAATAACAACGTGAATGTGCTGCCATGGCCATCGAAATCGCCAGATCTCAACCCCATTGAGCATTTATGGGATCTCCTTGACAGACGTGTACGACGTCGACAGCCTGAACCACAGACACTTCAACAGCTGAGTGACGCATTGCAGGATGAGTGGAGAAGGATCCCACAGCGTCAGATTCGTCGACTTATTCAATCTATGCCCAGGCGGTGCCAAGCAGTGATCGATGCGCGTGGTGGTAACACCAGGTACTGACTTTGAAAATGTGTCGTCAGAGACACAGAGGTTCACCAGTGCACATCATGACTTTATCTGGTAGTGGGAACATACACCTAACCCTGTGCCAACTTTGGATTTTGAATGTGCATAAGTTTTTATGTAATCGTGAATATTAAAACATGTAAATCAACACTGATTTTTCTGTTATGCGTTTCTTTTTTGGGAGGGTGAATGATTATAATCGTTATTGATTATTCATAATCAGACTTTACTTTCACTATGTCACATTTGAGCTTTAATTTCACATCAGTATGCAGTACAGTCAATGTCGTACACAGACTCTGAGCACTCTTGTTTAATGCATTTTCTCCCAAATTCAAATGCACTGGGGAGGGTGGGCAATTTCATAACTTGAGACGTCCCTGATCCAGTATACGGTGTAGGTAATGTGTACATTCGTATAAAATGGTCCTATGTCGCTTTTGAGAACAGGTAATATGTACCAGCTTGTACGATTTATTAAATCCTTAAATTAAATTGGACTTTGGGATTTACACGTACATATCATGTTCGAAAACCAACAGAAATAGTTTAACCAGAGTCGAAAATGTAAAAAAACGCACTGTTGCAACGTTTCATCCGCTGAACAAATTATGTTTGTAATCATAATATGTTTATAATTATGTTAAATATTCTACTAAATTGGTTACAATATAAATGATATAGTCACTTTTGTAAGCCACTGAGACAAAAATGTACGAAATACTAACAGCTTGAGAAAAGTGGTTGATGGGTGGTTTACTGAAAGTGTTGGCGTTCTTAATGATATACTAGTATACAATACCGATCATGCATTTTTCTCGTATGTAGCTAAATGTTATAATTCATTAAATATTACTGAGGTTTAATAATGTGATATTGATATATAAAATAATTTCAATGATTTGGCTATATAGTTGAAGTGACTATATGTTACCTCTGATCAAATGAAAGGAATATCAAAGCTCATAGAATGAAATTCAAATCTTTCTTATCGATTAACCGATTAATGAATAGATACTAAACGTTATGTGGCCATGTACAATCGATATCTCGGTAATCTAGCCTGTTGTAATTGATATTTGATGATGATCGTGACACCTCGCTGTTGCTATCGGGTCTTGTAACGACCTAGACTGTCTTACTGTCATCAAAGGGATTTTACTCGAGGAAGAAATTACTTCCATGACTTTTATGTTAAATAGCCATGAATGTATTGAAATCATATAGCAAATTCGTTCCACTCCTGTGATTTGGGCAAATAAGAAACAAATAGTCGCTTGACTTGTACGACTAAATGCATGATTACCAACACGTGTATAATCGCTCATACGCGTTCTTTCGCTTCAAACTTTCTACAATCTTTTCGTCTGATACTAGTAACATGAGTTTGTATTAGTCCTCGGCTTCACCTCACCGATGCAAACTCCGAGTCTTGGTCAATACCGAAAATTGTTACATTTTATTTCATTTCCGGTATTCTGACCAAACAGATTTGTTTTTCTCACGCACAATGATTATGGAACTAAATGTCAATGCGAATATTTGTTTTGGTATCTGTAGATAAAACACGCAGGAAATTAATTTGATCTGCTTTCATAGCGATTTACCTGTTAAGAGGTTTATCATAAAATAAAATAACTAGTATAGTTAATAAGCAGAACTTGACCATCTGACTTTGTTCCTGAACTTGGATGTTGGCTCGTCTCAGCTCAGGAAGCGGTGAACTGACTCAGGTTGAAGTCTCAGCTCAGGAAGCAGTTAACTGACTCAGGTTGAAGTCTCAACTCGGGAAGCAGTTAACTGACTCAGGTTAAAGTCTCAACTCATGAAGTAGTTCTCTGACTCAGGTTGAAGTCTCTGCTCAGGAATCAGTTAATTGACTCAGGTTAAAGTCTCAACTCAGGAAGCAGTTAACTGACTCAGGTTGAAGTCTCAACTCAGGAAGCAGTTAACTGACTCAGGTTAAAGTCTCAACTCAGGAAGCAGTTAACTGACTCAGGTTGAAGTCTCAACTCAGGAAGCAGTTAACTGACTCAGGTTAAAGTCTCAACTCAGGAAGCAGTTAACTGACTCAGGTTAAAGTCTCAACTCAGGAAGCAGTTAACTGACTCAGGTTGAAGTCTCTGCTCAGGAAACAGTTAACTGACTCAGGTTAAAGTCTCAACTCAGGAAGCAGTTAACTGACTCAGGTTAAAGTCTCAACTCAGGAAGCAGTTAACTGACTCAGGTTGAAGTCTCAGCTCAGGAAGCAGTTAACTGACTCAGGTTGAAGTCTCAGCTCAGGAAGCAGTTAACTGACTCAGGTTAAAGTCTCAACTCAGGAAGCAGTTAACTGACTCAGGTTAAAGTCTCAACTCAGGAAGCAGTTAACTGACTCAGGTTAAAGTCTCAACTCAGGAAGCAGTTAACTGACTCAGGTTGAAGTCTCAGCTCAGGAAGCAGTTAACTGACTCAGGTTGAAGTCTCAGCTCAGGAAGCAGTTAACTGACTCAGGTTGAAGTCTCAACTCAGGAAGCAGTTAACTGACTCAGGTTGAAGTCTCTGCTCAGGAAGCAGTTAACTGACTTTGGTTGAAGTCTCAACTCAGGAAGCAGTTAACTGACTCAGGTTGAAGTCTCTGCTCAGGAAACAGTTAACTGACTCAGGTTGAAGTCTCTGCTCAGGAAGCAGTTAACTGACTCAGGTTGAAGTCTCAGCTCAGGAAGCAGTTAACTGACTCAGGTTAAAGTCTCAACTCAGGAAGCAGTTAACTGACTCAGGTTGAAGTCTCAGCTCAGGAAGCAGTTAACTGACTCAGGTTGAAGTCTCAGCTCAGGAAGCAGTTAACTGACTCAGGTTGATGTCTCTGCTCAGGAAGCAGTTAACTGACTCAGGTTGAAGTCTCAACTCAGGAAGCAGTTAACTGACTCAGGTTGAAGTCACAACTCAGGAAGCAGTTAACTGCCTAAGGTGAAGGGCTCATCTCGGAAAGCAGTTAACTGACTTAGGTTGAAGTCTCTGCTCAAAAAGCAGTTTACTGACTCAGGTTGAAATCTGATTTCAGGAAGCAGTTAACTGACTTTGGTTGAAGTCTCTGCTCAGGAAGCAGTTAACAGACTCAGGTTGAAGTTTCAATTCAGGAAGCAGTTAACTGACTCAGGTTGAAGTCTCAACTCAGGAAACAGTTTACTGACTCCGGTTAAATGAGCTTTATCCTCCAGGATCAAAGTTGGCAACTGATTTGAGTAGACTTTTGCAAAGTATGTTCTTTGGACGTTGTAATGATAAACGATTAGGATGCAATGTGAATCGATAGATTGGATTTGAAAAGATACTTTATTACATTCTCAGACTAAAAGAAACCTGCATCTGAATGACATCCTGACAACGATTCAGCAGACCATGACACAGTCTAGAGATCAGGACCCTGCCATGTAGAACTTCTTGCTTTAAACTTTAATCATAGGAGACACATGATAAAGTGACGCATAAATGCTTCATAATTAGTCTCGAATCACGCTTCGTTTATTGATTGTCATGCATGGCTGCTAATGAGCAAATCGTACTTGTCTTACGTCAGGACTTTCATACAAGCCATTTGTTTAGTAGAAACCGACAGAAAGGCAATTAGTCAGGCAAAAAGCGTTAGTTTCTAAGAGTTACGTAAAAGAAATGAGACGTCGAATTCGATCGGTGCCAAACGCTGAATGTGCAACAAATTATTAACGAAAGTAATATCACTAGTAAGGATCATTAAGTGTACACATAAAAAGTAAGGCTTTTGTCGTTACATTGAACAATGCATTTGTCAACCGGTTTGTGTCTTAAAAAGTACAAGATTAAACGCTTCCGTAAGTTTTAAATCTGCCGTGCTCATTTATTGAAATCTAAACTGATATTTAGTATTGATAACGTTTATACAATCGCTGCGTGGCATTGTGTTAAAAAGGGTTATCAATTCTGCATTTGATAATTCCAAGGGTGTTTCAAATATCTAAAATGATAGTCTCATTAATAAAAAAGTACTCATACGCATTTTGTGTTTTCAAGATTGAATGTTTAAAGTGATTCTTAATGACATTACGCCTTGATTGGCTTCCCATCAAAGAAAGTAGTTCAAACGGATAAAAAATTGAAAATAATAAACAAAAGACAACTTGTTGCATTATCAGAAATGCTGATATTAGATGCATATAAAAATAAAAGTTAAACTAAGTGAATCATCAAAAGTACAAAATGTGAAAGGTAACAAAGGATTCAGTTCCTGACAAAGATAAATTATTTTGTAAATTCGAGTTTTGCATCAGCTGTTGGTTAAAAGTTACCCCTTTACAGACGTTTCTATAACAAGGGACATAACTCGATCGATTACAACCTCCATCTGCTTACATCTTGGTACCAGTTTGAATGAAGCCTATATAAGCGGTGATATAGTATGGGTTTCTGCACATGTAGGTCTCCATGGAAACGAGAAAGCTGACCAGCATGCAAAATCGTCCTCAGCCAAACCTAACGTGGAGTTTGAGGATATGTATCCAGTGCCAAAGGATATCTATGATGCTGTGAATACAGCAATCTATGAACAGTGGCAAAACGACTGGGATAGGGGCAATACTGCCAGACATATGATAGCTCATGCCAGGCTTAAGTTGTTAAGCACGCTAAGATTTGTCGACAAAACCGGAGAGACGAAGTTATTCTCATTTGGTTTAGACTAAATGCTTACAAGCACGTTTTAGACAATGATTTATCTCCTTCTAGTCTGTCATCCAGACCCTAAAGCAAAAAAATTAATTGATGACCAACCCAGTCTAGAAAAGTATAGCAAATCAAGATCGCTTAGCTTTAGGCTGAAGTTAAAGCTTCTTCTGGGCTCCATTTTTTTATTATACATGAATTGTCTAAAATGCTGTCAATATTGAAAAAAAATACTTCTGATACTAAATGTTAGTCTAATCTCCTTCATGTGTTCATTGTTTTAATAATTGTCCAGAGACGTCTGTCCTTCATTATCTTGTTGAATGTGAGGGGCATAAAAATCATCGCGAAGAACTCAGAGAGGTTGTTATGTCCAAATCAAATAATTTCTCATTAAGATCTATTCTTGGTGAAAATTTTATGTTTGGCGAAGTCCAAAGATCAGTTTAAAATTTTGTCAAGAACACTGGCAAATATGACCTCTTATAATATTTAATACTCCATTTTAACTTTTCCATGTTTTTAACTCTCAGTAATAACTCCTAGTGCCATTAGTAACGATGACGTTTGAACGAATAACATGATAAAAAACCATAATAAATCATCATTCACTTGTATAGGCTACAGGTCAAGAAAATATAGATAACGTTCATAACCGAAATTTCTTTGAAGGGAATGCTACTCTCGTGTTATCCATCCCGTCTTGCGTTAAAGGTAGTGTAATTTAATCTTTTCTCCCAATTTGGGTTTAATGATAGGGGTGTCGGTTGCCCTAGAATCCATTGTTTTTTAAGTCTTTTATCGACGACATAAATATTTTCAACGCTCGATAGCAAACCCGACATGGTTTCTTTCAGTAGAATATCGTTTTAATGATACAGTCTAAGTAAACCTAGCCTCAATATAAACCGTTTCACTTCGATGATATCAAAGTGAAACGGGTAATATTGAGGCTAGGTTTACTTAGACTTTAAATGATAAAATCTGATATGTTGTCATAGTGTGGGCGATATCAAATTTGTCATTTGAGGAAAATTACAATTTTCGGAATGCAGACGTTGTTCTGTATTTCCACCTTATGAACAAATAAACTCAAATATTTCTCAATTCTAGATGCAGAACGGATACGGCAGCTCGTACAAGCCCCAACACACGAAGATACGCCGCCTCACACAATACACAGTGACGAACCACGAGGGATTGTTAACCGACGACCCACCAATATGCAATATACTTTTATTCTACGTGTTAGGTCTTCTAGGGTTATTTGGAATCATTTACCTGTTTTATCACTATATGATGGCCGGTCACATCAAAGGATTCGAACCTGCACATATAGACGTGGACAACGTGGAACTGTTTAACAGTGTTTATGCAGGGAGGATACAAAAACTTATTGTGAGTGCACAGACAGAGTATAGTTCTAAACTTCACAAACATTTCAAGGAAAGAAGCGAATTATGTGATATACCTAAATTAAGTAAGTACAAATTATTTTATTAACATTGTGTGAGTTTTCTTATTGGTAATAATCGTAGTCGTTTCGCATCTAGATTATATCTCACTGTCTATTTCAGCAAGGATACAAGGCACCTGCATGCGTGTGGTATTTTACGTACGCATCATATAGTGTTACTCGTAGAAAAGACGGATTTCAGGATCTAATGAGACAACTAAAACCAATATTGTTTATGAAGCAAATTTATTTTATCCATTATATTTAAATCCATTTTAGTTTTTTTTAAACAAGGGGACTTTCTTTTCGAACATTTTCCCGGTTTTGTCAACCTCAACGGACACATTTAAGAATACAAAACTAGATCAAATAACAGTTCTGCAACTTATCAGAGACACTCTGTGAGCTGTTGGGGGTAATTGATGCCAATTTCTATAAATGGTGTCATTTGATCGGAAAGTATGGATTGTTGCAGGTAAGTATGATTTTAGAGTCAATCGACGTTGAATAGATACATTTGGAAGTTGAAAAGTCGTGACAGTGATCGAAAACCGGACAATTACGCGCATCAATGAGTCAAACGGTATTTTTGGAACACATCCAAAGCAGTCAGAATGATGTTATGAGTGGATAATGTTTGATAGATTATATAACTAGTATCCATGTAATTTGGACGTGTGAATTGGAATTCGACAAAATATATTTCTTTTGTAAATTATTCATTTCAAACACGAATTTATCATGTATACTGTAATTGCAATTTGGGGATAAATGTTAGATATGTTTTGAAATGATATCATCAATATTGTCATCTACGTTAGTTTCAAAGCAAGAAGATATTTGTTGAAAATCACAAAATGCTTCTTTAAATTGTGTATAAAAATTAAGATCTGCTATGTAAAATAAACAGATGCTAACTTGTTCTGAATCGATTATGAGCACATCAAATTGGTGAACACAACATGTTAGCTTTGTAGGCGTATAATTAGGGAAGACTAGGAAAAAAGTAAAGGGCGTGGCCTTTGTAGGTGTACGGATTTAAACAATGTACAATTCATTATCCAAATTAGCTTACCGTTAACCCTGGTATTTAAGCCCTGAGCTTAATTTCAAATTTCACCCATTTCATATGAGAAATTATGTTCTTAGCCCTGAGTGTAATTTCAAAGGGATATAAAGTACAACAAAACTTTTCTTCTTTTTTACTTTTAATATTTAACGAATCCACGTGTGACAAATTAAGAATTAAAAAAGGTGTATTTCTTTAAATGATTCCTATCTATAAAAAGCTACGAAAGCGAATGAATAGAATCAGACTCAATTTTCCTTTTAAACTTGATGATTATCAACATCAACGTTTTTACTCTTCCTAAAATGCGTGTATCGTCAAACATGTTTAACCTTTTAAATGTTTGGTGTCTAAAATTACACTTGCACGTGGAGACGAAGATGATTAAACATGGTTTTAATTGAAAGATAGTTTATTTAAATGAAGCAGTAATTAATTAAATATATAAAGTAAGTTCAAACATGCGATTCCTTTTTCTTACACGAAATGAATTAAAGCTGCTCACACAAAAATGGCCGCCAATGGAATTAATGTGAATCTTATTAATTTGTTCGCTGACTAAGGTTGACTGGTTTGTGTAATGAGATTTTTGACACTTTCAAAATAATACATTTTGCATTAATGAACAATAATCTGTGAAAAATTGAAAATATAAAAACGTGCTACTGAGACCCTTTAAAAAGTATTATCGGAAGGTTACATCAACATGAAAAGAACATGCGCGGCCCATAAACTAGGATCTCAAAAGTAAGATATTTGTAAAAATAACGTTAAGACTTATTTTCATACAACATATATCCTATCACCCTAATGTGGATTTATTCTGCAAAGGTGTTAATGTGAAATTAGCGAAAATATAATATGAACACACGTCTTGTTGCCATATCAATCAGCATTATGTATGTTGTCATGGTGATGCTCGCACATCCGAACAGTTGTTATTAACACTTTTAACACTTTTTTTTACTGCAAATGTATTAATATTTTCTTCAGTAATTCTCTTCCGACTACTGAAAATAGTCATTTTTACATGTTCACGAAATCCATCAATATTCATTTTATAAATTGATTATTTATCTAAGAATCACAATTTCGCATGCAATGTAAAGATACTCTATATAAGATGATTTTAAATATGGAACGAAATAGCAAAATAGCACACGTCGATATTTTCAGAAAGACCAGATCATTTGATGATATTTGTCAGTTATCCTTCCGGAACTAAATAAAAATAAAGTATTCGCACGGAAACATATGATCATATTCCTCAGATATATTGAACACGCCAACACATTATTCTTGTTAAAAAGGATGAAGTTAATCCCTTATCTGAATTTATCCACTTCCCGCAGAGTATACGTACAGGAAATCCTTATATGAGAGTCGCTCAGCTATGAAAAACGACTTTTAACAATTAGTGATGTTTTTTAATCATAGGCAGTGACGCACACAGCTATTTGGTAAATATGACTAATTCACAGTTTGCGTATCTCTCGATATTACTGGCAATCCCCACTCCTGTCATGATTATAGTATATTTCATATTCAGATATGAATTTCAAAACGGAAGGAATGAATGCAATGTGTGAATAAATTGTGACATGGGCATGGTGACTTTTGCTTACAAACTGAACATAGAAGACGACAGCCGCTATTCTCATGCAGTAAATGATTATAAAAGATAATTAAAATTGCAAATATGTATGGACCTAAATACAAAATAATTCATCCTTATATTTCCGTTTAATGAATATAAACATTCTTAACTCACAACCGGTTCTTACGATTTTTAAATCGTCATTTGATTGTCATTGGCTACAGGTGAATTGTACAGAACAATATAAGAAATATGGGGTGTAAATTGAATAATTTAAACGAGATCAAGACAGTGTATGAAGTCCTTAACAATAACATTACGTTGTAAAGGAAAGTAATATCTATGTCTAACGATAGTTCTGAACTGGATATTCCATAGAAAAAAAATAGAACTTTTGTACATATGTTCAAAGACATTGCATTGTCTCTGGCTTTTTAAATATTTCCGATGATTGAAGCGTATAGATGTAGTAGTCTTAGTTTATTGACGAGGTGTACGATGAAGGCGAGATTCATTTTCCCAGAGCAGTTAATATGTATTGAAGACAGAGCAGTCAAGTCCTGTCCTGTATTTTTACAATGACGAACACAGAAGAATAGTCCTGCTTCATGACTGTGTATTAAATAGGAGCCTTTTATATAGTCTATATCCTATTTCTGCAAGTCTAGATTGACTAAATACACAAATGAAATTAAAAGCCCAAAGAAATAAAATAATATAAATGAAGGTACAGTAATTATTTAAAATATTTCATAGACTAAATTTTAGTCTAACAGAAGAAGTGCGTCTTTGATTTTTCCAAAACTTTTCTCTAATATAAGACTTTATTTTTAGCAGATTTTGAGCAGAGTCGATTGAATTTTTTATTCATATGTCTGTTAGTTTGTTTCCAATTTGGTGAAACATTAATAAAGCAGATGAATGAATAGAAGTCCCAGTATGAGTCTAGCGCCGGGGCATCCCAAGCACTTCCGGGGATGTAAGTTAGGCCGGTCCCCCGTGATACAGCACGTCCTTTGGGTGATCAGGGATCCAGATTATCCTTACAAAGACGCCGCGGGCGGATTCAAGTCATAAGCGGCACTTGAGAGGGAGTGTGCATGTGTTATCGAGTCTTTCAGCTAAGACAGCATCAATTGTTTAGAGATGTGTTAATTAGAAGATTTCTAGCCTACAGTAAACGAAGAATACACTTCAAGCAAAGGGGCGTTGTCATGACGACCGGCTGATATCAGAAAATTACCGAAAATATTGATTCTTATTCCTTTCTTGTTTTCATGAAGCATAGAGCCCTGCTAGGGAGTGATCATGAGTAGCTTCGGCGTGTATAGCTACTGACTAGGCCGAGCCATGCCTTGATTCTCTCTCTTGGTGTTAATTACACGCGAAGATGCTCGGTGGTGTTTGGCACACTTTCCCTTTCCCTGGCTATCATGTATCGCAGATATCGGCCAGAAATTCCCAGTCAGTAGTTCTCGCTGTCCGCCTGCCGTTCATTCTCAGCAGACGACCTGGTTGCATCGTCTGCTTCTGCCAATCTCAAAACGAGGCCCGCCGAATCGCGAGAAGTAATGGAGACGAGCAGATGTGATGAGGGTACCGTGGGGTTTAGTATGAGCTCTGTGCTTTGTGGCTGTGGCCCGGTGCTGGAACATGGTTGTACGGCCTCTATTAGTCTGTGACGGACGTGACTGGTTCTCAGGACAATGCCGTATGAACTGGGCTAGGTCGGAGGCACCCAGCCCCTACTGTCGAGTGAACGATGCAACGGAGGAAAAGAGGGTCCCCCGTATCAGGTGAGCTTGTAATCCTCACCCTGTGTCTGGTGTTGGTGATGATCACCCTCTCCCAAATCCTTGTGGTTCATCACAAGTTCAGTGGAAAGTACACTCGGGTCGTGAGACCACGGAGTCCAAAAGCGAGGCAGGAACTGCGCCAATTGGAAAGAAACATAGCTGCCTTAATGAGGCAAAATGTTCCATCTATAGAACAACACAAACAAATTCTCCAGAGCCAAGTGTTCGCGAGCAGGATAAAGGAGATCATCTCCAAGGCCTCTAGAGGAACAAATGTGAATGGCAGCCTCAGTGTTGTTAGTTTGACCAGCATGTCGGAGACAGAACACCGGAATACAACCGGTCTTTTAGACTTGGAGCAACGGGACATAAAAATAGACGGCGATCTGTGGAAACCCGCAGGAATAAGTCGATATCCGAGAATAGGGAATATATCGGAATCTTTCTGTGGAGTTATACCGTCAGGGCTCGGTACGTATTGAACGCCTGCACACTTTCATTTATAACTTTATTCCATTCTATCAAAGATACATCATGACTAACCTTACAATACCATTCAGAATGGTAAATCAATTTTGTTCTTAACATGTTCATCAATCTTTCTATCATGACATTTATGGCAACGTCATTTTAGAATTGGAGATATGTGTTTACTATTTCAATCACGTTTAAAGGGGCAGTAGCACGTTTTTAGGGGGAATATAAGGTGATGTCAGGAAAATGAAATAAATAGTTCCAATTGAAAGACAATGTATTTAAACTAAATGAAACAGTAATAATTCAAATATATAATGTAAAGTTTAGCCATGCCATTCCATTTTCTTACACAAAATGAATTAAAGGTGTTCACAAAGAAATGGCCGCCAATGGATTTTATGTGAATCCTCATACCTTATCCTCTGACTATGGGTGATTGGCTTGTGTAATGAGATTGTTGACACTTTCAATATAATACATTTAGCATTAACTTACAATTATTAGTGAAATATTTAAAATATAAAATTATCAAAAAACGTGCTACTGCCCCTTTAAATAGTTCCGGTTTCAGATATGAGAAATCAGTTTTGTTATTGTTTATAATATCTCATGCATTTAATATTTCAGAGATCATTCATTCATTTTTTTTCACAGCTTCAGACAGCTTTATATACAATTGGCAATCTCGTTTACAGACGCGAATGTCTTTAAAAATTGTGTAACATATTAACAACATTACAGCTATTTCATAGCAACCATGTGTTCAAAGTTTTCCACAACATATTTCAAACATTAAGTTTGCATATTATATGTTTAACATATTTAGAATATTTCAGGACGTTATTAACAATGAAATAGGTTATCGTTTGTGTTCGAAGTTTTCCACAACATATTTTAAACATTAAGTTTGCATATTAAATCATTAACATTTTAGGAACATTATAGACGTTGTTAACAATGAAATATGTTATCGTATCAACAGCATATAAGGAAATGGATATCGCTTCTCGAAGAGCAAAACAAATTTACTTCAAGTTGCTTCAAATTATTCTGCAATGTCATGTTTCCTTGATCGTGATATTATCGTTTAATGACGTGTCATTTAAAAGGCTGATGTGCCCAATTATACGTGTCGGATATTGCAAAATATCAATCATGCGTCATTTAAAAAAAAATATTTCTCACACAAGTAAAAACAAAGACGTGTATAGACTTTATATATCCTGTCATCGATGTATGAATAGCAAATATTCATGACTTTTGAATAATTTAGCACAGCTACATTCCAGGATTTTGAAATGTACCTTTTTACTGTTTAAAAAAAATGTATTTTATAAATGATGGTAGGAATGCACTGTTTATTAAGTAAAATGGCTTTACTGATTCATTTCGTGGTGTGTCATGTAACGTGGTACCGAGGACTTGAAACCACAAGAAGTGGGTACCAATAGTTACCATCCTACCAGGATATACAGTGTCGATATATAGTTCATTCATTGTGTTCCCGTAGGAGCCTTGAGAACTCAGGAAGTATATTATATATGCAAGTTTAACATGTAGCGTTTAAAATATTTGGCTAGTTTTACTAACTTGATTGAAGATGGAGCGATTTGGAAGTCATACGTGGTATAATCTTTCAAAATTAAAGTTTCGCTTAACTCTTTGGTAATTGGTTAAAGCTCAATATTTATAACTATGAAATGCGGGAACATAACCAGCGTCAAGCCCGTCAAGCGAATATGAAGAAAAAACTACAAAATGTAAGCGTGTTTCAGTTCAACATGCAATAAAAAGCTGCTTCTTCACTGTTGCTCAAACGACTCTGCTCATGACCTCTGCCTGTTGACCCCATCTTCTGTCACTTCCGGTTGAGGCACTTGACCTACTGGCTGTACGCCGCTGTCTAACTTGATAGGCACGTGTCTCCCTGAATCGAATCTGGACCTTCAAATCGCCAGTGGTCAGAGAATCAATTTCTATACTAACTGGCTTCCCCGACGTTCTTGCCAAACTAGAGTAACCATTCCGCGGCTTGTCTTTAATCAGCCTCCCGACATGGCGGAATGCTTGGTGTTATCAATTCACCGGATACATCTAGCTCTCGTTGATTCCTAATAAGTTCTTTCTCGTCAAGTTGTTTCTCATCGTTTTTATCTTAACTTCTTGATTTCTAATAAGTTATTTCTCATCCTTTTTATCTTAACTTCTTGATTCTAAATAAGTTCTTTCTCATCGTTTTTATCTTCACTTCTGCACGTTGTAGTAACTAAGGAAATGACTTAGAGAAACCAAGATGACAAAACGTTTTGAAATGATGAAATGTCTTGGTTGTGATGTAATATTTTATCAAAAATGAAGTTGAAAGTATAAGTTTTGAGAACTTTTCATTTAAATGCGTATATACAACAATACGTGTTTACATTATCCTTAACAAATAGAAAATCATTGTCAATGTTCTCTTTGTCAGAGATCTCGATTATATGCCTCATAGGTGTGTATCAAACAGACAAGATGGGAGCTGCACGGGCGATCTCTCAGTGAACTACTTTTACGAGCATACAACATCCTTATCGGTTCCATGTGTATGGACTAATTTCTCAGAGCAGCTGGAGTTTACGATGTGCTAATCTTGGATAACAAGCTTCCCTAGGTGTTCGCTATCTGGCCCGGATTCCCCTTCATCTTGCTTTGATTAGAACTATCCTTCAATGGAGTTTATAATGTAGAAGTTCAGAAATTCCGCTATTTATAACTCCTTTAGTTGGACACAGGGTTGATGGTTCACTGACATCTAGTCGCTGCAACATATTTTCTGATTCATTCTTAATTAAAACATTTAAAAAATGGTATTAAAATAGTAAAGACCTTGCATTTCAAGACGTTATGTGAACTAAATACCGTATTTTGGTATGTATGGAATTAATAGATCGTTTCTTATATAACATGTTGACAGTATTTATCTGAAAGATGAATCGTACTTTGCCCCAAATTCAGTCTCTCATAATAATAATTCTCAAAACAATCATGCATTGTATTAATCCATATAAAGGACCCTTACAGAATTGACTGCTTGTCCCACGTAACCGCTCAAAAGCTCGATTTGTATAGACTGAATTTTAGTCTCTAAAATAGAAAACATATTCAATACAGCTTTTCACCATTAAAATTGAAAGGAGCCCACTAAAGCTGTTCATTTTCAGAGACTAAAGAAATCTTCTTGACTATATTTGTATTAAACACTCGAAACACCCTTCTCTCTGAGATATCGTTTAATGAAATTATAAATGTATAAAATGTATAATAATCAGGCAATCTTTCATTTTAATTTTAGTACATGACCACAGAAGCCAAGAGAAATATGAACTAGACTTGCTTTACACCAGGATATGATGTTCCGGTCCTGGGTCGGGTTTAGATGTAATGGTAAAAAGATATCATGAGTCAGACTACTGCAGTCACTCAATTGGATTCGTTTTTAGAAACTGTGCTATTTATAACGCCTTGTAACACGATATACATCATTAACTTAAAATATGCCCTACTTATTTAATTGGCATTCTAGCCATTGATGGCATAAGCAATTTGGGATGATCAACCTTCTATCCAAAAAATGACGTTCGACATAGATTCTCATTCTAAGATTCATTTTTAAATAACCTTAAATTATGTTTATTATTTTCCAACGATTGAAGATTCCAATAATACTTGTCACTATTTTACAAAATATATGATAAGATTCGCCACCTCGTATCTATTGTATAATCGTGGTAAGATTCTTATGTCGTTGTTATCGCTTGACAACATTGTTACATGATAGCAAGAGTTAGTCACCTTTAGAATTGTCCTTATTGTTCATTTGAGTTCAGGAAAATTATACTTCCTTAAATGTGGCTATAAAGTCTAAGCAAAATTATGCGAATTGGTTTATTATAAGGTTTTAATTTTTAGGCTTATCTCCTCTATTAGTGGCAAGTCTTATGTTGTTGACGTAGAATGATGACAATTTGTATTGAATACCATCTTCTTTATTTAGTCAAATTTGACGTTCTGACCCGATTGGAATGTTGTTATCAAACAAAGGATCTTAATAGAACATAGGGAATGTTAGAAAATTAGTTGTTATCAAAGGAGATACTGGTTGAGTGATTATATGCTCAATATACGCAATACTCAATTTTACGGTGCTCGAGTATGTTAATTGGAAACCAGTTATGTAAATATGATCTAACCGACTGCGTTTGTAAAGTAATTACAGAAGAGCAGTAAACGAGTATTTGATAATGATATGAACATGTGTGCCTTAATCAACGATATATATGCCCTGATTTGCATCTCATTATGCCAAGATGTCACACTGATATCTTTAATGTGTTACATCCATCTGCATATACGATTTAAAGCATGGACTGATTTTATATATTTTATATTAAAGTGGTTGTGTCATAATAACATGTCATTCACACGTTTCGTCGATACCATATTTCAATCATTTTGTAACATTTGTCACTTTATGTTCTTGTTTTAATTTCATTGGAAATAATGACAGTCAAAATTTAAATGATTCAAATTTATTATTATAATTATTGTATTAATGATGAGAAATTGCTTTAGAGAAATGTCCTTTTTAGATTCGTCGTTTTATTAAGGGAATACAGGTGAAACACCGAAAACTACTATTCAACCAATAGTGTTTGTTATCTGACGCCAATAGCATATTCAGATCCGATACCATTGGGTAACCATTGCCTTTCAATCTCTTGTTATGACAATACATATGTCATAATTGTAACGATCATAATTCCCGTCGTCATGAGTCACGGCCATATTATCTATGGACTGTGTATCGTTCTCTTGCATGTTTTGTTTTGTTGATTTCTAGCTGTATTTCAGGCTGTATTTCATACTATTTACACCCTCAGTCGAAAACATAATAACTCTTGTACATATTAATGTGTATGCTCCTTTTTATAACTGAATATAATATAATAGAATTATGCTTTATGTTCAATTAATGTTGTTCGAGATATGATGTCAGTCCACGGCAATTAAGCTGTTCATAACAAGTCTATTTCACCCTATGGCTACTCCAATCAGGTCTCTTTCATAGATTATTAATTAACAAGGCTATTCTGGTGGAGTATTATTAACCGTTCTCAGCGTTTTCTCACTGTGATGCGGTAACCCTGCTAGCTACATTATATAAATTGACTAATTAAACGCTATAGTTAAACGGCCTTGACAGATGGACGATCTATATATGGATCGTCGTCAACCACCCAATATCACAGTGATCAAAAGTTCAGGACTACTATTAGCCTCTGATATTGCCGAATGATTGCTTTGGCTTAATATTAGCATATGATCTCTTAAAGGGAATCAACAACCTAGCTTGTGGAATTTAATTGACCATCGTTAATGAGAGCGTCCAGACGGGTAAGGGCGGTCAAGTGACCCAAACTTGGTACTGGCTGTCAGCTGTAAGTGGTTTGAAACCAAAATATTTCGTCCCTACCGAGCATTTACGACTCTTTGGGGACATGCTAATAAAACTCTGGAAGTTGAAAATTTAATCACTCCAGATAATTTTTCTGTTTGCAAAATCCACACTGGCAGACAGTCAGACAGACAGACATGTAGTTTTACCTATTATTACACTATTATATTATAAGCCACTCCTGTCCGAGTTATGCGGGACATTAAAACACTTTCAAATAAAACAATTGAATCTGCATTATTGCATGGCAATGTGGCATCTTCACTGTTTATTTTACTGTTCAGTATTTTGTTAAGTCCCTGAAGTATCTATTATTAGCTTGAAACGCCAAAAAAGGAATGTAAAGATAAATTTTTAATAGCAAAATATAACGATTTGCCTTAACGCTTGGTTTACAGGTATTAAATATCACTCTACCTATTATCATATAATTGTTGATTTGTATTGGAATGATACAATGATTTAAAGGTATTTCAGTTTTTTAATATGCGAGAAATGAGTATAAATATACCCTTTAAAAGGAATTACCGGGTATATTGAAAAATAAAGTTCGATGTTATCACACACATATACTAAGTTATTGTTATCACACATAAACTGCAATTTGTATGAATGATTACAATTAAATGTATTCCTACAGAATGAAAAGATTACATAAAGAAGAAACAACTGGATTAAATATTGCTATATTCTATTGTTTTCAATCATGCTTTTATGAAATATTCTATAAATTTGAATATTTATGATACTGAGTAAATATGATTCTATCAAAAGAGATCGACTTATAACGTTATTACTTTGTTTGAATATTAATGATGAAGTGCAATGTAGAGATAAAGGGATTATGAAAAGCTAGTACGTTAATCCCTTAAGCAGATTTAGAACCCTACGCACCAGGTATCAGTGAATAAAACCCTGTAACTGACGTCAAGTCATCAACCTTAAGCATTGTCTGATGTTCAGCACGTAGCAATCAAGATTGTTGTATAGGATTAAACATCCTGGCTAAGAATGATATATGACGAAAGAAAAACGGGCTTAATCACTTCTGGATGAACAGAATAGAACGATATTTCCGTGACATTCTATTGACAATAAGAGACCCTTGTTTATGTGTGATTAATTTGAAGAACTTCCTTCAACTTCCTGTTTTTCAAAACGATAATGACGAAGGATAGATTTGTGTATGAATATGAACAAGATTCCGTGATGGAATCATATAATTTTATGAGCCTTATTGCAAGTGAATATTGCAAACAAATGCCATTTAAACAGTTTGTTAATGGGAAGATTGAAGTTAAAAAACACTTCAGGTTTATGCCAGATATGTTTTCATTGGTCAGTTATCAGTATTCAATGACAAGTTATCTCCATTTCAGCGTCAGTTCAGACAAAACCTTGAAATACAAATATTGAAGTTGAAACCATACCGCGACTAAACTGAATTCTGTGGGAGTGATTGGAAGTGTGATATTACAACTGAAATCCCACAAGAAATTGTAGTTCTCGTGTATCTCTCTAGTGCTTGAAGATGAAATGTCAGGGGTTTAACAATGGAATGATATGTTCCTGATATTTGCCATGAATGTGTTACGTCGGAATTGACTTTTGTCATGAGTGTTATTGTGTTTATATAGCAGAAATCAATGGCAGACAGACCAATTAGTATCGTTCGATATTTAAAGGTCAAATCCTCATGTAGAAATTCACTGTATGTCATAACAGATGTCAATTTGTGATGATTGTTGAGGCATGTTGATTTTCCAATGTGTTTAGAATTTGATTTGATCAATCCTCCTTGAAGTGACATCGTTTTTCAATGATTT
Source organism: Steromphala cineraria (assembly GCA_916613615.1). Lineage (NCBI taxonomy): Eukaryota > Metazoa > Mollusca > Gastropoda > Trochida > Trochidae > Steromphala > Steromphala cineraria. Next base: position 23,077,497 of record OU744725.1, read on the forward strand.
TTACCATAATGTTATAGTGTATTTAGATAGCTTTTGAAAGGAACTCAAATAATAAGTTAAGCATTGTCTGTGTGCATTAGTTGGGAAATAAATAAGAATAACATTGTTAATTGTTTTCATATAAAATATTGACAAATAAAGAAAAATTAGTTAGTAATATTTTCAAGGACTAAATAAGTCTCATCAATATTCACATTTCAATTTGCAAACCTCAGCTCGCTTGTGTAGACGATGTCTATATCCTCTACGACCCAGAGTTGACAGATATGCCCTTTATTATTCTATCGTATCGTATTAGGGCCCTGAATGTTTTATAAAGTTGATTTATCAGAAAAGCTAACTTTCTTTCGTAAGACTATCTCTCAAAGTTCAGTGTAAAGGAAATGAACATTGATTCCTCTTTTATTTGAACTTACATAGCAAATTGAATTTGCAAAATGACATTTCCCATTTCATATGTTTTCAATCAACAGGCTCATTATGTAGGTATGTCATATCTATATGTTTTGTTTATGGAACATGACATACCAGTAGATGAGCTGTTGTCAAAACAACACTTTTTATTTCCACGCTGTATGGGTTAAACCGTGTTATCAAAACAGATTTTGTTATGAAAATAGAAAATGCCAGCATGATTTTCACTTAGAATGAGCTTTGCAATTTTTATTTGTAACTATTACATCGTGTTTACTTTGGCTCTACATTAGAACAAATTCGAAGTTGTTAAGTGTAAAGGTGGCAGATGTTTGCTGTATAAAATTATTTTTCAATTAGTGAATTTGTTAACTTAATTGACAATTGTTCATTTATCATAATTTATATTATACGGCTAATTAATGGTTTAAAACGACATTTTTGTAGCATGCTGGTTTTCGATAGTCTTATGAAATAGCCCCCGAAGAGGCAGATTATATTACCAAGCATCTGTCCGTACTCATTCATTGTCATTCTACACTTAACGCTGTAAGCAATAACAACTTCTACAGAACAATCTACAGGTCGTTCAATTCACAAATTTTCACAAATGATCTCCTCAGGTCAGATTGCAGCTATTCTATTTTCCATTTAGGTACCGCAATTTAAATTATATAACAAATCGTTTATTGCAAACCATTTCCTCACTTCAAGTTCGCCTAGTCAATAACACGCAATGTTGGATTGCAGCGAGTGTAATGAAGCTAGCTCTACTCAGACTTTTATTTCCAAGATATGCTAAACTGCAACATGTATACATTTCTAAAAGACAAACTTACGCTCAGTAAGAAAAGTTTCAAGATCGCTTTCCAACAATTCCAAGATACTCTCTCATCTCAAGACCATCCCAAAGTCGTGCTGACAATCGTCTATTTGCGTGTACGGGGGCGTTTGAGCTCTACTTAAAGCTTTGCATTTCCATTCTGATGTCCCCTCCCATTAGCATACAAGGTCTGTCCATTACTTGGAACAGACACGATCTCCCAAGGAAATCCTCCGCATATTACGGTAATAGCGCCCTGCAATAGCCCTGGATCGAGACACTCACTTGCCTAAGCGATCTTCAATGTCATTAGCTGATTGCCGATGGAGGTATGATATCCTTGAAAGCGTATTCATGGCAAGTATAAAGTCAATTTACTGAGCATCGCTCTTATTAAACGATGTCTGATTACCAGATATCAGAAACCATTCTAGTTCTTTGCAATATAGGATATCACGTGCATGTTCTCGAGGTATATTATTTCTTCTCTCCAGGCATAAAAACTGTACTCTTCATATAGCACTAACACGATTTTACATTCGATGTTTATTTGCAATCTTACACTCTATTTGCAATTTCTGCAGTATCTACAGTTGATCCATTTAGATGTCATGGATACAGTTTTAATATTCTATTTCCGGGTTTACCCAGTACGACGTGCATATATAGTGAAAGTAGTGTGCCCTTAAATAATTAAGAAGGTCACTAGAAGTGGAGTCCAATAGAAGAAGATGCCCATGAGAATGTAAAGCAGATAAGATCATGCCATAAAGCTTCTTGATGAAGTTAAGATAACGCATATAATCTCTTTGACATTTACTTACAACGTGACATGTCCCGATATATAGATGCTAGTCTGGCGGTCACTGTAAGGGAGTCTGATGCTGACTGGATTGACGTCAGTGTGTCTCTCTTGATTGTTCAAGAAGGTATTTGCTCTGATCGAGACTTGGCTAATGTCAGCTATAGGAAGTAGGAGTACTTTACATCTGTGTGTAGTTGAGGGACAAACAGAGCAATCAAGGTATATTTATCGTTAGTGATGGTCAAGACTAGGAAGATTGCCCTTCATCTGGACCTTGACTCACTACAGCTACGTAATACAGATGCAGGAATTGCTTTATGATAGCATGAAGAGGAAATTAACATTGAGTGTGTATCAGACGAGGAAGTCGCTGTTATCTTTGATTGGTACCTTTATTGATAAACAAGGAATACCGAAGTCTGAGAGATCAATGTCTAGTGTATATCTATGTCTGATCTATGACAACGATTTTGGATGTTTCAGCATAACGAGTTATTAAGATTATTAAAATTTATGCTAGTTATCAGTGTGATACCGTAAAGTAGAAATTAAAATTGGGTGTGCATCAGACGAGGAAGTTGCTGTTATCTCGGTGCCTTTATTGATACAATAGGAATACCGAATGTGACATAGCGCAGCTCAATGTCTGAATGACTGTTTATTAAGATGATAAACATTTATACTACAAGCAGTGTCTTAACTGTTTGTCCTCGACCGATCGATTATCATTCACTAACATTCTTAAATACTTGATTGTTATAAAGATGTTTGCAAATTTATTATTTTTTCAAATTCGATGTTGTTGAAAACTCAAATTGCGTTGCCCTTATTTAACAAGATATGCTGGTCCTTGTTTAAATCACATGTCATACACTATTTATATTCTCTCAACTCAATCTGCTTATTTCAGTTAATCTGATAATTCTCTAGACTACGTGTCCACTTCACAGACAACCACCTTAAACCTTTGCATTATCAAATTAGCAGTTAAGTGTTAGCTTAACCCAAATAGAAATCGTTAAATTCAGAAATTCATTACTATTGGCTGGCGTTTAGTTTGGATAATTTAAAGGTTTCAACTGCTAGTATTGCTAATAGATTGCGACTCTAGCTTTGACATGTACATAGTATATTGAACCTATGCATTATTAGATTTACATGTTCGTCTTGGCGGTTACTTGGTTTATGTTCAATTTCGATACATTGAGATACATCAATTTGTAGATGGTGTTTCCTCAGTGCCTGACATAGGGAGAGAAGCAATGCATTATTTGTTAAGCTAATTATGAAGCAAGGACAAATGTTTGCCACGCAGACAGAACAGTAGTAATTGATTTAGCTGGCCAATTCACCACTCCAGTGTTACATGTAACAGGATTGGGGTGAAAATGAATTAATCAAGTGGAAATGAAATAGCCATGTACGTCTAAGAATGTTAGACTCTAACTCGTAAATTTCGAGATAGATTAATGTAAGGGGAATTAGTATTTGAAAAATCAGGATGTCCTTTTGATGACATCAATTTTAAGATTATCAACAGTAAAACATGTATTAGTTTGCTAGTTCAACAATTGATACAGTAAAACATGTAGTTGTTTGAGTGAGTTTGAACAAAGGTTTTAATAAGTCTGATTAAAATCCTCCTTTACTTAAACAAAACTTTAGTCCACATTCAGCAATGTCACCTTCACCTGTTTTGTATTCCACTCTTGTGTGTCCTGCAATAACCACTAGTAATCACTGCAATAACCACCATTACTTTTAATTACTCTTGATGACATGTGATGCTAGGATGGGGGAATCGCACGAAGTCGACACCTAGAAAATCCAGAATAGCATAAAGTCGACAGGCGGCGGGCTTTGATGTTTCATGTTTTCTTAACGCAGGATAAAGTTTACGGTTAACTAAAAAGATGAATCTACTACACATTTTGCGAACAGAAAATACGAAAATAGATCATGCAACAACACGTGCTGTATGTAAATTATTGATACAGCAAATTTATTCCAATGTAATACTACAAGAAGGCCTTAACTAAACATAGGTTCTAACTTAAAATGTTAATCACAACAAAATTGATAAATTTAATCAAATTCCGTTACTCAGTTCCTCTTTTCAAGAGACGTGAGGATTGTACAAGCACGGTCGCCGAGATTATCTTATTATGTTTATTGAAACCACATTTATACTATGAAACATAGTTTATCGTATTCACACCTTTATTACAAATGGTAGAATTCAGATAAATCTAAACAAGTGTTCAGCCACCCATCTCCAAGAGCACCAATTCTCATCACTATATCTGTGTGTAGACAGACATTTATTGGATCTAGCATGTGGCTTCATTAGGTTAGTGGCTGGGATGATAGCTCGTTATTATAGCTCCGTTTAAGTGTGATTTCACAGACTGATCGATCTTTCAGAAATCCCTCCCCATAAGCGGGAGTGATTAACCGAATGACATCTTAGGAGACGGATCTAGTAACTCAACCTACAATGCGCTGCTAACCATTCTTCTTAGGAGTTAAGTGGTGAAGGCTTAGAACTATCTCTAACTATAAAAGTGTCAAAATGTATACAGAAAATAAGTTGAGAAATATTTTCCAAGTTGACTGCGAGTGGAAACTTCAATGTCAATATATTGTTTTACTAGAAATGACAACTGTCATTCATGCACTGTTATCATAGTAGTAGTAAACTACATTGACTACACATTAATGTGAGTTATCAATGTCAACTTATCAACGTCAATCATCATGGTCATCCGCCGCCATAGTCTTTAACAAACCCAAAGTATCATATATGACAATAAATTATTCTTATCAACTTTCAATTGTTGGTATTATAGTATGTTAGCTAATATTGTTAACTACCAATGTTAAGCATAAGACCTAGACAGCTGATACTTTGTGTGCATTTTTCTCGACTAGTGAAGATTAAAAAATGTAGCTTTGGTGGCCTTGTGGCCCCTAATAATTGCCACAGGGGCCACGCTCTAAAAACCTATTTTCATCTTCTTCATCAGAAGCATAAGGCCTAGAAAACTAAAAACTTTGTGTACAGACTCCTTGACTGGTGAGGATTAAAAATTGTAGCTTTGGTGGCCCTGTGACCCCTAATAAGGGCCACAGGGGCCACGTCCTAAAACCTATTTTCGTCTTCTTCTCCAGAAGCGTAAGGTCTAGAAAGTTGAAACAATGTGTACATGTATATTCCTTGACTATTGAGGAATATAACTTAAAGCTGTGGTGACCCTGTGACCCCTGATAAGGGCCACAGGGGCCAAACCCTAAAAATCTATTTTCACCTTCTTCTCTAGAAGCGTAAGGTATAGAAAGCTGAACTCTTTTGCACATACTCCTTGACTAGTGAGGAATAGAATTTATAACTTTGGTGATCCTGTAGCCTCTATGAAGGGTCACACCCTTTAAACCTATTTTCATCTTTTTATCCAAAAGCTTAAGGCCTAGAAAACTGAAATCTTGTCTCCAGACTCCCAAGTTAGATAAGGAGGATTCTAAATTATACATTTGACGAGCGTGTGGCCCCTTCCAAGGGAGGAACCACATTTGCCACCCCCTAAAGCAAAATTGATAAGAAGCCTGATGAGCTACAGAGCTAAGTGCTCTATTTGTAATGTTATATATCATTGAAAACCACCAACGCAAATTATCAGTGTAAACTATCAATATTCCTTACAAATGTAAACTATCAATCCTAAAGATTGAACAGAATAGTCTGAGTAATGGAGACAGTAATGAGGCAGATTAGAGACATATTGAAACAATAATTCAAGCCCACGAGCTGCATATTACAAGCCCGAGCAAGCACACGGAGGAAAGTGTAGTCCTCCCTCAAGGTGGCGCTGATCGTCAAGACAACCGTGCAGTTCCATCTTACAAATGAAGTGAAATCGATAAGGTTGAGGATGGACAAAGATTCGCTGATCTAAATCATCAACTATCCTAATGCTGCCGTTAACTTTTTAGAACGATTCTTCATTTTTCATTCTTTTGGTTACGTGCAAACGGAATTATTTTAGCGATATTGAAAAAATATTATTTCTTGCCGCTGGCATATCGAAAGGTAATTGACAATTTGGTTCGAACTTGGTCTTGATTTGGTTCATACGGTCGTAATAATAGAGAAGTGAAGAAAGGGTAGAATTTCTGAAAATTATAATCTAAGTGAAAGTAAAAATTGCATTTTTGAATAATTACCTTGAAATGTCTTTTCAGCTGTTTTTCTATAATCATTTGAAATATGACTTGTTTGAAGTGCATTTTATTTTGAGTATATTACTTACTGGGCAATCGTGTTTTGATACAACTTATCACGTTTCACATTTGCTTAAAACACATGATTAATTGAAATCATTGGAAATTAAATTAAAGCCATATGTGATGTTTTATAACAGATCAACCTTAAATTAGTTGTCATGGCCGTATGTTGATTTTAATTTAAAGCAAAGAAAATATCTAATTGAATTTAAATTAAACAAGGATTTGACAATTATTTTCCCGTTAAATCAGTACGAAATCTCCTTGTGTGTCATTTTGTCAAATTGTCTGCAATCAGTCTATCCAGTCCAGTCAATTGAGAATTTCGTTTTCCAAAGATTTAAAAGAGCCACTACATGATTTTCATGGCATTTAATTTGACTGTTATACGTTTCAAAACATCAGTGAATATGAGATTCATTCAGACAATCTTACATATGTTTCCAAAATGCCAAAAATACGACAATGATAAGTTTTCGCTTAAGATTCTTACACTTCACTTAATTGTTTGTGAAAGCTATTCCGCCGTACAGTTTACATTAATACTAGTTGTATTGTCTTTTTAACACTATTAAGTTAATAAATATCTTCTCTATGCTTATAAAAGATAACATTTGATTCCTTGAATCCGCCATTGTCCAGTTGTCATCCAGAATCGGGGCTTCAGAGCAATCGATGTGATGATTTCAACCAACAACAACACTTTACAGAGGGTTTCTTTATTGCTACAATATGGCATTTGAAATCCAAGACCATTTGACCTGTAAATCTGATGTATTATGATAAATGTTAACAGGAGTAAGAATATGCATTATATTTATTACCTACGAGGGCAGTCATACCGAGGTTCATATTTTTCCCTAGGGCAAAATATCACATTTTCATTGTGACGTCACGTTAAAACAGTGCTTTGACGTCACGGTTCACCTATGACGTCACAAATTATATGGGTCGGCGGCGACTAGTCCGCCTATACTGAGAAGTAAATTTAAGTATTTTCTTTAATTTTGGGACTACGGTAATAAACAGAATATTATATTCGTGCCCATGACATACTATGTTTACGAAACTCGTGCCTAAATATCAGTATATCCCTCGCTCTCGCTCGGGAAATACTAATATTTAGGCCCTCGTGTCATAAAAATAATATTTCATAGATACTCATATAATATCCTCTATTTATAAGTGTTCTTTGCCTCGTGCTTTCAATAACCTTTATTACTTTCAACGCTCATCACAAAGCTAGCTAGCCAGATTTGGTTCAACATCTGAGATCTGACCTTGCAGTATGAAACCAGCTTAGTTGATGTGAGATAGGGAAAAAGAATCCTATAAGAAAATTATGTCCATGTAATATTATTAGACACGTTCTTTATGCACACAGAGTATACTTGTGAAATAATGTATGAAACATGAATGGTATTATAAATATCAAGTCAACGTTAATGAATCATACTTATGCTTTTGTCGAAAACGTTAAACATTTTAAATAAAGTCTTTAGACTCATACATCATTTGCTTTTATATTTCGCATATTAGAAAATGATTTTTGTTCATATGTTGATATTCATTCTGCTTATAAATACCATTGCTGATACCGTTGTCGTGACTATTGGTTTTCTGCAAATATGCTCCGATGATTGAGTACTGTGTTTTAACACTTTGAAATCGAAATGACAGCAATAAATTGACAAATATGAACAATCATTGAAATGCATGTGCTGCTAACATGTAGACAGTCAGTGATAACGATTACATCATAAAACATTAATCACGGCTTCCATCTCAAGTGCATAGTTGTGATGGAGAACAAGAAATGGAGATATCAAGCAGGATGATTACATCACGATATGCGGAAATGAGTGGGAGATGAGATATTGCATCATGTAGCATTAACGCAGCCATCCAACTCAAGCATCTCACATGAATCCAACACTGACAGTCCCTGCGCTTTGAGCTTTTAGCTTGTTACAGGACGCTAACAATGACAATCAATAAGCATTATAAAATCTCCCCGCTCCACGCTCGAGACGAGATTTAAACGTGAAGTGCTTATTACCTGCATGCTGTAAGGAAGCAATGCAAATACACACTGAATACAAACCCGTTTTAAGTTGTCACACTGTCAGACAGATACTTATTAAAGGGGCAGTAGCACGTTTTTTTATAATTTTATATTCTAAACATTTCACTTAAATTCGTAAGTTAATGCTAAATGTATTATATTGACAGTGTCAACAATCTCATTACACAAGCCAATCATCCATAGTCAGAGGACAAAGTATGAGGATTCACATAAAATCCATTGGCGGCCATTTTTTGTGAACACCTTTAATTCATTTTGTGTAAGAAAAATGAATCGCAAGGCTAAACTTTACGTTATATATTTGAATTATTACTGCATCATTTAGTTTAAATACATTGTCTTTCAATTGGAACCATTTATCTTTATTTTCCTGACATCACCTTATATTCCCCCGAAAAACGTGCTACTACCCCTTTAAACTATCCCGAAGGTTCCCGTAAGAACCCAGTGTCATGTAACCAACGCAACGCCCAATTTATCTGTCTTCTCCTGCAACCAATCTGTTCACTTTGTTCACTAGTAACCTGAAATGAGTGCATTAAAAAGCTTATGATTATTCAGTAAAATTGAGAATTAAGGCTTTGTAGACAGTTCAAGTTTTGTCCGGTATTGCTCATGATTTTACGTATGCAGTTGTTCGTGTTTCAAATTAATAATGCTTGACTGTATGCAGTGCCATTTTACTGCCTTTCATTGTTGGTGTTTTCATCAATGATAATTTCACAGATGGTTGTACTCTGCTTGCACACAGTAATGTGAATGTCACCTTGACATCGTTCAGTTTCAACTACGCACATTTAGACTCAACAATCAGATTACAATGGTGACTTTTACAATGGTGACTTTCACAATGGTGACCGGCAAGGGCTGCAGGGTATGAAGTAGGATATGATACCGTGGGTTTTGTAGACAAACGTCGAATAGAGAGCGACAGATAGAATGAGTTGAGCAATCGTCGACAGTGACAATCAATATTCATTATGAAATCATCGAAAGCCAAGCGTGAGAGAGTTCACATGAACCGATTCTTGATAATACGACTACGTTTCTAAACCACTATTACTATAATCTTAAAGGACAGAACTCATAACAGTCAAGAAGTTTGTAATACTTATAAACTCTATATGCTCGATCTCATGAATTCGTTTTGTTCTGAAAAATATAGTTCCAATGGTACAATATCATGACTGGAAGCAAATGCCTGACAGTAAAAAACAAACTGTACACTGTTATCTGTTAATATTATGTTGATTGTAGGCATGTTTGTAACTCAGCCTTGGTTGAATGGCAGTCTGATTAAAATCGACCGTGCTCCGAGGAATAAAATATAAAAAATATTGTCTCTATCGGGGCTCGAACCATTCTGGATATCCTCTCCGTCTCGGTCTGAATGCACCCACCTCTATCGCGTGTTGCTATAACCAGTTTAGCGCAGACAGACCCAGTCGTAAGGTATCCAATCACATCCTCGTTTTTAAATAGCGTTTAGCGGCGATTATGTATAACGAATGGTACACTGGAGTTACCTGCCCCTAGTATGATATCGAAGCTTTTACTGCGCTCCTTCCGACTGGCTAGATGAGCTTGTGTCAGAACATAGGGTAATAGGGGTGCCTTCAGACTGTGAATGAGAGGAAAGCCGGGCTGGGTGAGGTTCGAACCCCGCTAGATATAATATTTTTACACTTTTTTCCTCGAATCACAGTCGATTTTAATCAGACTGGGTTGAATGGAGTATTGTGGTTGAATAATAGCTGAGAGGCCTAACCATTCACATTATTCTCTCAGTATACGAATTGTGATCATCTACGATTTCTGTAAAATTAATTTAGAAAGTTAATTAATTAAAGTTAATTCTTTTATGAGATTGAAGTTTAGATCCTTCGTTTAATCGGATATTGTTCAGTCCAAACCCAGAACCGTTTCTAAGAGGTAATTTAAATACTAACGGAGTAGATGGTCTCACATGAACCTTAAAGATGTACACCGACATCCCTTGTACACATACAATTAGTTCACAGACATATATTAGGTTGCATGTAGCACTTATATAAACATGATCATGCCATACAGTTTCTATTTCAGATGGACATCTAAGCTAAATACATGTGACTCTGCACATCATTGGTGCCGAGGACTTGAGATATAAAGTTCAAACACACATTATGACTTACACTTTTGGTTTCAGAGGGACCTCTTAACGTGAACGCGAGTCACTCCCACGACGACATCACCCTGAGTTCTGTGATAGAGGAGAACGCCGATGTCCAGTACGGGGGTAAGTGGCAGCCCAGGGGATGTTCCCCCCGCCACAGAGTCGCCATCATCATTCCCTACAGGGACAGGCTCCACCACCTGGTCGTCCTGCTCGCTCATCTCCTCCCCATCCTCAGGAGGCAACAGCTCCACTTCAGGGTCTTCGTCGTTGAACAGGTAAATACTTGTGGATAGACTTTGTTGTTGAACGTACAGATGATTGTAGAGGGTCCTTGTCGAACAGGCCAGGGTCCCGTTTCACAAAATACTAACGTGGCCTTAAGTCACTAAGGTAGCCTTAGTGCAATGTCAAAGAATGGCACTAAGGTTGACCTTAGTCTTAAGTCGTTTTGTGCAACGGCCCTCAGGTAAATAGTTGTGGAGGTTCTTTGTTGTTGAAAAGGTAATAGTTGTGGAGAGTCGGGCAGATGGTTGTTGGACGGGCAGATGATTGTAGAGGTTCTTTGTAGCTGAAAAGTGAATAGTTGTGGATAGTCTTGTTGTTGGACGGACGGATTATTTTAGAGGGTCATTGTTGTAAAAAAACAAATGTTTAGGATTGTCAAGTAAATGAATTTTTATTGAGGCAACGTCCCAACTTCAGAGTCTTCATTGCTAAACAGGTAAATGAGTTTAGATGGTCCATGTTGTTTAATAGGCGGGTAATTTCCTTGTTGTTGAAAAGTAAAATAATTGCCTATGGAGGCAAAAGCTCAGCGTTAGCGTCTTCTTTGATGACCATTGTAGACAGTCTTTTATGTCGATCAGTGAAATAATTGGGAATGGTTGCAAAGCTCAACTTTAGCGGTCAGGAAATAATTGTCCAATGAAACAACAGCTCAAATTTTGGGTGTTTGTTGTTTTACAAGTAATATTTTGTCTATAGCAGCACCAGCTCAAATAAATAGTCCTTGTTGTTTAACATGTAAACATGTCAGCTACGGAGAGGAAGATTTTCAGTATAAAGGATGATGATTCACGAATCTATTTACTGTTTTAGGACGAATGCGTAATTGGTTTCTGAACCAAATTCTAAGTCGGGCACCGTCGTCACCACCAAAATGTCTGGTACTTCTGATTCATCGATGGTTGTAATAAATGAATAGCTTTCCAGACATTACTGAATTGTATGTGTATTGAACTTCCGAACTTTCTTAATAAAAAATAGATAGACGTTGACAAGGCATTAATTTCTTATAAATTTATTATAAATAGGTTTTCAACAATACAGCGATTGAAGCTATTGTTCATTTGGAATATTATTTCCTTTTGACAGTAACTGAAAACTGCTTCTTCAAATATGGTATCCTGGAAAACAATTCGATCCGTGAAGAAATACCTTCAAAAGCACAGCACAAAATGGTTCATGCTATAGGATTCTCGTTTTTTCTATGCTCTTTTTGGCGACCATGCATCGTTTTTTCCCCCAACTTATTCGTCTTCAGTAGGTTCACTGGTCATGAATCAATGACCTAGCAAAAATATAAGAAGGATAAACACACCAAAATTATAAATTTACAAATAGCAGAGTAATGTATCAAGACGCAATATTCTGATTTATCACCATTGAGCGAGATATATCCAATGTTTATATGCACTGGCAATAGTTGGTTTTCCTGAGTACTATATTCACGACGAAGCTCTTGGTTTATGGATGTCCCCAGAGGGAATTGCCTGTCTGACCAAATTGGATGATGGATATCGATTCTCAGACGGGCAAATATTTGTCAATTCATGTAACGTATGAGCTAAGCCAATAACGCCAAACCATATTCCCTTACAGCCTGTTATGTTACAATTCTTAATGCCCACCTTCTTCCTGACTGCTCTACTGCTTGGAATGAGATCTCTGCAATGTTTGTTCAAAGAGTTTTAACTTACCGCACTAGATTGTTGCAAAATACACTGTGTGCAGTGAGCTTGGTTTGTGTAATTTATTGAAGCCAAGATATAATATTTATAGGAAAGAAAAATATAAGAATTTGTTTCTTTTCAATGAAGAAATCAAATTATACAGAAATATTATATATATTTTTTCCCTTAAGAGAAAAACACCTCGTCTTATCATAGATGAAGGATATTGATCAGAGGAGTATATATCATGGCCCAAACTACAAGAGGAAGAGTTTTCAACCAATGGTAAAATGGAACCCCATTTTGGTTCAGTGTAGCGTTACATAACACATGTATTGGTTCAAGTTAGACTTACATAGGAACAAAAAGTGTTGGCATCGTGACAATCATCTCTGAATGTTGAATACATAGCACATAGTCTGCACCTAGCACCGACACAGACTGTTTGGTATTTCTGGCATTCCTGCTATCTGCTGTGATGTTTCATGTACTGCGGAACGTAAATCAGGTTTCCTAGGATGTAAAAAAGGGAAGTTCATTTCATACTTTAATTATAAATTTCCCCCGACCCAAGCCAAGCTTCAATACCGAAAATGAATATAAAGTGAAAAGATTTCCCAGATCTTATTTGATACAGTGCTACAATTTAGAGCGTGTCCATTTCCTAAATTGTAACTACATGTAAGCACACTTCCTGACATTCCTGCTATCTTCTGTAATGTTTCATGTACTGCGGAACGTTAGTAAATCAAGTTTCCTCACATACGAAATAAAGAAAGTGTCATTTCATAAAATCAATTATTAAATGTCCACGACCCAACCCGTTTCTTCCAAGTTTCAATCCCCAAGGTAAACAAAAACTGAAAAGATCGGCCAGATTTCGTTTGATACAGTGTCACATTTTAGAGAGTGTCCATTTCCTCATTTAGGAGTTTAAAGACAAACAACCACCTCTATCGCAAGGTGTATCTGGTCTGACTTCTACAATAGATACAGAAATGTGACTCCTCCTGTAATGAAATTAAGCCTGACCTATAGAAGGATTAATTGCAAGCAATAAGCAGGAGAGAGACACTGCCAGCAAGTGATCATGCCCTGCCCGAGGCTAGGAGTTGGTATCGATGTCTCAACTCTTTTCTATCGACCTCCGTGCCCAGCTCTATGTCTTCTACGACAGATAAAGGACCAGTTTTCTGTAAAAAATGTCGTTTTAGCCTTTTGTCGGTTATCTCTGCCGCCTCCGGCTGTGTTATACTGGTTCTGTGTGTTTTAGTAGAATCAATACAGGCAAACCACCAGAGCCCATCTAATATGTTAGTTTTTGTTGTTGCTTCTTTATGTTGCTGCCTGGCTCCAGGCTCTTAGAGTATTTCCATTCTTCCAATTTATTTCACATCTTCTTTACAATTGATTGATTTGTGTTGTGACTTCTTTTGGATTAACTGTACTAAATAAGAGTGAGTGCTGGTTTACATCCTCAATCTCACAGAGCTTAATATTTCTAAACTATGCAATCTTGACATTTTGGAGTTTTGATCAGAAAAACTCGGAACTGTCCCCTTTAGTTTTGTAATTTACAGATAAACCAATAAACTTCAATCAATTCACTTATAACGTTTAACTTGTCTCTTGTGATATGGCTGTTGACACAACGATAATGCTTGTGCAATGAAATTGAAAATTAGAGGTATCATATTTCGTTTGGTCTTTGAAATACGCAAAATATTAGACATATTAATTACATAATATTTCAAATGTTATCGAAGTAATTTATTCCGCAGTCTGTACTGTATTTTTACTTTGTATTTCAGTTTGGCAATGCCACATTCAACAAAGGACGAATAATGAACGCTGCCTTCAAGGAGGCGCTGAAGATATTCGACTTCCAATGTATAGTCTTCCATGATGTAGATCTGATACCAGAGGACGATAGGAACATGTACTCGTGTCCATGGCAACCTCGACACATGTCTGTAGCTATAGACGAAATGGACTATAGGTAGGTGATGTATTTCAAATTAGGATTTTAATAATAGCCGTTGATTATGTACCCTTATGCATCCTTGAAAAGTTTGCTGTCTTATTTTAACACTGGTTATCCAACCTGGTTCCCCGTTTACTAATATGTGTTCAGTTAGTTCAGTATCGTTAACCCAGCTCGAGACATTTCTGTTCGTTTATCGACAAATGTTTATAATGAAAATTCCTATTGATAATGGTGTCTCTATTGCAGGTTAAAGTACGACATTCTAGTGGGAGGAGTGCTGAACCTGAGGCTGGAGCACTACCAGCAGCTTAACGGCTACTCCAACATGTACTGGGGCTGGGGGGCAGAGGATGACGACATGGCCTACAGGTCTGACCTACATTCACCTTCCTTTTTAAGGCTTTGTCTGTCTCTCCCCTCCTTACATCTCTCTTCAGTGTCTAGTCTAGTCTATCTGGTTTTACTTATCTATCTGTCTGTCTGTTTGTCTCTGTGTACCTTGTCTCTCTGTATCTTTCTATCTCCCTATCCTTTCCTCTCACTGTCTCCCCAAACTTCAAGTTCTCCCTCTTCATAGTTTTACTTATCTATCTGTCTATCTGAGTATGTTTGTCTCTGTGTGCCTTGTCTCTCTGTATCTTTCTATCTCCCTATCCTTTCCTCTCACTGTCTCCCCAAACTTCAAGTTCTCCCTCTTCTCCGCCCTCACCCATACTGTCTAACCTCATTGAATTCCTTACCAATAATCCCTGTCAGTCCGCTCTTTTTGTAAGACAATATGCTAAAGGATGCTAACATACTGTTTGGGGCAACAACTTGGACGAGTATAGTTGATAGGTTACAGAGTTATTGCCCTTGGCAGCTACTCTCGACAATAGTTGATGATTGATGATTCTTATATCAGTACGAACTTTCATTTATATTTTAAGTCTAACAGTCTAAGTAAACCTAGCCTCAATATTATCCGTTTCGCTTCTATACTGAGTCTAGAAAGGTCTAATAGAGGGTCGCCAAGCCACAATAGTCTGCCTTCGCACGTATAAACGTTGGTCATAGGTCGCAGAAAGGTCTGCCCTCTACTAGACCTTTCTAGACTCAGTATAGGATTGAAACGGGTAATAATAGTAATATTGAGGCTAGTTTTACTTAGACTGTATGTTTTACGAATGACCATCGTAATTTATACCTCACTATTGTATTTATAAAA
Source organism: Steromphala cineraria (assembly GCA_916613615.1). Taxonomy (NCBI): domain Eukaryota; kingdom Metazoa; phylum Mollusca; class Gastropoda; order Trochida; family Trochidae; genus Steromphala; species Steromphala cineraria. Next base: position 23,093,210 of record OU744725.1, read on the forward strand.
TTCATAATTTCACTTGAATGCAGTTTGTCACAATTTTGAAAAAAATGTGTAATCGTATGACTTTTTTTAAATAATTTATTTGAATTTGACTTGGACATGGCTCAATATTTGACTTCGAACGTATATTTCTGTTTCAGAATTTTGCATGTGGGTTTGAAAATCACCAGACCACCGTCCACTATAGCCAGGTATAAAATGATAAAGCATCAGAAGAGGAGACCGACGTCATGGCATACGAGGTGAGAGAACTGGGCAATTAATGACGCTGTTGCACGGATTCTCATTGAAATAAAAGCATCTTACGAACGTATCTCAGAAAAGTTAAAAAACATTCCAAAGAGAATTGCGATTTTTAAAAAATTAGTTCTCAGATACATTTATTAGGTGAGGTCAAGTAACAATAATTCAATTACTATCCTTATCATTTTGGAGGTGACACAAACTGGCCGCACGAAGTTTTCGCTATATGTGTAACACCATTTACAGTTTTATGAACATTGTCATTGTTGTGGTTCATTTCCAATTCCATATAGGTCCAGTTTATACCTAGTTACAACGGTTAAAACCATCTTGAATTCTTGATTCATAAAGGCAAGTGTAGAAAGCCAAATTCGTTTTTGATATACAAATTTACATGTCTATAGTGTACTGTTCAAGCATAATATTTTTTTAAATGATTGTATGTATATTGTTATAGAATTTATATTTCTTCTTTAATAATCCAACTTACACACGTTAAAGCAGTGTTTCTCCTGTTTCAGATCAAAATTGCTTCACACAGCTGTTAAACGTTATAAAATGGACGGTCTAAATAGTGTGAACTATAAACTAGTCTTTATCCATGAGGAGAGACTATTCACACACATCATGGTTGATATAGGCAAACCTTGATGACAGTGAAGTGTGTAGATTTAATCAGAGGCCTTCAGTATTCGTGCAAATGACAGTCATGTCACAGTTCAAGGAAGTCCTGCTCATAATTGCAGAACATATACATTGTCTTCTCCACGGAAAAGAAGAAAAAGGGGTGTTTGTGAGTGACAGAAACATACCATGGCATGTTCAAACTGCTCCAAAACAAGGTGCTGGTATCTGCACATGTATCTTCCTGAACTTACATGTTGTTTTTCCAACTTGGTAAAGGCAGAGGAAGAAGAAGAAGATGTTCCAATCCAACATTTCAAGCTGAAAACATTTCGGTGAATTGTGAGAGAGGAACATCAATCAAAAAGGAGTCTAAAAGTGTAGGAAGAACACTACCCTGGGAGTGACGAAGGTGCTGGAATATTATATACATTAAACATTGTTTCTGAGCGGCATATTTGATATCTGTACACGTTCCTGATTATAAGGGAGCTTTACTGTTGAGAGCGTTACAACACTCTTGTACTCTTCCATGGAGCGCCCAATTCTGTTGATTGTATGTTATTCATTGTGATACTACTCAGACAACACATAACGGAGTGTGCAATTTATTCACGTGATTTTTCACTCATGGATCACCTGTTGTCATGTGTAGAAGTACATTTATACGGATGAAGAAGCTGGCTGTGGAATACCTCAGTGAATTTGTAATTCACGACGAAAATATTCTTTGCGTTTGGAGCCATTATACCAATGGGATGACTGATGTTTGTTGATGTTGCTCAAATTCTAAGAAAGATGCCTATTATCTCTTTACAGGACTGTTGTGCAGTGTCCTGTTGCATCATAATGATAATCAGATCTTCCCCACAGGTACCTTGCACTGATCTTCTCCATATCCCGTTTGATCATTCTTTAGTCCATTTGTAGTACGAGACCAGTCCGTCATAGGAGTCCAAAGTTGATGTCCAACAATGACGTCATACTGTCGGTGTGACCAAGTTACACCGACACTTATGTCATTGGATGAGATGAATTATTCTAGTCAACGTGCTTTAATCAAAGGTTTCATGTTTAGAAACATATCGTTTCCGAGGATTCGTCAACTGTATTTATTTTCAAGTGCCAAAATTGTTGTACAAAGACAAAGCTTCCACGTGTTAATTTCCGTTTTAGTATTGCCTTTGTCGAATCAGTGAAACATCTTCCATGTTTGATAGAGATCGAGCATGATAGACATGAATGAAGCCAGTGTGAACGAATCGTGATACAGACATGACAAGATGTTGGACAGACTTACAAGGGAAAACGTATTTAAGTTTAGATACAGACGAACCAATCGAATTGAAGGTTGGAAGAAAACAAAAATATGGTATTTTGAATCTCGTAATGACGTATGAAACGTTAAATGTGTGAACAATGATCTGATGTGATGGAGCGTAAGATGAAACAATGATGTAAGATTGATACACAAAAGGGTTTCTGCATGATGTTACTATCTTCTTAACTGTCTTTGATGTCACTATAGAAAGCTGATATCTCAGGAAGGTATTATTTGATTCCAGGATCAATAACTAGTTGCTGCTGTTTTCATTATGTTCATTGTTTGCATAGCGTAACAAATTGTAATTTATGAAAATGATCTTGATTATCGAATTCATTTGGTAAGGGAGATAGGTTAGGACACGTTATATTAACCAGCAAAGTGAGATGATCCATAATCCATTTTCAAATATAAGGGTGTATTTTCAAAAAGGCAAATGTGTTATAATACCTCACCATGTTAGATTATAGGGAGACAAGATGACATCAAGGATATGGTAAGGCTGTAAAGTCTGATAGGAAGGAAAAACACGAGGACGCAAAGCTTTCTACTGACTACTGACTTTAAACAAATTATATCACATGGATGCGAAACGATTTTATGTCTTATAACAGATACCCAAGGCAGACACGGTACTTTGAGGATATTGACATCAAACTTTAGAATTGCAAAAATTGAAATTAATGTTGATCAATGCGATGTTTGTTTACAATCAAAATAATTCACACTCAGAGTGTTTACAATTGTCCGTGTACACCCTTCTGGGGAGCACGAGCACATACTAAGTTTATAACTCTAACAACAGAAGACGTAGGTCACACATTTAATTCTTTCTTTCGTTTTTTTTTTTTAAAGTATTGTAAATGATCTCGATTAATTTTCAGCTTTACAAAATTGATTAAGTAAGGATGATACATCAGTTAAAGTAGTATACCATGTACCAGTAGATATTGTTTAAGTTATGCAATATTGTTTGATTGCATTTAAGAAAGATTTTGTTGATAGTGCTGATCAATAATTGATAGCAAAATATCTCTAGAAAATCTGTAAAAATGGACAATCATACATACTATTTCTATAGTCTAGTTCATAATCTAATGTTAATAACATATTTTCCAAAGAACGAAGAGGTAAAATGAATAATCGACCTTATGAACGCATCCTTGAAGTTGAAGTTGAAGTATAGATACGTATATGTATATGTAAGTATATGTAAGTTGTTAAGAAACCCATGTAAACAAAATTGGCGCGGTTCTTTGATTGATAATCAACATGGTAGACAATAACTAGTATTTGAAAAAGTGTAATAATGACAAGCATCTTTTGCATTTAACCTGAAACTGTCACTCTCTCAGGCGTTCTGATTGGATGTCATTGTCATAGAAGGCTTCACATCATAGCAGTGTCTTTATGCATGTGCACACTTCTAAATCATCGCTGAGTGGATAACGGTTGAATGTGCCTTATAACAGTATCACGAACACAGATTAAATGAGATGACGATGTGAAGGATATGGAAATAATAATTTCTGAGGATGATGTGTGTATATACCTTTTTCTTGACTTGTATCTACTTTGACATGTCTTGACAAACTCAAGATTTTGAAATGTGTTTTGATTTTGCTCAGCTCTGTTCATGTATGTTATGGAGCATTTGAACTCTTATTTAGTTAAAGAAGTTTCTATATCTTTGAAATTGTTTAGCCGAAATGGACATTTATTGCTATTGTTGAATGAACATTTAAACGGAACTATTTAATGATATGAATATAAACTTTCGTACTTATCCGATTTTCTTTAGAAGTGATCAAAAATGTATAAAACCCGAATATGAGTATTTCAAGGCACGTTATTATAAATATTTGTTTCTTTTGTGTGTTTGTAGTATAATCTTATAACAAGATGTTGGATGTTTGATGAAAACAGTATATTTATTTACATTATACCTCATTATATGAGTGAATGGCCTGTTCATATCCTCCCAAAGCTGTCTTTTTCTGTTGCTTAGAAACGTCCTCGATGATAAAGGAAATAGTCCATTCTTTTTACGATTAAGTTTCCTTGTACGTTTTTGCTTTCAAAGATAGTCAACCGGTCATGTGAAACATATCTTGACCTAATAGAATAATGAGGATAAGTTAAGATAAAGGGAAATTGGTTAATTGTGCACTGAATTGTGATGAAAGATACCGCTATCAATGGTATGCATTCAATTTCATAAAGTGGATCTTCGTTAGGCGAAGTGTGTTACATGAGGAATCTAATGTTTTGTTTCTTTAACTTTGATGTTTAAAAAAAGTAGATTTAGGTAAGTAGAGAAAAACATGCGTAAAATTCGCAATGTTTGGTTTTCTTAAAAAAATATTGTTTTAATAGTTGGACTGATGTTAAGTTTGAAAGGTCACATGCAGGTCATGCTGACCTTGTGAAATGTTTCTATAGAGTTTGAGGATAGCATACTTAGTTAAGTATTATATCATAGATTGTTTCTGTTAATTGTATTATTTTAGTTCTTTACAAGATATGCTGGTTTACCTTCCTTGCCAAAGACAACAGATTTAAAAGCGATCTTACAATGGAACACAGCATAATATTGTGGCTAGCATTGAGCATGATAATGAGTCTTGCTGTGCCAAACTTCCAAACGAAGTCAAACCCATTTCACAGAGACTTTCACAGAGACAAATACTGCTGCTTGACCGCATATCAACATGACTTATCAGTAGCATAATTTGGATCGAAACCAATAACTATCGACAATCGCATTTTCAATGTTTGGCTGTTTCCTCTTCCATACTTTGCGCCACTACGAATGTTATACGTGATGTGCTTCCTGTATTGCTTATCGAGGGCGGGTGTATAGTTCAATCAGTCACCATGGTGACTTGAAACTATGCAAACCTAGTACACATCGTCTTTCCTAGAGGCCTCCACACTGAGATCAATCTCATTTAAATGAGATGTAACCTTTCGTTCTACCCCGCTTCGTGTCTGATCTGTTTACTGATGCCGATAAAGCGACACCTTAGAACCATCGGCGCGTTTTGGTGTTTGATTATTTGAATTTCATACATAGGTCACAATGAGGTGTGACACAACTCCCATGATGCAGTGCTCAGATCAGAAACACAGCGAGGCACGAATGATATTGTCGATCTGAGTTCAATGAGATTGTATTGAGATAGGTTCATCCTCCTCCTCTGGGTTTATATGTCCAACTTCTTCATTATTCCTCTCGAATTATGTAAGAATTTGATGAGATCATCTAGTATATGATCGTTTGAAACCATTAAATGAAAAGTTTATATAAGATTTCCTGGTTACTATACATTAATTGTAAAATCAAATTGTCAATATAACAGTTTTTCGGTATTCGTTAAGAATGTTTTCAAAACATCGTTGGAGGTTTTCTTGATAGATGATCTGTAAAAAAGGTTTATAATTCAGATTATTAATTGACTATATGTTAAATTTTGGTTTTTAGATTAAAAAATAGTTGCCTTGGACGTAAGTTTGTCACTTCAAATTTCTTTTTAATCATTGTTGAGTATTAATAGATCGAAGATACTTATATATGATGTTATTTTTCATTTGAAATGGCTGTAACGAACCCAGAGGGGCTGTAGAAGCGGTTGAGATGATACTCCTGTAACACGAGGATGGGCTTTACCTCACTCATCCGGTTTAATTGTCATAAACTGATTTCAACATGTGATTGCAATAAAATGATCCACTCATACAGGGTTTGTCGTGTCTGATTGTTTGTTTTAACTTACCTATCGTGATAATGTTTCTACATTAAAATCAATCGCTTTAACCTCACTTTCATTAATGACCTATACGCACTCAATGTTACACTGATATGTTTGGACTAGATCCGAATTAGTTTCAGGATTGATTGATCACTTGTAAGTAAAGATTTGATAATGTTAAATGGTTATTGTGAACATGAGTTAATATATGTTGGAAAGTGTTTGTCAGTGATATGGTTAAAAACGTTTCCGTCAATGTCCGACTGTCGAAATTGGCATATAGAGGACCATTCTCTCCCCACAGAGGAAGATCAAGTCATGTTGATTTAGCCTCTGTTCTATTACGCCGACTTTGTGGGATAGAATGAGAGATGCCTGATTGGAGGCAATCACAGTTAGTTGTACAACCAGCGACGCTGTTCTTAAATCATCGCTTTGGATAATGAATCAAGGCAAAAGCATTGTGATATGAACCACCCTTTCCATGCGAGAAGCGTTGTTATTTGATAAAGAAATTCAAATGGATTGTGATGCGGGTTTTTTTCCGCCATGGGGAACAGCCGGAACCCACGGATTTCGGCGTAATAGAACAGAGGCTAAATCAACATGACTCGATCTGCCTCTGTGGGGAGAGAATGATAGAGGACTTATTGTCAAGGTCGGTAATAACTTATAATATTCAACCGTAGGGTTGTCTTATTGCTTGAATAGGGCATCACTATTGATCCACGTACAGAAAAGGCTACGTGCGATTTTGAGGATGTCCCAAATGGTGCCTTTTGGTATTTGTGGCAGAGTGTATCGTGTATATGTATCAGAGTGACTCGCATATCAGACAATTCACATATAATTACTTCAGATATTGGAAATGTCTCTTGTAAATTCATTTTTTATGATACACTTTTTAAAACGGCAAAAAGTATCAACTAATCCAAAGAAATGTGAGAAAGACTTTTGATAACTAATTACATCTAAGAAGTAAGGAAATAAGGGATGTTGTCAAATGTATTGCAATGTTTAAGTCAAAACGATTCTGAAAGTAATCGGGAAACAAATAAGAATTCCTGACAAATAGCAACGTATCCCACATTATTTCGACCAAAGCATATCAATTAGAGGAAAGTGTTTTGATGGTTTAGTTTGCTAGTCATACAGATCATGCAGGTAATAATAACATCAGATATTGTATGAACAATCAAACATGTTTCCAGTAGCATCAGGGCAAGACAAACTATAGTTTGTGTGTTTACATTTTTACAAAACCTCCAGCAGTGTTCCCTGAAATTTTACAGTGAATCCACAACTCAAACAATCATTAGGCAGATCGTATAATCATTATTGAATGTATTTTTGCTATGGCCATAAAGATAACGTGCTAGATTTTGAAAACATAGGATTTGGGCAAGGCTCAGATTACCGCACTGCAATGTCATCTGGTACCAGTTTACGTATGAATATCCCAGGTTTTCTAGTAACGTATGCTGGCAACGCTCAGTACGATGGCTTCGTAATCTCTATCTGACTTGACTTATGCCTCTTAGTTCCTTGAGGAACATAGGGTCGCAACAACACTTCTCCAACGCACACGATTCTGGCTAGTCCTTCCCAGTTCGGTCCATGTCGTATTGGCTGTTTTCATTTCCGTGTCGATACTTCTCCGCCAAGTCTGTTTTGGTCGACCAACTTTTCTATCTCTATCTGCCACTAGACTTATTCACATGATAATGTAAGTTTTCCTAACTGTTTTACATTGTTACAACGTTGTTTTCATTAACTGTTATCATTGTTCATATAGTGCCTCAATGTACACTTCCGTTTTGCTAACGGTTGTAAAACTGACACTTTAAATATAATTGAGGAATATTGAAGCAGCACGTCTATGAATTTACATTTAAAAACCCATACCAATGGCGTTTTAACTCTTCATACATTGAAAATATATTTATGTTGTTTATTTTACGAACAAACGTTCATACACATGACATGCGTGGTCTAGCTTCTCTGTCAGCCACACGCAAAGCATTCACGTTCAGAAGAACCTGACACTTCAACAACAACTGAACCGAATGAATTTGTATAATTAGAAGTGTAGTGCTCACACATCTCATATTGTATTCAACTTCTCGTAAATCTGTAGTATGATGTCTAAGCAAACAGTTAATCCTTAACATAACATGCTGGTGAGTTACACGATGCAGATAATAAATAAGCTGCTTCCCTATTCTATGAACAAAACAAGTTCATCCGCTTACATCAACTAAAGCGCTGTTTAACCTTTATCTGCCTGCAAGAGGCCATGTCACTTGTTTGGAATATGATGAATGTGAGGATATAGCATGGCAGTAACAGAAAGTGAATCTATTGTCAAACTTACTCTGAAGCTTCAACTATTTGCCTCTCTGATAAACTCCAACTCAATATAAAGTTAGGCTTGCTAATCACAATTACACTGTATAATGTTACTGTGTTGAAAAGCCTTTACTTAAACATAAGGCACAATGGCGAAATATTTTTGAAACCATCAAGCTCTAAGTGAACGATGACGCTCTTGAATCGGTCAAACGTAATTAATAGGTATTAATTCAAAACAAGTTTTTATTATATATTTGCCATTTTTGATAAATGAGTGATGTTATTAAAATTCATATCATCAATAAATGGCATTAATATACAACACTGGATAACAGCACTAATATTAGCACGAGTATTAATCAATCAATCAAAGTTAATTTTACAAAATTAATTTCTATCAACACGAGTTAATGAAAGTTATGAATATCTTTACATTTATCAAGTTGACGATTGTTGGTATATTTCATATCAAAACACACGAGGGTGATATTCTATCTAATCCAAATTCACTCTTTTTGACATCTCAGAGAAAAAATGTACATCTCTGAACACAACAATACTAGATTTTCAAGACAGTGATGTCACTATGTTTCTGATGTTATGGCATTGTAATGTAGTTACTTGAGGACGTAAAAGCACTGTGTTACCATGTAGCGTTGACAATGACAGGAAATTGTGCAAAATGTACTGCCAAAACGATATCTCCTCGTCATGATGGTTAATCATTAACAGTAGTATTACAGATAATAAAAAAACAATATACTTTCCGATGATCTGACGGGATTTTAAGCCATGTCTGTTATCCGCTGAGCTAAGCCGGTTTTATAGTAAACGTATGGAACCAACGATGTATGTCATATTCTAAATATAGCAGCGTTATTTTCAGTAGCTCTGATTATAAATACATATTTTCAACGTAAACTTTTGGTGACACCGTTAAGTGATTGTGGCGCGGCTTACCTCTGAACATATCAACAGTAATATAGAGAGAATTCAGAAAAGTTTTAGAAAAATAAAAGCATAACTGCTTGATGCCTTTGGGCACCAAGCAATAAACTGTATCGTGATGTGTGTAGTAAGCAGTACCTCCATAAAATTATACGAAATATGCTCTACTGCACGTAGCTTGAGGATTGAAATGAACATCTTCTTATTGAAGTTATTGATTTCACCTCAATTATATCATTGTAATACATAGGTTCTCTTGATGATTTGGATTATTCTTTAAAACTTACGTATGCTTGGCTGATAAATTCGTAGTGTTATTTCAATTATAACTGTTAATATATCTCAGTACCATCTTCCCAGTTGGAGTCCTGAAGGTCTGCATTGATTGGGAGATGGAATCCAAGACTTGGTTAGGGTACCTGCTGCTTTCCCTATGTCCAATGTTAATGAAGTTGCGATGATGGAAAAGTGTTTTCGAAGACCATTTTATATTAAGGGATTACTCTAGCATGACACCCAGTTCCTCAGATCTGATTTCATGAGATAAATGTGAGCTATATCCTTGGGAGTTGTAGGTGTTTGACAACAACGCCCTCAATGACCATTGCTTCTGAAAAAAACCCACTTTACAATTAGTTAACAAGGACGGTTGGCAGTACCACAAAGGTTGACTTTAGATGCACATATGGCAGACATATCATCTCCCTTATTAGGTTGCCTCAGTTCATCAATAAATCTTATACCATGCAAGTGTGACATCTCATAACTTAATAATTATTAATCTGTAGATCCAGATCTGACCTGTAGCGAAGGGGGAATGGTTTAGTTCTACGAAACCACATTGTTGAAGTGCGGTCTTGGCAAGTCAACATTTATACAGTTGTGCATTTTCCTCAAAGAGAATGACACCAGCAGTCAACCATCTTCCGAACGCATCGGACGAGATATGCATTTGCAAGAAATTTCTTGTAAATGCATATCTCGCCCGATGCGTGCGGAAGATGGCAGTCAACATGCAGCGCATTTTGTCTTGATTTTCAGTAGATCGCAGAGAAGGCTCCCGTAATTGATCTCCTTCAAGACCTAAAATCTCAAATAATGATCTTGTCAGCCGAGGGCTGAGTTCTGAACTTCTTTGGCATTGAAAACTTATTGTGTTTCCAATGCATGGATTATTGCTTGATGTCTGGATTCCAGTGATGAATCGTTGTTTCATCTCCTGTAACCAGTCGGGCTTGAGTGTTTTCTTGACCAGCTTTATATAGATGTATAAAAGCTCATAACGTGATACAACTCGCTGGTGACGTCAATCTTTATTCAACCATCATCATAATTAAGTCCTTGACCCCAGCAATTGCATCAGCTACATGGCTTCCTGACCATGGGCTATTGTCTAACGAGTCGTGATACTAACTACATGTCAGCTTGGTTGACCATTTTGCCAGACTCGAATAATGTAGTGGTTCTTTATCATACACATTGGTCTGTTTGAAAGTGTATTACAATAGTGACAACAATGGCGGAAGGTTTGGCGTATAGCGGCACCAACATCTACGAACTTATTTTATTACCTACGAGGGCAGTCATATCGAGGTTCATATTTTTCATATGTTGCCCTAGGGCAAAATATCACTTTTGCATTGTGACGTCACGTAATAAACAATGCTTTGACGTCACTATTCACCTATGACGTCACACTCTATACAGCCCGACGGCAGCTTGTCGGCCCATGCTGAGATGTAGTTTTTGAGTGTTTTCGTTAATTTTGGGACTTCGGTAATAAACAGAATATTATATTCGTGCCCATGACATACTATGTCATGTGCCCATGACATACTATGTCATGGACACTCATATAATATCCTCTATGACTTCCCCTCGTAAATGTCAAGTAGATTGATAACAGATCATAGGCTTGTCGAGGAAATTTATACTTTTAAGTTAGTGTTGATTCTTTTAATTACAGAAGAATGTACGAGTCCAATTTTATTTCCACAACCAATTGGAGTTGTTCAATGATTTCCCTTACTAGAATGATATTTTCTACAATTGAACTGTAATACAATTACCTAAACTGTCGTTTTTAAAAGACATTGAACCCTCTAATTGTCTAATCAATTTCTTCTATGGTCTTAACAATTTCCAGTTAATAGGTAGAATGGGTAAGACAACTACGAGATCGTATGCATACCATTTTATCTAATGTCTCTGCCATACTAAATTATGTTGAGTTTGCGCGACATATTCTTAGGTCGTAACAGTAAGTCATATAAAAAGTTCGCAAACGTTAAATAGATGATAAATCTTTTTCTTTCCCCCATATTTTGTGATACAGGCAAAATAATACATTATACACAAACGGCACATAAGAACAAAAACATAAATCCAATGGTTGGAAACCATTTATTTTAATGTTACATCAATAGAACTGATTCACTTTTAATTACGAAGGTCGACTGTTCTCCTTCGTGTATCGTATTGTTTTCTATTGATGCATGTCGTAAAATTAAAATGTAATGGATATATATGATATATATGATAGATTATTTAATGATTTTTAACGGATATTACTAAAAAAAATCTCCTTGGTGGTACAAGAGCAAAACAATATCAATGCTCAGCATACTTAATTCTGTCATACTTGTTATTTGTGTAAGTTGTTAATTGAGTGCATTCAGCCATAACATATGTTACCATGTACCACGACGTCTACGCTCATAAAGGCTTGTAGAGTAGCCTTTTTAGGCTTTACGGGCCATAGATACCAATAATATATTTACTTCGGTATGAGTCACACATTATGTACATACATTTTAAAAAGTCAAAATTCAAGTTGACGAGATGTGTAATCGTTACTGCTGTTACTGATGAACACCATGTCTTTCAATATTAGATTAAACAATAATAGTTTACAGCAAATGCTAAGCTTCAGGATCAATCTTCCCGTTCAAACAATTTAAGATGTGAAGAATAACAAGATCTTATATTGCGTCATAATTCAGTCACCAAATAAAATAGGCTGTCAATCATCATGATTACCTTTCAAAGGTAAATCCATTTTGATTCAATTTCTGGTTAACGTATATCCTTAAATAATGGTCGCCTGCCTTGAATTTAAGCCTGCTCTGTAGCTTTGATGCAATTATTAATCGCCTGCCGTGAATAATCGCCGGGTGTAACGTATCTTAAATTTTCTAAAGAAAAGTTTCAAATTCTCTCCTTTTTAGTACTTCTGTTATATATGCATACTTATGAAACGCTTAACCATCCGTAGAAGTCTATTTCATACAAAATATGACGGCTTCGAAGAGAATAACCGCCTGTTTCGAATAATCGCCGGGTCAAACCGGAGCTTGACGGTAATCGCTGAGCGATTTTTCAAGGACTTATATATGTTTTGTACATAAACTTCAGCAACTATTTTAAAGTAAAATAATTTATTGATCATGGAAAATGAATTATATCATATTCCTAGAAAATCTGAGCGGAATGCGATAGAAGGAGATTGGCAATATGTTTGCTCAGCACACAAAAAAAACATAACGTTTGTCTTGGACAATTGCAACTCGTTTTTACTATTTTGCTAAGGTTGTTCTTTTTATTTACTATATACCTGTGTATATACATAATGTGGTGAATCACTTGATTACTGGCAAAAGATAAATGTTTCAAAGTCAAAGCAGTCTTTCCCCCTTTTATTAAAAAATCATCTGATGCTTTGTTTTGATGAACTATATATACTTCATTAGTAAACAAGGTCACACGATCTCTGTAAGTCATCAAACACTTAGACTACAACATGACTTTCATCACGTACAAGGGTTAAAAATATACAGGTTTACAGGAGTAAGGGGACATTTTATCAAATGTAACGAAATGTTTAAGAAAGAACAAAACAGAAACAAATAAGAAAGCCTGTCAGATAGGAACACATGTACACACAATTAATTTTTTTTATTCTAACAGAGAAACGGTTCTGATAATAAACGATACAAATAAGGGATTTTCGATAGAACCTAGCAGTTTAAAACAAAAACTTCACTCGACTTACTTTCAACAGTCTCTAGATACATGTAACTGCTTTACTTTGGCTTGGTATTTTTTAGTCAAAATCCAAGTGTCCGTATAATTGAAAATATTTTTGCTGCAATGTGGTAATTATCATTCTTTTGACTGAAATGATGACGTTTAAGTTATGGACCTCATTGCAAAGATGATTCAGTATTAACCTTCAAAAATACAAAAAATGTGAATTATCAAAACTGCACAAATACAAAACTGGACACTGTTAAAGGTAATGGCTTATCAGAAGGGAACAGAACTCTTTGACCAACAAATTTAACTCAAAGAATCGCAAAGTTACTTACTTATTGTAAGATTTAAGGCATTTTCACAATTAGTGATGAAAAAGGTACTGAAAAAATAAAATCTTGCTACCCTTATATATAATATATATAATTAATATAAAGTTGTCATATTGATCATAAACATGAAATTGATACAAAAATATTTCGTAATACAACCATAATTGTGATTTACTTGACTAAAGGTTCAAGGAAAGAATGATGATGTGTTGTGATATTACTAGTCATGCAGTGGGTAATAATGATCTCTGAGACGTTGAGAACACCACAGCATGTTTCCCACTACATGAGGGCTATAAAGCCTTGTGTCCGAGTGTTTTCGTTTCCACAAATCTATCAGCATTATTCCGCGTCAAATTACAGTAAAGTCCCGACTTAAACACTGAGTCAGCGGATTTTATGATGCTAATTGATTGTATTAATTGTTGTTGCCATAACGATAACGTGCTATATTTCACAAGAGTAGGATTTAAACAACGCTCATATTTACGCCCGCTGCCCACATATGGTACTAATAATCGTATATAAAGAAGGGTAATTGAGTAACGACACTGGCAATGCTTCAAAAGGTATGGTATCAAAATCAGGGTGAATCAGTGAGTGAGTTGGGGTTTAATGTGTTGTCAAATAATTTATCGTTTTATCACGTAACCAGAGTACGATGGATTAACATGATAGTCAACATTTGAAAGTCGACATTGAATCTTATTCATCAACTCGTAAATCTGTGTCATTCATAGATGGGTCATTCTAAAGTACTTATTTCTTTTCCTAGCAAATACTATTTTACTTTCGGATAACACTAGGACATGCTGATGAGTAATGCGATGAAATGTTTAACTAAGCTTCTTACCTATTCTATGAGTCAGTTTATCCGCTTATATGAGGTCTTTCTCTTTTTAATCTTTATCCCACTGGACAAAGCATTCGGGAATAACATGAATGTGAGAATAAAGCATGACAATAAGAGAAAAAATATCATCGTTAATAATAATGCTGAGTTTTAAAAGTTTCAAATACAAAATTGATAAACCGTCAGGTTTGCTAAGTAACATTTGCTGTAAATGGTTTTCAAAATTCAAATGCATGGTTATCAAAGTATACACATATTGAAAACATCAGAGCTCAAAGTCTTAGTTAATTTAAGTGTGAAACCAATAGAGCATATGAATTACGTAATCATACTGACTGACAGAGATACCCATCTCGTTGTCGTGAAATGTCGAAACGTCGCTTTCACAGAAAAATGAGTTTTTCATCCACATGAAATCTCCTTATTTTTCATCACACCAATAACTAGAATGCCAATCGAAAATGTCCTTGCAATATCAGAAATGTGTTAGACAGCACGAATCGGAAGGATTATCACATGAAGAATAATTGTATAAAGAGTTAAGAATTGATGTGTATTCTCTTTTCCTAAAACGTATCAATTCACCTGATTTATCTTAAGGGAATACATCGGTCGTCTTGACGCTTCCGGCTATTCTTTAAAAGGATTAAACTCAAGTATGCATGGCCAAGCTGATAATTTGTAGTTCGTGGGTTTGAATTATCGCTTGTAACTTCTTAAATATATTCCAGTTCAATGCCTCACAGTTCAGAGTAATGTCTAATGATCTGTCATTGATAGTTAAAATCAGATACATGAATATATATAATCATTGTGTTGGATATGTATTGGATATGTTGCATACATATTGTCTGATAACAGGTTTTACATTTTTAATCGCTAATCGTGAGTTGTAATTCTACCTTCACTGAATAAGACATAAAGTAATATCCTCAGCAGGCAATAACTGAATATCTTCAGGCATTTAGAAGCTAGGTTACTGGTTTATAAGTTTAACACAAATGTTTGTCATTGAACATTTACACCACAGTTATGAATGATAATGTCTGGAAATGTTTTCAAAGGTTAACATTTATGCTAAAAATTTGATTGTTCAAAAAAATCCATAGCTGGATAAAAAATATCTTCTTTTTCTCCAAAATTCAGCGTGAACAATCTCTCAAGCAGTGTACTATTCTATCATGCTGTGAAGGCGAATAGTGAGTTCTAATCTAGTGCCTCCAAGTAAACTATTGCAGTAACATATAGGGTAGAATCATAGACCTGCCTCTCTGTCAATGAATGTCGAATGATATTGATGTTGCGATAGTGTTAAGGTAACATTTCTTTACAACTTTTGTCACATGTTGAAACACGGTGTTCATCTATTATGACACCAAGTTTCTTACGACAAGGATAAATAATGTGGATCAACCACGATAATGAAGTGTCTTCTGTGTATTCAGTTTGACATCACCGTCCTCGATATCCATTGTCTCTGGTTTTATATGTACATTCTTAAACATATACGGTTCAAATTTGCAAAATGGTTTGACTTTAGACGAAATAATATATGGTAGTAATATAATCATCTTGTTTTCTTCACTGCTCCCAATCATTCTGCTTAACGTACTAATCACGAAAAAAATAATGGTTGAAATAACAACAGAGACTTGGACCCTGAGGATGAAAATCAAAGACTCGCTCCTTCCTTCTCCAATTCATCAATATCTAATTAGATTTGATTGAATAATATAAAGGTTTCCAAATTTTCCAACAATTCAACACTTTTGGTGATTCCGAAGCATCCCAGGTGAATGCAAGACGAGATATGCTGGGGACGCAGGATTCCAGAGCAGACTCATGTAAGCCTTAGGTTATTCGATTATGTACTCCAATACATAAAGGGTATGTCCCAGAAGATCGATACTAATCAGACTACTAAAGTGACCCTAATCATGACCTATCATCACCATAACCAACCGAATGAAGTCAGACAACGGTCCCACTTGGCATCTGTTCTGAAGTTCCACAGAGAATACAGTAGACCAAGAACCGGTTATCTTCATTACCAGGTTATCAGACACTTACTCCCGATGGAATCTTCCAGGAAATACTCATGGTTTCATAGGTTTCCTTGGAGTTGGTGTGATTAGAATGTCGAGGCACCATATATTTGGGGTGTAGACTTGCTGTGTTGGTTTGACGTGCTATGCAGTTCAGTTTGCAAGAGAGATGCATTCTCTCCCCACAGAGGCAGATCAAGTCATGTTGATTTAGCCTCTGTTCTATTACGCCGAAATCCGTGGGTTCCGGCAGTTTCCCCTGGCGGACAAAAACTGCATCACAATCCATTTTCTTTAGCAAACGCTTCTCGCATGGAAAGGGTGGTTCATATCACAATTGTTTTGCCTTGATTTAGTAGCCAAAACGATGATTTAAGAACAGCGTCGCTGATTGCACAACTAACATTGATTGCCTCCAATCAGGCATCTCCCATTCTATCCCACAAACTCGGCGTAATATAACAAGAGGCTAAATCAACATGACATGATCTGCCTCTGTGGGGAGAGAATGAGAGAGATAATGTCAACTTACAGATCTATTGAGTTGAGTGTAGATCTATGTTAATTGGTGAGATTCGTCCTTTTGAAAAAAAATGCACTCAAAAGTAATAAATAACACGCGTAGGTATAGAGCGCTTTTCACATGACTCATTTATGCTTAATCTGGTTATACATAACTGCATAATGTAACTTATTCAAAAACGATAGCAATGAGCTACGATTTAAATGTTATTACAAAAGAAGCACATTTCACTTCATGTACATGTACAAAGAGTCAACATAAAATCAGCGTCATATCTGAAGGATTGAATACCAAAGGTAATAGATTTCAACTTGAGACTTCTGCCAAAATTTAAGGAGAAGATAATGTTGAGACATTTCAAAAGCTACAAATGAAACTCAAAAATTACATATTTTTCGTCTGTACGATTACTAAAGAATATAAGACGTTACTAGTTTTGTTGTAGCTTTGAGGATAATATTGAGGTTAGGTTTACTTAGACTGGTTGATTTATATTTCGCAAATAAAAAATACTAGTTATGTTCAGTAAGTATTAAAACTTGTGCTTTAAATGATACAAAGACCATTTAACTTTAACGTATTTCATTTTGTGATGAATATAATGATGAACTCTTTTTTTCACGTTTTATGAAATACTGCAATAATAAGGGAAACTATGGTGCGTTCCCCACTTAATGAATCATAAACTCACGACCATTTTCTCCTCTCAGAAGTGCTAGTATTATGACAGAGTTAAGCATAGACAGTTATGACCTACCTCTGTGGGGATAAAGTGTGCTGACCTTGTCCTATGGCAAGGCAAGGTTCGAGAAGTGACCACACGATTAGTAGAATATTATTTCGAGGTTACTCATGTTGTGTTCACCCATCGAGTTTTGTATTTGGTTTTGATTGCCGTGCATTTGTCAATGCTGTTTATTGTCCACTACAAGCACAAGGAAGAAAGTCACATTTCTAAAAGTCAAATAAGACTTTGTGCACTTGTGTCAAGAAGGCAGGCCCATTTGACAAGAGTCTGGTCTTTACATAGCTTCCAGTATTGGGAGGTTAAGACAGCAAAATCGATCTGTTCAGAGACAGTGCCCGTCAACCTATCTGGCGTGTCTACAAACGGCCTTGTCGCGTCCTCTATATACAGTTTAGATCTAATGTCTCGCTAGTAAAATGACTATAGGGCGATGGTCCACAGTATAATGAAAGTTCACCATGTCCTTAGGGTAAAGGTGATTTGATTCCACGCATCACTTAACCTTCAATAAACGGAAAGTCGCGTGCCAATTTGTACTTAATTTTTACCATTTATCAGTCGACAGAGATCAATATTCAGTCAGGGTGGAAGCCATTTGGGAGACAAGCCTATTATTTAAGTATTGAATATTGATCTGTTAGGATATTAATGTTATTAAGTTAATAGCTATTTAGTGTAAATTTTATGGGGTTGATTAATCAAATTTGTGTGCTTATTTTTTCTTTTCCTCTTCAATTTTTGCGCAAAGGTAATTGATAAAGGTTTTATCATAACAAATTGAATGTCAACAAAACTTAAAGGGACAGTAGCACTTTTTTTCATAATTTTATATTTCAAAAATTGCACTGATAATTGTATGTTATTGCTAAATATATTATTTTGATTGAGTAATAAATCTCATTACACGAGCCAATCAGCCTAAGTCAGATCAAATCAATTGGCGGCCATTTTTTGTGAACACCTTTAATTCATTTTCTGTAAGAAAAAGGAATCGCATGGCTAAAGTTGACATTATATATTTGAATTATTACTGCTCCATTTAGTTAAAATACAATGTCTTTCAATTGAAACCATTAATTTTCATTTTCCTGACATCACCTTATATTCCCCCTAAAAACGTGCTACTGCCCCTTTAAAGTTGGTTTTTATTAATGTTGTTTTTCAAACGAAGGTAATTTTAATAATACCAACCTGTCTCCTTGTCTTATCACCATGTACATGTACGCCTTTTACAGATGTTTTTTATTTCATTAACAATTCAAGGTAAAGGCACCTGAAGTGAACCTAACCTCAATAACATTCACCATACTCCCATATTGAGTCTAGCTAGGCGTAGTAACGGCTCGCGTCAGCCGACTTTTCGAGTTGACCATTCAGGTCTCGGCTTACCATGCCGCAATAGTCTGCTTTCGCACATGTAATGTTTGAGGGTCATAGGTCGCCGAAAGGTCGACTGACACGACCTCTTACTGTATCTCGCTAGACTCAGAATGGGAGTATAGCGAGTATTTTTAGGCTAGGTTTACTTAGACTGAAACAATAGCAATATCCAAATCCAGATTTGTTTGTATGATCAGGTTTTCCAGTATATATTGAAAATGAATATGATAATAATGCTGTATGCATGCATGTTGTGAATTTGTTATGACTAAAATCCATAATCAGACAATATGTTAAACAAGATCCATCATGGACAGCTTTATCATGCTATCCTATCTTAGTTGCGTTTTCATAATAAAATAAAAACCCAGAAACCTGAAACAATAAGCGGCACAGTTCTCTCATTCAGAATTATTAAGTGTAAGAATTGTCCCCATGCCAAATAAAAATGCCACACTGAACTTTCAAAAGATGCTATGTACATTTATGAATTACATCTATGAGGTAATAATTGCTCAACATTTATCATGCTCACAATGATTGAGAGTACACAAGCGATGTTATCAACAACCGAAGTAAAACGGAAAATGGCATCACTTAAGCTAAATGATATCCGAGACAGATACTCGTCATTGTTCTTCTCACGTCTATGAGAAATAAATTCCGATTGTTTTGTGTTAATATTTTAAACTGCTATATGCTATATATTATTCATTTCCATGATAATACATTTTTCAGGATGTATCTTCTCAAGGTTTCATGGCTTAGTTCCGGCAACCATTACAATTTGTAATAACTTTACCATAACTGTGGGAACACAGATGAAATCTTGTACGATTAAATGAAATATATGCCTCTAGCCTCTAGTTTGAACCTGTAACCTGATGATGTCAAGCCCAGTGACCTATCCTTTAGAGGAGGCAAGTTGAAAAAACAGGATGTTTTCATGATCTCATGATAAAGTTTCACATTTTTCCTAAAGGAAAAAAAAACATTTCTGTAAATTATTCATAATATAATGATAATTTATGAAAGAAATCATTGGTGCAAAATGTTTATCTGCATGTTAACTTAATATTTTGTAAGCTGTTTTCATATCCAAGTTCTGCTTACAATCTATTGTGGTAGTTTGTACGGTTTTGCACGGATTACACGTGCAGCACGAGAGGCCCATGCAAATGTCAGCTACTTGAAATGGACATTGTTTTTCAAATTAGAGTAAATGTTTCACCTTCTCATTATATATAAGAAATATATGTATTTCTTCATTATCAAAACTGATGTCATGTTGCAATTGGATTAATATAGCGTTGAGCTAGTGTGTAAAATAGTTACCGACCTCGACCTCGGGTTCAAGTTAGATTAACCCTAGCGCCTAACGGCCTCGTTCATGATTCACATGTGCGAGGATTCATCTAATTTAACTATACATTTATCAAACAATAAGGGAATAACCTTTGCAAACATTTCATCATATATGCACATCTACTTGAGAACAGCAAAAGAATCAGTATACGCCAGGTATGCGCATTGAAAGTTTAGATTGTGAGATTCATTTTCATATTCATATTTATTTGAGATCATTCAATGAGTAAAACGATGAATGAATACTATAAAACAGGGAACATCATTCAGTACCACAGATGAGAAAAATCTTGAACAATGCATTATACATCCTTAGTCTAATCCCCTTAGCTTCATGAAGGCAATAAGACTGAATGATCTGCTGTGACAGAGACCAGATTACTGACCTTCCAGATGAGAAGCCCTCAAGGACAGGATGTAATGATATTCTTCATCACAGAGATCACGGGATAGCCTGTGGATCTACATCAGATAAGCACATGTCTAGTACAAGTGTGTGTAGTTACACAGAATTCATCTGGACAAGTAGTGAATCAGGTTTCTCTGAATGAGTTTTGATTTCGAAATTATTACCTAAGTTTTTTTAAGATTACACCTGTCATTGATCTACTATTTAGTAATCAATGATATGGAATTGAATATTTAATATTGAACTAGAAAGAATGGGGATAATAAACCTATAGAGAAGGAAGATTCTAAGTAGCCAAAATAATAAATGTCAACCTATAAGAAAAACGTAATTGAAGATTACAAGGGTGAAAGGTCCTCATAAACAGGTTGACAGTCACATCATTTAAAGGTCAAAGTAAAGTTTGAATTCCCTAGCAAGAAACCTCCATGGTCAGCATGGAACAACCCGCTAGGTCAGTCTGATTAAAATCAAACGTGCTCCGAGGAATAAAATATAAAAAATATTGTCTCTATCGGGGCTCGGACTGAATGCACCCACCTCTATCGCGTATTGCTATAAACAGTTTAGCACAGACAAACCCAGTCGTAAGCTAACCAATCACATCCTCATTTTAATAGCGTTTAGCGGCGATTATGTATAACGAATGGTACACTGGAGTTATCTCCCTTTAGTATGTATATCGAAGCTTTTACTGCGCTCCTTGTGATTGGCAAGATGAGCATGTGTCAGAACATGCGGGTAATAGGGGTGCCTTCAGACTGTGAATGAGAGGAAAGCCGGGATGGGTGAGGTTCGAACCCCGCTAGAGATAATATTTTACACCTTTTTTTTCCACAGTCGATTTTAATCAGACTGCCCGCTAGGTTTCCCTCATATCTATCACACATGTTCTCTGAGGAAGGCGCAGGTTCCCTTCTTTATTTCACGAATTCTCAGGTCACAGCAAAACTTATTTCTACAAATGAAAACCTGCACGACAGTATATCTCAAGATCTATTCACAAGTATATACTCATCTCACACCAAGCTGCTCCTGCGACTGATGTGGAGTCTACCAAAAGATCGTTCCTACCAAAAGATCTTCTTGTATTCTTCTGTAATTGTACAATGTTTGTTCAGGTTTTATTTTTACATGTTTAAACAACATCTTTAAGAGTACATGATGTTGTGAAACTAATATTTGTTTTGTTAAATGAATTAAAGATATCCTGAGAATGGCTGAGATATTACTTTTTTAAGTATGCTATGTTTGATGTACCAGATGCTGTTAATAAATAATAGGGTTATTTATTACTTGCAGCACAGGTTTTGGTAAGACATCTTTGAAATGATAATTTTTTAGTCCTTTTAGTACTATTCTATATCATAAACTAGCGACTCCCCTTTTTATCCTATACGTGCACAAAATTGTTCACAATTCTTACCTCAATTTTAAAAAAAACCAACTGAATTTATCTATAGGAAAAA
Organism: Steromphala cineraria; assembly: GCA_916613615.1. Classification (NCBI taxonomy): domain Eukaryota; kingdom Metazoa; phylum Mollusca; class Gastropoda; order Trochida; family Trochidae; genus Steromphala; species Steromphala cineraria. The sequence continues at coordinate 23,115,606 of OU744725.1, forward strand.
CATTCAAAAACAAATAAAAATCAACATATTGTCAAATCAAGTTGGTACATCAGTTTAAGATAAAACCACTCACTATATTTGTAATAGTTAATACATTGGTACATTGGCTAGCTATTAAAACTTGTTGTGGTTGTTATAAAGTTGCATAGCTGATCAAAATCAGAGTGGTTTTGTTAATACATCGTATTACAAGCATTAACTAAGCGCTAGGGTTACACAGGGGTCAGTTTCTTGTCCATGTTTATTCATTGTATATGTAATGACAAAGCAGGTTAGTTAGATCTCTCAAGCGTTAAGCTTCCTCGGAATTTCTCTTGACCAGAATCAATAATGACCGAAAAGAATCGGGATGTTTGTATGTCGAGCCACCCTAAACATTGTTATAAAAGACGATAATATTTACATTGTAGTACATACTAGAGAATACTAAACGACGTCCCGTTTCATAACATATTTATGAAACGAGTGAATGGGTTGGTATTTAACGTGCGAAAGCGAGTTAAATACCTATACCATTCACGAGTTTCATAAAAATGTTATGAAACGGGACCGAGTTTAGTACATGTATTTTATTTATTACTTGCTTAATAACATCGTAAAAATACAAAGAAAGTCGCCAACATGACTGTCGCGGCCGGTCCGCTGACATTATGACGTCATACTTAACAATTGTGACGTCATCTTACGTGACGTCATTCGGTCCGCGCGATGTTATGACACATAGTGTAATAACATGGTTGATTTATTAAACAGCAATATCTTCAACGGGAGAGTAATAAAAAATATTTACATAGTTGTTACTCTAATGTTTGTAATACAATGAACATTATGTTGGCATACAACATGTTAATTTGTTCACATCTGAAAGAGGCTTGTAAGGTTAGAATAAATTAATAATCATAAGGGAAAAGTTCCTTTTTTTGTATCAGTATAGTGTGTATATATTAATTAAGTTAGTTTGCGAATTTAATTAATCGTAGAAATGTTCTGCAAATGTTGTATAGTTTTGACTTGGTAAGCATATTTTTTATAGGAATTTGTTTCCTAATAACGCATTTCCAAAAAGTTAAAACCATATATTTCCAGGCAACAATAGCAGGCCTAGGGTTTCGTTTATGATTTACTTTGAGACTGTAAATATGTAACATATAAAGTTGCATCATGTGCAGGTTCTTATTCCATTTGCCAGTTATATATCTCAAAGTTGCAATAAATGCATTGCTCCCTTATAACCCTGCAGAAAGTAAATGTAAAAGAGTTCATACAACAGAAAAGGTAAATATTGAAATATATGGTGTGAAATTGATTTTATGATTCTAAAATTAAAAGAGATAACATACTCAGGGTTATTCAACCTCGATGAAATCTGTCGCTTACAATACTACTTATTCGCATGCTATGATAATGGAATAACATGTGAATGTATCATATTTCATCTATACTAACTGTCCTATTTTAGCTTCTGGTATTAACTTTTCTAAAACCAAGGGTCAGGGCCAACTTGTCCCTCTTTTGGACAATTGTATTAGATTGTGTGTGGGTTGGAATGTGTGATAAGGGTCTTTCTTATACCTAGTTCACACCAACGGCGAATGCCGCGCTTTAAATCGGCGAGCAAAGCGCTGTCATTTTTGTTGACTTTTCCTAAAATATCACAATCTCCTAAGTAATGTTACGCTCAGATAAGCTCTGATACGCTCTGATACGAATTGGTTGCGCTTTGGGGACGAATTATTTCCCGACTTGTTACGGTTCCTCACGCTTTAATCCCGCTTTGATCAGGCTTTGTTACGCTTGAAATCACGCTTTGATAAGCTTTATAACGCTTTATTACGTTTTGATGCGATTATGACGCTTTAAATCAGACTCTGATACGATTATCAAGTTCTGTTGTGCATTGTAACGCTCTGTTAAGCTTTGTTACGCATTGGAAAATGTCGAGATCGCCGATTTCATGCCGCTTTTGATCCAGAGCCTATATAAAGATGCAGAAGATCCACAAAATCATTGCATCTTTGACTCCAGAACACGATTGCAGAACAACAAGATCCAGAAAATCCAGATGTACCAGAGCATGATCCATCTGAAGAAGACATGATATGTGTATCCCTGCTGTATAACTACATCCTTGAGCGTGGGTATCGTAGGAGAGCGTGAGAGAGCGTGAGGAAGCTTGCTAAGCGTAACAAAGCCTCTCAATTCGTGGGAAAGCATGAGAGTCCTTCATCAAAACGTAACAAAGTGTAACAAAGCGCAACAAAGCGTAACAAAGCTTGTCAGAGCTTGATGAAAGCGTCTGACCTCGTGTCAGATCTTCATGCCAGATCGTAGCAAACCGTGAGACATCTTAACGAAGCGTGTCAAGTGGTGACAGACTGCGGTCCCCGCTTTGAACCAAGCTCTGTTAAGCTTTCCTACGCATTTAGTCAAGCTTTGCTGAGATTTGTTACGCTTTGTTAAGCTTTGATACGCTTTGATACGCTCTCGGCGCTTTAATCAATTCGTGACAGAGCGCCCAAAATTTTTAAACAGTTTAAAAATTTTGGGCGCTCTTGCCGAATGTCCCGCTTTACTCCAAGCTTTACCACGATCTGTTACGACCCTGACGCTTTAATCAAGCTTTGTTACGCTTTGGTGCCGCTTTGCACGCCGCTTTAAAGCGCCATCAAAGTGCCGTTGGTGTGTACTTAGCATAAGCAAAAAAAAATAATCTGAAGAGGATAGAAATCCATGTCTAATGAATGCTGATGCTATTGTTGACCTATTTCAAGTACTGCATCCAGTTCTCTCTTACGAATATCTAAGTAAAGGCATTGTTTTGTAGTGCCAAATAATCATCATAGACAAACCTGAAAATTGTAAGGATGGTTCGGGTTCCTTGACTCAGAGCTTGGACCAGGGTCCAATGAATAATTCATTCCCAGAATTAACATACAATGACTCCAACTGGGTGAACATCATATCAACTGGGAGATCCTATCGAAAAATTATTTTTGTATTTGCAAGGTTACCAATACAGGATAAAGGATTTGTAAATCAATGTAATTCTTCAACTAACCACTTACTTGTTAATTAAGCATCTTATGAATTTAAATTTTATTCATCAGTGCATTTATAAACAACTTTAAAAAAATTAAGGCATGATCCTGTAACTGGATTTTCTTTCAAAGAAATGTTGACTGAATGTTCAAATTCGTTGAATATTTCTTACTATTGTATACGATTGTTGTTATATGGATATTTCAGTACCGGGACTAAATCTAGTCTTCAGAGGTTTTTTATTACGTCGATGTTTTACTTTGATGAAAAAAACCCATTACAATTAATATACAAATACTAGACAAGATATACAATTTATTGAAAACCAAACACTGTCAACATCAACAAGAATAAAAAATACCCCAAATATCTACAGTCAATGATTGTCTCCATGAATTCAGATAGCATTAGCATTAGAATGACCGTTCCCGTTCACGTCTCATCAAGGTAAGCAGACTGGTTTGATCTCCTGTGACTTGGATCAGATCACTGACCTTTAAGATAAGAGGCCCTCTAGGACTGGAGGTAATGATATTCTTCATCACAGGGATCATGGGTTAGCCTCTGGATCTATCTCAGATACAAACCTGAATCCAGTAATGTAATTAAACAGATAGTGACCCTAATAGTCACTATTATTTTTTCTGGTATGATTTTATTAAGTGGGCAGTTCTTAACGATATATCGGCAGTTTGATAAAAGGAAATCTTAAGATACTTACAAAAATGACGACAGAGAAATCGAAATGAGAAAAGGAAAAACACTAACTTTTGATGGCATTTATATTCATTTATATACAACTAACCAACCTTTTCCCTTGCTAAAGTAGCTACCTCTCTGACTGTTGGTCCATGTATGCTATGTGCCCAAATTCATATGAAGAAACTAATTCTTAAAGGGGCAGTAGCACGTTTTTAGGGGGAATATAAGGTGATGCCCGGAAAATGAAAATTAATGGTTCCAATTGAATGACAGTGTATTTAAACTAAATGGAGCAGTAATAATTCAAATATATAACGTGAAGTTTAGCCATGCGTTTGCTTTTTCTTACACAAAATGAATTAAAGGTGTTTACACAAAATGGCCGCCTATGGATTTTATGTGAATCTCCACACTTTGTCCTCTGACTATGGATGATTGGCTTGTGTAATGAGATTTTTGACAATGTCAAAATAATACTTTTAGCATTAACTTACAATTATCAGTGAAAATTTTAGAATATAAAATTATCAAAAAACGTGCTACTGCCCCTTTAAGATACTTACAAAAATGACGACAGAGTAATCGCAATGAGAAGGGACAAACACTAACTTTTGATGGCATTTATATTCCTGGTATTATACAACTAACCAACTTTTTCCCTTGCTAAGGTAGCCCCCTCTCTGACTGTTGCTCGATTTAACCTATTTGCCCAAATTCATATGAAGAAACTAATTCTTAAATATAAAGGTATGAATATTTCCGTCTGTTTATAGCAAGCTTCAAACTCTGTGTTGATTTAGACATATGTTGATTGTTTGAAACAATCATCTAACAACATTTTTGTTTTTATCATGACGATAAAGAATCTGCATTAATGTGATATTTTCTAAGAAATGAGACAAACAAATGACAGTTGATATAGACAAGTGTCAGCACTCAAATGATGCAAAGGTTGTGAAGATATTTAACATCTCTCGATTATATCTGAGATTGGGCTGTAGTGAGAGTTTTGTAATAAACCAATTGATCGCTTCGTCTTTAGCAGCCAACTAAACTAAGTTATGAATCGATATCTGTTCACATTTAGAAAGAAGAAATCATCGTTTTAAATCTCCCCACCTTTACAAGAAAGAAGAGACGTGGGCGTTTTACTTGTTTTCGTGCGTCCTACAGATATGATGTGTTCACAAACCAATTCCTAGAAAGCATACCCATGTTGCTACCATCTTTTATTGATGAAATTCCTCTGTTTCAAAAATGCCCAAAATTCGAGCTTAAAAACAAATTGAAAAGTAGTCTCAGTACCCATTGTGTATTTGCACAAAAATAAAAAAACTGTTGTCTCCTGACCGTAAATTTATTGATAAGGCTCTACATTATTTGGAATTAGTGCTTGACCTCTCCCATCCATTATTCTACAGATCGATTCTCAATCATTGTGACTCAGTTAGGAAATTGTGCGTGTTGAGTTTGATAAATCAATGTTTGCATTGTACCATGATTAGTTATTTAGTGTCATTTTGGACAAATCAATTCATTGTTGACTGTCATGTGGCTAGTGAACAAATAAGAAATATAATCATAGAGGAATACAACGTTTTCTTGTTAAATTGTAGAAGACGTTATTGATGTCAATAACATTGAATTTATATGATCATATTTATGTTCATTAATTTTGAGTCTAATGTCATTTATCGTCATTTTGTCGAAGTTTGTTACAATCTGTATTAGAGAAACGTGTCTACTCGAAATGAATTATATTAAAGAAACATACCAAAAAGTATTTTCTATATCTGCTACATTTCTTGTAATATCATCTACGCAATAACACCTATGCAATGATAAAAAAAATTTAGTTATTGAAAACCTTTAGTTACGGCACTGGATGCGGTATTCTCTCCACACCGAGGATTCGAAAGATATTTTATGCACGTTACCTCAATTACATTTATACTCAGAACAGAAAGATGAATGCCACCAGAATATAAACTAAAGTTTATCAAATACCCGTACCTCACATGTGTTCCTGATTATAGATAATATGCATAATTTGGTATCCAGTGGTTAACAGGGTGTGTCGACTTGACAAAAGTGACAACAATAAGCGGATGGCTTTACATTTACTGACTCTGTAGACTAAATTCCAAAAATTGTGTTTTTCAGCAATTATGCGATGAAAACAACTATTGCCATAGCTGTTATATCGGTTGATAAAAGGTAACTTGCGACCTTCAGAATAGTGTAAATCAGTTTTTAGTCAGTAGCGAATTTATGACCCTTGTGCATTAATGACTGGATTGACCCTCCTCGACATGGGACGTATCAGTCTCTGTATGACTTGTTGAGGAATCTGCTGTCACTCCTGATGCAGTGCTGCATCCAACTCTGCCACAGTTTGAACAGGAGGGTCTCTTCTACGTATACGGCGACCAATAATATGCCTTAGATGTTCTATCGGTTTCAAGTCCGGCCTGCAACCAGGCCACGGTAGCATTGTTATGGCTTCCCGCTGTAGAATTCGTGTTACCATTCTGGCTCTGTGGGGTCTAGCATTGTCTTCCATGTAAACTGGTCTTGTAGGAAGAGGGTAGTTGTTCTAATGTGGAATTATCACAGCGAGAAGGATGTCATCTCGATATATCTGAGCATTGACTGTACCTGGAAGTGTTACAAGGTCGAATTGACAACCACATATCATCACAGTGCCATCAGCACAATGATAAGTTGGTTGGCCATGTTTTGGTGCGAAACGGGTGTTAGCTGGTCGCTAAACACGAATTCGGCTATCCATAATGTGCAATAGCATCCTACACTCACCAGACCAATTGATTCGGCGCCATGATGCCAAATTCCAACCCATCCTTGCTCTACAACACGTTAGATGTTCATTAATGTGCTATTGTGTTAATTTCACACGTTTTAGAGATCTACGTGCCCTATAACCCGCCGCTCGAAGGCTATTCCGAATCAGTGCTCTGTTTTCACGTACAGAAGTTTCTGTCGGGCGTCCAGATCTCACACGGTCTTTCACGTCATTGGTTTGGACGTATTTTTGTACCAAACGGGTGATAACACTGTGGTGATACCGCAACTGTTAAACAATAGCTCTGCAGGACATTCCGCTATCCCGCATACCAGTTATTCGCCATTTCTCCCCTATTGATAATCTACGCCTTGCCATAATTGAATCTCAAACTCATATGCAATCATTCAGATAACAGATATTGTTGCCGCCTCAAAAGTTTTTTTCTTCACACACACGAGCTCATGTTTTAAACTCGTCGCACGAGTAAACTCGGAATTTCAAGAGCATATGATATGATTGTCTGCAACGATGTATTAATGTATGGGTAGTTGTTTATGCCATAAAAGATCTTCGATATTAGTTTCAACAACTTGTTGAAAGGTGTACTCAATTGAAATACGTGGCGCTTGTTGTTCTGAGCATATAAAGTGGATGTAAGACGACTTTCCATCTAATACTCAATTTTATAGTTTAATTTTATTAAACGAAAGCGAAACTGAATTTGATACCAAATCATTCACGAGTTAATTAAAAAATATATTACTTGCGCTATAAAAAAGGAAAAGTTGGCGACAGTATGCTGAAACTAACATTTCTGCGACTCGGCAGACGGCGCTCCTGCACTGTGATGTCAGACTTTCGTTGGGATATTTTACTGATTTACCGCCGTACAATTATTACACTGCGGTACATGTATCTTACACGCGTCAGAAAGGACACTTTTGGCGATTCTTTGCCAAGTCTTTGATGGTGATGCGATACGTCCCTTTTCATCGAATATTATGCAACAACTGCTAAGGGACTCCTTCCCTGAGTAAATGTTTTTTGAATTTCTGCTTTATCAACTGTTTAAGGAATAGTTCAAATGTTCATTTTATAAATAGCGACGGGCTTAATCACTCACTTTTATAACCTATTTTAGTTACATTTGAATTTTTAACAGATTTAACAGATGTTCTCCTTTTAACCAAGGTCCTTATCAAAAGTACAACTCGACTAACTTTTCAAAGGTGTGAATTTTGATGGTTAAGCTGGTATGAAATTTAATCATGATTGATTGGAGGCTTAGACTCTGATTTGAGATTCATTTGAGGTGGTAATTGGATAAGTTACTAGTCTGAAAGATTTTATAGGTTAATCGGATTGACCATTAACACTGACGTCAAGAACGAAAAGATGTATGGTGATGTACGAACACAGAGGTTATAAACTACCAAGTTGACTGATCTAATTACACGCATTTATTATTTAGAGATAGCCAGATTTACATAAAAGTGTCCTGTAATTTCTCATTACTCTTTCAATAATAAGTATTTTATCGTCGGATCCAGCTGTTGTCTTTGGATTTTGACAATACAGCTGCGTCCCTTAAGTTTGTTCACCTGCTAGTGTATCTAAGTATAAATATCATGCTATTTGGGTTTCGTTTGGAGGTCAATCAAATATCGGATCCAGCTGTTTTCTTTTGATTTAAAATAATACTACTGCGTCCCTTAAGTTTGTTCACCTGCTAGTGTATATAAGTATAAACCATGTTATTTGGGTATTGTTTAGAGGTCAATCATATAACTCAAGCAGCACTGACAAAGGATCACCAATTGTCCCTTTGTCAAATAACCATTCTCTAACCATATGTTTGGATAAGTTGCTCACTGGTGCAGAATTTCTAAATTTGGCATGGTTTAAAAGACTGATTGGGTCATATTTTTTAATTTTATTTAAAATATTCAATGTTGGCTAGTTACAGTTAAAACCAGCACCCTTCATCGACTTAATGCAAAGAAACAACTATGACTTAGATATAAATCCGAAAAACACATATGAGGGGTTTTGTAGAAGTTGTGATTTCGAAATTTTGACCCCTGGACAATTCAATGACCTGCTAAAATAATTCCGGTTATTGGTTAGGTTTGTCATACAAATGCTGTTAACGCAAAATGAAGATTTTAGTAATGTAGCGAAATTTCAAGATTATCCGTTTCGTTTTCGCAATGGTATAGAATACAAAACTAGGTGATCAAACTTAAGGAAAGCAGCTGTAGAAATCAGAATTCAAAATCAGATAGAAAAGAAACAGGAAGAGAAGAATAACGCTAAAGGCACAGTTGAGTATTTTTGAAATATGATTAGTCACTAGATTCCAGTGTATTAGAAATCTCTTTTAACATAATATTTTTAATTTGTAAATTGAGATGTTAGTTTTTATTATCTGGTTTCACAGAAAAGTTGAAAACTGAAAAATACCGCTGGAGTTGAGAATACAACAATGAGTGAAATGTAAATAACCGTTGTTAATGTTTATATACGAGGGGTATCCGGTAAGAAGGAAGAAAACTATACAAATGCAGCTTTTTTACTTTGGTTTCCCTTTGGTATCAACCTTCAGTAACTATGTTATATTTCAGTGATATTCACGTGTCTAGATCACCATTTTGTTTTGATCTCTTATACTAGTGCAATCAAAATATCACCAAAAACATTTAACAATGGCTTGGATCAATGAATTTCAAGAACACATTAAAGGTTTAAATTGATTTAAAACTATACACACCTACTTAAGCTGTAATCCCAATGTTTATATCGACAAAAAACTAATTTCCGAGACACTGTTAAGATAAATGTATCAAAAGGACTTCGCTGATTGTAATGTTTTTCTCAACCATGATGGACACTTTTAATTAAAACCAATTTTGAAACATTTTTTATCAGAAACATTGACACCGATTCTTTATCATAAAAAAAGAATCTTGGTTTTTTTTTGCAATTCATATCATACTATATATATACTGTATACACTAATGTATGTATTCCAATAGGAACGCAAGCACAGTACAAATTTACTAAATGGAATAAAACCTTTCGATTTGAAGGTGTATCAAGTTTATTAGTTTCAGGAAAAGTAGTATTAAACATAACTCAAGTAGATTTATTAGGTCGATTGAATCAGTTTTCACCCTTTGCAACTGAATTAGAAAAAAAATATTCATGAGCCCCAAAGGACCATCAGGGAAATTGAAATGTGGATTGAGATCACGTTAAGGTGATTATTTCTGGAACTTATAATCCCACTGTTCCATTTATATTGCTTTAAATTGTTTTATGCAATTAAGCGATAGTGAAACCGTTAGGTCCGGATTTTCCCTCTCTTGTTACTTCAGTACATTGCATCTTGGTAATGTTCTAGAATTGTTAAAGTTATCTAAATGAAAATTGTTTTAGATAAATGATAATTATTATTGTTTTTCTTAACAATCCTTCTTATTCTTAGAAAAACGAACAGTCAGTGTATCGAATTGAATTTACTTTTAATGGGCACGTGCAAGTTGAATAAATAAAATAATAAATACGCATATTTCTAGTTCACATCTGCTGTTGTGCCACAACTTCAGAATGTATGATGTCTAGGTTCATTTCCTTAAAGTTATCGTTGTTGATGCTATAGGTTAACATGCTCCGTTGATTAGACAAAAACATTAAGTGTTTACAATGTCATCTCTTTCAGAATAAAATATATGCATATTGACAGTCGAAAATTTTGTGTTGCAAGTAAACGACAATTCGTCCATGATAAGATTTGAGTTCGATATTGCCTTTCATTACGTGCACCCAAAGTCAACAGGAATGTATTCAGGAATCAATTCATGATCATCATAATGAAAGTTAACTATCAATACATCGGCGATTACAAGGAAAGAGCACCGAAAGCCGACCCATTCCTTTGTTGATTGTCCCCGTCGCCATCTTGGTGTGTCCACTCCCTATCGTGTTCACAAAAGTGATTTTAGAATAAGTAATTTTGGTTTAATTTTATATGTTGATCTTATTTGAAAACATATATGTGACTCATTGTACATAAATGTCAAAGTCGATAATTTGAAAACATCACTCAAAACTGCTCCAAATGTAATTGTGTTTCTTCTCGTAATTCTCTTTTCAAATTGCTCATGTAATTTTCCAGATTGTGTGTCCGATTTCGTTTATTAAGCAAATGTTGGCCAAAGTATGTAAGGATCGAATACTTTCAAGTTCTTGCCAAGAAGTAGGTCAGCTCCTGATGTATTCATTTGAGTACATATAGAACTCTCAGATTGTCTCTGTGGGAGAACGTCAATACCTATTGTCAGTAATTTAGATATACATGACTTTGAACTTGACACAGGTCAGCAAACCAACGTTGGGTGATTCTTATTTGGACCATTGATTTCAGAGACGGTATTGTTTTTGAAAATATGTTAGAGAAACTGCAGCATTTGATTAATGTGTAATGTAATAAATGATCAAATACAACATAGTCAACATAATAAAGGACAAGTTAATTTTGGTATAAAAAAATGCCAAATAAAATACATCTGAAATTAAGACATTTTGTCAATTGTAGGTCTATTTCACAGACTCAGAAAAATACAAAACAAATATGAACAGTGTTATTCTATAAATAAATCAATGAACATTTTATTTTATTTATATTATATTTATATAAAGACATTGAGAAAGGCCTACATCTTTTGTTTCAAGACAAAATAAGCGAAGTGATCACATTAAGTAAGACGGGTGATATGCTAAACAGTTTCAAAAAGGAAAACGATATAGTAGGAGGAACAAATCAAATTGTAATCATTTCGAGTCGTTGTTTTTAGAAAAAATCTGCTTTCGTTTAGTTAAAGTTCAAAATATTAATTAAATGCTAATGTTCAAAAGCAAACGTCACAACCTTGATAAAATAACACCATTGGCAATCTTTGACATTTTGACTCCAATAACTAGTCATCCAATGAGTCCTATTACACCCTCCAGTAGTGGCTGTTCGTTTACTCTAGGTCAGATCATTCATCACTTGGATTGTATTCTCACGTTGTCTGAAGAGGAATGTCAGTAACATCAATCATTTACTTAGAACCAATCCTTCACTTCACACACGGTTACACAGTTACTTGTATTCCTGCTGTTATTCTACTTTGGTATATTGATTTCAATGTTTTCATCATAGACAACATGTGTCGATAAAGGGCGGTTATCTCAACCGATAAAGGGCGGTTATCTCAACCGATAAAGGACGGTTATCTCAACCGTAATCATTTTATGTATGGAGTGTGAAGACATTTCAGATGACAGAAATGGCTTAACTAAAAGAGGCTATGTGTATGACTTACCATGTAATGCCACACATAGCTTTGTTAAAACACATTTTCTAGGGACGTCAAATTTAAGAAAATTTTGCATTAAGAACACACTCTGTCAACATTATTATTTTGTACCAACACAGGTATTGACTTACATGTGTCACAATTTGACAGCAATTAGTTTGACCATTCAACCGTGTTAAACCATTACCAGAAAACTACGTATCATTAATGATTTGTAACAATAAATGTTCCTAAATGCGTATGTTAGAGTATGTACAAATTTCATAAATTGACAATTTATGACACTTGATATATTCTTGCGCTGACATGTTTAAAAAGCGGACAGTTTATTCAACAAATCCCTCAACAAATGGTGATCTTTGGGAAATCTTCATTTTTCCATTGATGTTCAAAGGGAGAGCCAAAGCTCCAGGCATTATTATGAAGGGGTGTTCTTCCCATATATGTCAGGTTATTTATATCAGTTGGCAGAGGATTTTGGAGGCTTATGTAAGTGCCTTGTCTTTAAATCATTGCCATTGGTACAGCTGGGAAAGTGTCATCTTTTAATTTAAATACAAAATATTGCAAAATATCTACAAACATTTAAAGTAGTTTATCCTCAGACAAATTCTCTTCGTCACACAAATATTCTAAATAAGTGTTAATTCACTAGTCAGAAGCACATAAATATAAAACTCACGTTTCAGCCTACCGTTCACTTTGCGTGTTACTTTATTCTAGGATGTAACCCAGCTCAGAAACGAGACTTACTACCTTTATGTCAATTTGATCTAATACGTAAAATCAGAAAACCGAGAAGTGTATCTTTGCTGATGTCAGAAAAGGTAATCAAAAACAGAAATCGGTAATAGCTAAGCTTAGATAACATCAGATATAAAGTACAAACGGAGGTGTTGACATAATTACACCAATGTTCATCAGTCTATTCTGAACAAGACTTTTGAAAGGTTAATGACACATAATTCATCAGATTACTTATGATTAATTTCTACATTTCTCATTCACTGTAGTGATCCGAAGTGCCACAGCCAAGAAATTGGAATTGTATCAATTTCAAATATCGTAGATATTTCTAAATTTTTGATCTTACTTAACTTTAATTTTGTACGTGTAACTTCAGATTCTGTAAAGCACTAGAAGACAGCTGACCGAGACATTACAGGAAATATGAATATGACAAAGACACTGGCATTTATAAAGAAATTGAAAGAGGCAAGTATCATTCGGAAGTTACGTTACGAAAAAACTGTAGACAGAAAGACAAATGCTTGTTTATTGATTGCACTTGGTCTGTAACGGTAGATTTCTCTCGGTCGAGTTTGAATTACCAACAACCACAAGTCTGGATAACGAAAGGGGGTCAATTTGATCTATTCCTTGGGAAAGGGTACTGTTCAAAGTAAAAATCAAGAGAACCTTTCAACAACATGACAGAATCAGCACATGATACATACGATTCATACTTTTGTCCCTATTTCGAAAAGATGTGGATGATTATTTATCAACTTGTGTGGTGATACTGTTAGATGACGGACACAAAGAATGCCCTGATCACACCAATTCGTAGAACCAGTGAATCAAATGCATCTTTAATAGATTTAGCTCAAACTAAGTCAGATAAGACGTGGTCCTTTGAGCCAAATTTGGTACTATCAAGCTGTCTTTTATGAAGAAAGTCAAAATTAGTGACGTCATCAGTGAAGAGCAAACATTTTTGACACAGCTTGTGAACAGTTTGTCTGAAGATTATCCAATATACAACTGTGATGTCTCATTTGTTAAAAGAATAGTGGCACTTCATATGAATTGTATCTGGTATCTGAAGTGTGTTGAAAGTATTGTAAATTGTACTTATGAGGCTCATAGGGGAAAGAGGAGGATAACCTTAGCACTGTTGGTCCCTTGGTGTAAGCCTCTAATTACGTTTTTAGGTCTTTCTTGACATTTTGACTGAATGCAGAGCCAAGTTTAATGTTTAGATCACAGAAGCATTAACCTATTCCATTGTAACGTTTTTATGTTTTCTTATCAATAAACATGTAAATAATCCAAAAATAAAAATCAAACGTAACAAAAGTGTCACATTTAAGATGAAGAGAATTCATATATAGGTGGTCTTTTGATTGCATGTTCAGCATTTCAGTTTAAAAATTAAAATACTTCGATAAACCACAGAAATTATAGTGTATGAACTCTGTAAAAAGTTCTTTACATTTCGTTTTCAAACCATGATGAGAGCACATATTTTATCAATTCAAATGTTGATGAATCTCGTTAGCATTTCATGGAAACCTTGTTTTCATCATTGTGTTACCCTACAATATATCATACTATATATATAAAAGTCTGAACTTTAATTCAATACAAAATTTTAAAAAACAAAACATTTAAACAAATATTTTACGAGGATATGTGAATCAGTTATTCAGATATAAGACAAAGTAAGGAAACTTAGGTGATATTCAAAGCATTTCGTCCAGAATATCTCTTTCAATATTTACATTTGCTATATATGTGTCACGATATAGGTGATTACATACATCTTAATATGAACTTCTTAAATTATATCAAGACTAGTTAAAAGCAACGTAGGCACATGGGATAGACACTGATGGATTTGATTGTAGTTGAGTTGCCTTTCAGGACATCAAGCAATACCTGACTTGACGCTCAGCGAGTTCATTCACATCTATCAATACAGGCTGAATCCTAACGAGGACTATGTTGCAGGTTCACAGCCATCTTCTAGGTTAGCTCTTGATGTATTCCTGTGAGTCAATCGGTACTCCCAGGCTGTCTCTGCGGGAGAAAGTCAATACCTGCTGACAGTAGTTTGTATATATATGACTTTGAACTGCGAAGAGGTCGTATCGTGGACATATACTTCGAGCTTGACTGAGGTTCTCCAATCAATAAGGGTGATTTCACTTTTGATTATTGATTTCATTGAGTCAAAAAGAGACCATTTTTCATTGGTGATTGAAATATATTACATAATTATAATTCATTCATCACCGAGAAATATTGATTGACTAAATCGACATTTCACTGACAAGAGCGTATACCACACGGATACCAAAGGAAAATGAATCTGATGACATCACACAAAAAGCAGGATGTTTGGTATTTGGAAATGATGCTTCTATTTCATTTCTATGCATTGCTCAGTGAAAAGTGAAAAAAACCTCTAATATGATCTTTCGTTGAACATTGAACATTTGAGAGATTTCTTGGTTGGATTTTGATCGCAAATGTAAACTGATAGAAAACATTGCTATGTTACCTACATGTACACTCAGGGGCAAAAGAAACGATACCATATAAAATGCAAAAAGGTGAAGCTACGAGGTATAGTTACGACCGAAACAGGGTTATTTCATGTCTTCAAGAGCTAACTCAACTTAGTTTTTAATTTCAAAGGTATATACGCTGTTTTGGGACCCCTCGTGTATTTGAACAGTCATACATTTATAAGAATCATGTTTGAAATTGAGAGTACTTCTGCACAGCTGATGTAGTCGCATTTAATTTACAACAAAACTTTGTTTTGTACTCTTTTGGCAAGTTGGTATCGTTTTTTTTGCCCCTGAGTGTAGAACAATGCCACATAATCCAGATAACATTATGTGCGGTTGTGGTAAGCCTTTCTTGAGTATAAAATGGTTACACTTCTTCATCCCACATCTAACTTCAAGACAATGATTTAAGTATTGATTTTTTAGGGAACAAACCTTTTCAGGATAAAAGTTTCCTTTCCTTCTTATCATTCTCCTATTCTGTTAACATCATACATGTTGTGAAGTTATGTGTTGCAGAACACAAAAATCCGAAAACTTCTCAGAATGTGGTTTCTGAAGGTGTTGAATCCATATGATTCATTGAAAAAGTTCACAATTTCTAGGACTAGTTACAGAACAGTTCATGTCACACCATCCAATATCAATGATCCATGTACACCAGGTCAGATGCTCAGTTCATGCACCAATTGGATAGAATGTGTACTAACAAATTGTCGATTGGGGAGACATTCAATACCATCAATCGTCTGTGATATATGTGACAACTTCTCGCAGGTCGACAGTTCCCTGCCGGATGTATTGTACTCATTCTACTTTGATTTAGTTAATTAATTGTGTCGAACAGGGAACATTATTTGTTGAAGCTTGACGGTTATCTTATCATTTTGATTATAAGGGTTATCGAAGGAAAGGAGAACACTCGGATACGCAACACGTTACCGAAGTAGGTCAAAACCTGGCACTTCCGAACATTTGCTATCAAACATGGCACTCAGTCGTGAGTCAAACACTAATAATCAGCTTTAGAATTTCAAATTCTTAATGACATCTCAAATTATAAATCTATTTAAAGATTCACTAATACATGTATATCACTTATCGTGAACGCACCAAAGAGATATCATGTTTAGTTTCGGATGAGCATGCACTGTAAGAGTGTTGCGTATCGACGGTTTTATTTTGCACTGTCACTCGTTTAAATTTCTTACCATCGCTTGAATCATCTGTTTCGCAATTTTCGACGCGTATGGCTATTTTGTGATGATATGTCGACTATTTATGTGAACGTGTCGCTGCTTATGGAAGCGTTTCGATTTTACTTTGGTAGGCCTGAACTAAATACTTCCAGCAATAGATCACCCTATATAATTCAACCCATCAAAATCACAAAAAGAAACATTGTTACATTTGTAGTATACACTTTGAATTGATAAGAAAGAAAGAAATTTGAAAAGAGAAAAATTAAGCCACCAGAGATTGTTTACTTCACACTTTCTCTTTTAGACAGCAGATACTGCGAGCTAAGTGGCTAAATCTCCATGAAGTTTGGAAAGTACCCTTCTTATCGAGATTTTCAAAGTGAGTATCAAAGCTCGAGGCTTCAGCACAGTATATACTTAGAAGAAGGTAATCCTCCAATAGATGTCAAAGTACGCTATCACAGATCACATGATAGGATTTAGAAACTATTGCTTGTGTCATGTCTCATAAACGTGATGTGTTCATACATCAAAGCATTTATCTATGTATTTTTCTACACATATAACCACTGTCCTGAGCACTTGACAAAGATACAGGTGATCCACTAACATATTTAACAGGCCCTCAAAAAACTGTGTTTCTGTTGAAATCTACTTTCTTCTCAGAAGATCTCCTAAATAAGAGAACATGATTCAAACTAAACTAAAACATCGGCCTTCCTCTTCATATGTTTCTTAACGGTATTGAAAGACCTGATTGGTACAAAAGGCAGACAATCTTACAGGCCACATTGCTCAAATCTCACGAAAACGTTGATAAATTGAAACAGTGGTAACCATTTCAATGATAAATTTGTACTGAATACACAATTTTTGATTGTCAATTTCTTATATTGTCAATAGATTACACGTGTGTGGGATACTTTCAATTATGAAATGAGTTTTTACACTTAAACATTAGTTTGTTTTATACTCTTGTTTTGTATAAGATAAGCAAAGTTTACTGAAAAACAATACAAAATAAATGTGAATCGTGTATACAAAAAGTGCATTTGATAGACAAATTACACACAGCAGTGCCAAAACAAAACAAATTCAACAGGTTAATAGCCTAGGCACGTTTAAAAAATTCAGGAAGACAATGCTGGTTTTCATTGATTTCTGTAGGAATAGCCTCGTGCCTGGTCTGGATGTGAAGATTTCCCTGGGGCGTTTTGGAATTACCAACAAACGCCAAGTCTGGATCCTGAAAACAGGTCAATTTGATTTATTTATCTGAAGAGGGCACCGAAGCAAGAATCAAGGGAAGCAAACACCACACCATGTGAAAACATTGTGTTGGAATCTCATACGTTAATTCCTCTCACGAGAATTACTTTTTGTGACGATTTGTAAAGGAAAAAAGATGATTAATGATCAACTTGTGCACTGAAATCAAAGCAAAATAATTCAAAATAAATTTTCAATCAGTTTGACAGGAAAAAGGGCATTTTCTCAATCTTAAAAGAATTAATATGACAGAGATGAGTTAGTGTGACTAAGTATGTACAACATATCTATACAGTTCTCTAGAAAATAGAAATTATTGAATATCTGGAAGGATACGACCAACGGCCTTTGATGATAAGAAGAATCCGCTAGCCACTAACACAGCACCATATGAGAACTGCTCGTTAATTATTTGTTACCAATTTTGTAGTGGAAAGATATGACTGATGATTAACTTGTGTACCACAATCAAAGCAAACAACCAACAATGTTTCATCCATGGTATCACTGAATGTTCTTATGTTGTAACACTTAATCCATAAGACAATGATAATATGCATTAGTGTGGCTGTGTGATAAATCCATGTAGAACAGTTCGCCAGAGTATAAGAAATTGCCAGAACAAAAGGATTCGATCAGCGGCCTTTGAGTCAATGAATATATCTGAAACCTGTAACAGGAAGTGAACCTATGGAAATCTTTTTTTACTAAAACATCTCTGATTGGAATTCACTGTCTTTAAAAGCTTTATGGAAAACTGGTAAAATCTCTATTAGTCAGATGGGGTCATTTTTGTGAAATTCGGATTTTCTTAAATGTCGATTACAATCGTCCATGTAATCTTTGTAGGAAAAAAATCATCACAGCTACGTTGCCTTAAGGCAAAGGAACACATATGAATAAGATCTAAAGCTGTTGATCACTTATGAAAGATTTTGTAGAGCAAAATAGAAATTAGTGTTTTCGAAATATTGACCCCTGGTCACTTCAATGACCTGCCTAGCTATCTGCTAGGTATGACATACAAATATGTCAACGCAAACTGAATCTTAACTTATGCAGTGAAATTTCATCATTATCGGTTTCGTTTTCACAATGATAAGATGTCTCAAAGACGTTACAAATTACATTTAATTTGCACTAGAATACGAAGGTATGTGAACAAACTTAAGATACGCAGCTGTATGTAAGATGGACACATTTTGCTTACTTTGGAAAATGTATATTCTTTCTTTTCCCTTTTTCATGAACCGTTCAGTAGCTTTAGTGCTCTAGACTGAATTGCTATTTATGGACATTGACTCAAAAATAGAATATTGGACAGACTTTTTATTGAATATTAAAGTTTAAACAGAGACATGATAAGCAATGTTTGGTCAATGTTGGGACGTTTGGAAATATATCAACCATTACTTATGACTAACTGCTTCCGAAAAACAATGATCTACAATATGGACATAAGCCATTAGTGAACTAAAACATATTCCAATTTGTAGGTTACTAATTATCATATTAATAATTCTGTTTCATTTCAAAGTTTGGTTCCCTTTATATGATATCTTTAGGACCTACAATACAATCACTAAAGATTACTCAAGAACAACAAGTTCAATACCAACTGTTCGATGCTAGACATGTTCTCGATCGTAACTGCTCGGACATTGATTTCCCTTTAAACGTCAAGATTCACACACAAATCATTAAGAACAAGGGTCCAAGAAATTGTTTGCATCGTCCACGGAATGTGGTCTGACCATAATGAGTTGGTTCTGTATGTCTGAGTACAAGCGTACCATCAACACGCTGCTGTCATCTGAAAGTCATTGTCAGACGCCTACAGAGCCATCTTAAAAGAGGAATAACAATTTTATGGCATCCGGTGTCAGGGTACGAACGTTACGCTAGCTCCACTAATATGTTGATTAATAACAGATTAGTGGAGTTAACGTAACGTTCGTACCCTGAGACAGGATGATTTTATGGCTGCAGGACAGATACACAGAGAAGTTTTCCACACTTTGGCCAGGGCCGATCATTCTCTCCCCACAGAGCAGCTCAATGCGAGCGGGTACATGACTGAGCTGCCTCTGTGGGGAGAGAATGACAGCCGATTTGCTGAGTAACATTCCTCTGCGTCGAACATCCCTGTAGCCAGGCAATAATTCTTCATCGTTCATGTATGATGGGCGTCAAGAAGACATTTAGGTTTTACGTTTAAAACTTGTTAATAGTACATTCTACCCTATATCTACCGTAAATAATGTTCATGAAATGCATTCAGACGAGGGATAAAACGGTGTTTATAAAAGTATGCCAGAGCAGAACATAAATAACTCTTTCTCTGATATGAATGTATTTCGGGTGATAAATAAACTGCTGCAACTGTTATTGTTGTTTCCAGATACTACGAAAACACCAACAACTTTTGATTTACTTGAGCATTGGTAACATTTTATGAGCGATTCCTT
Organism: Steromphala cineraria; assembly: GCA_916613615.1. Taxonomy (NCBI): domain Eukaryota; kingdom Metazoa; phylum Mollusca; class Gastropoda; order Trochida; family Trochidae; genus Steromphala; species Steromphala cineraria. Next base: position 23,135,754 of record OU744725.1, read on the forward strand.
CAATTAGAGAAATTTTCAGAAGCGATTTGATATTTAACTGATATATTTTATTCCATAGAACTACTTTAGCAGCAATCGAGGGATTGTTCCAAGGACAAATATGCAAATTATTTTGCCATACCACCAAGTTAACGTTCTACATAGAATCTTTAATTTTGGCAATCCCGAAATCAGTTTCACAAACAATGCTAAAAGTAGATTAAATATGTTCTGTTACATTATCCATTGTCCAGAGCTTTTTCCATAACTTCATAACTTACGTTTTGACATTTCAAAGATGTTAAGTAATTTCAGAGACGTTATTAAAAATAACTTTCATGTAGTTCTATCATGTATCAATATTTTATCTTTATATATAATTGCATACAAGCAAGTGAATGCAGTAAGTATATCTAATATCAAACATGTCAGTGTAGGCAGTTATTAACTCTAATATCACACAAGCAGTTGAAGGCAGTTTGTATATCTAATATCACACAATAAAGTGAAGGCAGTAAGTATATCTAATATCAATCTTGTCAGTGAAGGCAGTTATTAACTCTAATATCACAAAAAGCAAGTGAAGGCAGTTATTAACTCTAATATCACAAAAAGCAAGTGAAGGCACTAAGTATATCTTATATCACATAAGCAATTGAAGGCAGTTAGTATATCAAATATCAAACATGTCAGTGAAGGCAGTTAGTATATCAAATATCAAACATGTCAGTGAAGGCAGTTATTATCTCTAATACCCATCCTGCTACATCAGCGTATATGTCTCCGCTAATGCTACAATGATAGGTTGTAGCATTAGCGGAGACATATACGCTGATGTAGCAGGATGTCTGATACCATACAAGCAAGTGAAGGCAGTTAGCATCCCGATATCAACAAGCCTGTCAAGGCAGTAAGTCTTTCATATATCACATAAGCAAGTGAAGGCATTAAGTATATCTGATATCAAACAAGCAAGTAAAGGTAGTTAGTATATCTAATATCACACAAGCAATGTGGCTTTGCTGACATTTGAGTCCTCATCTGAGAAATCGATCAATATTAAAGATTTTGTTGTTGAAAATATTTGAATTAATTTCAGGATTAATCTTGAATTTAGGTTCGGTGTTAATTGGAAAATCGAATAGGGATGTATGTGTGCCAACTGAGAGAACACCACTGTGTAGGTAAAAGCTAACTTACTTACAGCACATCAATATTGAGTACACCTCACGTAAACACTTTTCAGCCCAAATATGAACTACTACGTACATAGATCAAAGTTAATTTAAGATATAATGTTGAAAACTTTACATAGAACTCTGTGTCAAAAAGGTAAATATATGTACGTACAGTGTTGACTTGTAGTCTGGATGTCGTACAGTCGGAAGCGTACATAAAAGATTACGATCAAGCTTGTCTCTCCAACTTAAGGAGGTTGGATACCTTTGTTTATTAGCATCCGTACCGGTAAGATAGTGATAATGAAAGCTATATACTTTTGGGTTTATTGTGTGACAGAAAAATTTGAAAAAATTAATAGTGATTTATTTTTAAAAAAAAAACATCACTGTATTATAACTGTGTACATAAGTATTTGTTTAATGATTAAATATATTACGAATCAAACTTAAACACTAATGAGAAGATAATAAGATATGAAAATAATTATTATAAGAAAAGAGTTTATAAGATAATGAAAAGGGGTAATGGTAGGTAGGTAGGTAGGTAGGTAGGTGGAATTTAAGGGCGACGTTGGGTCAACAAATTACCTATAATGTTGACAATGAAGAGTTATCTCCCCTGGATGTTAAATTTCATTGATCAGGCAAGTTTGACTGTGAATATCTCTGTAATCCTCTGGAGACATGTTTTCCTTTGAATCTAATAAACTATATACTTTTCAAAAAAAAATTGTATGAGAAAAAGTGTTTTCATAAACGAATAAAAATTTTACACAAATCTTATTTTTAAAAATAGCTAATTTGTATATAATGGATTTTCGAATATTACTTTCAAGTTTATTTCAATTCTTCAATTACCTTATATAGAAACATAAAATATCCAATTATATTCAAATTCATTTAAATAGTGTCTTTTGAATTGTTTTATACATCATTAGGTACCCTAATTGAAGGGCACTTCTTTATTACATAATTAAATTAAAGACGTATTTTTCAACAAAATAAGACAAAACGTAGCTCTTTCTTAAAGGGGGAGTAGCACGTTTTTTGCTAATTTAATACTTTATATTTTTCACTGATAATTGTTAATTAATGCTAAATGTATTATTTTGACAGTGTCAAAAATCTCATTACACAAGCCAACCGTCAGAGGACAACATATGAAGATTCACATAAAATCCATTTTGTGTGAACACCTTTAATTCATCTTGTGTAAGAAAAAGGAATCGCATGGCTAAACTTTACGTTATGTATTTGAATTATTACTGCTCCGTTTAGTTTAAATACATTGTCTTTCAATTGGAACCGTCAAATTTCATTTAAACAATAAAAAGACAAAAATGTATCTTTATTGATAAAATTTATAATTACTGGTTAGTTAAGTTATAAAATCTTTAAACTGTGAATAGCCTTACCCTCGGTCTTCGGATGGTTAAATTTACAATGATCTAAAGTTTTATTATCATTATTACCAAATAAGAAACTTCATCATAACTAACTTGTTTTAGATCATCTCAGCAACACTCTCGACTATATCTAAGACGGTCGAATGACAAGTTCCTAAAATCGATAAAATTTTGCGCTGCTATCTTTTTGAGAAAACCTAATGTTCTTCAAACTATCACTTGATTATAGAGCTTTCACCAAATGAATTGAAGATCGTCGTTTCTTGTCCATGTTGCTATAGTAACTGTCAGAAAATACATTTTAACTAAATTGATTCTCTTCAAAAGAGTTCTTTATGGACGAAAAAACAAGAAATCCGAAGGGAAAAGCTTGTAACTACAATTTAATGTTCAGTTTCACTGAATTGGAATCATTTGATTAGAAACCTTTGAAACACAATTATTGTGGATAAGCATTTTCTTACGGATGACTTCCATTGACAAATGAAAACTTTCATTTTGGAAACAAAAAATATAATTGTAAAAAGAGGGATAAGTTTGATGATTTGCAGGTGCAGCTAAGTGTGAAGTCGAATAATTTGCTGACAAAGAAGTTGGATAACTTTGCCATGGCACCATAATCGATGTAACGGTAATCTTTTTGTATTGTACAAGAGACATAGCCCGAATATTGCTGCTGTTACCTCAGATGTCCTTATCAAATCATTGATTATCACTTTCTGTTTGTGATATGATATATCTGAACCTCATAATTATACCTTTTTCATGTGGACGCCTCTACTTGTGGCAATGGTTTTATGCATGATTAGATTGTCTCTTTATATGAACCTGGAATCTCTCATTCCAATTTAATCGATGTAGTAATATATATCTATTGACGGAAATAATCTAATTTGAAAATATATATATTTTTTTTTAAATGTTTTTATTCACTTCATTTGGATACAAATTGTAGGGATTGATTTGGATTTTGACATACATAAGAAGTGTTGTACATGTACATACATTTGGCATATTTGACAATCAAGCATGAGGGACTAACACAATATAGAAAAAGTAACATGGAGATCTTGTATAAGCATTATATCAGGAGCTAGTGTTCAATTCATTGCTAATAATCTTCCATTTTTTGTCAAAACAAAACGTATTCAGATTTTTCCTCGCGATAAAGTTTTCAATTTGAGCGACATCTTTTAAAATGTCTTTATAGATCTTGATATTTGGTTTGGACCCTTTGATGTTCATGACATAGATATGACGTTTTGCCAACAATATCATATGATTCAACAAGATGTTATTGGTGGCGCAGAATAATATATCGTGAGTTGAAAGTTCTGCAGTTGGGTTGAGGACTCTTTTGATAAGTTCAGTGAGTTCGGTCCAGAAGATTCTAACAGTTGGAAATTCAACGTATACATGATAAATATTCTCACTTGAACCACAAGATGGACAAATATCATTATCCACTAATTTCATTTTTAACAATTCCTTTTTAGTGTAGATTGCTCTATGAATAAATTTGAATTGGAATTCTAATAACTTTGTGTCTTTAGTTGATTGTCGATATTCTAAAAACATTGTTCTCCAATTGATATGGTCGTTAAGTTCGTTATCCCATTTGAGACACGCTTTTGGAAGATTGCATGCAGCATCAGTTAACTTATCGTAAAATAACCTTGAACCTTTAGAAGGTTTAACAACATCATTCCAAGGGGATTCTATTGAGATAAGTCTAACGGTGGATGGATCAACTGTTTGAATAACATGTCTCCATTGTTTTGGGATACTGAGGATGACTTGGTTCAGATCAAGTACTGTACCTTTAACATTATATTTTGTTTTTAGTTCCCCAAATGAACAAAAATCATTACCTTTGCAAATATCTTTAATATGAATTATTCCTTGTTTGAACCAATTGTTGATTATGAAATCTGGATTGGATAATTGGTGATTTAGCCAGAGAGGTTGCATACGTATTTCATTTATGCTGTCTTCATTCATATGATAGCACTTAACATATCTATGCCAGGCGTCCAGTGAATCTTTCCAAAATGGGTTCTCAACTTTATATCTATGATTGATATTCGCTCCTAACGTGAGAACGTGTTTTATTGGAAAACCAGCTAAGGAATAGCCACGTGGTTTAGAAACATATCTCTTTAAACAAGAAATCTTTAATGATTCAATAAACGTTTTGAGATCAACCATCCTGAGACCGCCATCTTCATATTTTCGCATTAAATGAATACGTTTTATTTTGTCCCTCTTTTCATTCCATATAAAGTTAAAGAATATTTATTCAAATTTGTAACAAAATCTTTCGGAGGGTTTGGAAGAGAAGTAAGAATATGAACTATAGTAGATAAAGCCAAAGTTTTAATGACCGTTATCTTCCCTATCAAAGTTAAATTTCGTTTCTTCCAGTTCGTCAGAATTCTTTTTATATTTTCCAGTCTTTTTTTGGTATGGATTACCCAGAGATTTTTCAAATCTGCATTAAGTTTTATCCCCTGTACATCGAAATCATCGTTATGCCAATCCAGTTTAAAGTCATTCGATAAATTCAGGTCACTGCCGGCCATTGCACCAAGCCAAACTGCTTTTGTTTTGTCCACATTTATCTTCAAACCAGACATCTTATAAAATGTCACAAGACTTTTCATAGCTTCATTGAGAGAGGCTTCCGAACCATCAAGAAATAATTCCGTATCGTCTGCATATTGACCAATGATATGCTCAATTTCATTCAGAACAATGCCTCTTATTTTTTTGTTATCTCTTATCATTATTCCTAATATCTCAGCAGCGAATAAAAACAGATATGGAGAGATTGGATCACCTTGCCTACAGCCCCTTTCATTATGAAAGAATGTTGATAAATGCCCGTTTTGAATAATACATGATGAAGCATTTGATATTAGTATGTTAACCCATTTTAGAATATTTTTCCCAAAGCCGAACTTTTCCAGAACCATCATGAGGAATTCCTTAGAAACCGTATCGAATGCCTTTTTGAAATCAATGAGGATTAATAAACCTTTTTTATTTTTCAGTTTAGTTTCGAAGACAATGTCATATAAAAGTCGAATATTTTCTGTAATGCAGCGGCCTGGGATGAAACCAGTTTGGTTTTCATGAATAAGGGTATCAAGGGTCGTTTTAAGTCTGTTTGTAATACATGAGCTTATGATCTTATATAATACATTAAGGAGAGAGATAGGACGCCAGTTTTTTTAAAAGTCTTCTGTCTTTGTCTGTTTTAGGAATACAAGTGATCACTCCTCTATTCATTGTCGTTGTCATATTTGAAAAATTCGACGGGGAATCCATCTAGCCCTGGACTTTTATTATTTTTCATTGATTTGACCATTTGTGAAATTTCTACAATACTAATCTCTCGTTCTAGTTGATCTGACTGATCCTTGTTTAAGCAAGGAGTTGTTATCTTTTCTAAAATAGCCTTACTCTCATTATCCATGCAGTCATTTGATTTATATAAGCGTTCGTAGAACCTCTTCTGCTCAGTAATGATTTCGTTCCCGTCGGTTATTTCGTTACCATCATCAGTAATTAGGGAATTGATTAGCTTATTTGTATAATTTCTATTAATTTCCAAATGACAAAAATAGTTTGTTGGTTTCTCGCCTTCCTCATACCATTGTATTCTATTACGTATTTGTATTCCTTTCATTTCTTCCTCTTTTATGTTCTCAAGTTTAAGTTTCTTTTTAGAAAGGTTAGAAAGAAGGGATTCGTCAACATTTTGAAAATCGTTTCTCAAATCATCCTCCAAAGCATTTATGTCTTCTTCCAATTCTTTACACTTTTCGTTTTTATTTTTCTTCAGGTATGAGGAATACGAGATAGATTTGCCTCTCACTTTCATCAGAAAGGTTTCTAAAAATTATGTATCATTGATAGTCAATTGTAAGTCTTCGTCTTTTGTATCTTTAACTTCGTTCTCTGTATATTTCGGATCTGCATATTCAAGCTTAGTATCAGTAAGTAAGTTAGTAACTAATGTTATATACTCCTCTCGTCTTAATAGTGACGTGTTAAACTTCCAGTAGCCACGGCCCTTTTCTTTATTTTTTTGTGTCGACAGAGATAACGTTATAGCAGAGTGGTCAGTTTTATATCCAGGAATAATTGTAACATCAGAACTGATATTAAAAAGGTCATCGGTGACTAAGAAAAAGTCAAGTCTAGCTTGTTGGCGAGGGTTTTTTTTCCACCAAGTAAATTGTCTGGAATTGGGATTTATCTCTCTCCATGCATCTATCAAGTTTAGACTTTCTGCTTTGTCGAGTACGACTCCACGAGCCTGGGGGTTATTAATATTTTTATAATTTTCTAAATCAATTGACGGGTCCATGACTAGATTCCAATCTCCACATATTGCTATTGAATCATTGCCTACATTTACAATTTTTGCAAACAAATCAGAGTAGAAAAGGGCGTTGACAATGTTTGGTCCATATAAATTGGTCAAGGTGAATCTTATACCATCAACAGTTATATCTAGAATAATATAATTTCCCTTCTCATCTTTAAGTACCTTATGTATTTCATGTTCAAAATTATTGTTAAGGAGGATGGCCACTCCTCTCGAGTTTGATTTAAAAGGAGAGATCACACAGTCTAATCCCCATTCATTTTTCATAGTATTTTCTTGTTCAACGGAAATATGGACATCTTGCAGACATATAATGGAGAATTTCTTTTTTCTGTATAAATGCATAACCTCCTTACGTTTCTTTTTATCTGCTAAGCCTCGGCAGTTAGCTGACACTATTTTGATTTTGCTATCTTTACCCATAAGTACATTGCAGAAACATAAGTTGGACTAAACGTAAAAAGAGATGTATCCAAAGTGAAGGTTTTTTGTTTAGATATAACAATAGAAAAGAAAGATAAAAACAAAGAAATATCCGTATCACCATGGATTCGATTTACAGTGGGTAAATGCCCCGCTATCCCCCATGAAGAAAGCAAAACAAACAGAAACATATTGTTGGATAAAAGAAGACACATCAAGTCTATGCAGTAATCATTGCAAGATAAAAAAAGCCTACCGTTTGGTTACACGCGAATGAAAACAATTTTTGTTTTATGGATCAAGAAAGAAGGAAAAGGAATATTACTTACAGTTCAGGAATCCTTTTAAACACATATAAATCCGAGTCCTTCGAATAACACAATATCACACGTGTTTCTAACCCTTCCAAGAAGAACGTGTTTCACGTGCGCGCGTTAGCGCGACGCACTCAATGCACCGGAAGATTTTGAAGCTAATTATAGAACACAGGGCATAGAGTGCAACTACTTATTTGTGTGATAGTGAATGATAATAAAGATAGGCTTAAAAAAAAGGAAACGGTTGGGTAAAGAAAAAAAAAATAGGAACAGTGGTTTCCTGATACTTCATATAAAGTTATGAGTTAATCTTTATAACTGTCACGAAATCAAAATAGTTTCAACTTTGACAGTCATTCCTGTGTGTAGGAGGAAAGCATCATTGAAGATGTAAACAACAACATTGTTACTGGTTATCTTGTCTGACCCAGGGAGATGCAGGATTCTTGGGGTCGCGTGTTTCCAGGATTACCTCAGTTGAGAGAACCCTGACCCGTGTCCAAACCCCGGTGGTCTGTCTTAAAGTGGCAGCCTGACGACTTAAAATCGCTCGTCTCTTCTTCAGGAGGGGAGGGAGATCCGTCTGGATGCTCATACCTGAGTTTCTCAGTAGTTTCCTGGCGTCGTATACAGCCTCTCGGTCAGCCATGTGTGAGAAACAGGCTATGATACTTCTGACGGCCTTGGGATTATTCTTCTTCTGGTACTCCGATACCGGGAGCCTGTGGACGATCTTAAAGAAGGTGTCATATGCCTGTTGCTCCGAAAACATAAGTTTGTTGATAAAAAACTCACGGAGTGTTCTTTCTGTATTTTCCTTAGGGTGTTCCGGAATGCCGTAGAATAACAGGTTTGGTTTCCTGTCGTGAATATCCTTAAGGATGAATTGTCGCTCCAGCAGGACACGTTTCTCGCGTTCGTCGGAGAGTTCACTCCTCAGTCTAGTTATCTCAGAGTCGTGATTAGCAATGCTGATTTCTATGGATCCCACTTTATTTGTTAAGTCCTGAAAGTCACCTTTCAACGAGTCAATTGAATTTTGTAACTCAAATTTAGATGAGTTTATTAGTTCCGCGAGCCTCTTTTCGGAAGCAAGGATTAGTTCGTCAATATTAGCAGGCTGAGCTGCCATGGTACGCGTAACACGTTGTGTCTCCGCCATAGTGAATAACTGACTGTCAAAGTTATGGAAATATACAGTCAAACTGTTCAAAAATATCTCCCAGAATTAACTAGGCGTTGTATGAAACAATTTCAGTATTTTCGTGTCATTAGGAAATAATTTTCATTAAGGATTACTTAGATCTTCCATGAGGGAAGCGGGAGCCAGCAAAACACGTCAGCACTCGACCATGCGCAACCGGAAGTTCATTTGAATATATTGATTGTTTTCTCATTAGAAGATTACTGCTGGAGTTGTTTATCCCAATAGTGATTAATGTAGATAAATAAGAAGCGCAACTGCATTTGTCACAAAAACATTGTAACGAACATTGGCACAGTTATTGCGTGTTATTGCGTATCTTATCTTCGTTAATTTAACTTACCTTCAATTTTCTTTTTAAACATTTGAAAGAGACACGTCAATGTAGATTTATATGGTTTACGACTTGTTATACGATCACGGATTAACACAATCATTCATGCATGTTCGCAATCTTCATAACCGACGAACCTAATAATATACATTCTCTCCCCACAGAGGCAGATCAAGTCATTTAATGTTGATACGGCCTCTGTTATATTACGCCGAGTTTGTGGGATAGGATGGGAGACGCCTGATTGGAGGCAATCAATATAAGTTATACCATTCAGAGGCGGGGTCCATGGGGAGATATCCGCCTCGAGCTTGGTGTTATGCGCCGAGCCGAAGGCGAGTTGCAGAGGCGAACATCTCCCCATTTACCCCGTCTCTGAATGGTATAACGATTTTATCCTGCCGAATGTTTAAACAAAACGCATATAATATGAAGATAAAGAGTTAGAACTGGGAAAGTCATTTTACTTTAGTTTGTTTAAAGCTACATATCGGTTGATCAAAAGTAACCAGCTTGATCATGTGTTCGAACATTTAGAGACGCTCAATCTGCACGATTTTTTCATGCTCTTTATGTGCCGGGGTATAAATGATTTATTTCCCCGCTCAAGTGGGTGATATCAGTATTTATTTAGGATCACGTGGACCAATCAGAGACCAAGATTCTTACATGAGGTAGGATAAAGTTAGTTGTGCAATCAGCGACGCTGTTCTTAAATCATTATTTTGGCTACTAAATGATGACAAAGGCATTGTGATATAAACCACCCTTTCCATGCGAGAAGCGTTTTTTTTATAAAGAAATTCAAATGGATCGTGGTGCAATTTTTTCCGCCAGGGGAAACTGCCGGAAGTCAGAGATTTCGACGCAATATAACAGAGGCTGTATTAACATTTCTTGACTTGATCTGCCTCTGTGGGGAGAGAATGAATATATAAGACAAAGTACTATTTGAACCTGACATAATGTCATCTCTTAATAACATGTTATTATTTGATACAGAGAATTGGTATTGAAGGTAAAGCGACCTTTGATTTTTTGTGGATTCACTTCACAGCATTCACTAACATTTATATCACATTAATATATCTCAAATATCAAAGCTATCATTCCGTTATCAAAATGTTCACGAAATAGGTATTATTTTATCCAAAGAAGAATAGGTCGACGTGTATTGAAATTTGATGTTATGGGCTGGTTTAATTTGATTTATAGATCAGATCATATATCAAATTTTTGTTGAAAATTATGTTGAAATAAACATATAACATTTTGAACAATATCATGAAAGTTGTTAAAATTATTGTGGTAAGCTATAAATAGGTTTCCAACAATAGCTTGCAGGAACTATATCTGCTGCTGGTTACTGAAGTGTATAGTTTATTTTTATTGATAGCTCTAAAGTTTTAGGACTGTTGATGACCCATGTTCACATTTTATCGAAACTATTTGCGCTTTTGCGTTTTTGCGCAAAACTATTTGCGCTCACAATGCACAAGGTGCAACATTAAAATGTCTTTGTAGAGAGTTCATTTTGTACGATGAATTATAGAGCTGAACGAAATGGTAGGTTTTGAAACTCGATTAAAATGTTTCAGATTTTTTGTAGATCTTGAGAATGCGTCATGAGCATGCACAAGTGGGTGGACACTAGCGCTATACAAATAGCCACCATCACCAACTCCACATAATGTTCAACATATTTCTTAACAAATCACTTCAGAAAACTGCGGCATTGTCGGTAGGTTCCAGTGCTGTATTCTAAGTTTTCGTGCCTGAATATTTTCTGATATCAACTCTGATATGTCTTCAGGTGTTCTTCCTCATAGAGTCTTATATTAGACTAGCATTTAGTTCCTTTACTGATTTTCATTATTTTGATTTTTTTATATAAAACGAATTAAAAAGGAGCCCTGAACAATGCTTAATCTGAGAAATCTATACTTGCCAATATTTTCTAGACTTTAGAAGGCTCCTTTATATTTTTTTTGCTTATGGTTCAGACTAAGCCATAGAATACAAGTCATTCACCTAAACACCTAAACAAGTTGCTTATATGTATTGTAAGCCAATAACCCATTGTGTTTTGGTTTGGTTCATAGCAGTAACGCTTTTATTTAGACAAAATCTGTTATGTTCATATGAAATCGATTTGAAATTAAAATCAAAAATTTAAAATAACAACGTCTGCCCCTTTTGATTTCTGTTATTGTTTATTTACGAAAGCTCTGACATCAATTAGATGTTTTCGAGAATCATTTCCGTGAACATCTGCTATCTTCAGCTGTCAATTGGAAATGATTTTCTGTGTAAAACATTAATGATATGATGTTGAGTGTAGATAGGGTATCTGGTTTTGCATTATTGTGCTCATATTCTTATTGACAAATGGTACTTATGTAACTCTGTTTGCAATGTCTTTCCATTTAGGTTTACACATACGTTAACATGTGTCACATATTTCACTGCCTAGCCTTTGTGAAAGTAAAAGATAGAATTCTGATATCGGAAGCGGTTGAGTCTTCAGTTCTTTGAAGAAACTATTCTGTGGATATTCTGGAAGATGACCTCAGCCAACAAGTTCTTTGCATTTTAGTGATATGTTTAAGTGCCACAGATGAACCACATAATGTCCTACTCAGGTCGTCTAGCGAGAGTTGACGTGCTTTAATGTCTTCATTCCGTGCCTGGGGTCTCTTGGGCAATGGAATAAAAACCAGAAATTGACCATAAAATTTAGGTTTATGTCTGAAGACGAATATGGTAAGGAACCTTCAGTGTTCAGTTATTTGACAATTTTTTATTTTTAGTCATCATATAAGGTAAAACATGTTTTAAAATTCACCGTAGAAAAAAACTTAATTATGATTATAACATCCCATAAATAAAATCACCATTAAGTGGTTAAATTCGCGTGCTGTTGATGTAGGACTGAGTTGAAGTTCTGGCAATGCTCCTTGAAGTATCTCTTATTGAACTTTACAGACAGGAATAGAACCATTCTTGTTGAATTCATTATTAAAACTCCTGTCAACAAGCTTCTGCTTTTTATGTCCTGGCCAACTTCGCGAATTGCTTCAAGGGCTAGATCAAGTGGCAAATTCAATGTCGGAATCCATCCAAACATTGTCCTGAAATGTATCTGTACAAATTGGAGTTATCCCCCACATTGCCATGTTTTCACGTGCCATTATGCCACCATATATATATAATCATAACAAGTGACCCTGTCCGGTATAGTTACAATGTTTTAAGAAAATTAAACATCTTGGTAGCTTGGTAAGCAATGTGTAAGCACTTTTTCAATTACGAGGGAAACAAAAACGGGAAAAGTCGCCATAACTTTTATTCCAAAAAACATGTTTTTCTGTTACTTTTTGTTATTCCAGCCTAGTAAGGGGTTACAAATGAATATTTAATTTCTTCTTTGCTGGTTTTGGAGACACCAGAAACAATAGAGTACATTATAGTGTTATGTTTTTATTTCATGAGACACGCGCAATCATCTTGCATTGTCTTCCAGATCTCTAGATTTCTTATACATTCTGCCCCTTATTATTATTGCCTACAAGCAGTAGTATAACATTCGTTCTTATTAGTTTTATTTTTGCATCTTTCTGTTTGGAACTGCAATCATTATAAACGTTTCCATTGATACATGTGATCACACAACTCTGACATTCAAGAAGATTAAACATAGTAACAGGAGAAATTAGCCCCTGAAGAACTACTGTCTGTTGCCCAAATGACATTACTATGGAAAACATCGAGTGTAATTGAAATTGAAAACCAATCAATCAATGAATCTCTGTTGAGGTAATTGTCTGGGTTAGGTTTCAGCAAATGAGTCCATACAATCATGGGGGAAAAGTTTGTATTTCTTTTTTTATGCAAAGCTACATGTATAAAATGATCTTCGTGTGTTTTATTATTCAAACCAAAGTCATCAACTCCAAATCTTATATAATGTAAAATAAGGGGGATGTACAATATTTTAAAGAGACAGTTCAAAATATCAACTTGTGAATCCAATAATTTACATTTATTATATTTTTGGTGCTACACTGACTTGATAAAATCAATCAATGTACGCCTTCAGTATGCTATTTTGAAAAATTATTTCTTCATTTTGGATCTTTTCAAATCTTCATACAAACCTAAATGTCATAATGTGTTGAGATAAATGTCATGAAGTTATTAATCAATAAGATTTTATATTTTATCATTTGTCAACCTCTCATATCTTTAACAAAATATTGCACACAGTTTCACATATCATACACATTATTACCAATCCTTTTTAATCAGCTTTATTCAAACGATCGTGCCCTAAAGCAATTTAAATGCTGTCAACTACTTCCATTAGTTGAAATAAACAGACGGCAAATCTCCTTAAAGACTTCTACTCAACCAATAATGGCTTGACCCTCTCTACCACTGAGAGCACCGACCACATCAATTATTAAAACATTCAAGTGATGTCCTTGTTGACCGTTACAATCCTTTGAACTCAAATGTTATCCACATTTGAGAGCATCGGAGAGCTATGACTTTAAAATAATGCTTCTTTAACTGTCAGAAACTGAGCGACAGAATAAATAGTATTCAATAGTGAGAACCTATCACTGAAAATGAGTCTCAGATAGTTGAAGTTTTGGAGTCTATAATCATTGAATAGAAAATATAAGGAAAATTGTAATGAATTGAAAAGAAGTAAGACTGAGATCTTATAACTTTTCTTAATCATGATATTCACCTTGAATAAATTAAATTTTTCCTACAAATGATGATGTTGTAACCTGATACAACTAACAAGACGAGATCAAAGTGGTCGCTTATTTAAAATTTAAAGCTTTGGTATAGGAAAAGAACAGCAAGACTTTGATGTGTCAAATGTTACTTCTGTTTCATTGTTAAAGAAAACAGCTATAGCCGTAATGTATATCATTACACACATTACGATCTTTGCTTTGTTAGATAAAAATCTACAGCTGAAATGATAATTTAATGTGCGGTCTTAGATCATGGGTTGACACTTTCTGATAACATTATAAACATATAAAAAAACACTTAAAGACATAGTTGTTTTCTCATTTCTCATTCGAATTGGACCTTCAGAATCCAAGACTCGTACTAACAGTATTATTGTTAATAAAGTAACTCAATCCATTGCAGTTTCCATGAAGGACCCTGATTCTTGTCTGTCATATATTGTATATATTGTGTATATTCGAGGCCAAAACATAAAAACATATTACTTTTACAGTATACATTTAACACCCTCTCTTTAATCCTTAATGTTTCCGTATCATTAATATTATATAATAGGAATAAAAGGCTCGCATAATACACATTTTATTCCTATTATATGATATTAATGATACGGAAACACACTCTGTCAATAATCTCTATATCTTTGTACAGGTTGTGTCAAGACGCAATGTCCCCATAAAATAGTAATTATGAGTCAAAGTAGAAGTTAAAAAGAAAAAGAAATTCTTTGATGTTGTTTTTTTCTAGCTTGATATATTTATTTTATATTTTATAAAATGAAATAAAGAATATTCTTATATATGCCTTTCACATATCAGTAAAAACTATTATCTAATACAACTTAGTGATTTGAAAACAACATTTGGTGACAAATACATAAAAAAATAATATTTACCACAACTTTATGTTTCACAATTCATTTGTTATCTAGATTTACGTTTTATTATTATCCTATTGCCAATATGTTTTGGTTCAGAAAATGTCATAAACTTCGAATAAAACAAAATGATATTTCTGGATCAAAAGAAATTTTGAAATTAGATATCTTTTAAGATAGAGAGACTCCTTGAAAAATAGCTACGGCATTTCCCAAGATGCACTGCTGCAAGTGCGAGACCATGGCTATTTGATAAGGACGCCTTCATAATGAGGAATATAATTACGTTAGCTTATTAAACAGAGCACATAAATTCCAGCTCTTAATGAAAGGGAGTCTGCCTTTATGGAAGACGTTTCAGTTTAACAAGATCTGACATCGCAGTGCGCATGGGCACTGGTGTCGCTTATAGGTGACATAATCCCAAGTCTCCCGAGGATGGATCGGATCAGTGTTTGACGGGCAACGACTGCGCCTGCGTCGTCTGAGGTCAGAGGTTAAGCCCAATCAGCTTCTATAGGATAATATGATTATATCAACTGTGCTAGATGCAGCTGGGTTTGCCGAGGAGATTACAATGCTGAAGGGATTTGCTTTTGATGTTGAAGTAGCATTCCTCTTGTCTTGTAATGAGAGAAGACTTAATAAGATTTTCGAAAACATGGTCCTGTATCCTGATAATTTGCGCCTGTTGTTATAAATCTGCATATACTATCCAAGATTTACTGTTATAAATACATCTTGTTTACAGTTATGTATCCCCAAATTTGATTGTGAAAGGCAAAGGAAAAGTTGATCAGAAATCTAGACTAAGGTCACACATTTAACTTTTGGAAGCTTCTGTGTGGCAATCTAACCATCTATGACAAGAGACCTGAATATATTGTCCGTCTTAAAAATGACTTTTAGTACGAGAAGACATTAAAGCATGGACATATTTCCCTTATTTCGTAAATGCAAAGAGGCAATATATATGGCATCTAGTTTACGTCAGGCAATATGAGATTCAAAATGCACATTATGCATGAAGTAACATTCTTTTCCTCAACTAAATACAAAATACATTTTTTTATTTTAATATCTCATTGTGTAAAAGAATTGTTTATCAAGATTGGCAAAACTCCATACCATTGACATAAAGAGTTGAGTTCATCGAAACAAGGAAATAAAAGGAGAGCTATTAAAATGATCCAACCCTCAAACGTTTCAAGTGCTTTGATATGTTTGAACTTCTTTCCCTATCACGTTTAATGTGTAAACATTAAGAACAATGTAGTACTATCATAAACTTGAGACGGTTCCTCACACGACCAACAGATATCAAGTGGGATATTCCTATAACCGGATGTAGGTCTCTCGAAAAGTTGAATGGGTCATGTGAGAGGAATTTTTATGCCCCCGCCCCCGAATCGGAGATTCCGGGGGTATATTGTTTTTCACCTGTCCGTCTGTCTGTCCGTCTGTCCGTCTGTCCGTCTGTCCGTTTGTCCACAAAAACTTTAACCTTGGTCATAACTTTTGATTGGTCAGAGCTAGGTCTTTGATACTTGACATATGCATCCGGGGGCATTCGTGTTTCACAAACACATCTTGTTCTATCTGTGATAAGACACACATGCAATGTTTGAGAATATTCTTGACTTATATGTGATATAACCAATAATATCACGTCAGTTCAGGGCGTTTCAATTCACGTGGGGAATACATGTTAGATACAATTTGTCCTTGAATTTCCCTGTTTGAAAAATAAAAATTGTAAACCATGTCTTCAGTATTGCCATAAGTAGAACGAAAAATGGAAGTGATTGATTTTGATATAAACCAAAATCATCTCGTCAAATAAGTATTCCTCAATAAGATAACATAATGGTCATTTGAATTTTGAGTGCCCGACATGGTATTAAGAGACATTGAAGCACTTGATCAATAAAAGGACAAATCAATGAATTTTAAGGTATCAGTATTAAGCAGGCTTACTTTAATGGCAAGTTCTCGATGGTGTCGACTCGTATGTAAGATTTAAGTCAGCTACCTTTCATCCTTAGTTTTTTTTAATTCAGGTCCGGTATTACCTGAATATTTGCATGCGTCGCAATTGTAAATTAATATAAGTTTGATCTTGCTAAAGAAAACCTGTTGCTTAGTATTTATAACTATTGGTTAATTACATAACTATAATTGAGAACATACATTCCAGCGTTATGTAAAAAAATCGAGAGTATGTTTCTATACACAATGTTTCAAAACGTATGTTTTCTCCTTACTGTTTACCTTACCTTAGTTTCTTAACAATCATAACTTGCAAGGGAGTTCCATTGTTGAATTCTTTAACAAAACAAATACCAATGAAGATCACTTATAGTTGTCTGATTTTCTTAAGTGTGTTTCAAGAAGAAATGATACAATCTCCCTCAAAATGACTGTTTGAATATCATGCGGCTTTTTTAATACATAAACAGGAAATGATATTTCTTTATGCAAGTATGAAAAGAATTTGTTTAGAAAAAAAACCCATTGATAAGTGTTAAAGGGGCAGTAGCACGTTTTTTGATAATTTGATATTTTATATTTGTACACTGATAATTGTAAGTTAATTCTAAATGTATTATTTTGACAGTGTCAAAAATCTCATTACACAAGCCAATCATCCATAGTCAGAGGACAAAGTATGAAGATTCACATAAAATCCATTGGCAGCCATTTTGTGTGAACACCTTTAATTCATTTTGTGTAAGAAAAGGAATCGCAGGTCTAAACTTTACGTTATATATTTGAATTATTACTACTCCTTTTAGTTAAAATACATTGTCTATATCTAACGTTTTTCTATTTAAAACATGCTTTAATTTCCTTAGGGAACTAATCAACCTTGCAGTAACCTTTAATATGTTGTCAATATGGTAAGACCATTTGCCGTCAAAAGAGAATGTTAGTCTAAGATGCTTGTGATTTTTTAACTTGTTTAATCAATTTATTCTCAAAAACTAATTCCATGTTGTTGATTTCCATTTTTAGTGTGAATATTACAGACTCGGTTTTGTCAGGGTTATATGAGATATGCCAATTGTTTGCCAAAGTATTACGTTTTCGAAGATATTTGTTCATGTCGGCTTCCAATATATCACACTCTCTGAATTTTAAACCAAGTGATGTGTCATCAGCAAACAGTCATGTCACACAATCAAGTTTATCGGCAACATCATTCACATAAACAATAAAAAAGGGCCAAGCACTGACCCTTGTGGGACACCGGCGTCTATTGTTTGAGGCTTGGATAAGGCTTCATTTTTTAAGGTTGTACTACAGACCTAGACCTTGATTTGTTGTGAAGTTAACAAATATGAGGCCAACAAACTCCGAATTCATTTTATGATTAATTTAGAAAAATATCTCCCCCTTAACTAACCGTAGGTTAAGGTCAACAAGACACCAGTAAATATACAAATGAATACTGTTTTAATCTTGTCGTGTTGCGAATATAATACCGACAACGTTGCAACTGCTGAATAACCTTTAGAATCCATATAATTGCACTTGTTCTCTATTCAAAAGTTGTCATCTTCTCTAACCTAATCAGACACTCATTTCTCAAGGTTCCTGTGGCGGTTTAGGTTTATTCATCATTTATATATTTATTATTGAGGGCAAAGTAAATTAACTTTGTAGAATTAGATGCAATCAAGAGGCATCTTCTTTAGGTCAACAGGGGATCTGGCTTGGAGGCTTTTTGCGTTCTCAATTAGTCGTTGAGAGAATGTGATGGTTGCTATGCCGAGACAGTGGTGCATGCATTATACACAACTCGTTACCCTTGTAATAGAGGAACATTTTATGCGATAAAAGAAAACAAGATATATAGTTTTGAGTTTTGCTTCAAAAGTAAGTTTGCCTGAGAACTATGAAGATCTCCTTCAGTGACTCAATATACAAATGTGCTATTTTTCATCTTAGCTGTGTATGATTGTGTACTTTGTTTGGAAATATTTCTTATTTCTTGTTAGTAGTAAACACTTTTATTGTATCATAATAATGGCGTTTTTTTAGACAACAACCTGAGTAAGCGTTTTTTTGTAATTTTCGATTGGCCAACACTCAGGTTAAAAATCTTTTTTTTTTAAAACGCAAAAGTTTTCCCTTTACATCACTTGTTCTCATCTATATTTCAGGTTGTTGTCTTCCTGAATTACCATAAATCAATGTAACTGTTAAGGAACATTGAAGAAGACGTGTATCATTGATTTTCCGATTTTATCGTGAGAATATTTTGTATATGTCCAATATCCAGTGAAAGCATAGAAGATCTGTGACGGAAATGCAAATGGAGAGAACATCGGTATAAGATTCATTTGTTGTGTAAAGGCCAATCACAATAATAAAGAAAGTCGATGTGTCATGCTAAAGACCGTAAAACGTGCAATATGAAAGTCTGATTTTCAAAGCATTTGATTGAGACAGATGGAAATAAGACTAAGTATGGTGTTTTGTTAGATTTAGATCTTTTTAGATCAAATTAATCCCTGGTGTTCTCATAAGGTTTGATTTGAGTGCCTGAATATTGCTTCTTCCTGAAAACGTCATCTCAAATTGTGATTATAAAAATAACACAACTGGACTTTTTCTTGGATAGCTTGTAAGAGCAGATGATCACCGAATTTACTCTGGAACATCTGAATGTTATTCCTTGTACCATGGTTCAAGGATATGACACAAGACACCTTGCAATTACGGATGATGGATTAACACGAAGCCCAGGATGCAAGGACAGTTGGTCTGATAGGTTAAACAGGTCAATCGATTTAACCTGAACATGGCAGACATTGTTTGAAAGTGAAACAGAAGATAACTAAACATGCAAGTCACACATGTATGGAGCATGTGATATGAGTAAAACATTAAATGCATGATAGTTTTGTGTTACTTTGTCAATTTTAATATAAAACTTTGTTTTGCACATTGTTTTGTTCCCATATGTTCACATATTCATTATTATTTTTGATACTTGTATTTCATTTTCACCTTGAGGAAATGATATCATCATCATTTGTTACCAGTCAAGATAACATACATGTATCAGAGAACTTTACCATTAAGGCTACAGGAGATGTGATTTACCGTTTTAAACTTTGCCAACATAAGATTTATTCAAAAGATTGAAAAGAAATGAAACTCCCCCTTCCCGGTTTTTAGATTTTAGTAACATGTCAACTTATTGTGCATAACCTGTTATCGTTTATTATTGTCACAAACTGACGATTTAGTTTAAAATGTGTCTTTTGTTAGATAAAAAATTATCAATTTGTAAAGAAACGTGCCCTCGATGTCAAGTTATGTTACGCATTTGGAATTATTAGCTCTTAAATAGTTTTAAACAATAAAACAAGAACAACAGTTCTCGATATCAATCTCAAATGAGGGACATTTTATGTTAAAACGTCTTTGTGATGAAACTCGAGTTCTAGTTACATCTCAGCGTGTGGCTATTGTGTTGTTTTGACGAGTAACTAACGTGAGAGGATGCTATTTGTGTGTTTTCAGTTATACTCCTTGAGAGAAGCATTGCATGACACGGGGTTGAAACTTCATATTACACATCTAGGAATAACTTCTAAACTGCCTATTAGAAACTTAACATAATCCAATCTTAATTCGAATCCGAAGTCATGAGTTATTTCATCCACAGAAGTGCATATAAAGACCTGAGAAATCAGCCGATTCTAACAACAAGTTTGCTGTTTAATGTTAATTGTCGATGGAAGATTTTTTTCTGATATACAAAGGATAGCAGTTTGGTAACTGAATGTACAAACCGCCATGAAGATACAAAATAACTTTAATAACAGTTTGGAGAAAATTATATTTTAAAATTGTTCATTGTTACTTCAAGGCCTAACAATTAAAATCCCCTTTGTGAAATTTTTGTTTCCTCGCTGGTTAATATATTGAGAAGCTACAAGACGGAACAAGTATTTTATCGGATGTCCTACTTTGTGTAAAATGAGCTATTGTATAACGTTAGCTGAAAAGAATGCCTTGAAAATTGTTTAAAGAAAGTAACCCTTGAAACCACATGCACCAAAGTATCAAACTGTTAAATAGAGGGCATGTTAAAGGAAAAACTTTAAAAAAGCAATTATTATATAATGAATATTGGAGAAGGACATTTGCTCTCTTATGAAAGATATATAATATAAAGCTTATGAGGGCACTTTGAAGGCACGTAACCATCTGTCAGGACACGAAAGGTTTTTAGGTCATATTCTTTTGGTGAAAAGCCGACGATAGTTGATAGCCCTAGAATGTTTGTGAGGTATAACTTCAGAACCTATTGCTAATTTCAATAAAAAAGAAAAGGAAGTATCATCTGAAAACGTTTGCAATTAAGAAACCAAATTTACACATAGTTTATCCAAGAATACAAATATTGTTTCCCATACACGTAGAAGAAAATATAGATATCAAGTATATCACTGTTAAAGACATGTACAATGTAAGTGTATTTCGAATTTCATAAAAAAAAAAAATATACCTTTTCTGAATGATAATTGACATTCTGATATATCAACCGTTTCGAATAGAATTAATTTGACAAAATCAGGTTCTCATAGCGTTGTTGCTTTATGTTTGAATGGCACTAGCTTAGTTTGTTGTAAAGTTATTGGAATATTTGACTCAAGACTTAATCATAATTTTATTGATGTAACCGAGTATCCCTTTCGTTACCCTTCTCTAAATGTGCCATTTTTGATGTCCTGATATTTGGATATCTTTGATGAGTCAGTTTGCAAAGGAAAATTTATTGAATTAATCCCTTTCTGGATTCTCGAGTCAATTTCCAACTGTTTAATTTAAATAAGTTACACATAACAATGTGTACACGTGTGTCATATTCTTTGCAGATCAAAGTTGAAATGATCAGTGTGGTACAATGACTCATACTATCAGCTTCTGGTCACAAGCCCGGATTCTTATTAATGATTCTTAAAATGATCTAATGGAAGAGACTTTGACTGTTTGATATAGGAATCGGCATAAATGTATTATCTGAAGAAAAAGTTGACCGCAATTTTTTATTGTATAATTTATTACAATAAAAAATAGGGGGTTCATTTCAGAATGTCTTCAGATTTACTATCCATCACTAATCATACCATAAAAGTCAAATAGTTAAATCTTAAAATACTCATGGAAACATAACATATTGCAGAATAATACTCAAGAATTTCAATTATTCTTTCCCTGTCTCTAGTAAAGTTATCTCTGAGCAGTACGCGTAGTGATCAAGGGAGACAAATGGATATTCCAATCATTGCCAATCGAATGGTCAACTTGTTTGATCAACTACGTATTAACTGAACAATATCTTCAAAGGATGTTCTTGCCCTATCAAGATATTTCAATCTGACTCTAACAACAGATCAACTAACCAACCCTAGCCTATTGGTCCAATGAAACCGTGATTGTTCTATATTTACTCATGTCTCACATCAAACTGTTCCTTTGAAGTATGTGTCTTCACTGACACTCGTTTATCAATTTATGAAACAAACATTTGGAATGCGAATATGTCAGACGTTCAAAAGAAGATTATTGCTAGCCAGTCTTTTTTCTTTGACTTGAGCAAAAACGGCAAGTGATAATTAGCATCAATATACCATCTGGGCAGTAGCACAAAGCATACCTCTCCATCGATAAGCTGATTTCATTTATCCAAACCGCCAATATGCAATTCGTGTCATATATTGAGTGCTTTTGCTGCTTTGTATAACTGTCTTGAGAAAAGTGAGCTTAAGGTCCTAAATTATACTGTCTAAAGTCGAGCACTTATTTCAAAAGTTCTATTTTAACATCAATATACCCGGTATTTTAACGTCTTCTCAGAATGTTAGAGGACGAGTGCGTCCTTATGGTACTACATGATGAGGTACTACAGACATGAAGCGAACAGACAACCTGCTTATTGCGTTTAAGATTCATTTCGAAAGTTTTTTTCTCTGACATAAAAGGAAAACAGGATCTGCAGACAAATACCCACTTTTGGTTTCCCAAAGACTTTACATTTTCCCGATTTGTATTATGTTACTGATGTAATGTAACAGCATTTCATCTTTTTACTACCCTTTAGGATTACTATACTTGCACCTCCTCTCTTTTCTATTCCCCAGTAGTCGTCTTGCCTAACCTATCAGACACTCATTTGACTTCCACAAAGACCTTGTGGCAGTTTATGTTCATTCATTATTTATTGATGGCAAATTAGATTTGTTTGTGTAAATAGATGTAATCAAGAGCTACATGTATGTTCTAATTGTGAACAAGGGATATTGCTTAAATGGTTTTCGTCTTTTTCATACTTTGGACAGCAAATGGAAACTGATGTTTGCTAAATCTACACTTGGTTAGCTCAAGACGTTTGTGTTAGACAGAATAACGAACAAAGGCAGACAACGTATTGGCCTGATAAAAGAGTTTTGTTTAAGGGACAACATTTCTATATCTCCATTTTCCTTTCCATATCAAATGTTGAAAGTAGTAAGGATGCAAGTGTTATGTACTATTAAGAACAGAAGCATATCTTAAACATTTTAAAGTTTCAAACACTTTTGATCTCTTTTCAAGAAAAATGATCGTAATATTGTTTCTAATTTACAAACAAAATCTCAGAAAGTTATATATATATTTAACAAATGATGTTGGTCAAATCGGCTTCATTGACTCACAGGGTTTTTAGCAGTTTTCTAAATAAAATAACATGGTTTACTGTACCTTATATACATGTAGTATGACCTTATAAATTTGTATTTCATCTACAATTTAACATTAGTATGTCTCATGTAGTTTCAAGTAATTGACTTAAATTTAATATAAATCTTAAAGCGACTATTGATACCATTTGAACTTTGTCTGGTGAAAACACATCAGATCAGATCCCTTTGTTGTTTGACAATATATATAGTTAATTTGATGTGTCTGACAAAGTAAATCAGCACAGAAACTTCCACTTACCTCTAATTGCTGTTCTTTGATAGATACACCGGTACACAGACAGACAGGCCCTGAACTTACTGTCTATTCTATTTGAGTCTACAATAGATTTCAGATTTTTAGCCAAAGGTTTCCAGTCTCGATATCAGCTAATTAAAGCTGAGGTTAAATATTTAATGAAAGGCGGGATTTCTTTTAAAAAACACTAAACGACAAAAAGAACAATAAAACATTGTCTGCTGTAAAGGTCAAATAAGAATTACTTCTGCATTAAATGAAATATTTCCTAAATATATCCAACATAAGATGAAATGGACACTGTTGTTATGGTAACGCTCGAAACAAACAAAACACTAGAAGAATATAGACACATGGGTGCATGTTCATGAAGCAAAAGATGTATTTCGTTCACTAGAGTTTGAATATGCACATCAGACATTTGTTACAGTAAACGTTTTCTAAATAAGTTAATAACAAACTGCAGAAAATTTACACTTTGTTCTCTGACACACAAGAAATCAAACTTCTGATTTAGTGAGTACATGGAGCATGGACTTACAACGGGAAAATCGGAACCTGTATTATTGAATTAAGTTAATGCATCTGTTCAGAATGACAATCAAAGAGGATCTTATAATGAAACAACATTGCACATGAAGGCAATAAATCAAAAGAGAATTAATGAAATAGATAATTAATTTTTTAAATCTGATTTTGCTTAAAAAAGCAACATTATTAAATCTAGTCACACATTTGCTCTCATCTTGCTTGATAACAATCGACATGATAAGGTCAAAGAGAAAATACATTATGATGTCCTGAAACATTGTTTCTAGAATTCATGTCATTTAACTTAATTGTTGTCTCCATTATATATTTGATCAAAAGCGTTGACTTTCTGTTTTTATTCCCAATCAATAAAGAATCCCTTTGATGAATTTACCACGAAACCTTTCTGTCTGTCAAAACAATGATGCTCACTTTTCCCTCTTGAAGTTCAACTTGATTGACATTATTAAGTGTTCAAAGTCTTAATTTCTATGGGATCTCTGTGAGCCAAAAATATTATCTGTCTGTTAAATACAAAAAGTTTATGAATTGATGCATTTTAAAAATGTATTCAAGCCTTTTCAACTAAAACAGAACATATTAGATATGACTTTTTGATGCATGAGAAAACATGGAAAGTAATGTATTTCTTCTTTTATTTTAATTGGCAAAGACATTTCTACAGTTTTAATCCATTTCCAACCTACTAATGCCATGTATGTTACCTTGGGAAGACTTCTCAGGATGTTGGTGATTTATACCTGACAAATGTCAGATATGATTTAACACATTTACAAGTTATTTGCTTAGGACAATCTATTTTCAAATATTTGAACCGAGTTTTCGTCTCATGAAATGAATTGTATTTAACAGAATACATTCTAAAAGCATAGCTGGAAGAATAAAGCATCCATCATCTCGTGCCATCTCTGCCTTAAAGAAAAACATTACATGTGCTTAAGTGATTTTGCCAATAAATGTCGACATGATCAGTAGATATAGAGACCTTGATTATGTTCGTCAGATTAACTGGTTTCCTCTTTGTTGCCAACAATTGGAAAAATTGATATCCCTTCCTTGTGTTTTAGTTCTTTCAGGTCAGAGGCTGTACACTCATTCATTAACCTACACAAACTACCAACACAGTTTTCAATCCTCATTGAAATTGTTCCTCTTCAACTCAAACCTTGTACATGAACAAACTACAAGTATATTTTGTACATGACCTTCTCATATGATTTGACCTAAACAAGTCTAATTACTGCTCAACAGGGAATGAATAATAGATTATTTTGACAGATTAAAGAGCCCCTGAGATATATCAATATTCAAGATGATTACTTTTGCAATTGGCAACCAAAATGTAATTACTCAATAGACTATCTACGCAAAGTATTAATACTTCAGCATGATCATGATCATCGAGTTCTTGGTTCCTTAATATACTGGCATGTGTTCTAAATAAGCATAAATCCCATATCATTATATGAAACATTTTGAACCAAATGGGACAGTCATATCGGGAAACCTTCTTTGTTAAAGGGGCAGTAGCATGTGTTTAGGCAGAATATTAGGTGATGTTAGGAAAATAAAAAGTAATGGTTCCAATTGAAAGACAATGTATTTAAACTAAATGGAGCAGTAATAATTCAAATATATAACGTAAAGTTTAGAAATGCGATTCCTTTTCCTTACACAAAATGAATTAAAGGTGTTCACACAAAATGGTCGCCAATAGATTTTATGTGAATCTTCATGCTTTGTCCTCTGACTATGGTTGATTGGCTTGTGATGTGAGATTTTTGACACTATCAAAATAATACAGTTAGCATTAACTTACAATTATCAGTGAACACTTTGAAATATAAAATTATCCAAAAAGTGCTACTGCCCCTTTAAGCGCAAAATATCACTTTTTCATTGTTGATGTCTCATGATAGTCAATCGTTAAACTTTACTGTTTGCCTATAGGATATTCTATGTAAGTTGATTTTTCGACTACAGTAATACACAGTGTACTATATTCGTGTCCATGACATACTATGTTAATAACACTCGTACACCCCTTGTCTCGCTCGGGAAATGCTACAATGAAGACACCCATGACATATCTGAGTTCTTCAATATAGTGTCAAGAGATGTATTGTATTGTTCAATCATTTTCGTTTATAATCGTAGCTACATTCCATTTTTTATTCGAACAAATGTCTGCCAATAATATTTTGATTGTTTTTGTGTCTTCTAATATGCACATTGCAAATTGCAGCTTGCAATTGAAAAGAGATAAATAAAGTATTTGAACATGTGATTCAGACAGCCTTTGTTATCTTTGCAATTTTCGGAAGGTGTCATTTAAATGGTTTACAAGTTTGAAAGTTGTTTAAATAACGTTTCTATGTTTTATCATTTTGTTTGTCTATGTTACCTAAATCATTAACAAATCTAGATCCCCTATCTTATATAATCTATATCAAAATTCGTCTGTTGTTCGACCCTAGGACATTCATTTGGTAATGTCATTGTATTCACATTTGCTATCCACCACTAATCAAAGCTTGAAACTGTTAAAATACTTGTAGTATGTTTAAAACATCTTCCCCAATTATTAGTTAGAATTTCATTTGCACTCTCTATGTTACTAATATACATATATATTAACAGTTTTTAGATGCAATCCTTGTCATTAAAACAGTATTGATCATTATCAATGAATATTCCAATCGTGGCAAATCGATATTTCAACTTTTTGGATCAACTACTTAACAACTGAAATATCTCCATCCTCAAAGGCTGCCCTTGTCCCATTCAGTTATTTCAGTCAGACTCCAAACATCAGATAAACTAACCAAACGCTATTGAAGAAATCAAAGCATGGTTCTTCTACCTTTACCCATGTCAAACATGAATGTTCTTTTAAAGTCTGTGTCTATATTGGTACTCGTTTATCATGAACTGCAATAACATTTGGAAAGCATTTATGACATTCAAAGGCAGATAATCACCAGCCAGTGATTGTTTCTACTTAGTGACAACGATCTAGTGAAAAGTTTCATCAAATCATTTAATTGAATAATATCAGTGTACCATCAGCTCAATTTCATATAATTTGCAGATTCAGCGATCAGCACATTTAATTTTTCATGAACGTTACTATACAATTTGCTTTTTATAATCAGAATTGCTATTTCTTAATAACTTAAATCTTGAGAGGAGTGACTCTTAAGTTCATTTATTATACTGTCTCAAGTCGAAAGCCAATTTCGAAAGTTCTGTATTTATTTCTCTGTAACTTCATGTTCTTATCTGAAGGTTTTACTACGAGACGAGGTTTTTACTATATCTGGAAGTACTATAATTATGAAGCCGACAGACAACATGCTAATCAAGATTCAAATCGAAAGCTCATTATGGCATTAAAGAAAAACTAGATCTGCAGACAAATACCAATTTTAGGTTTCCAACAGACTTTACATCTTCAGCATTCTTATTATGTACCTGATGTAATGTAACAGAGTGGCATATATCAATAACCCTTTACGATTCCTATACCATCACTTGATCTCTTTTCTATTCCCCAGTAGTCGTCTTTGCTAACCTATCAGACATTCATTTGACTTGCACAAAGACCTTGTGGCAGTTTATGTTCATTCAGTATTCATTGACGGCAAATAAGATTTGTTTGTGGGATAAGATTCAATCAAGAGTCGTGTTCTTAATGTGAACAAGGGATCTTGCTATGAGGGATTTAGTAGTCCTCATCTAGCCTTTTTGCCATACAAAAGAACTTGGTGTTTGCTAAATCTACACTTGTCCCGCTCAACACGTTTGTGTTAAAGAGAATAACGAACAAAGACGTGAACAAAGGCGTGAACTGGCGTGATAAAAGACGAAAATTGCACATTGTATTCCTTGGCTGTGTGAGGCAAAACAAGAAATACGCATATAGTTGTGCTTCAAGAGCAGCTGGCTTTATAAGAAGACAAAACACAGGTCTTTTTCTGATCACTTCAAGTTTTGTTAACGGGACACACAAATTCTTTATTTCAATTTTCATTTTTATATCAATTGTTGAAAGTAAGAAAGATGCAAATGTGGTTATGTACGGTTAAGGACAGAAGCTTATCTTAAACATTATGAAGTTTCGAAAACATTTGATCTGTTTCCAAAATATTTGTTCTGGATGTCATTCACATTTTTCTGTTTTCATGTAAAGATTATGGATATAGAAAGTTAATTATACCTTCAGACTTTATGATAACATTGTATCACCCATAACTTCACAGCTGAACTAAACATTCACTCGAAATGACAAGGTCAATGATCGTTCGTCGAAGATACTTCTCAACAGTCCTCACTTTATGACTAATCTTCAGAAAATAACTCACCTCTCCTCATTAGACACATCAGTTAGATATTTATTTGAAAACAGTAACCTTTAACTAAATCAAGCAGCACATATCTATATGTATAACAATCAAAGGGTCTCTTCAAAAGTTATTTGTCTACCGTTTTATTCAAATAGAAAAAAAACACACCTGTTTCTTCCACTTTCATTCATTTCACCTAGGATTCTATCTAGTGCACACATATTTGTTCGTTTGATGCAACTTTGAAGCGATTAGCAGCAGGTTTTAACATCGTTGATTTAATAAACAAGATCCACTATTTAGTAAACATTTTGTTTCATTCAAAACGCGTTTCAAAATCAATAACAAAAACTCCAATTCTTTTGCTGTATGGTGAATCTCTAACCAATTAAAGAAATGAATTCCACTAATGAACCTTTAGTGTAAAAAAATCATCCCGTTTTTATATGTAGTGTTCATCTAATGAATGACTGAAATACAGTGCAGTTTGCAAATATTTGCAAATATTCAGTGTTTTACAAAGAAAAATATTGTGATATTGTCTCTCATTTACGAACGAAACTTCAGAAAGTTACAATGATCAATACATTAAACAAATGATGTTGGTCAAATCGGCTTCATTGAATCTATCATCTCACAGGGTTGATGTTTAAACAGTTTTTTTAGCAGTTTCCTAGATAAAAGAACATGGTATACTGTATCTTATAAGCATGTAGTATGACCTTGTAAATTTGTATTCAATCTAAATTTTAACTTTTGTATGTTCCATATATGTTCAAGTAATTAACTTTATTTGAAATAAATCTTAAAGCGACAGTTAATACTCTTTGAACTTTGTCTGAAAAAAAACACATCAGGACCTGATTCAAAAGAACAGATCCCTTTGTTGTTTGACAATATATAAAGTATAGTGGGATTTTGCCAATTTGAACTTTCACTTAACTCAAATGGTTCTTCTTTGATAGATTAACCGGCACTCAGACATACAGTCACTGAACTTACTGTCTATTTTATTTGAGTCACTACAGATTTCAGATCTCCAACTAAATGTTTTCAGTTTGATATCACCTTTTTTAAGCTGGTGTTGAATGTTTAATGGAACATTTTCTTTTAAATGACACCAAACGACAAAAATCAATAAACATGCCTGCGGTAAAGGTCAATAAAATCAATCATGCGCTAAATGTTTCCAACATTTTGTGAAATAGGCACTGTTACCGTGGCAGCCCCTAAAACACTAGAAGAAAATTTGAAAATTCGAAATTTAAAAAAATAATAATGCCATTGTGCATGAAGAATAGGATGTTTTTCATTCATTAAATCTTTAAACATGCACGATCAGGCATTTGTTAAAGTAAACTGCTTTCAAATAAGTTGATAACTAGCTGCAGCCAATTTACATTTTAATTTGTTATCTGAACTCTGAACTTCTGAAAGTAATGATATCGCCGATAAGTGTCTGCATCTTGATGTCTAACTCCAAAGATTCATATCATTTATACAAGATGTTGTCTCAATATTAAATGTGACCAAAAGCGTTAACTTTTTGTATTTATTCTCAATCAATAAAGAATCGCTGTAACCAAAAAACCTGTCTGTCTGTCAAAAAAATGATGCTCACTTTCCTGTTTAAGTAAGATTTGATTATCATTTATTACAGGGTTCAAAGTGTTCATTTCTACTGTATTACTGTGAGCCACATAAAAGTTTTCTTGTCTGTTTGATAAAAAAAATATATGAAGCGATTAATTTCAAGAAAACATACAAAATGTCCAAGGTTAGTTAGGTGTTTTCCAGTAAAACAGATTACATAAGAGAAAATATGACTTTATAACCAATTAAAACTCATATAAAGGAATATGTTTTCTTTTACTTCAAATGGTCAGTTCAACCAACTAATATCCTGTATGTTACCTTGAGAAGACTTCCCAACATGTTTTGGTTTGTGGTTGGTTATGGTTTTGTGGGAATTGTCAGATAGGACTATAACATTTAAAGTTGCTCAGGATATTCTATGTTCTAACATTTGAACCTAGCTTTCTTCTCACAAACATAATTATGTTTAATCATAAAAAATATTCAGGTCGATACCTTAAAGAATATAACATCTATTATAGTTAGATGTCTGCCTTAAAGAAAACAATTACATATGCTTTAGTAATTCATTTACCTACATAAATTGCCAGAAAACAATTTTCAGTTCTTATTGAAAATGTTCATCTTCAATGTTCAGCTCGAACCTTGCGCATGAACAAAATACATATACATCTTTGTACATGACCTTATCATATGAATTGACCTTAACAACACTTATTACTCAAAAGGGAATGATTATTTGACAGAATAATGATCCCCTGAGATATATCAATTTTCAAGCTGATTTCTTTTGCAATTGGCAACCACAATTTAATTACGCAATAGACTATCTATGTGAAGTATAAATATTTCAGCATAATCATCGAGTTCTTCGTTCCTAAATATACTAGCATGTGTTTTAAATAAGCATGCCAGCTTATTCATTGTATGAATTATTTCGTTACCAAAGGGGACAGTCATATCGGGATTCTTTGTTATGCGATGATACAGTGCAAAATATCCCATTTTATTGTGACTTTTCATGATAGTCAATCCTTTACCGTTACTCTTTGCCTATAGGATATCTTATGTAAGTTGATTTTGCGACAACAGTAATAAACACAGTACTATAATCGTGCTCATGACATACTAAGTTTACTAAACTGGTGCGTCAATAACTGTACACCCCTTTTCTCGCTCGGAAAATACTAAGATTTAGATACCTGTGTCATATCTGATTTCTTCAATACAATGTCAAGAACAATGCTCTTGTATTGTATTGTCCAATCATTTTGGTTTACAATCGTAGCTACATTGCACCATTATTGATTACACAATGTTTTCATTTAAAAGAGGGTATAAATAGTTTTGGCATTCCCTTAGCAATCAGCATTCCCTAAGCAATAAGGAATAGTGATTCTGTTTCATCATTTAAATAAAATATTCATGTGAAAGTAAATATTCACCTGTCTATTTATGGTAAAGAATAAGGGGATTCCATGTCGTACACACGATTAAGATCTATGACGAGCGCACTTATGAATTATTTAGAATACATGTCAGAAATGATGCAAATTGCCAGTGAGGCAAAGACTGTAAAAATGTATATCATCACTTCCTTTAATGGCCTTTGTATATCATTCCAAGAGATTTATTTTTTAAACAGAGCATGTGTTGATGTTAATTTTATTTTAAATGGCAATGCAGGTCTTTTTATTTGTGAAAACCAAGATGTTTTCAAATCTGTACACCCTTTTCTTCAATAAAAAAAATATGTTTCAATAAATTTTAAATAATGGCATTAGGATGTTCCATGTGTGTTGGTGTAAAACCACTTAGTTGAGGGTTGGCATAGTGCTTCCAAAATGAAAGAGCATTACCTCTTGTAGTTGTACGATGTGTTGAGTAAAGACATAAACGTTATCCTGCCAATTGGTTGTGGGAAGGTAAAAATCCTGCATTAGAAACAAATATAGTTATTTGCCAGGTGTGTTTTGGGATGGTAGAGGATCGCAAAATAACCTTCTTTTTACATATATTGTTCGAATAAATGTCTCCAATAATATCTTATTTTATAATATTTTTGTAATATTTTGTATTTTGTGTCTTCTAATGTGCAAATTGCATCTTCGAATTGGAGATATGTAAAAAAAAGGATATGAACATGTGATTCAGACTGCCTTTGCTGCCCTTGAGTAAAATTGTTAGGAAGGTTTCATTAAACATCGGGATGACAGTGTTTTTGCTCTGCATAGTCATGCATGTTACAAAAGAACACCATCATTAGTTTTAAAGTTGCTAAATTATCATCTCATATTGTATTAGTTGTATGTCTATGTTACGAAAAGCATTTAAAATCGAAATCCCTTATCTTATATAATCTATAGTTAAAGTAGTTCGACTCCAGGATGTTAATTTGGTAATGTCATTGTATTCACATTTGCTATCCATCACTTATCAAAAGCTTGAAACATTTAAATTTACAAAACAAATTTTAGGATTATTTGTAAGAATTTCATTTACACACTCCCTGTTAAGTACTAGTAGAGCTATATGTTAACAGTTTTGAGACGCAATCATTGTCATTACAACAGTATTGATCATTATCAAGGAAGACAAATTGATATTCCAACCATGGCCAATCGATTGGCAACTTGCTTCATCAACTAAAATATCTCCATCATCAAAGGATGCCCTGTCGCATCAAGGTTTTGCAGACTCCAAACAGCAGATCAACTAACCAATTGGCCAAATCAAACCGTGCTTGTTAAATGTCTACTCATGTCTGTGCCTTTGAAGTGATATGTGTCTTCACTGACACTCGTTTATCAATTTTTGAAACAAGCATTAGGAAAGCGAATATGTCAGACAAGGAAGATAATTGCTAGCCCATGGTTCTTTTTTCTTTGATATGAGCAAAAAATGACAAGTAAACATTAGTATCAATATACCATCTGGGTAGTATCACAAAACATACCTCTTCATCGATCAACTCATTGTATTTATCCAAACCTTAAGTATATAATCAGTGTCTTACATTCATTGTTTTTGCTGCTTTGTATTACAGTCCTCAGAGAAGTGAGCCTGAAGTCTGAAATAATAATCTCTAAAGTCGAAAACTAATTTCGAAAATAAATATGTATTACTTGGTAACATCATATATTGTAACTTCTTAACAGAAGGTTATACCCTACAGTATCTGGAGTTACAAAATCCATCAATAAAAGAAATGCATAGGTGGTTTTGAAATTTTTGGACTTGTGTAAAAAACGAAGATAACAATACAACTGTCATTTTTCTTCCCTAAACATTATCATGACATGAATTTTTACAGCTTCTGTGCAAAAACGGAGATATGTTAGCAATTTCGTTTTTTAAAGAAGAAATTGAAAACAGTTTTTAAAACCTGTGCTTAGGAAAATCTGTAAAGCAAAAACAAGCGTAAGAAATGTGGAACTAATGACCTAGCAAAGGCAAAAATTGTTTTAATATAATTATACATTTAAACATAAAAATTAGGATGAAATTATGCTACCACAAAGTGGGGAAAATAGGAAACATCACTGTACGTCAGATTAAAACTTTCAAAATCTGCTGTTGGAATGTTTTAAAATGGAATGTTAATAAAGAGCATCATATTTAGTCATATTTAGTCTTTTCATCCAGACCAATTTTCAACAAAAGATTTCAGTATTTGTGCGACAAAGAGTGATATCAAAGCCAAAAATATCTACATCTAGGTCACTTCCTTGCGTCATAATCTTGTCACAGCCATACAGACTACTTAACAGACACCTCTTTTGTGAAAATAAAAAGTCGACCAAACTTTAGGGAGCCGTTTCCCGAAAGTGGATTTTCGACCAAGAGAGCTATAGTTAAAGGCCCTGTTTTGAAATAACTTCAAAATGTTCAATCGTCGTCAGTTGTGTTTTTAATACCGGAGGGTCAATCTTTAAATGTTTAGTAAAGTCTGGTTTGGTGATCAACCTCACTTTCATCCAAAATTGTAAGATGAAAAACAGTGTTTCTCAGTATTGTTATTTCTGAACATTAAGATATGGGCCTATAATTTTATTTGAAAGATCAACAGATTCGGTTAAGAGGGTATAGTAATGTAGGTAACAATAATAGACACACAAGATCTGCTCGATTCGTTGTTTTTTAAGATTTTGGCTGATAGTTTGAACATCAATAACACTCACGAAAGTCAAATGCATCAGGTTTTTGGTCTGACAGGGGGTGTTTTCAAGCATGATGGCATTCATTCACATATAAAACGTCGCTTGAGTTACATCTACATTTGTATGTCAAGATCAAGATCATGGTTCTACACAAACTCCCTCAAACATATGATCAAAAGCCCTTTGTTTAACGTGCACGTCAACGTCAAATCATGTTTTAGAAAACCGGCAATCGCAATGCAGGACGGATAGAGAAGAACTTCATAAAACAGAATTTACTACCTTTTGCATTTATTGCCAGAAATATGTCAGTCATGAATTGCTTTATATCATAAAAAAAAAATTCACTGACTTTGACGTCAATTTATTTTATATAAAACACACAAGAACAGAATAAAGCCTGATGTCGATGTATTCGCAAACACTTTGTCTACGTCTTGTTCAATGTCACTTTCTTACCATTGAAATTATGTGATATTTTTGCTCTCTACTGAAAGTACATAACTATATTCTAAAGAAGATGGTTCATGCTTTCCTTTTGTAAAAGAGTATACAAATTTGAAGCAAACAAACTACCTGCAAATTTTGCTTTCAAGTGTCATTTAGAAAGTTTTTCTTTCTGACATATAAAGAAAACAGGATCTGCAGACTAATACCCACTTTGGGTTTCCAAGACTTTCGTCCTCTATGCTGCTAATGTAATGTAACAGAGTTCCATCTATTAATTACCCGTGACGATTCCTATACCTTCACTTGATCTCTTTTCTATTACTCAGTTATCATCTTTGCTCACCTATCAGACACTCATTTGACTTGTACAAGGACCTTGTGGCATGTTATGTTCATTCATTATTCATTGAAGTCGAATTAGATTTGTTTGTGGGATTGAATGCAATCAAGAGTCATGTTCTTTAATGTGAACAAGGGATCTTGCTGAAAGGGTTTTCAGCATTTTTCATCTAGCCTTATTGACAGAAAACAGAAATTGATGTTTGCTAAATCTACGCCTGTTCCGCTCAAGATGTTTGTATTTAACTGAATAACGAACAAAGGCAGACTTCTTGGCCTGATGAAAGAGGAAAATTGGAGATTGTATGCACTGGCTGGGTGAGGCAAAACAAGAAAAACACATGGAGTGATGATTCAAGATCAGCTGGGTTAATATGAAGACAAACCGCAGTTTTTTTCCTGATCATTTTAAGTTTTTGAAAGGGATTTTTTTTCTATATTTCCATTTTCATTTCCATATCAGTTGTTGAATGTTGGAATGATGAAACTTTGGTTATATACTGTTAACTATACAGACGTTAATCTTTAACATTATGAAGTTTAAAAAAAATTTGATCTGCTGCCAAACTGATTGTTCTGGATGTAATTCACATTGACCTGTTCTCTGTAAAGTTTACAATCGGATATAGAAAGTTAATTATACCTTTAGACTGTATACTAGCACTGTATCATGCATAACTCCATAGCCGAATCGAAAAACACCTGGAATCGAAATGGCAATCTCTTGCACACATGTGTTTGTTTGATAAAACTTCGAAGTGATAATCAGAAGGTTTGATCATCGTTGATTTGATATACAAGATCCACTATTTTACAGAAAATCCGTTTCATTTAAAAGCATTCAAGATCAATTATCTAAACATTCAATTCTTAAACATAAACTTAAAAATTCAAATCTCATTTCATTTCTGTCATGCTGTTTCGTGAATTCCTAACCACGTTATCAACATTAATGCCACTGAGGGCTTTTTAGTGTGAGAACATCGGCCCCAAAAGCAATTACATTTTTACATTTAGTGTTCATCAAATGAATTAGTGAAATATTTGCAAATATTCAGTAAAATATCTAAATATTGCCTCTCATGAACATGTGAACTCTTAAATAGTTACATTGATAGATACATTAAACAAATGTTTGTTGGTCAAATCGGTTTCATTGAACCTCATCACCTTACAGGATGAATGTTTAATAATTATTGTTTAGTTGTTTTCTAAATAAAACATGGTTTACTGTAATTTATATGCATGTAGTATGACATTATACATTTGTATTTCATCTACATTTAACTTTAATTCATGTATGTTCATGTTATAAACTTTGATTTAAAATAAATCTTAAAGCTATAGTTGATACCCTTTGAACTTTGTCTGGCTAAAACACATCAGGACTTGTTTCAGAGAACAGATCCCTTTGTTGATTGACAATATATAATATTATAGCGGCGAGATTTTGTCAATTTAATGTGTCTGACAAAGTTAATCAGCACATAAACTTCCACCTAGCTCTAATTGCAGTTCTTTGATACCGGTACTCAGACAGACACGCCCTGAACTTACTGTTTTGTAAGTCTTTGAGTCTACAATAGATTTCAGATTTCTAGCCAAAGATTTCCATTCTGGATATCAGCTAATTGTAGCTGAAATTGAATATTAAATGGGAGATAGGTTTTTTTAAAGACACTAAACGACAAAAATCAATAAAAGTATGTCTGCGGTAAAGGTCGAATATAGAA
Source organism: Steromphala cineraria (assembly GCA_916613615.1). NCBI lineage: Eukaryota > Metazoa > Mollusca > Gastropoda > Trochida > Trochidae > Steromphala > Steromphala cineraria. The sequence continues at coordinate 23,172,820 of OU744725.1, forward strand.
TTAATCCTGCGTTTTTATGAAATATTTCCTTAAAGTATCATTAGTTGAAATTGACACTGTTGTGGTATCTCTCGAAAAAAAACCTCTAGAAGAATGAAAAATTCGAAAATGTCAAACAGATAAGGCTATAGTGCATGAACATGAAGAATAAGATGTATTTCATTCACTAGGGTATTTAACATGCACGTGTCCTCACAAACAGGACAAAAGTCAATCTTAATCAATTTAGATCAACAGGTAGTTTATTATGTCATATACCAGTACGACCATATACATGTATAAACCCTGTTGATCTAAAAAAAGAATTGATTGACTTTTGTTCTGTTTGTTTCCTTGAGACTTCCGAAAATATTTCGTGGTTTATGGCTTGGAATGTCCGATATGACTCTACACTTTTGAAGTTATTTGCTTTGGATAATATAATCTTTACAATTGAACCGAGCTTTCTTTTAACAAACTGAATTATTTTTCCAGAAAATTTATTAAGAAAGACATCTGGAAGAATAAAGCATCCATTATCTGGTGTCATCTCTGCCAAAAAGAAAAACATTACACATACTTATGTGATTTGCCACTAAATGTCGATTTAAACCTGTTAAAGAAGATGGAGATAGCTAGATCATGTTTGTCAATTCAACGTGTTTCCTGTCTGTTGCAAATTGAAAATAATGATATCCCTTGTTTACCTGATATATTCTGTTTGGTGGAGAAAGTCACTGATTCATTTACTTACACAAATTTCAAACAAAAAACAAATTTCTGTCCTCATTGAAATTGTTTATATTTAATTCGAAACCTTGATCATGAACATAATGCACACACCTATTTTCTACATGAACTTACCATATGATTTGACCTAAACAAGTCTAATTACTGCTCAAAAGGACATGAATAATTGATCGTTTGACAAGATTAAAGATCCCTTGAGATAATCAATATTCAAGCTGATTACTGTTCCAATTGGCAACCAATATGTAATTACCCAATAGACTATCTACGTGAAGTATAAATATCTCAACATGATCATCGTGTTCTTGGTTCGTACGTCTACTACCATGCATTTTAAAGAAGTTTTCCGCTCCTATAATTACAGAAATCATGTTATTACCTACGAGGACAGCCATAGAATAGCCGGTAGTCTTGTTTTTGCCTTGACGTAGAGCCGAATATCAGGTTTTATTGGGACCTCACGTGGATGCTTTGACGTTACTGTTATATATATAAGTTATTTAAGTTGATTATGCGACTAAAGTAATAAACATAAAATTATATACATGTTCCTAAAATATCATGCTTTAATAACTGAATACCCTCTCTCTCGCTCACGAAATACTAATACTTTGGCCTTCCTGTCAAAATTATAGTATGTATTAGACACTCATATACCATCCTCTTTGTATATTTAAGTTCTTTAACATAGTGTCAAGAGAGAAGTAATTTCGTATTTTCGTATACAATTATAGAAGCATTGTGTCACTTTTTTTATCATTTAGAACAAAATATATAATGTAAATAATGTTTACCCTCTCTGAATACCCTCTCTCTCGCTCACGAAATACTAATACTTTGGCCTTCCTGTCAAAATTATAGTATGTATTAGACACTCATATACCATCCTCTTTGTATATTTAAGTTCTTTAACATAGTGTCAAGAGAGAAGTAATTTCGTATTTTCGTATACAATTATAGAAGCATTGTGTCACTTTTTTTATCATTTAGAACAAAATATATAATGTAAATAATGTTTACCCTCTCTGAATACCCTCTCTCTCGCTCACGAAATACTAATACTTTGGCCTTCCTGTCAAAATTATAGTATGTATTAGACACTCATATACCATCCTCTTTGTATATTTGAGTTCTTTAACATAGTGTCAAGAGAGAAGTAATTTCGTATTTTCGTATACAATTATAGAAGCATTGTGTCACTTTTTTTTCATTTAGAACAAAATATATAATGTAAATAATGTTTACCCTCTCTGAATACCCTCTCTCTCGCTCACGAAATACTAATACTTTGGCCTTCCTGTCAAAATTATAGTATGTATTAGACACTCATATACCATCCTCTTTGTATATTTGAGTTCTTTAACATAGTGTCAAGAGAGAAGTAATTTCGTATTTTCGTAAACAATTATAGAAGCATTGTGCTTTTTTTTTCATTTAGAACAAAATATATAATGTAAATAATGTTTGCATAAGGATGCTGCCTAACTATTCATGTGGAAAAATGGACAAAGAGCTGTCTAAATGATAGCATAAATCTCTGCATTTTTTAATGACGTATTAAGAAAATACTTTTATGTACGCTTCATTGTTGACAGCAGAATAATTTAATCGTATTCTATACAATTTTTTTGTGTACCTCACTTTCATTTCAAAACTTAGATATTTAACATTTGTTGTAAAATCTAAGAATGTGAAGGAAAGCAATCTCATTAAAACAACCAATTTCAGCCAAGATATCAATCATTGATATTATTTTTTACTTTACAACAAACCTCTTTACAGTGTGTCACACAGACATGTGAATTAGAAACTCAATTTAAATTCAAATGTGCATTTTAAATAGATACATTCCTAAATTCGTAAATGTTGTCTCTCGGATAAATACTTTTGATCGATCATTTTCCAAACAAAATTGTAATTTAGTAACATCAATGGACGTGTCTCATTTCAATGTTTTAAATTCCTGCTTATTTGTCCTAACATCAACTTTTTCTCTAACAAGCTACACGTCATACATTGTTATGTCTCAATTGTGTTCAACATTTAATTGTTTGCAGTGACGAACGTAGACACCTAATGTTTGTACTGGAATATATATCGCCGGATTGTACTTCCTTCTGAAACTAAATCAAACCTTAATGTGAATCTAAAAATATTTCATATTCACGTCTTTGTCCATGTAGATTTGAATAGCAAATCTCAGAATCGTGTCTATATTAATATTATCAATCCAGACAATCTCAACCTTTCATTGTACAATACAGCTGCGTAATTTAAGTTTGTCTAATTACCTGCGTATTCTGGTGCAAATATCATGTAACTTGGAATGTCTTTAAGGCATCCTAGCCTAATTCTAGCATTCATGTTGCAGTGTGTTCATATATTTGTATGTCATACCGAAAAGTTAATTATACGAATTTTGGCAGGACATTGAAGCGACCAGGGGTCGAAATTTTTTATTTTATATTTTTCTCTTTATAATTCATCATAGGTAATCAACAGCTTGAAGCATACACCATTTTTGTTCCTTTGTACAAGGTTAATGTTATGATGCCGACTTTTTTCTCGGGGAGTCAATATAAAACATTCTAATCGAAAATTATGAAAATTTAAAATATCAAAATATTATCCCGACTGTCTATTTTTCCCTGCCAAATTTTTGAAATTTTGCACCAGTGACCAGACAATCCCAGAAAATGGTTTGATAACGGTTAATAAACACATTGACAATTGGTGATCACTTGTTATTCCTGCAAGATTAATTTTATTGACAAATGAAACCCAAATTACATGACATTTTCACTAAGATACACCGGCAAGGTAAGTAAGTAAGTAAGTTATGTTGAGCAATCGAAGTTGACATTTCTTGCTGACACCAAAACAAAATTCAGGCATAGGAAAGCAGAATGGGTGATGGTTTTAACAGTCAATGCTGATCTTATCGTCTTCAGAAACATGTCAGATATGTGATTATGAGTGTGTGATACCGACATAAATAGCACAGATTGTATGCATTGTATAAGAAAAGTAGCGTTATATAACACATATAAATGCCATAATTTGATTATGATGGACATTTTAACAGCAAGTAGCATTTTCCATATGTTCTGGTCGTGTGTGATATAATAGGAAAATTTCTAAATAAGAAATAAAGACTTCATACACATCTTAATCAAGGAAGGATATTCACTGCTTGTTCTATGTGGTTTATATTTCAGATATCTGATAAACTGATTTGATTAGTTGCATTGTTTCAAATCATTATCAACCGACACTAAACGTTTCATATTTTATCAAATCTTCTTTTAATTTCAAAACTCTATTCTTCATGCAGTAAGGATTTTTGATTAACTTGTATGTTTAATATCACCTTAAAGAAGTAAAAGACTGTTAATTTAAGGCATAACATTTTTTAAAAGACTCTTGTTCAAGTTAAATACACAGCCCGACGCCCGAGGTCGTAAAAATACTCAAGTAATCATTCATTTTGTTTCTATATTCTGCAAGATCGGCGTTTTTATTTCAAAGTCGAAGACCAGATCAATAATTTGTCTCAGCTACCAAGCAATATCGGTTCAAATGTCTTGTTCCAAACACGAAACTGATTCGAAATGTATTTGTTAGTTCAATAGCAAGACCAGGTCGATAAACTGTCTTATCAAGCAACATTCAACAGTATTGATGTTCTCCTAACGACCAGCCAGTGTCACTTATACAGGGATGTCAAAGGAGTGTAAACAGGTTCACAATTGGGTTGGTTACTGATGCTGATACAATATAGCTAATCAGCTCATAGTGACTTCTCCACCACAATTTCATTACACTTCCCTGACACGAGACCCGACCTATGTCCCCTTCTCTTACAATCGTGACTAAAATCGATCAAACAACCCCATCCTCAACCCCCAAAATGCATTAATTCTTCCCCAAGGACCATCTTTTGCTGCAGTTGCCCTAATTGATGCTTGGACTAATAGTTGAGATTTTCAGTCTTGAACAAGTCATTTTATTTCATTACAGACGAACCAAGCGACAAAGTCAATCGATAGAGTACTAGTCAGTGGAGCATGCAGCATTGAAGTTTAGATAAGGGGTTATGGTCAAAAGAACATGTTTATATAGAACAAGCATATTTATATTGTTAAGATATTGAGGGATGTCACATAACTATTTATGAATTAATTTGTGTAAATTTAATCTTTATCTCAAATGCTTTTTTGCTATTATTTTCAATTTTGTAAGATAAATCATCTGGATCAAACTGGAACAGTAGATGGGAGAAATGCTATAAACTATGACCACGAGAACAAAAGTTCCAGGTGCAAGGGCGTGCAAACTATTTTACTAGGAGGGGAGGCTTAAAAGGGGACGTTGGTGGGGAGCCTTTAGAGTGGGGGTTGTCTTGAAGGTTGGCAGGATGCCCTGAAGCCGAGAATTATAGCTTTACTTTCATATGGAGTGCAGAGAAGACAGAGATTTAATTATATCTACGAAAATAGTTGATGGTGCTGCCATTGACAGTTCCATGCAGATCGATAGAGGGCATGTAAAAATAATGAGGGTTAGGGTCAAACAGTGAACCAAGGGAGGAGAGGGACATGGCAGCGCTTCAGGGCAAACTTGTGATCCTGGGTAATAGCAGAATATTGATTAACAGCATTGTATAATTTCTTGTATTATTTTATAATACTGTGTAATCGTGTATTCACAAATAGTTCATGTAGTTGTAATAACCGACGATCGCGAGCAATCCACAGGTTGACGATACATGGTGTTTTGAATATATTCCATATACCTATTTACAACCATTCTCTTTGGTTCATTTGCTTTATCAGTATATACGTATACGTCAAACAGAAAATAGTATACGTAATGGGTATATTTAGAATTTGTTGATGAACATGACCAAGTTACATGACATAAATCCAAGAGTTAGTAGTCACACGTAGCATTAACCCGTAATTGTATGGTATTATTCTGACAAACGGATATTTGTTAAGTTCAACTCAGTTCACAATTGCAAGTCAGTAACTAAAATTATATTTTTGAAGATGAATGGTAAATAAAGTGTTGATTTCAAATTATTCTCAAATATCAATAAATCCCTTCGCCCTTCAAGATGCCACAAATCCCTTGCTAAACTAACCAATGCAGCCACTATAATAATGTGCAGACACCTTGTTGTGTGTAAAACATAAATAGTGTGACTATGCATCCTTGTACATATATTCAATAAATACGGCAAAGAACTAAAATCACGAATATCAAAACTGGATATGTTGACAAAGAGCTTTGCCGTTCTTAGCTATCAAATTTCGATTATCCTTCAAATCGAACATCCAATATTTTATATAAATTCAGCTAGGGCCAAAAAACTATGCGACAAAGGTTTTATGAATCATCGACTCATCCAGATATCCAGGATATCTTAATTGTTAGTTTGATTTGACAGGAAGGACTCGCTAACCGGGAACCGTTATAATTAGTACTGATTAGTCCTGGAGTCGACTGAAGTACTTGTCATATTAAGTGAATTCAAAATTGTCCATTTTCATCCAAAACGTAGTTAAAAATTTCCGTTCCTTTACCCTTCTACTTTTAACTTGATATCACCTATTTACAAATGGGCAAAATGCATTTCCTTATATCTTAAACAATGCAACAAAATACTCAATATAAATTGGGTTGTTGAAATCTGAACAAAAAAACCTTAACAATATTTCAAATTTGTTTATACAAACAACATTATCTAGAAATCAAAGCCATATCTTGAACCTGGAGATAGGTTACTTTATCACAACAGTATGCTTTGTATATATAGATGCACAAATCACCTTTGATATTGTTGACCCGCGTTTTTCAACTTTATGCATATGCTTGGCTGCTGCATAGTAATCCTTCTCCAAGAGGTTTACTTGAATAATCTAATGATAAATTTGAATTGCAATTCTTTTAGTTCTAGATCATTTATCTATGAAAGAAATACATAATGATAACCATTATAACGTCACGTGTTGGAATGTTTATCTAAGTAAAGCCAGTTTTGTACAGATGAGCTAATGTTAATGAACTACAGCTCCCTAAAGTAACGTTTCTGTGTTTAATGTTCTGTTTTAAGTTTTGGTTATACTGGGAAGTCGTAAAGCTTTGTATGACGCCAAGAGAATTAAGCTGTGCATTATTTTTTCAGTTGGAACGTAGAGCTTCGATTTGAGTTAATTAGATTTTCAGGATATAAGGAGACGTTCTGTAATGTTCTGTATAAGCCAACGTTTTGTAAGAGGCTTAGGCCTACTCGAATAAGACATTAATGTGCAGGGTTTGTATGAATACACACATTGAATCATTGCACTGCATAAGAAACTTCGATTTGATTATTTGCATTAAAGGAGATCAACTACTTTCATTCAATTCATTCATAATGACACAATTTTAATCAGAAATTGAACCATGAACGCTATGCCAATATTCTATCAGAAAATCATTTAATGAGACACATGTGGGTCGAGTTAATCCATTTCCCATGACTAATGTTGTAAATTAATTACCTCTAATGAATTAACTATCAATAACAATAAAATGAGTCACAACTTTATTAATTATCGACCTTTTTAATTATTTGATTAAAGCCAGAATAGCAGCATGTATGAGTTTTGGATTTGGATTATTTGAACTGACACTATCTAAGTGTCAATCACTTTTAGATGTACTTTTTACCATAAACCTAAACTCGTCTCGAAGGTGCGATGACATACAGCTAGATTGAGAAAGATCATAGGTTCGATGTGTAGATATATAAACACTGTGAAAAATATCCGAAAAGAGGGTCTCATTACAACTTGTGTAGAGAGTCGGTTTACTGATAGCATATGTATAAAGAGTCTTGGTTTCTATTCAGGATTTGCAGACTTTATCAATTACAATCAACGCCTAAAGAAAGTATATTGAAAGTACTTCATGAATTGATGTACACCATCTTTATTCATAAATCATAGACCATCAATAATCTTATTCTAGAGACAGTAACAGATACTAGTGTTCTTGTACAGAGACGAAATTCGACCAAGTCAAGCCTGTCAGTATGACATTTGCACCCCCGATGGTTCCGGTATGTACCGGAAGTGAAACACAGACATTTTGAATCAATCATCTTACCATTGGCATATAACAACTGTTAAGCATATGAGGCATATCTGACATCGTGTTGACAAACGGGAGTTTGCTAAATGATTCCTCACAGAAATACACACAAGCACGTGGCTGCAATCACTTGCATAGACTTGCTACAGTCCACGAAAATAATTACTTCTAAATTACTAAGGAACTATTAGTACCATTGCATTTTTTAAAGATTCTAAGAATATCTGGTTTATTATAAGCACTATGGTGACACACTCTATTGTCAGGGGAAACAACTCATACAAAAATCTAGAGGTAGAAGAACTGTTTAGATTACAAGATCATTTGTCAGTTTTTGCAGCAGAATTAACAGCTATTCTAATGGCTCAAGTGTGGGTAAAAAATCATAATCTTGAATCAATCATTTTTACAGATTCCTTAGCAGCGGTTCAAGCAATTCACTCAGGTGCAAACGGGCAACGCAGTGACATTCTATATGAACTATTACATCTTGGTACCGTTTTGAATCAAACTTACATAAGCTGTGACATAATATGGGTTCCTGCACATGTAGGTCTCCATGGAAACGAGAAAGCTGACCAGCTTGCAAAATCATCTTTATCCAAACCCTACGTGGATTGTGAGGATATATATCCAGTGCCAAAGGATTTCTATGCTTCTGTGAATACAGCAATCTATGACCAGTGGCAAAACGACTGGGATAGGGGCAACACTGCCAGACATATGCATAGCTCATGCCCTAAAGTTGTTAAGCACACCAAGATTCGGCGACAAAACCGGAGAGACGAAGTGATTCTCACTCGTTTAAGACTTGGCCATTGTGGACTAAATGCTTACAAGCACGTTTTAGACAATGATTCATCTCCTTCGTGTGTTCATTGTTTTAATAATTGTCCAGAGACTGTCATTCATTATCTTGTTGAATGTGAAGGGCATATATAAAGATCATCGTGAAGAACTCAGAGAGGTTGTTATCTCCAAATCAAATATTTTCTCACTAAGATCTATTCTTGGTGAAAATTTGATGTTTGGTGAAGTCCAAAGATCAGTTTTAAATGTTGTCAAGAACACTGGCAAATATGACCTTATATAACATTTAATACTCAATTTGAACTTTTAAATGTTTTTAACTCTCAATAATCACTCCAAGTGCCGGGCGCATGTAGGTCATATTTGGCCCAAACTTCGCCCTTAATTTCACCTACCTACCTACCTACCTACCTACCAAAATGCGAATGTGTTTTATCAGAAAGGTTCAGACATTATTGAGTAAGGGAAACCAGAACCTAAACTGTAATTGAAACCATCAGATGTTTACCCACTTAGTGCATCAATGAGGGCATAACATTATGCTGAAACGTTCAGAGAAGTTTCCTTAGGGCCCTGTCACACTTAAGCGTATAGCAATTGCGTTTGAGTTGCGTATGGAAAAATTTTCATACGCAACCAGTTCGCTCAAACATTTACCGTTTTTTGCCATACTTGTACCGCACATGGAGCGACTGATTTACGATATTTGCGTTTTCTTTGCGTTGGGGTTGCGTTGGAGATGCATATGATTTGCGTATCCTCAATTTATTGTGGCAGATGATTGCATATGCAGAGCGCATACATACCATACTCTAGACGCTCACAACTAATGTCTACCGCATGCCTTGCGCAAAAAGAGCGAGTATTTTCCGAACACGTTACGTCTTCACATAATTTTCAATGCTTTCTGTCTTTGTAGTACGTTTTCGTGGGTAAGATAAATATAGATATATTATTCAGACAATTACAATTGCAAGACAACTTATTTAACCAAAAGTGTGCTAAATAAAGTTAAGTTTTCTGAATCCATTTCTCTATCACATGTGATTAAAAGGAGTTCCCACTTAAATAGCAGTCCGCAGATTTCGCCTGATACTTGATCTTTTCTGTACGAATACAAACCTCTCGATTGAGGTATTGAAAGTTTTAGAACTGAAATATATAAAAAAAAAATTCTTCACCCCATTAAAGCTTCGGTCGTATCTTTTTCGTTACATGCACCCGCCCTCTTTGATTTGTTTACTCACTATGTCATGCTGAATTAAAAGCATCGGTTTCATTTCGTCGCTTTTGTCCTGACCTGCTCTTTTCAAGGAGAAACTTATTCAAAATGTTCCATTACATCAATTTACGTAGACACTTGACCAGAAGAGTATCCTGGATAACTCCTATATAAACAATGGAATAGGCACAGGTTTAGTATAATGGTATATTTGCTAGTCTGAAATCGCTTTGCAACTGAGAAGTTTACAATGAAAACATTAAAAACTAACCATTAGCTTTTTAATGATTTTATTTACATAGATATGTAATGCTATTTATTTCTTTTTTATCTCTTCTTCTTTACTAGACTTAGTAGTACAAATAGTTAACTCATTATGTTTCTATCCTCAGCGTTTTGTTTTAATGAACTTTTAATTTAACTTTTAATGAATGATTGAATGAAATTCTCTAAAAAATGGTTCATTAATTTCAATGTGTATGTCCATGCGGTTATTATCATAGTTGGACTCTTAATTCTTTAAAACTACAATGTTATAGTGCTATATGAAAGAAAGAGACACTATCATAAAGTATACGGAGGTATTATGCTCACCAACCCTTTCGTTATGGTATCTATATGTATATAAAATTCACGATGTACGCTATGAGTACGATTGCCATACGTTACTCATAAGGAAAAACTGGACAATGCATTTTTCCATTGTTATCATTCGGTCTAAGATCGTTCTTCATACGTGCTACATTTGCTTGAAGAGCGTTTTGTGCACGTCTACAATGCGCTATCAATGCGTTGGTTCGGGACATCAACTTACACTGCGTATGAAGTGCATACTCATTACGATAACCTAACGTACATGTACCGCCCTCGACCGATGAAAAACCGATGTGTTGCGTGTTAACCATACGCAGCATAGTTTTGAGCATGTCCAAAACTATCAAGCGTATGAAATGGTCCAAACGCATGCCCACGTACAAGAATCGACCTTAACACAACCAAGGTGCGTATGAGTTGCGTGTTCTGCGTTCGGCTGCGTGTTGCTGCGTATGAGAGAAATTGCCAAACGCAACTCGTACACAGGGAGTATACGCTGAAGTGTGACAGGGGCTTTAGGAGTTCATAAGAAATAAATGGAAAATAGCGTGAACTAGAATAGTACATGAGAGTAACATGCACATAAAATACATTTCGCCATATCAACATGTGACTTTTCCACTCTAGAAACCTGACATGTGAGACAAAAAAAACCAAATCGGATATGATGTTGTCAGGTCATTCATTAATCTTGAAACGAGGTAGTTAGTATCAAGCCGAAATGTTCTTTTGACAGGAGTATGACAATTTCTCAAGGGGAGCCATAATTGATTAACAACTTCCCTTTCCTCCAAGGTAGCAAACGAATTGATTAATAAAATCCTTTAAAATCTACTCATGCAATGACAAACTTGTTGATTTCCTTGATAACTTCAATAAAGCGGTTCTTAATGATTGATCAAGTGGTTGATCAAAAGCGGCCATATCGGTAGCTTCAATAGTTGTAATGAAGTTTTATAATTAGATATAGAGATAGACTTTTCACAAGGTTTATTCGAGAAGACAGATTTTGACTTTCGTATTTGACATTTCTAAAATTTACAAAATTCTAAAGTATATAGTGCATAAGGAAGAGAAAATATTGTTATGTCCTGGTTTCATTTGAGATGATTTGCATTGAAGTCTATAATCAGTAAGTACTGATATTTCAAAAGATCCTATATTTTGATGTTGGTTGTTTTGAAAGCAGTATGTGAATGTTCTTTTATATGTTGGATGAGATGGTTGAATTAAAGAATTAATTTCACGAAAAGGATTAACTTATAATTAGAAAGAGAAAATATTTTTTGATCCATTGAATTATGCCGATTAAAAAGGTTGATACTTTTAATCTGTTTACCATCATAAGTCATATTAAATGAAGAAAGGGATTAAGATACGAAAAGATGACATTTTAAACAAAATGGCAAAGATATGAACTTAGAAAATAAAATTGAATCATTAAAATAGATGTAAATCATGCCATTTTACAAGGGCTAATCGCGACGTTTCTATTCATTTGAAACATTGAAAAGTTTATTTTAAACCTAGATCAAAATCCAATTATCCGCCTTTTTATTGTTTTAAGTTCAAGTTTTGATAATCTTTTTATAGATATCTTAGTTTTGGTGTTAAATCAAATTAAAATAATGTTATTGCATTCAGTTTTTATGACCAGACACAACATAATATTTCATTTCCTTAACATTCGTAATTAAATGTGCCAAAACAGTTTTTCAATTGCTGTTTAATGTCTCATTTGATGGAACATACCGATAATGAATGTAGGTTTTCAATTTCATTTACAACTTGATTCTGTCTACTGTTACCATTTGTGTGGCAGCAGACAGGAACTATTCATAGACTTCATCAATGTATTATCATGTTAAGTCCACTAGAGTATCCATGGAAATAATTTTAATTTTCAATTTCAATGTTACGGTTAGAAATTAAATGAAACCTAAAGAAGAACGGTATGTAATTACTTGATGAATCTATATTCTCTTTAAGAAAAGTTTAAAACATATAATACAAGTGTTTGTCCCTGAGGTGACATAATCCCCCGCCGCAAATTATCAATCAATTATTGGCTGTGACCTCTTATTTGTTGTCAGAGGGTCACGAAATGTATAAACTGTGACCTTGAAAATAATTTGAAGGTCACCAAAATCGACTGGGCCCGGCGCCTTCCCAATAAGATGCATTGTGTAAGCTATGAAGAGAATCCAGTGAATGGTTCTTGAGATATCCTGCTAACAAGGGTAAAATGTCAAAGTCTCGTAATGACCTTGAAATGAAGGTCAAGGTCTTCTCCAGGGGAAGGTATATGTAAGATATGAAGAGAATCCAGTTGAAAGTTCTTGAGATATCGTGCTAACAAGGGTAAACATGCAAGTTCACATGTCCAAAAATTCAAAGTTCCGCTGTGACCTTGAAAATAATGTCAAGGTCACCAAAATCTAATCAGCCCAAGGTCTTCCCCAGGGGAAGCTTTATGTAAGATATGAAGAGAATCCAGTAAACAGTTCTTGAGATATCGCGCTAACAAGGGTAAAATGGCAAAGTGTCCTTGTGACCTTGACATGAAGGTCAAGGTCACGAAACCCATTTGGACAATTACTCTCACTGAGGTGAACCTATATGCAAAATATGAGAAGGATGTACAGAATAGTTCTTATGTTATTCCATTTCGTACGTACGTACGGACGGACGGACGTACGTACGGACGGACGTACGGACGGACGGACGCTGCCGAATACTATATCCCCCGCTTCGCGCTAATCGCGCGGCGGGGGATAAAAAGACTTTCAGGCGACAATACAAGTTGGCTGATCACCATCAGGGGGTTATTGTCTGATATTCCATATTTGTAGCATTGAGGAAGCACAAATAGTGTAATGATATAATCGTATAAATTATGCATGTATTTTGTTGGACCTTTAAGGAACCAGTTAACTGTCACTTAGATAGTGTCTACTGCCGATATCATTTCTACTACCCGTCCGTCATCAAAGCCATGATCAATACAATCGTTAAAAATCTTTATTAATATGTAAAACATATTCTATGACTTAAAATAAATTAATCATAGTTTTTGGTTCTGGTACAATTAACTTTGTCGAGTTGTGAGTAGCAATTACATGATTACTGGAATTACGCGATTATAAATCTTTGTTGAGAACATATAAATCATGGTTTCAAATCTCGGCCTGTCGTTGTTTTAATCTTATTAAAATATGATATATTTGCTACACTACGCTAATTTGCGTAACGTAGTGAAGCAATTAAGATATCATTTTAATTAGTCGTTGTTCAATTGAGATATCTCCATTATCAATTATGTTGCTACCCTTGTCCCATCCCGTAATGTAAACAAGACGCGTATGTACAACACAGCTACTTGCCAATCTATTGACCTTATCAAACTCTACCATGGTCGTGCCGTGTTTCCAAGTGACGCATGAACCTTTGAAGTCTGTGTCTACTTTTATCTTGAATTGATTCTCTCCTTTACTGACTTCCACAATCAATTCTAGGAAATCGTATTTGTCAAACCAAGGCAATTTTTGCTTGTCTTTGCTTTGGAATAGCTGTCAAAATCAGGGGGACATGGCATTAAGATTGATCGACTTAATAATTTCGGAGTTTGTTCTGTTTAGACAAATCACACAAGTTGGCTCTTTGATGGGCATATTGGACGCTGATATGATGTTAAGGAACCAGTTGGGTAAAATATTCTACTTCTTTATCAGATTGTGGCGTTTAAGATTTTTCAGAAGTGTCAACCACATTATTTTACATGATTATAGAGAAAGAATGATATCAAATATCGTAAAAGTAGTCCTTAAACAAATAATACAATGGTATTTGATTTATTTCAATTCGCCAAAAGACATTAAAGGAGCAGTAGCACGTTTTTTTTTAACAATTTTATATTTTCAATTTTTCACTGATAACTATAAGTTAATGCTAAATGTATTACTTTGATAGTATCATAAATCTCATAACACAAACCAATCATCCGTAGTCAGAGAACAAAGTATGAGGATTCACATAAAATCCATTGGCAGCCATTTTTGTGTGAACACCTTTAATTCATTTTGTGTAAGAAAAGGAATCGCATGGCTTAACTTTACATTGTATATTTGATTTATTACTGCTCCATTTAGTTTGTATACATTGTCTAAAGATTGGAACCATTTATTTTCATTTTCCTGACATCACCTAATATTCCCCCTAAAAACGTGCTACTGCCCCTTTAAGCTAGGTCTATCGCAATCTAACTTAACATAATGTGTCCTTTATCGAAACTCCTATCCACATTGATTAACAACATTTAGATTAACTTTTCAAAGGGAATATGTTATTACAGATATCAAAATCTTTTCTGTCTTGATGTCGACTTATGATTCAAAGATACACGTTAAGTCATGAAAGTATTCGATGACAAGTGATATTGAAAGCCACAAAGGGAAGGAGGGTCTGATTTTGTTAGTTTTTATTGGAAAGATTGTCTATTTGTCATTTAGTTATGACGAACCAGCAATGTCTGTCAAGCAAAAACCCAGGCAATGTTCACGAAAAACACAAAATCGTCTACTTGTTCGTTGTTTTGAGAAGTATGACATTTCATCTTAAAACATAACCATAAACTCCTACACACCGCCTACAATCCACTATGCCTACTACCAAACTTACCTTTATGTCAAGATGGTTATCCTAGACTTCTGTCAATGGTATGTAACTAAACATAATTTGGTTTACGATAAATGAATGTATTATTTTGATTGTTAACCATTATATTAAATATTTATATTCGGTCCAAAATGTTCATGTTGGATCCACTTTTTCAACACTTTCATGTCATAGGTTTAACCATTTCCTAGATTTAACTTAAATTGAAATAGCTTAAATCGCTTTTGTATTAAGTATTTGGGATTGCAAAAAGATGTCCAAATGTCTTAATGCAAATAAAATTACATTCCCGCTGTACGAATCGTACTGTAAAGTCTGAACACAAACCTTTGCTCAAAGCAAACAACATTGTTTGACTACATGTTATAATTAGGTTTGCAGATGAATTAACTATCTCGTTTATACCCAATGGATTTCCTATTTCTCAGTGTTATAACACTTAAAGGTTGTCTTCATAAGGAGATCTATTCAATACAATGTTTCACAAGGGATAGCAATACTTAGCATCGTGTACCCAGCAAACAAAACAACGTTGTGGCAACATTGTGACAACGTTGTAATTTGGTTGTGGCAACGTTGTAAATTAACGTTGTGACAACGTAAAAGTGAATGGTTGTGTATACGTTGTGACAACGTTGTAAAATAACGTTGTGAAAAACCTACACACAACCTTCACACAACGTTGTGAAATAACCTATGCACAACGTTGTGAAAAGACCTACACACAACGTTGTTAAAAGACCTGCATTCAACCAGGATGCAACATTCATATGTGTAGCGTTATTATGTATTATATGTATGATGTTTGTCCAACCATAAGGAAAACAATATGTGAACTCTTGATACATCTCCATGACCGCCCAAGTTCTAGGATTTTCAAAGCTTAGTTGAAGCTGCTGTATATTCATTGTCACTTTCGTAATGAATTACTGACACACTTTAAAAACGAAGCAACAAACAAAGCTATTACTTCCATTATTAGACAAAAAACTGGTTCAAAACATACACTTCACATACTGTACATACAAATTATAGTTAACATGTGGATCGAAAAGGAAACCAATTTGGTGTAAAAGTTTCAAAGTGTGTCAGTAAACCTTCTTCAAAGCAAACTAATCTCTTTGAAAAAAACAAAGACAAAATGACGAGTCACACAATTTTATTCATTTACAAAAAAACATTCTCTAAAACCACTGAATTCAAATACACAATTTTCTGAAATAGTCAGCCAGTAATTTGCTTCTTGTTAATTGCTTGTCTTACACATTTTCATAAAGGATGTAATTAATTTTTTGGACAAAAGCAAGATGAATAAAATGAGATTCCCACCCTCATTTCCCCTTATATCACAGGTCTTAAAGTAAAACTAACCTCAGGTGAGTGTGATGACAATAATACAGCACATAGAATATGCCAAAGTGAAGAGGTGGTACTTCTAAACAAAGGCAAACCATCAATATTCAATGAAAGTTCTATTTCCTTCACAACCGGTTCAGACGTCTCATTCAGTCCATTCAAATATCTAGTCACACACTTCACTAGCTCACTTTTGAATCCGAGATAGACATACTGCATTTGAGATTTCATGCCCACTTCTACTTCCCTTGAAGTACCCAGTAGTGTTTGGGCTGTGACAGTCAGTCCATCATGTCCATGTTTTTTCAGTTCTTTCAACAGTTCATCAATGGCATTAATTTTAACACCAAACTGAGTTGCCCATGAGGCAAGATTTTCTGATAAGGAGTCCTCAGAATTTGTGCTATCATCCGAATCTGATGAAACCACAACATGGTTGTCAATCATATCCCATATTTTTTGCAATCGATCGACAGCATCATCATTGGTGTCGGTAGTAACATTTTCAAACTCAAGGTGTGTTGAATCTATGTCGCTGAAATCTGTGTCATCTTTGCTTGGGACAGTTTGGGCTTCATGTGACAGGGTTGTTTGATCTGAAGATACAAAAAATTAATCATTAAAATTTGCCATCAGGATTTAATGGATTGATACTTGACAGAGTTTTTCATCATCCTTAAAATAAAAAGATTACAGTTGACCAAGATTCTTTCCCTTCTTTTTCAATATTTAGTTTAATCATATTTTTATTCATTGAGAAATTGGTTCGGCAAACAAGCAAAATTATGCTTATGTTAATACCTCACTAGTACATACATATATATAGAATAGCAAACCCAAAACTGGACATGAACATGACAAACTAAAGCATAACTGATACCATATATGTATATGAATTAATTGTTGCTTATGAAAAATTTCATTTCCGTTCCATTTCATTAATGATTTAGATTCTCTTCCCTGATGTCATTGATGTCATTAATTACAAGTATCACAATAATTATACTGTGTTATGTACATGACCACTGTTATTCAATATCAGAAATAAAACAAAATTCTTTAAAAAAGCTTTGCCAACATAAATTTAAATCAAGTAACATGTTTCAAAAATGTCATGTATTTTAATGGTTTTGAATATTTTCACAAAACTAGTAATACAAGTACAAAATAAAAATTTAAAGTTTATACACCACACTTTCTTTGATTGATGTCAGTGTCACTGCAGTCTGAATGAGATGAATCTTCATGAGGCAAAACTTTAGCTTGTTTTCTTAATTGTCGCCTGCCTGTTGTATGACCTCATCTTAGCCTCATCCATAATGCAAACCTGAAAAAATTGTTCCAAGTAGATATTTAAATTTTTGTAACTGAACTGATAATTCTAACTTAATTGATAGTCATCTAAATTACTACTGTATATCAGCTATATGACAGTAAAAAATATCAATACTCTATTCAATTTAACCTTTGTCTTTGACAGGTGTCAGGTATAGTAAATTAATAATCATATTTATTGAAAATATCATTCGAGGAATTATTTTAATACCAACAAGAGTACATCTGTACTGTCAACTGTCTTTTAATGTATGTACGGAGCTCTGTAATGATACAAAATGAATTGCTTCGAGGTAATAAAGTTTATTATTATTATTCTTTAGCAGAATGAATAGAAACATTGTATTTTACAAAGAAAAGTGTATCCATATTCTATATAATTTTCAACAAAGAAATACACTTTTTAAAGTATATATGCAGCAGGTGCTTATTGCAATATGTTGTATATGCTTACACAGGCTAACATTAGACAACAATTTAACAAGGGGAGCTAACTGCTGAGGTGTGTAATGACAAAAACAAAAGCACATGGCAGAACAAAGAACAATGGAAAAATATCATAACTAGAGATTAATTAGCTTAATTGTATGTGCATAACACTAAATCTAATGTGTTTCACTAACTAAGGGCATATATGAACATTATCTTACCGTTGCAATCTTGTTACAGCATACAATACTCCTTGAAACAAAAGCTTCGAATCGTTGCTGCACTAGAACAATGGCGTCAGAGAGATTATGTAGAGCTCCATACTCACATTAGTTTCGTACAACTTAGAATTAAAAGATTGAAAATCAATCAAAGTTATCAATTACAAAATTTTAATTCTTATTTATATAATATTTGTTGTAACAAAATGTAATTTCTGATAAGTTAATTTTTGAATACGTGACTATTTCAGATAAATGTTGCAGGCTAACGTTGCCACAACGTTGTGGTTTCGTAAGTTGTCAACAAACCAACACACAACATATAGACAACGTTGTGGTAACGTTGTGTGTTTCCTGGGTATGTATAGCCTTTCTGTACATGATGCATGTAAGTAATATATATGGTCTAACACAGAATTCTGTGAAAGTACTTTAAACAATCCTGTACATGAAACGCATATAAGAATTCGAATATTCGTAAGCTTGAAATCTCATGTATTTATATTTTTCATTTTCTTTACGATGTATGACTTTCTTAACAACAACATTAGGATCTATCGCGAAACATTGCTTTCTGAGATTAAAGAAGTTGTTTATCCGCTTGAATTATTCTAATTGTTCATCACACCAACTTCTAGAATGACAATAAAAGATGCCTTATAGTGAGATTCCACATTCAATATAAATCGATTTTGATTTAAACATATTGTATTCACAAGAATAGGATTGGGAACAAGTTGTCCAATTTAGAACACCCTCTCAAAATCGATGCAATGTAAGACAAGTAGCTTTGAGTTTTTTTACGCTGTCATGCAAAAGCTTTGTTTCTATGTTTAAATGACAACTTGTATTTGTTGTTTGTTTATTATTTTCTATGAGAAAAAATACAAGATGATATGATCCAAATATAATGGAAGAAACACGATATTCTTATAATAATGTAATTTGAAATTAAGCCAGTTGTTTTACAGGTCAAGAATAATGACACAAGAGACCTAGTGCAAACTGTGATGTGTGTAAATTATAACACCGTAAAGTAAATCGACTAAGTTCTGATAAATGTGGTCGTTTAACTGCTAAATCTATCAGCTATGTATGACTCGATTGGGGCAACATGTGAATCAAATTGTGTACGAATAACCTTCGTCATGCATTCGGGGTATTTCGACTTTTCTAATTTAAGTGGACGTTTTGAATGTTCCTGCATTAGTCAACAGTATGTATGAAGGTTGGGCCTACTTAATAAGACGATTAATTTCCATATGCAGGATTCGAACGAATGAACACATGAACTCATTGGAACTTCGATAGGATGATTTGCCTCATATAGCATTAATTACTTCCATGGTGTTTGTCTATTACGATACAAATTTAATCACCCTTAACACCTAGATTCTATGGGCAAATCATTTGAATAGGCACAGGTTCTGCAAGTTCATCCATTTTCCATGAAAAAATTATCTCATATCACAGAGTGAATCAATTAAATTTCATGAATATGAAAACCAGTACTAAAGTGTTCTTTATATTTTTGACTCATATAGTTAGTTATCTGATTATAGCACGAGACATAGTAAATATAAGTTTGGAAATAGATTATATGAGTTTGCAATATGACGATAAATTTTTTTTATGAAGATTCCAAGATCCTCAGCAAAGGAATATGACTTATAAGTCAGAAGACATAGATAGAAGAGTTGGTAATACTTATGGTCGAGGAGGGACTTTACTCTTATCCTTAAAGTATGCTTTCATTCGTGTCTGTCCATATCAAGATGGTCTAGACCTACCAACACAGATCTTACCTTAACAAAATTACAAGACATGGATAAAGATGTTTTTCATTTCAAACTATTCATCAACTATTAATGATCATGATTTCCGAGACAGTTTTAAAAAGCTTGAATCTCATAGAAGAGCCCAGCACTTATTCATTAGAACTTTTATTTACTTTTGCCTTCTTAACAAAAGATCTTGTTAACATCAAAGCGCCGTGATATTTGTTTCCCAGGTGCTTCCGACAGCTACCGGAAGTGAAACTCCACCATTCCAAAATAATCTTACCTTTTTCAAACACCAATATAAGCATATGGGGCATATCGTGTTGACGTCAGTGTTATCACATTCAGGCATGTTTAATAAAGTTCCTCACATAAATCTTCACCAGTATGTGTTATCATCGGCATAGACTTGGTCATAGTATTTGAAAGTAATGAATCTCTTGCAAGTTATAGTTATCATACTTGATGTCGAGCATGACGAATTTCATATCTGGTACAGGTCTATAATCATTAAAACATCAACAATGTGATATAGCATACTTTTAGTCAAAATAGCAAAAAACACGACATGTGCTGTTGTACCAAATTTTCTAAAGAATTGATGGGTTTGTTTCAAATGAGAGAAGCAATTTGGATTACAAGTTATAAACAGTGTATTATGGAGGAGTCACACTTGCTTTAACAATTATAAATTAACCTAGTCAATTATCATTGGTCAAGTATCTATCAATCTCTAACGTGGTGGTGTGCATATTACGTAACTGAATAAACAACTTTTAAGTACAATGTTCTTCTCTACATGTATGCACGATGAACTGAAAATAAGAACGACTGTCTAATTAGAACGAGCAGTACTGATTATAACAATCTACGGACATTGTATGAGTTACGTTCTCCTATGTGTTTATCTATGTATAGCTACAGATAAGAACGTCAATTAGTACATGTCAGTATCTCCGTGTACACTTAATTACGTAAGAGTACATAAAACTAGGCTAAACAATTATATTTTCGCTAAATGGTCTAAAAATTATACGTAATATGGAAGGTCATGGGCTATTTTTACTCCATAAATACACATGGAATAAAGTATAGCACCATAATTTTCCTTTGTTTCTTCCATAGAGAATACTACATGAGGTCTCAAGTTTAAACTGAACATTCTGCTATAAAGACAGACCCCCTTTCAAGTAGATATTTTATTTCTACACTCCTTTCAATTACCTAAAGTTATTATATTCCTCAATATGATGACGTCCTAATAAATTTTCCGATAATTAAATGCACATGCTACAACGTACCTTCGAATTTTTTTGGAATAAATATTTTTCTTGTGTTCCAAAAATTATTTCATAGTGGTTTATCAGTTTAGACTTTATACTATTTTATCAACCACAACTCATTGGTATAATACAAATCATGAAACGTATTTAATTAGAAGTAGATATTACATTTCAATTAGTTATGGTTGATACATAAAGGAGCAGACGTTGCCCGTCAAACACTGATCCGATCCATCCTCGGGAGACGTGGGATTATGTCACCTTTGAACGACACCGATGCACATGCGCACTGTGCTTTTAAGTATTCTTAAACTGAACATTCTTCTATAAAGGCTGGTTCCCTTTCAATGAGATATATATTTTCTATGCTCTAATTCTTTACCGAAAGTAATTATATTCCTCATTATGATGGCGCCCTATCAAATAATCATGGCCTCGTTTTATTTCAAATGCTCATGCAGCAGTGCATCTTGGGAAATGCCGCAGATTTCTTTCATGGAGTCCCTTAATCTTAAATAGATATCCTATTTAAAAAGAATTTATCCAGAAATAAAATTGGACAAATAGATTGGGTTATATATTTAATTTATGATAACAATTTGTAAAAATGTTGTTAATTTGTCATCCATTGTACTTTACCTCAATTAATCTTATCAGTTAACATTTGGAAGCTATATATGTAAAACAAGTCCTTATATAATTTAAGAAAGAAATTAATAAATATATCAAGCTAGAGAAACAAAGTAACGCAATCGATCATTTAAATGAAGAAACAATTTCACTTTTTATTAATTTTTTTTAACCGAATTTTTAAACTTTTTTAAAACTAAAACTACTATTTTATGGAAAATTGCGTTTTGACACGACCCGTTTAGAGAAAGAGGTAGAAGAACATTCACGTTATGTAAATGTGGTTGCTTGTAGTGTTTTTCTTGGAATTTCGCAAAATAAAAAGGTGATTCTTCGACTTAAGAAACACGTAACAGAAAAACGCTCTGACCGAATGCACTGGAGCCGTATGAACTAACACATAACAATAGATTCCGAAAGCACATGGAGCCAAAAATCGATGAACAATTCCGCTTCGATATATACACAAGTATACAGAGACAAAGTCATCGGGTTCTTTGACTAAACAAACTCAATAATGATAAAAAGTTGGCGACTTCAATTACGGGCAAGTTGGTGTTTACGAGGGTTGTTTTTCCAGACCAAGCTTCAAATTAGCTTCTGAGAATTCTTCACAGAGCCTTTTTTTGACCAAACATCGGCTTTGGTGTCGACATTTCCAAGTTTTTACAAAAAAGCCTCAAAATATATGTCCTATGTTATGAATCAACATCTCTTTTTTATGTTTTGATCTCTTTTCAGAGGGCTTGCGTTGTATTCTGTGTCTTGATAAATAACTAATATCAGTCGCATTTTTAATATTTTCAATCTCAGATTGTTTGAGAGTGGTGTTTGAAAGAACAGGTATAAATATTTGTCAATCAATGTTAACAGTGAAATTGAATTTTTCAGATGAATTGATTCGTTGTTGACATCTAGAGCTTTACATCCTGACATTCACATTTGTTTTCTTCTTTTCTTCTGATCATCGACGCTGTAGATATGAAGTTTTGTTAATTTTCCACATTTCATATTAATTGACTTTGCATGATTTCAATAACAAAATAGATCTTTTCATTTCTTAAATTAAAAAGATAAGATGAATAAGATAAAGGAGAACAATCTGTTATCAAAATACACGTTCAGTATACCAATCAGTTAGATGAACCCATTCAACATGCTTTGCGATCAAACCATTAAGTGAAAAAAATATCTTTATTTCATCAAGATGGTCCACAGCCAAATCATCGCACCATTCTGTCATTACTCCATTTCCTATACCATGTTATCAGTTTATCGAGAGAACACAGTATCCTACCATTGTATCATTACCCAAATTCCCATGTCATTCTCTGCGATTGAGAGAACAGCGAATCTGACAGTGATGGCCTCTAGGTGCTCTGTAACGATCATATAGAGTCGCTCCCAGTATAAGTTGAACTAGGAGATTGACGGATTGAGAGGGCTTGAGCGAGTAAGGGTTTCAGTTTTGTATTTACAATTCTTGATCCATTGGTAATGTCACCGGCGGACCTCCGCTGCCTCTGAGTGAACGCCCCATTCAACGAGTCCTATAAAGGATCTAAAACATCAGTTCAGTTATCTCAGTCGACTCAGCTTCGATAAACATAATCCTTATACAGTGATATAAATTACAGACGAGATATTCAAAACTCTATATTACCAACTTTAACCATACGTGGAAGGCCGGAGACCTCATATGACTTCCGTGGTAATATTTATATAAGTTGTATGCTTCTCACGAGGGTAATACGGTCTGATGTACCATCGTTGTAGAAATGTTGCCCGTGCCGCAAGGCGAGGGCTGTCAGTTCTACAAAGATTGTACATCAGACCGTATTACCCGAGAGAGAAGCATACAACGTATTTATCTTACCGTCATGTCAGTAAAAAAAACCATAACTTTTAGTTTGACTGCCGTGAACGGATGATCCATCACCGTAAGGACGGCCTTGACCCTTAATGTAAACAAAATGGCGTCAGCCAATCCGACTAAAATGTTATGAATCGTGTAACGTACAACTTCTGGCCTAAACATGCTTAAAAACCTTTTGCTTTTAATTCTATAGCATGTGCAAGTAATGTAATGCTGAATTTGTTTAGAAATAAAACATGGAATGAGGATAAAACAAATTTATAATTAATAATCACGAAAACAGCTGATCGAACTTACGTAAACTCTGTACATTGTGTGTCATTTGGTAACGCCATCTTTACGTTATGCGACACCTCTTCTCGGAGAGGAGCTGTTGCTATGGCAGCGGGGTACATGACATTTGTACACCGTGAGAAGTGAGACTCGAGGGGTACATAAGATAAAACGATTCGATGATCAGCCAATCAAAAACGAGTATTTTACTGTAAGGTAAGATAAAATAATAAAGTGCGAAAATGAAATGGTTAATTCAAAAGGAGCACTTGATCTAAAAATTAATCTGTATTATTTGTTTCATTAGCGTAATTTCAAATTTTACAGTTTTAATGTCCTGGAGTTCACTTTTTATACGAATGGGTAGGCATTTTTAGATATTTAGTATCATTCATGGTCACAACGAATGATATCCAGTTAACTTGAGACAGAAAGAGAGATTCAAAACTTCCCAGATTCAATTTCTCAATGCAACACTCATTAATTCAGTGCAAAGTGGTTTCGAAATGATTTTAATAATCAGTAAAAACTTCTTTTTCATCTTACAATCAAGTCTCAATATTGCAGTATTTCAATGCATTACAGACGTGTATTTAAAGCACCTGAGATTTATTTCTCAAAATGATGGCAAATATCGAGTGTGCATAAGAATGCTCTCTGTTCGTCCAAAATCTGGATCACATTTTGCATCTCAAGGGTTATGACTGCATAGTAAAGCATCACTACTTGAATGTTTTAAGAAGCATTTGGTTAGCGCTATCGTTGATGGAGAGATGAACATTAGGGAGGACAGATCTTTAAGGAGACCAGCAGTACAGTCTATTAATATCAGACAATGAGGGATTTGACAACCATAAATGTAAATGCTATAACTATAAGGAACAATTATGTGAAGGAAGCTGATATAAAAGGTTTGAACATTTTAAGTACATATGTTTACATAATTAATTATAAGAACAATTGATTTGATGAATTATTAAATGCCAGTTTTTCCATAAACACAATTGAGATAAAAATGTAATGACATTCAGACGAAAAAATGTCTTTCAATATTTTATTAAAGGCGTACAATTTAGTCAACTGAAAGAAGGGAACAAAAGATTCGATATTTTGAATGTTACATTGATATGGCCATTTTTGACTGTTCAACTGTCTCTGTTTTATATTTCCTTTCTATTTGAAGAAAGTTGACGTTGACGTTGTAAACTACAAATGTACTGGTAAACTTCTTATTTGTCTGACACGCACACTTAAATTTGCCAATTCTTTTGCCAATGATAGTTTGATGTTTCTTTTGATTAAATAATTCCCAGACTGATTGGTTTTCAATTCCCCTATGACTTGATCTCGTCCATTGTGATTATTTGAATATCAGTGGTCTCTGTGTCAAACGTAATCATAAAAACCGTTAGAGAATAAATCTAAAAAGTCATGATGCAAATAAATCTTAAGAGGACGTTTAATTATAAGTGTTTGATTAATTATGAATAACTGCTTAGTTTGATGAAAATGTAGTTCATAAGATAATCAAGATTTCTTGACGACAATGACAAGTTGATTGCTTCTAAAGGGGCTTATGCTGTGATGTACAATAATTATATTTGCAGCAGTGTCTCCAAAACCGCTCAATATTAAGTGAAAGTGAAATGTTGGCTGTTATCACTGAATTAACTTTAAATCACTTTATTGTTATATTATCATCATTCAATATATGTATAACATGTGACTATTTGATTCAGCTAAAGTTTTTGTGCAAAATATCTTGATTTCCTATTCATTTACCATTGTTTTTTATGTAACATTGTCGATCAATTATTGCTATTGATTATGTTTCTACTTCATTAATATTGATTTGAATCCCGGTACAATTCTGTCTTTGATAAGCAATCAATGTTAATACAACATTATCGATCGTATGTTGTGGAACAAAGTGAAGTTCTAATCTAAGCAATTCGATTGTTGAACTTGGTTGATCAACTAATTATATCTGGCACATATGAATCATCAAACGATTGTGATATTCTTGTCTCTTCCAGTTTAATCAAACAATAAAGATCAACTAACAGACTCTGTTGACGAACTTTATAGTCTAAATCAATCTCTGCCATGGTCGTTATACGTTCATCCATGTCGCACACGACAAACCGTTTGTGTCTACATTGATCTCGATATAAATGATTGCATAAAGTTAGGCTTCCCAATAAATATTTAGGAGATAAACCTAGAGTGAAAATCAGAGACATGTTTTACTGGACTGATAGCGAGTAAATTTTAAATTGAAACCGAACGCTATCAATCCAGTATTGTATTTACATGTCCACATTAAACTCCGATTTCTAACTTTTGTTAGTAAAAGTTTTGGCAGTAATAGTTTAAAAATTGTTATAACAAATCCATCATCAACTGTGCTTAAAGGGGCAGTAGCACGTTTTTTGATAATTTTATATTTTAAATATTTCACTTATAATTGTAAGTTAATGCTAAATGTATTATATTGACAGTGTCAGCAATTTCATTACACAAGCCAATTACCCATAATCAGAGGACAAAGTATGAGGATTCACATAAAATCCATTGGCGGCCATTTTTGTGTGAACACCTTTAATTCATTTTTGTAAGAAAAATTAATCGCATGGCTAAACTTTACGTTATATATTTGAATTATTACTGCTTCATTTAGTTTAGATACATTGTCTTTCAATTGGAATCATTTATTTTCATTTTCCTGACATCACCTTATATTCCCCCTAAAAACGTGCTACTGCCCCTTTAAAGCCAAATACACTGTCTGACTTGGTGTAATAATTCGGTTTTCAGATGAATTTAAAGCCACGATCTATACCCAAGGGCATTCATATTTCTTAGGTTCATCCGAGTTGACACTCTGTATATGAAATACAAGATGGATTTTCTTCAAAGTGAGATATATTAATGACGCCTTTCAGCAGGGAAATCTTTGTACCATCTAGCTAAGAGATTTTAATACCATATTTCTCATACTTTAATCATATTAAACCATATATACTTTAAATACTTGTCATCACTATAAACTTTTTAAATTATATTTTTGCATGTTCTCAACCTTAATTACTTTCAACAATCGCCTACCGCGTGTACAATGTATTGTCCCTGAACGAAACCAATCTTTATATGTCTTGTTATCGTTATTGTAGTTATAGTTTATTTCATCAGATATATGACAATGTCATAATAGTTATTGCATTATTTATTTCACTAAGTGAGTATGTTTTAATGAAGTGATGCATCCCTGAAATTATGAATTATAAATCACGATGTTGCACAATCTTAATTGACAAATTAACTTTTTTTTAAATTGTATGTAGAAAATGTTAGCCAGGGAGTTAAATTTCTATCTATGATACCATGTAGTATTTTAGCTGTTGAAATGAATGAAAATGTCAGCTCTGTTAATCATATTTTGTAAATGATAATACAATGTAAATAAGATAAATGATGATGCATGATACAGTCACTTATGATTGAATTAACCTTGTTTATCAAGGAAATTTTACTAAAAATTGATTTGTATGACGTGTATAAAGCCCTGATTCCCACACTATGCCGTGTGTAAACTACAACAAAGTCTATATCTGTGTAATATTTTTTGACGGTGACTATTCTTAATAATGCGAGATCCTCATCTATGCATAACTATATTGTGCAGATAGTAAAACAAGGTATTAAATCGTGGACAAATAAAGTTAGTTTCGTCGCTGGAGTGGAAAGAATAGTTCGGATTGGTTGTAATTTGATTTTCTGGAATGATGAGACGTCCTGGGTGCTTCTGTCTTTGCAGGAGGGTTCGGCATACCTGAGTACTGTATCACAGGACAGGGTTTGTTCAAGTACACGCGCTACATTATTTGACCATTTAGGTCAAAACTTTGATTTGATGATGTTTCACAAAGGAAATCAACTAGCTTTATCATATTTATTCATAACGATACAAATTTGTTCAGCAACTAAGGAAGGGTCTTTACTTCAGATTATATGTACATATCATAAAACACAGCACTTTTGCAGCAAGTTCATGTCCACAGCACTCATATCTTAAAACATCTAAAATGTTAACTATAAAATAACCCTAAAATGAGTACTAAATTGTTTATTGGTCTCTATATTTGAGACTGAGTCATACTTCAAGAATGGATTATTGGATATTATGAGTAACGAGAAACCTGAATTGTTTAATTGGACTGTTTGACCTTGCAATATTCAAATGAGAACTCATTACTTTTGAATTAAACCATGGCAACAGTGTCCATGCTAACAGGAAGCTCTATGTAACTCTAGCTGTATACATTGTAATGCAAATAATGTTCTTAATAGCACATTTTAAGTTTTGAACCCCTCCTTGCAAATGTCTATTTATGTGTTCATTGTTTATCATATAATGTTTGTACCAAGTGTTTTTAAATTCAAATAAAAAATGAATTCTCTGTTAAATATGACATGTTTTGTTAGTCGCAAAACTGGTATTCATTCCTTGACTCAGTACAATAAAAGTATCACTTGTGAGCAAGCGCAAGAAGGTACATATATTCAAAAGTGTTAAAAGTGCTTGTTAGGTTTTCATAGCAAGTGTAAAATGAGGGCAGTAATCAAGGAAGATCTTCATTGTCAAATATGATCTATATATTTTCTTACATACTCATCTAAATCTTATGAAAGTAGAAGTCTATCTTAATCGTTAAAGTCAGTTCCATTGTGAGTTTTAAATTATTTAATAATCTATATTATATGATCTATTACTTTCCAAAATGTGTATTTGATTGTAAGAACCATAAGAAAAGATATTTCAAGTTATTAAAATTGAAAAGATTGCTCAGCGTACTTAACTTTTCACTAATTCATTTTTTTCTAAATAAGTTCTTTTCACACTTGCAAAATAAACTTTGAGAGCAAAATATATGTAATCACACAATCCACATGATATTCAAACTGTCAATATTAGGGAGGTTTGATGGTTTCTTCTTGAAAAATACTTAAGACAATCAGACAACTATGGATTATCTTCATTGTTATTTGTTTTGTTTGAAAAGTAACACACTAAACTATGGAACTCCTTGCGATTTGTCAATGTGATGGTTAGTGGAATGTTAAGAAAGTAAGGTAAGGTAAACAGTAAGGGGAAAATATACGTTTGAAACATTGTGTATAGAAACATTCTCCAGAAAATATCGCTTGTGTTATGTTATTTCTTTCTGTTGTTTCTTGTCGCTTATACGGGATACATGTTTTAAATTATGGCAATCTAGTTTAGACAATTAGAATCAATACTCAGCAACATCTTTTCTTTAGCAGGATCAAACTTACATGACTTTACAATTCAGACACATACATGTACAGACAATTGAGTTCTATAATGCAAACAAAGGATACTTGATAGGATATAGCTGACACCATCGAGAACTCGCCATCAAACTAGGCTGTTCGATACTTATATCCTAAAAATCATTCATTGGTCTGTTGATGATCAAGTGCTTCAGTTTCTATTGATAATATGTCGGGCACTCAAAAAAAAATATATAGAGAATCTCACCCAAGTGTCTTCTGATATCCAATATATCAACACTAGTTGATAAAAGTATCAAATTGCCGAGGATATTTTACTTTTATCAATGAGTGTTTATATATATTTGATATTAGAAGACACGAGGGTGAGATTCTATTTATCATCCAAATCATTTTTTATCACATTAACATGAAAAATGTACATCTTTGAACACTGCATAGCCCTCCAACTCCTAAACCGGTGATGTAATAGCACTGTGACGTCATAGCATTGCGACGTTGTTGTGTTTATGACGTCATAGCATTGTGCCGTCATTACTGATAATGTAAAACCTTTGTGATGTCATGTATTTTCTGATAACAGGGCATTGTTCAAAATCTACTGTCAAAGCGATATCTCCTAGGAGATATCGCTTGGTCTTTCACAAGCGATATCTCCTGTGGAACACAGTTTTGGATGATAAAATATAATAACCTTTTCTGTTATTTTTTGGAAGACATACTTATTTGACAAGACTAGTGCTTCAATGTTATTTCTGTAAATACTATGTCGGGCATTCGGAATAACATAAAATGCACTTAACCATTATGATTTCATATGAAGAAATACTTTTTTTGACGCGACGAATTTTTTGTTTACAAAATCAATCATCATTTAAGTTTTTGATCTACTTAGGGCAATATTTAAGACATGGTTTACAATTCTTATTTTTCAAACATGGAGATTCAAGGACAAAGTTTATCCATTCCCCACGTGAATTGAACCCCCCCTAAACTGACGTGATATAAGTCAAGATCTTATCACATATACACAAATTCTTCTCACATGACCCATAAGACCTTGCAAGTGACCTACATCCGGTTATAGGAATATCCCACTTGATATTTGTTGTTCGTGTGAGGAACCGTCTCAAGTTTATGATAGTCCCAGATTGTTCATAAACGTGATAGGGAAAGTGGTATTCAAAGTTAACAGATTAAACTACTTGAAACGTTTCAGAGTTGGATGTTTTTAATTGCTCTCCTTCCATTTCCTTGTTTCGAGAATTTAACTCTGTATGCCAATGTTATGGAGTTTTGCCAATCTTGGTAAACAATTCTCTCACATAATGATAAATTAAAATAGTAAAAGGGTATTGTGTATCAAATTGAGGAAATGAATGTAACTTCATGCATAGTATGCATGTAATCGAGATACCATATATTTATTTATTTTCAATTTACGAATAAAGTGAAATATGTGATGTCATTGCTTTAATGTCTTCTAGTACTAAAGGTCGTTTTCAAGACGGACAGTTTATTCAGGTCTCTTGTCATAGATTGTTAGACTGATACACAGAAGCTTCCAATAGTTAAGTGCGTCACCTTCGTCTAGATTTCTGATCAACTTTTCCTTTGCCTTACGATATCAAATATGGGGATACATAATTATAAAAAAGATGTATATTTTACAGTAAATCTTGGGTAGTATGTGTAGATTTGTAACAACGGGTGCAAATGATCAGGATACAGGACCATGTTTTTGAATATCTTATCAAGTCTTCTCTCATTACAAGACAAAAGGTCTGCCACATTAACATCAAAAGCATATCCCGTCAGCATTGTAATCTCCTCGGCAAACCCAGCTGCATCTAGCACAGTTGATATAATCACATTTTCCAATATCAGCTGATTGGGCTAAACCTCTGACCTCAGACGACGCAGGCACAGTCGCTGCCCGTCAAGCAGTGATCCGATCCATCCTCGGGAGACTTGGGATTATGTCACCTTTGAGTGACACCGGTGCACATGCGCACTGCGATGTCAGGTCTTGTTAAACTGAAACGTCTTCAATAAAGGCAGACTCCCTTTCATTAAGAACTGGAATTTCTATGCTCTGATTAATAAGCTAACGTAATTATATATTCCTCATTATGATGGCGTCCTTATCAAATAGCCATGGTCTCGTTTTATTTCAAGTGCCCTTGCTGCAGTACATCTGGGGAAATGCCGAAGCTTTCTTTCACGGAGTCTCTTTATCTTAAAAGATATCTAATTTCAAATGTTCTTTTGATCCAGAATCATCATTTTGTTTTATTTGAAGTTTATGACATTTTCTCAACCAAAGTATATTGATAATATGATAATAATGAAACGTATATCTAGAAAACAAAAGAATTGTGTAACATTAAGTTATGGTAACTATCAAATGTTTGTATTATCAATTTGTCATCAAATGTATACGTATTTTCTAATCACAAAATTTTATTAGGTAACAGATTTAAACCGATATGTGAAAGGCACATGTAAGATGAGTCTTTATTTCATTTTATAAAATATAAAAATGTATCAAGTTAGACAACAACAATCAAACACTTTTTTTTCAAACTTATTATTACTTTTTTAAGGGGAAATTGCGTCTTTACACAACCTGTGAATAGATTAACGGGTATTAAAAAGAGATACGCATAATAAAATATGGTTGCGTGTTAATGAGTGTTACTCTTGAAATTCCAACAAATCAAAATCGACTTAGCTCTCTTGACACAAGAGACAGAAAAAACACCATGATCGAATAGGACGTCTTCGGGTAATTTACTGATATTTGAAAACAGTTTTTAGAATTAACTATATCAAATAAATATTTTGATCTTATTTCAGAAGGCTCGGATTGAACATTTTGTTGTCATATGTAATTGATATTAAACGCACTTTAATCTAATTTTTGTGTAATGTAGATTGCGAATTCTATTTTATATGTTTGAAGAAGAGGTGACCTTGAAGTTGTACAGTTTTCAAAGGAGTAAAATGCTACAGGATATATTGATTCGTAATTGAGGTCAAAATCTCGTAGAGAAAAAGTCATGGTAACATCCATGGGATGACACTTTGTTTCACCCGCTTATCATATGTGTTTGGTTGTTTAATGGTTTAAATGCGACTTTAAAAACGCTCCACCCAACGAGACTGACATATTTCAGTCATGGTTTACATTCATATGGATTCCATGAGGGCGTCATCTGCTGACTATCACTGCTGGTGAGTTATCTCAAATGACATATTCCGTCTTTGCGGTGTATGTGAGATTCTTCATCAGTTTTAGCATACCTTCGGGAGAAGGGGTCCATTCTGATAAATTAGCGGCGTTAGAAAAACCACTATTTTGTTATGGGAATCAGTTCTGAATGTAAATAAGAAAGTGTCAGATTTCCCATCTTCTTTTTCTTCACTCGAATGAATAGATAGTGATTCTGTCTTTCTATAAAAGCTACTTCCTGACATGAAGTCTTCCTTTTGGGAAGACAGTTCTGGTATGAAAACAATAAGCGATCACGTTTCCGGACATACAGCTGCATACCATAAGTTTGTTCACCTGCTTGTGATCTTAGTCCAAATATCATGTAATTTGGGTTTCGTTTTGACGTTTATAAAATAACTTCAGAACCACTTACAGAAGATCATCAATTGTCCATGTGTAAAATAACCATTCCAAAACCATATTTCGGGATCGTCTTGTCACTGGTGCTGAATGTCGATATATGGCATTGCTAAATAGACAGATTGGGTCATATTTGTGGAATTCGGATTTTCTTAATTGTCGATTAAAATCATCCATGTAAACTTTGTAGGACAAAAATCATCCATGTAAACTTTGTAGGACAACAATCAGCACAGTTACGTTGCATTAGCGCAAAAGAACACATATGAATAAGATCTAAAACTGTTGATCACTTATGAAGGACTTTGTAGAGCAAAATAGAAATCAATGTTTTCGAAATTTTGACCCCTTGTAACTTCAATGACCTGCCAAAATTGTTACAGCTATCTGCTAGGTATGACATACGAGTATGTCAACACAAACTGAATCTTAACTTATGCAGTGAAATTTCATCATTATCGGTTTTGTTTTTATGATATGATGTCTCAAAGACGTTACAAATTAAATGATATTTGCACTAGAATACGTAGGTAAGTGAACAAACTTAAAATACGCAGCTGTAGTGCTTGAGTGTAAGCAGCAGATTGAGTTGCTTTATTAACACTAATGTTGTAAGTACGAGTCTCGGATTCTGAAAGTTCAAATTCTATTATTCCAATCAAAGAAATGAGAAAACTACTATGTCTTTAAGTTTCTTTTGATGTGTTTATAATGTTGTCAGAAAATGTCAACCCACGACCGCACATTAAATTATCATTTCAGCTGGAACTTTTTATCTAACAAAGCAACAGAAGCAATGATACCGCTTTTTCGGCTATAGTTGGTTTCTTTAACAATAAAACAGAAGTAACATTTGACGAAACACCATTGAGTCTTGCTGTTCTTGTTATACCAATACTTTGGATTGTTTAAGTCATAAGTAACCACTTTAATATCGTTTTGTCATTTTATCAGGTGACAACATCACCATTTGTAGGGAAAATACATTAGTATCTATCAAGATATGTGAAAAAAGGCAATAGTTCACTCATTTTTTAATCGTTATACATTCTCCATATATCATATGGTAGACCTTTCATTTCCAAAATTTATAAAATATTGATTAAGAAAGGTTATGGTTGAGATAATGACCTAAGGTCATAAGGTATCGGATATAACCTTCAAGCGACAGCGGGAAGGTTATATCCGATAGCTACGAGGATGTGGTCATTATCTCACATACACCACATGGCTTTACCAATTTGCATTTTAACAAAGGTAGAACATCAATCAAATATTTAGTTACAATGTATTTGGTAGTTGTTGTCATGAGGTAAAACTTAAATACACTCAACTTCTTAACATTCCATTTGCACAATACGCGAATTTCACGTGCAGATTGAGCATGTCATGGCGAAGTTGTCAATCAGAAAAATCTGTGCAAGAAGCAATCTGTTTTTAGATGTTTCGACTTAAAAGAACACCAAAATTCTACATTGAACTGAAATTAAATAATGTGTATACAATTTGTCAAAAAAGTCACCGAAATTGTGATTTATAGCAAATGATATTCTTATTGTTAATACACTATTCAGTCCATCAAATATGTCCCTCTTTATGAAGCAAAAGGACGTTGTCAATTTCATCTTGCGATGCACGGATTTTAAGTAAATATCATATCTCACGAGCTGTACACTTTCGAAAGCATATGGTTTGAAGGTGGAGACGAAAATGAAGTGGTCTCATGTTTTGAAAAAAATTAAGGCAGTATTTAAAGGTCTTTTCAGGAGGAAGTAAAGGTGAGTTGAACTTTTAAGTATATTCATGTATTGCTGTTAAATGTTATTTATTCTTTGATCTACGAAAATGCTGAAGTATGTTACAGAGGGTTTACGCGGTATAAAACAAGCTGCCAACAACCAAGTTAATATTTAAGCATTGGATTCTGTGTCCTACTTGCTGAAGCTTTTCAGCTAACCGAGAACGACGTGAATTTGTGTGTGAGTGTTAAGATGAAAAAAATACTAGAAGACCTTGAGGTCTG
Organism: Steromphala cineraria; assembly: GCA_916613615.1. Taxonomy (NCBI): domain Eukaryota; kingdom Metazoa; phylum Mollusca; class Gastropoda; order Trochida; family Trochidae; genus Steromphala; species Steromphala cineraria. The sequence continues at coordinate 23,208,149 of OU744725.1, forward strand.
CATTCATCATGGATAAGCACAAAGCACAAAATAATATCACCATGTGGTGCATTTTATAGTAAATAAGGTATAAATCTGTTAATAAACTACCTTTCAAAATTGTTTTGATACTATGTAAATATGTCTTTGATACAAAGTCAACATTTCAAGGTGTTTGGTACCTTGACGTACCCTAAAACAGTGTGGTTGTAAGTTCTCTCGAGGTGCGATACCACAAATAAGTGAGGCGAAGCCGAACTTGTTTGAGGTATCGAACCGAGAACACATCGAACAAACGCACATTGGATGTGAAGAGGTAGGGTTATACAATGTAACCATCGCACGGCTGGTTATACGAAATAGTTAACCTCTGATATTGGCCTGATAACCACACCAAGTGGTGTATAAGATCTCAATCTAATTATTTTCAATTCATGACAATGTTTCCCTATATTTTTTATCTCAATAATTATTGACTACAAAAGTTCAACTATTTAAGACTCCTTTTCACTGATAATATATCCCTCACTATTGAATACTATTTTTTCTATTGCTCAGTTACTGACAGCTAAAGAAACATTCTTTTAATCTCACAGTTCTCCGATGGTCTCAAATGTGGATAACACTTGAGTTCAAAGGATTGTAACTGTTACCTAGGACATCACTTGAATGTTTTAATAATTGATGTGGTTGGTGCTATCAGTGTTAGAGAGAGTGTGGACATTATTGATTGAGGACAAGTCTTTAAGGAGACTGACCGTCTGTTTATTTCAACTAATGGGGGTAATTGGCAACCATTAAATTGCTTTGGGATACGATCGTTTGAATAAAGCTGATTAAAAAAGGTTCGTAATAATGTGATAATAAATCTTATTAATAAATAAGTCCATGCCATTATATATTATCATGATGACATTTAGGCTTATATCAAAATTTGAGAAGATAAAAAAAAAGATAAAGTAAAATACCTTTTCAAAATATCACACTGAAGGCGTACATTGATTGATTTTATCTAGTCGATGAAGCACCGAAAATATAATAAATGTAAATTATTAGATTCACATGAAAATATTTTGAACTAACTCTTTAAACTATTGTATTCCCCCTTATTTTACATCATATCAGAATTGCAGTTAATGACTTGGGTTTGAATAACAAAACACAAGAAGATCATTTTCATAGCTTGGCATAAAAATGAAATACGTTTTTTCCCAATGATTGTAAGGACTCATTTGATGAAATCTAATTCCGACCATTGCGTCCACAGAGAGTCATTGATTTATTGGTTTTCAATTTCAATTACACTCGAGTCTTTCCATAGTAATGTCATTTGGACAACAGACAGTAGTTCTTCAGAGGCTAATTTCTCCTGTTACTATGTTTAATCTTCTTGAATGACAGAGTCACGGGATCACATGTACATGTATCTATGGAAACGTTTATAGTGATGGCAGTTCTAAACTAAAGATGCAAAAATAAATGCCAAGAAGGAATTTTATATTACTGCTCGTGGGCAATAATAATACACATTCTAAGGAATCTAGAGGTCTGGAAGACAATGCAAGTTGATTGCGCTTGTCTCATGAAATATAGACATAAGACTTTGATGCGCCTTTTTGTTTGTAGCAGTGTCTCCAAAACCAGCAAATAAGAAAATAAATGTTCAGTTGTAACCCCTGACTAGGCTGGAATCACAAAAGTAACAGAAAATCCTGTTTTTTTCACCATACAAGAAAAGCAAGCTGTTGATTTCATAGTATCATTTTTGGGACTATTGTTGTTACTGTTTAATTGTCTTTTCCTCTCTAAATGATATAAAACATAGAATTTAATCTATTAACTTGTGAAATTGATTTATTGTGTGACAAAGAGTAGGATGGATTACAACTTCTTTATTGTATTTGCATACGACGTTTCAAGGCAACTCCGTGCCCCTTCATCAGGTAAGTAACAATGACAGTTACAAGCAGAATATATAGTATATATGTACAAGAAGCCAGTTAATCAGATGGACATACATGTATTTAAAATTGATTGACATTGACAATGAGTGTAATAGATGTGTTTACATAGTGGCATACAGTGTTTATACAACTGATAGAATTACAAAGAGTGAGTGGAAGCCAGCACTGAAACTACTGTTGATCAATGCACCATGCGTTGGGTAAGAAAACACCTTGATCACGATTAATCTGGGGGCTGCATCGTTTAATGAATATACTTTCCATCAGCTTTCGTTTGCGCCAGTCTTTGATGTTGGTAGCCAAAATTTGGGTTTGTTGTCAATCAATGATGTGGTTTGGGTGTCTTATCAAATGTTCAGAAACAGCTGATTTCATGTCTACGTTGTTGACAGAAGCTTTATGTTCTTTTATTCGGGTAGCAATTGGTCTGCCAGTTTCACCTATGTATGAGTGTCCACATGCACAGCTTATCTTATAAACACATCCTCTAGGATTTGGAGGAGCTTGGCTTGTGCCCCAGCCATTGGCTTTGATGATGGTTTTCAGAGTTCTGCCTGATGTGAAGGTGGTGTCTATGCTGGCTGTTTTCTTAAGAAGTCTGCTAATCTGGTGACTAACAGGTCCAACGTAAGGGATGTTCACACGAATAGGGGAGGGCTCAGGCTTCGTGTGCTGCTGATCTTGCTGATGAAGTGTTTTCCGGATGGTGTTTTCAACAAGATGTCTAGGGTGGTTGAGTTCATGCTGTAGTAGATCAGGACTGCAGATGTTTTTGGCACGACGGGTGAGGGTGGCGACAATAGCTCTCTTAATCTGGGGATGATGGTTTGAATGATGGTTGATGTACTGGTCAGTGTGGGTTGGTTTGCGGTAGACTGATGTTTGAAGCTGATTGTCAGAGTTCTGAATAGAGATGTCAAGGAAGGGGAGGCGTTTCTCATCTTCAGTTTCCATGGTGAACTGGATTCTCTGGTGTTGGTTGTTGAGGTGAGAAAGCAGAATGGATGGATCGTGGTTCTCGTTGATGATGGTAAAGACATTATCTACTTTCCTATACCAACAAAGTGGTTGGAAGTGTGACGTGGAGAGGGCAGATTCTTCAAACTGTGTCATGAATATCTCAGTTATCAGTGGTGAGAGTGGGGAGCCCATAGGCAGTCCATGAATTTGTTGGTAGATTTGGTCTTGCCAAGTGAAGTAAGATGTCTCAAAGCATTTAGAGGCGAGGCTGATGATGCTGTCGATGGAGAGTTTAGTGTCCAATTTATATATGCAGGTTTGTAATCTGGTACGCAGTGCATGTAAGGCTTCATCAAGTGGAATGTTTGTAAAGCGGTCAACCACATCGTAGCTGACCATGGTGCCGGTAGTGTCAGAGTCCTTTAGTTTGGTAACAAAGGCAGAAGAGTCACTAATGAAGGATTTAACTTCTTTGCCTAAGGGAGCCAACAAAGTGGATAGGAACTGGGCAGTATTGTAGTACACTGAACCTCTGGAACACACAAGCAATCTGATTTTGACAGGAGATTTGTGAATCTTAATGGTGGCACGGGCGTAGGGAGCTTGAGAGTTTATGGGATTCAACTTGTTGTAGATTTATTGTGACAAACATATATCATGATTAAGTTTACAATTTTATTAAAGAAAATTAACTATTTGTACATACAAAGTTTTCATATGCATTTATAAAATACAACATTTCACAATCGTTTGTTTTAGAAAAAAATCACAGTTCTAATCTTTATCAATCGATTGTTCCACTTTTTAGAGCAATTGTTGTATATCGCCATCATCAAAGCATTTCCCTGTCCCTATCGCAGCCAATTATATCAATCAGACTCTTACAGCAGATCTACTTACTAACCTATTGACCAAATAAAACTGTAGCATGGTCGTTGCATGATTACTCGTAACAAACCAGTTCTCATTACTTTGAAGATTGAGTCTACATTCGTCTTGATAGGAATACTGTATACTCATTGTTTGTCCACAGTAAACATCTGCAAATCGTATTTGTCGAATTGGTAAATCATCTAACTATTGCTGTTTTTCACTTTGATATGAGGGAAAATTAAGGGGAAAACGACATAAAAGTATTCAGCTGATTAATACCCGCGTACCATCTACAAAAGCCTACAGGGCTCAGAATTGAATTTTTAAATGTCTCTTTTAAAAGTGGAAATCAAGGTCTCGAAAAATATACCCTAATTTCATCTCGAACAAAGTTAACTCTTCCAATTTATTATTATGAAAATGCGTTATATCTATTAAATACCATTTACGATCCCTATTACAACAATTGTGTTTTGCTTTCCTCCACAGTGATCCTCACTAAACTATCAGACACTCATTTGACTTGCACAAGGTCCTAGTGGCGGTTCATGGTTATTCATCATTCATCGACGGCAAATTAGATTTGTATTGTAGAATTAGATGCAATCAAGGGGCATCATCTTTAGGTGACCAAGGGATCTTGTCTGTTGCTGGAATGGTTTTATACGTTCTTCATTGCTGAAGAGGGAATTTGATCGTACTATAAGGCTATACTTGAAGAGCTCTAGATATGTGTTAAACAGAAGGAAGAAACAACTTATTAGCTTAGTTAAAGGATAAAAATGCATATAATATGTACTGGCTTTGTGAGGGAAATATATATAGAGAGTTGTGCTGGATCACGGGATGCATCAGGAAATCTTATTAAACTTCTAAAAGAAGCATGATAGGTACATCTACACATGTTAAACATGTTTAAAGCCATGCTATTTGCTATGTATTGAAATGCGTGTTTAGTAACAAGATGGTGTTGGAAGTCAATAAAACACGAATTATAAAAGAAAGATTGTAGATAAAAAAAAAATGCTTATATCATACAAGCATTATCTTCCTCAAAATGATATCAATATTTAAGTAAAACAATTGCTTCATGAAAATTAAACTAACTATGTTTATTAGAGCTTGAAATGTTACCGGTCACTGCTTAAATAGTTAAACTTCCTTGTATATTGATAACACAAGAAGAGTGAAGAGTGCAGCAAGTGTAGAGTGCAGCAAGCCAATCAACAACACAATTCTAACCTCGTCAAGGGTGATTGAAACTGGACCCTCACTATTCATCATTACCATTCTTGAAAACTTGTTATTTATTGAACTTGAAGTAAAAGTTCAGAATCGAAATTCTATGATAGTGGAAAAGTATGTACTTTGGTGACAATTTATCAATTTGTTATGTTGTTTGGTTAAAATCATTCTGTTTAAAGGATTTATGACCTCATTTGACCATAAGGTATCATTTTGTTCGGTATACCATTATATTATGATAAGAAAAACAAATAGGGGATCGTTTGTTTAAGATAAATGAGTTATAAACAATTAAACTATGAAGATATTACACCAAACAAATATTCATAAAATTAAATTGAGATAAACAAATCTACGTTAACAGAAGAATCTTTCTGTCAAACCTTCACTTATCTTAATAGTTGTAACTGATATTTTCAGTGTCTCTAATTTTTCATGAACACTTGGAAAGATACATGTGTTATTCTTTATTTATTCACAGCAGTTTTCAAGCTCTATCTTATAAATGTAAATAAACACCAAATTTTACACTATGACAACTAGATCGAAGTTCTTGGCTGGACAGGACTCGCGGTGGTTTGCCAGCAGATCAGATAATTGTTAAGAGTCATTACGCTTTATCAAAAAAATTTTTTTTAAATGGTTAACTTTGCAACACCTTCATGTCGTTATTTATGTTCATACCATGTATGTTTTACAAACTGTTAAAGCTTTGAGCAGGATAAGAGTTGTAACAGTTTTCTGACACCGTCCTCATTTTTTACCATGTATGTTTTCAAATTTGTTTATTGTGACACATTTTTACATGATTATGTATCTCACTGTCAAATTTAGACAGACAGACAGACAGACTGACGGTTCCCAATGTGATACCCTCAAATAATATCCATATAAGTTTCTTATTTGTAATTTCAGTACATGATGTTCTGGCTGTTACGTTTTCTGTTTTTAAGCTTTGAGACACAAACCCTGTCATTACAACACTGTCGATCGTTGCCAAGGGCGAAAAAAAGTCCATTCGATTGATCCACTTGTTTGATCAACCATTGTAGGTCTGTGATAGCTCCGGTTTCAAAGGTTTTCCTCAGTTCATGTCAAATCCAGTCATATCAATCAGCCGCTAACAGCAGACAACTAACCAACCTATTGACCCAATCATGGTTGTTTAGTGTTTACTCATGTCTAACATGAATCTGTTCCTTTGACGTTTGTGTCTACATTCATCTTGATAAGAATTACTTGATTATAATAAATCATTTTATCGACAACAACAATAAACATTTTAAACTCGTATTTATAAACTCATGCTGGTTTTTGGTCTGAAATGATTGAACAACATCAAGGAAAAATGTCATTGAATTGTTCAGCTGATGGAAATCAGTATATCATTCGGGTATTTTCAGAAGTGATGATGTTACATTGATCCGATTATTTGATTTATCCAACTCCTAGATATACAAATAGCATTTGATTCCAAGTCCTCAGAAAAGCATAATGTCCGAAATTGTAATTTTTTAAGGTCGAACAAAAAAAACCCAGAAATTTCCATATCCCTAACATTGATATATGAACAGTTGGGAAATTTGGAACCCTATGATTTATATAAATAATGTATTTCGAATAGAATGAAAATCAGTGATAATCACAATGACGCAATGTTGAAGTTGAAGGCAATAAATGAATGTAGAACTAATGAAGTTCGAAATGAATTGTTATCAATTTATTGTGACTTTCATCATATTTTACCAATCTGTAATGCAAGGAAATTTAAGTTCAGTAGAATTCAAAATGTTTAATTTTGAGAAGATATTCTATTGGCCAATGATTTGAGGTGATAACTAAACAATGTTTTTATGTTTTTGTTAACATTATATCACAAAAACTGTACTTATTTACAGCAATTTAGTCCATATCGATATTGTTTATCTTTGTAAACCTTGTACATGAACATAACAAACGTCTCTTTTTAGTACATGACCTTGTCATATGAGCTGACCGACAGGATGATAATAACTGCTCAAAAGGAGATACATAATTTATTCTTCTAACAGATTTAGGGTCCTTTGAGATCTACCTGATTCTTCAAATAGATTACTTTTTTCAATTATCAGCAAAAATACAATCAGTCCACAGACAATCAATGTGAAGTATAAATATTTTAGCATGATCATCGCGTTCTAGTTTCCTTCATCTACAAGCATGCAATGTCAGCAAGCATGCCTATCTTATTTTAAAAAAAGACTCATATAAAAAAAAGCTCATGCTATTTAACTCATAATTGTATGTCTGACATCATCACTATAGTTTCAAGAGAAAAGTTATGATCTATCAATGTATTATCTAGTTATCCACTCCCAATAGTAGCGATCACTAATGACTACTCAACCTTTTCATTTTAAAAAATGATAAGTGTGAATAATTCTTTCAAGTGGATGAAGGTGAAACTGGATAAATGGCAATGAAACAGCATCACTTTATAAACGAGGTGTTGGTGAAATGACATTTAGGTACGCTTCTTTTACTCCATTTTCTCCATCGCTTTAATTTGATGATGGCATAAACATCGAAGAACAACCAACACAATTTTCTAAATGTAAATAGAATCCCTTTCATCATACATATGAAACCTGCTATTCATTTGTAAATTTATTGAATGTGAAAACAATCTATTTTAAAATATATTCCATGACAACCAATTGTAGCCCAAATATCAATTGTAACAAATTTATTACATAAGTTTAAGTCTTTAAAGTGATGCGGCCAACAAACTTCTATTAAAGATTATCACACAAGGTATTGAATAATGAAAGGAAAATTCAATTCAAGATTAAGATTTGACAGAAATGTATTTAATTGCTGTTGCCTTTGAGATATCTGTTTTTAATTGATCTTTCTAAACTATTTTAAAACCAAAAGGTAATTATAATAATCTATTAACAACCGTGCTTGTGATACATCCAAATTCTTTCAAATCTAATTCAATCTAATTCAAAGTGAACCAATTCCATCACAATGATTTTCAAATTTTCAATGTCCTTAGTTTCAACACGATGATACATTTCATAATCTCGCCGCTAATGGCTGCAATATTGCCCAAGCGGCGCTAAACAATAACTCACTCACTCATATTTCATAATAGATGAAGCTGTTCTTATCATCTATTTGTAATTCATACATCGTTATTTCTCTATTCTGTTTAACATGCAACAACATTTATTTTCTGTAACGACTACCAAAGACACCTAAAAATGTAACATGTTAATTCAAACACAATGCCAGTTTCCGTTTTATTCAAGGACTTCTCAAAAACCTTTCTCCCAATAAAATGATCATGTAACTATCCACAAAGAGATTTGAAGATCAAACATAAGGACCTCCTCAACAATTTTGTTTATTGTTCATTGGATTTGCGATACAGGAAATCCTATACATGACCCAATACCTACATGTACGAAGAGCGACAGTTTATAAGTTGACATTTACTGGTGATACAAAACATGACTCTGGCATCTAGTGCAAATAAAAAGCAGTATGGGTCTAGATGATTGTAATTAAATATAATAACAGACCTTCCTAGTGTTCAGAAATGTCACAGATGTGATTATCTGTGTGTGGAACAGGAATAATTAGCACACTGTATAACAACAGAAGCGCTTTACTTTATATATAAGTTCCCTTTTTACATATATGTGGTGATCCTGTAATGTAATGTGTAGTGGAATATAAAGTTTTGATAGAAATGAAGACTTTTTTCAGGCTTTTATGTTAATAAAGGCTGTATCAAAGAGTATGTACTGTCAGTAATCTGTACTTTGTATTTTCAGATGGACTGGTGTGGATAGCTTCATCGTTTCAAATCATTTAAAACCATACTAGTCGGTAAAGATTTCATTGAAAGTTCAAAGGATATTTCAGTCTGATTAAACTCGACTGTCATTCGAGGAGAAAAGTGTAAAAATATTAACTCTGGTGCGGTTCGAACCACACCCAGCCCGGCTTTCCTCTCATTCATTTATTCCTCGGAGCACGGTCGATTTTAATCAGACTGCAGGATATTTCTACTTATACATTAACAAAAAATCTAATGTTGTTATTATAATGAACTGAATATAATGCGTGGAACATTGATTGATATGGTCTTATCAAACCAATAAAACAAAGGAGGAAAAGACAGAGAATAATAAAATATTGGTTAAATAAGAAACTAGCAGGACACCAAAAGAAGAATATTGGTCACTGTCCATTTAATTTGTGTTTCTATTGCGCAATTAGCTTTTTACAATAAAAAGTACAAGACCAGATCAATGTCTTGTCTCAGCTACCAAGTAATATCGGTTCAAATGTCGTGTTCCTCGCAAGAAATTGACTACCAGAAAGTTTGGGTTCTGGTGCATGACCAGTTGTTATTTTGATAGGGCGACCAGGTCGACAAACTGTCTCATCAGGCCCCGTTCAATTGTATTGATGTTGTAAAGATACAGGAATGTTAAGTTACTGTTCAGATTCTCAATTAAGTTGGTAACTCACGCTGATATGATAAAGCTTAATATCTCTTAGTGACTACTTCACCGCAATTATATCACATTCCCTGCAACGAGACTTGCCTAATGTCCCTTAACCCTGACATCATGATTAGAAATCACCATCTCACCACTCTTCACCTCATGCACGCGAATGCATTCTTCCCCTGATTAACTCTTTCTCCGGTTGCCCTAATTAACATTGACTAAAAGGCCAGATATTCATTCTAATTAATAAATGTCGTTTATTCCACTACAGACAAACCATGTGACCAAGTCAATCCAATGATGATGTATGCAGTAGTAAAATTTAAATGGAGGTGTTTAGGGAATATTACTTCTGTTTTAGTAGTGAGATTTAGTAGTAATATTTATTACTTCCAGATATTGAGGACAACCACTTAGATGTAAATGTAATTGTATCATTTTGATAAATAACTTATATCCTTGAAATTGAATTCAGTCTGGATGTTATTTCATGTTTGAAAGACCATGATGAAGAACTGCCACATAACTATGAACAGGGACGCAAAAGCTCCTAGAATCAATTCAGTATAAAACTATTTCTGGTGGAGACTGAGAAATATACTTTGCAGAGAAGAGTGGGGACTGACATCTAGAGGCTTGACAGGATGATCCGCAGCTGAGAGTTACAGCTGACCTTGTACTGTAGTCCTGCATCATGACTGTGTATTAAAAAGGAGCAATGCTGTTCGGTACAAGTCTGGAATGCTAAAGTCTACGCTAAAGTTTACCGCCAAAATTTTGACGCTTTCGGCAAATAAATATGTTGATCAAATTACATTTTCATAAAACCTGAAGTATGAAGATAATTTTTTATAACAAAATTTCCTCCAACTCCTATATCTCTATAAAAATGCCATGGCAAAATTAGAGTTACAGCTGACCTTGTACTGAAGATCTGGCAAATCTACTGAATTTGATGATGGTGCTGCAATGTCAGTTCTATGCAGATCGATTGCGAGCAGGTGGAAGTAAGAAGGGTGGGGTCAAACAGCGAACGCTGGAGAGTTAGAGGGAGGGACTTTTGGGGACATGACAATACTTGATGACATTCTTGGAGATGGTTAAATAATGATTGATTGGTTAAGAAGAAACGCCAATATCATCCTTAATGGTCTGAAATTTTAATTAAACAATTGTCTAAGAGCTACGCCATTCCAAACTATCAGTTTTGATTCTCCTTTGAGTTTCCTCAATGTTGAACCATGGGGTCTATTATCTGCTTCCAACTGTGGATCAAACAATCATTGCCGCCATGTGACAAAGGTTTTATGAATCATCGACCAATTGAGATGTCCAGGATATCTTAATTATTAGTTTGCCTCGTCAAGATTTGACAGGAAGGACGAGCTATGTACGAACAGTTATAATTAGTTCCTCAGTCTAAACCATGTCATATTTAATTAACTCAGATATGTTCAACTCTCTAAATATGCATTTTGGATGAGTTGTATAGTCCCGTTTTAATCATGTTCAATCTTGGTTTAAATCTCCAACCATAAATGAAGTGATTGGAAGTTTGTTTTTGGTTAAGTTAGTACTGATTATTTGTAAAATTGTAATTTGCCCTAAAAGATAAAATTTGATTGACAACGTACATTAATGTTGTTACAATAGATGTATTCTGTCTCTTGATTTATAAGATTCAATAAATAAACAAACTTACCATGGATAGACTCGTATCTTAAAAATGCTAAACAAATCACTTGATATGGATTGAATCATGTCCTTAGAGGAGTTAAATGAGGTAGATATAAAATGAAAGAACAGGGGAGAAGGGATGACACGCATTGATCTCATACTTGTAAGCGTGATCTACTAATTGTATCATTTAACAACAACTTAGTTCTTAATTATGGAATTCGTTTATTATATTTACATTTGGCAACCTTCCAATGTATGAAGCTATTCATTATGCATTTTCATTCATAGTTTTATATTCAGTAACAATGATAATATTTATTTAATGACAAGAGTTTACATGGCATCTGTAAGTGCTTTTATCAGTTTTATACCTCTGAAGTTAATTGACTACTACCGGGTACTTAATAAACTTAATAAACAGGATTCCTTGTGATAATTCAAAATATAAAAAACGGAATAGATATCTGTGCTTAAGATAGATGGAAACTAAAAACTAAAAGTTTCATTTCAATATAGGATCATGTAAGTGGTTTGCATTTTATGTTTCAATGACAACTTTATGGGTATCTGTTTACAGCAAATCAGTGAAGATCACCATAACATATGACACAAATTTCTTTATCGGAAACCCACTGTAGATCAAACAAGTTTAACCCTTCAAGAAATACATGGAGAATTATGATGACATCATACAAAACTCCGAACCTCACAGTGCGACGACGATTATAAACTTGACCTTGAACTAACTTGTCTGTGTGTGATATTATGTTCAATTTGCTAAATACTGCAAGACCAATCCGCTATGTACAACTCTATTGGGAGCAGAACGTAAAGTTATGTATTAGATTGTAGACAAATAAAGTTTGATTCCGAGTGGAAAGAAATGCTTGGATGTGTGTTAATTCTATTTCCCGGATATAATGAGGCAATCTGATTGCTGCTGTCTTAGCCACGGTTTGTAGGAGGATAAGGCCTACTTGAAAACGAAAATGTGCAGGAAGTGTACAAGTACACACATGAAATCATTGGACTATTTGAGAAACTTTGATTTGACGATTTGCCTAAAGGCGATAAAATTTCATTCTATTTATTAATGACGATACAAATGTAATCAGTGATAAAGATAAAGCCACAAAGCCTGAGAAATTCACATAATTAGGCACATGTTCATCCATGTTCCCTTGATTTAATATCCTTATTTTGACAATTGATAACAGCAATCATCTAAATTATTACAATAGTAAAAAGAGTGCAACTAAAGTCCGGAGACAGTAAGGGGATCAATTCTAAAAGCAGAAGCCCACGCTGACTACTCAAATAATAAAGGGGGGTACAGCAAGTATTTGCATTCCGAGGTTGTTCCAACGTCTTACAAGACCAAGTTTTGTTAATATTTCCTTAAACAAAGTGTTTACATCAGTCTCATCAGAGAGTCGGGCGTGTGTTGAATGATTTCTTACATCGCTCCAGCATTTGGTTGACATCAACAGCAAAGACTTGCCCGCTGTCTTTGAAAACATAATTCCAGTGATTATTATCATTTCATTATCATGATCGTTTTAATTTGTGTCTCTGTGGTACCACAAAAAATTAAACTAATTGTCTTTTAAACATAAAGGAACAAAACAATGTGGCATGAAATCGTGTGAAACGTCATAAATATTATATTTTGATCTTTTGACATTCCATGTAAAATGTAAAATGTGTCTTTTTAACTCGATGAAAAGTATTTCACTGTGCAAGTCTTATTCTCCCTGTCAAAATAATTATTTGATGGTCAGATATCAAAACTTATTCTTTCAAAAAGAAAATAATGATGGAATAATGTACTGACCTTGGGGATCTGAGAAAACAGACATTAAATTATATTTACTGAATCAACTGAGACAATGTAATGTAATATTTTATAGTTTACCTTTAATAAACACCATTTAATTATTCTCTCACATTTGTGTAGATTTCTGATCATTTGCCTAAACCTATCGTCATGCAATTGTTACAGTTTATAACTGTAGATAGCGTTGAGTGATTAGAGAATGGAAGTATTCTTAGATTTTTGACAAACAGAAGCGCAGGCTAAAGTTTCCTGATATTTCATGAGATCTTCTCTCATTACAAGGAAATACTCTGCCACTTCAACATCAAAAGTCAATTCCCTTCAGCATTTTCATCTCCACGGCAAACCCAGCTGCATGTTAAAATAATCACATTATCCTATATCAGCTGGTCGACCTTAACCTCTGACCCCAGACGACGCAGGCTCAGTCGTTGTCCGTCAAACAGTGATCTGATCCATCCTCGGGGGACATGGGATTATGTCACCTTTGAGCAACACTGGTGCACATGCGCATTGCACTGTCAGGGCTTGTTAAACTGAAACGAATTCCATAAAGAAGGCTCGCTTTCAATTAGATATTGAGTTTCTATGCTCGGTTTAATTAGCTAAAGTAATTATATTCCTCATAGTGATCTCGTCCTTATCAAATAATCATGGTTCAATTTAATTTCGAATGAATATTCTACAATGAAACTTGAAAAATACCGAGCTTTCCTTCATAAAGATTTACTTTCATTTTATTTAGCTATTAATCCAAAGCTATTTCTAACGTTTAAATCTTTGGCTTTTTGCTACTTTGTCAACCGAAACTAGTTGGTTTGATGAAAATCATGAAATGAGTACACGTATTTAGAACTGGAATTGAAATAACATGATCATCGCTATGGGCTGTTTAAAGATCCTCACACCACTACTACACACTTAACGATAGATTCCGAATGCATCATCAGTAGAAAGGAGGTGGTTAGTTGCAACCGAATGTTTTCTTAAGACAGGAGTAACACAAATTCTTCACAGGGAGACACAAATAGATGATAAACACCTCTTTCACATTCAGTGATTGGGAAAGGCAGGGGCCATGGGCCATTTTGCACATGGGATGAAAAAATGGCCTATTTGAATTTTTAACATTCACATTCGTATTCAGCGATCCACACATTTCTAAGTATTGATATATCACTCCTTTTTCAGTGGATTTGCTGCTTTGTAGCATTAAAAATCATAGGAAAGGAGTTTTATTTATCTTCCTGAATACGAACGTCTAAAATGGAAATGCCCGTTGTTTGTTTCTCACCAACTTGTTATCCTCCGATTTCTTATTACCTTCCCAATATTATGTATTAGCTTTTCATCTATCAATTACCCTTTACAATCCCTATAATTGCACTTGTTCTATTTTCTACTCCTCAGTAATCATCTACAATGACCTATCAGACACTCATTGCACAAGGTCCCTGTGGCGGTAAACGATTATTCATCAGTGATTGAGGACGCTTTAGATTTGTATTGTAGAATAAGATGCAATCCTGGGATATCTTCTTTAGGTAAACAGGGATCTTATTTGTTGCTGTAATCATCTGGTTACTTTGAAGCGAGAATTTTATTGTTGCTGAGGCTATATTTTATGAGCTCCAGACATTGGTGTTAAACAGAATAACAAATAAGGGTAAACAACTTAGTAAAACTAAAAGTAAAGAGAAACAATGCATGATATGTACTGGCGGGCATACGGTTATAGCTGCATAAATATTATCACGATCACCTAACTATACAGCATTTGAGGAATTTTTCACTTTAAATCCTGATATTTTTCAGTAGACAACCTTTTCACTTTCAAATTATGACCACATTCCACAAAAGAGTAATTATAGCACGTATGAAACCTTACATGACCGAAATTATATGACATGTCAAGAAAATGACAACCATCCGTGCAATAGTTATGATACAGACAAGGAGCAATGATATTATGACGAAAAAATAAAAACGATTTTCGTAGGAACAGTTATTTCAAAAAGAATTCACTTTATGGCATTACAAGTTTTAGCCATCACACAATATAAAAACATACAAAATACTGCAGATGTCTCAAAGAATTCTAGTTTAACATAATAATTTCCTTTTTATGGTTAAAAATTTTGCCCGAAAATTTCACGACTACCATTTGGCGTCTGGTCCTCGCTAAACCGCTTTGATTGCACTTTGACCGCAGTCTGATTGAGTCCAGTGCTTGTGATTGTTTGTCATTTTGCGTTTCTTAGGAGGACAAACAAGACCATTGGTCAATAAAGATGAGTTTTTGAAAGGATATGAAATTTGTAAAGAATTGGGATGTATTTTTAGACTAATACCTGATACCGCAAAACAGCTATAACTGCAACTACAATCGCAGTCTCTGTCCATTATCTTAGCAGTTCTATAGTAATGGAATACAATTAAAAGGGAAACGCTTTTTATTGACAAGCGAAGTCCTACTCATTTGTCATGCAGAATATTGACAAACTTTGAGAAAGTCATGAGAAAGTTAGAAACAAAATCGTCCCGAAAAATAATCGATAACTGTTTGCATTGTATGCCAGTACTGCTTCACTAACAGCTGGACTTAAAAACAGACAAACCACTGATCTTTCAATGGACTGTTCCAGTTTTCAGAAAAAGAAAAATTTCCTTGTGACCTGTTGAAAGTAATACAAATTCCATGAGCTTACATTACAAAACGTTCAAGTATAAAGTAATACAATAAAACATTAGGGTCATATTGTTCATTGAGACTTTGGCACTTCATGTTTTTCAGCTGAGTTTTACTTTCTATTATAGTCTATAAATTTAAAATCATTTCACCTTACACGTTTAAAGCACCTCATCTTCAAAGAATTTACAATTCTTTTTCTCATTAAGTAATGATTAATATGAAGTACCTTTAATTCCTTAGAATCAACAACTTATGTCACAACCAGACATTGCATATCAATTGTGGTATCTAATGTCAAATATGAAAAGATTCCTTCACATTTTATTTGCCCTCTTCGTGTTCCTACTAGAATAGTTCAATTACTGTTCTTTCACCTTCATCAAAGTTATTTAGGATTCTCATCAACAATCAAAGACCTTCACAAACATTTGATTTCGCTTTGATTAAACTTCAAAGAGAAACGTTTTTAAGCTCATAAATTCTGATATACAAGATGATAACAAAATGCTGTTTCATCAATAATGCATTTCAATGATCTGAACCTTCGATTTACAATTTCCTCTTTTACTCTTTCATGCTATTTCAAACCAATTTAAAATTGATTGAAACGAATGTGGTTAATGCATGTCTTTGAAAGAACTTAGCAGAATTTACTAGGGATATACTGTTGTAAAGAAATCGAACTCAAATGCTACCGATTGTTAGGTTATATGTCTCATCAAAACAGGAATTATTAAATGAACATCCTAAATGCCTTTCATCTGTACCAAGCCATTTCCCTTACTCAAATGATTATAAAAGTACTGACACTAACACTGAATGCATGTTTACTCGTTCGGGAAGAATATTGAGTAATTTTACCAACTGGAATATATTAATATTCAATCGGAAAACAATTAACTAATAAAACTTTTCAAGATGTACTACAGCGCTTTGATGTTAGGTAATGATATTTGTAATGATAAACTATACTTGTATTATTCATCAAATGAAGGGGGGAGAATGTGCTAGTTTGCATTACTTGCAAATATTCATAGTTGTATGGACTGGCAAATTTTCACTTATTTATTTCGAGCTAACACTCAGATAGTTTTAATAAAATAGATTAATAAGATATTTTCATTTTCCTCCACCTGTAATTAGTGTCAAATTGATTTCTGTACACGTTTGTTATTTTTCGTTTTCATTTTTAATGGAAACACCAAATGCAAATGTCAAAGAACATATCCCTACTATGTTTGCGAGTATAGATAACTCTTATGGTTGTTCTTTTAAATACAGATAAACTGCTTTTCAGATGGGTTCAGTGTTAATTTATGGTCTATTTGAGTCGTTATGGCTTTTAATTTGTAGTCAAATATGTTCAGTCTCGCTATCAACTCATTTAAACTTTAAATGAATATTTCATGGATGATAGCAAAAATGACACCAAAACTATTTAAATCAATAAAACCCTCAAGTGCATGTATTGTTGAGAAGGTCTAATATACAATCCACTTTGCATTTTGAATAATATATAAATGTATCCACTATATGGTTCAATTTTACTAAATACGAGGACATGTATCAAAATACAAAATACAAGTTTTCACTGTCACAAAAGATGGGTTATATCCATGTTAAATAAGTATTAATTTCTCCAGTCATCATCATATATATTAAACATACTGCCACATCAGTTGATATCAAACTAATGAATATTTTCTCTTTATTTCAATAAACACACAAAAAACTTCTGATTTAGTTATTAAAATTCAAAAAATCGGACCCACATGCACTAACAACTGGAAAATTTCATCCCTGTGCTTCCGGTTAGAATCAATGATGATCACAAAGAAACACTATTAAACTTGAAGGCTTTACGTCACTGTAGAATTATAATGAAGCTAGGATGTTGAACCTCGGAGGTGAAACTGTATCAATGGCTTTGATAATAACACAACATCAGCTTCTAAATGTTTAAATGAGAATGTTGTTGATGATATTACGTTTATGTACGCTTCATTACCTTCCTAGCTTTGGTGACCGCATCAAAAAGAAGAATATATCATACATTAACCACTATTTGGATATTAGAACTGTTATCGTTTTTGTAAATATATTAAATTTAAAGAACAATGAGTTTATAATTTGATTTATTCAACAACCACAAATTGTAGCCAAAATCAACCATTTCAAGGGAATAAAGTTTGGTTAATTATTTTTAACATGCGACCACAACAGTTTTCTTGAAGATATATCACTCAAATAATTAAATAATGAAAATATATGTTCAATGTAAAAATGTGATTTGAAATAAATAAATGTATGTGTTATATCGTTTAGATTGAACTTTCTTTTAAAATCTGTTAAATCAAAATGCACGAATCTAGAAAAAACAAGGCTATGTTTCATTCCAATTTTGAAAATTTATTTTGGCTTTATTAATATTCCGAATTCCAATGTCTCCTTAATTATTTATTATGACATTAAACCTTTTTTTAAACAATCAATCAATTATTTCTCTATCTATAAGCAATCACATTCATTACACATTGGTTGCAGTGATATATGTATTACAACTTTACTTGAATACAATGTTGATTTATGTTAGCTAAAGGGCTTCTAAAAACAAACCTTTATCTCAATGAAGGGTTCGTGTTGTTTTCACTATTGAGATTTAAACAGCAAATATAAGGATTTCCTGAACAATTTTCCTAAGTCTAATTCAAAGGTTTGATCCACTGAATCCTAACCTTACACTGTACACTGTACAATATATAACCATATGTCCAGTATTTGTTACTTGACATTCACCAGTGACACCAAAACATAACTCAAGCATTAAGTGCACATATAAACAGCTAGGGTCTAAATGATGGTTATTTAGTATAATAACAGTCTCTGTTGACCTTCACAGTGTCAGGAAAATGTCACAGAAGTGATTATGAGTGTGTGGTACACATATACGCAGTCTAAGTAAACCTAGCCTCACTATTATCCGTTACACTGCTATACAGGCTAGGTTTACTTAGACTGAAATATACGAGGATGAAATATATGTACTGTGTAACGCAGTTTCGTTATACGACAAGTATACAACATTTGACACCCTTTATACAGAATTTTTTAAATTTTATATTATAATGGTCAGTTATATGTAGTTATATTTACGGATTTGGACGGATTGAAAAGCTATTGAAAAATTAATTTGGTCCGACAAAAGTTGGTCTTAATTTATAGATATTACTTAAATAATTTTTTTTATCTTTTACAACTTGTTCATGTCACAAGGGTTCTTCTTTAATGGCTATTTTCAAAACATCTTAATTAGTTTCACATGCAATGAGTAAAATGTAGGAACCATCGATTGTAATATAAATTTGAATACAAGAAACATTAGAAAGACAAGGAATGTTTGTTGTTTCCTATTTATGTTTCTCAACTTCTGTAGATAGAAAACTAGCACAACGCCAAAAGAAGAAATACTTGCTTTATTTGTGTTTGTATGGTGCAAGATTCGCTTTTTACTTCAAAGAGTAAGATCAGATCAATTTCTTGTCTCAGCTACCAAGACGTATCCCTTCAATGTTGAGTGCCTCACAGGAAATTGACTACAAGAAAGTTTGGTTTTGGTGCATGACCAGTTGTTATTTCAATAGGGCGACAAGGTCGATAATCTGTCTTGCCATGCCACATTCAATTGTACCAATGTTGTTCTAACGACCAGGCCCCTGATAAAGATACAGGAATGTTTAAGTGCTGTACAGATTCACAAATGAGCTGGTAACTCACGCTGATATGAATAAGGTAGCCAGCTATACCCTTTTATAACACTTCCCTGACACGAGTCTCACATTGTCCCTTACCCTCTGCCATCATAATTAAGAATCAACTTTCCCATTGTCCAACTCGCCACATGAACGCTAATACGTTACTTCTTCCCAAGGCGATCAGCTTTATCTGCAGTTACCATAATTAACTTTGATCACTTGGACTAATAGTTAAAATTCCTGTCCTTTTAACTATTGACGTTAATTCCAATTCAGATAAACCTAGCGACCGAGTTAATGAATGGACCTTCCTGTCTTTGGTGTATGCAGTAATGAACCTTTGATACATATGTTTTGTTAAGATGATCTTAGTATTAAAATTTTACGCAAGATTGAAAATAATATTTCAGATATTGAGGTATACTTCTTCGATGTGAATGTTGACTGTTTATCTCCCTGAGTGAGAGGCTAAGTATATGCCTTTTTAAGGATGCCACACAACTATAATCAGGGACGCAAGTAAGCCAGTATAAAACTATTCCAGGTGATGGTATTGAACGATATTTTAGACAGGAAGTTTGCAGTTGTCTGGAACGTTGACAAGATGACCCGCAGCTGTGAATTACAGCTGACCTTGTATTTCGGATCTTGGAAAACAGAGATTCAATTATATGTACGGATTGAGCTGATGGCGCTGCCATTGACAGTTCAGTGCAGATCGATTGTGGACATGTGCAAGTCAGGAGGCATGGGGTCAAACAACGAACGCTGGAGAGGGTTGGGGACTTTTCGGTACATGACAACACTTGAGGACATCCTAGTGATTCTGAGAGCTGACAAAATAATCATTGTTAGGTTGAGATAGGAGATAAGGTAGAATTCTACTGATATTGGTAGAGAGTTGTGTTGTTTATAAACTCGTTTATCTACAGCTTCCCTTTCATAATGTTAATCGAGGTAATAAAGGCTTCTATAGAAACATTTAGAGAGAGAGAGAGAGAGAGAGAGAGAGAGAGAGAGAGAGAGAGAGAGAGAGAGAGAGAGAGAGAGAGAGAGAGAGAGAGAGAGAGAGAGAGAGAGAGAGAGAGAGAGAGAGATATTTATTCAGCATTGGAGGCCGCGTGGCCCAGAGTACAAGTACAAAATGAGTAGTACATTTTATCAAACACTATAAATTTATAGAAACATTTACCTAATTATCATCTCCTATTTATGAATTGCTTTTGTAGTTATTGACATCAAACTATAAGATTAGTAATGTAAAAGGAAAAACACACTGTTTACGAAAATGAGTGTTAACGTTTCAAAAGAAATTTACAGTTTTCTTGTTGAACGAAAATAACAAATCTCTACACAGCTCTATTACAACTATGTTTATACAGAAAGATCATTTACAACAATTTATGTACATTACCAAGTTACATAATATGAATCAAGTCACACATTGCATAATCATGGTACTTTAATTTAAACATAAGATTTATGAAATATATGGACTTGACAGATATTTGTGTGGCTTAATAATGAATGATTCAGTATTCCCTATTCACAATCACGATATAGCAAATCCGTTGCAAAACAATAGCAATTTGTAGCCACGTAGATATGTTTAGTTTGTTATCAAGACCATAAATTAATATAAAAAATAAGGAGCCATTTTAAGTCTACTAAATGTTGGCAAGTCAGTTGCCTCAGCTTTGAAATTAGATATTCTTTAAATACTCCTTTTTATTTCATTTCAATCAATGAATACACTCGTGCCTTCTGTGACTAAAAAAGGCTGTTCCCGTTATCGTCTTTTATTTAAAATACATTCAATGGAAGTTTTATTGTTCTTGTATCAATTACCAATTCAGACAAACTATAAAACTGGCATGATTGATATTTGGAATTCTAATTTTGAAATGTATCAATTTATCTTAAATTAACTAAAGTAACGAATATAGAATTGTGCCAATAGATCAATTATGTTTTTTTATATAAGGTCTAGTCTCGTTTATTGATTTTTAAATGGCATTTTCCTCTGACATTGTCATCCTGAACAAAACAGTTGTCAAAGAGCAATGTCATTCTTATCCATCAGTTTTGATATTCCTCCATGTGGAACCATGGGGTCTATTATCTGCTTCCAACTGTGGATCAAACAATCATTGCCGCCATGTGACAAAGGTTTTATGAATCATCGAGTAATTCAGATATCCAGGATATCTTATATTTTTAATTGTTAGTTTGCCTCGTCAAGATTTGACAGGAAGGGAACTGGGAACAGTTATAATTAAACATTGGGAAAACTGAACAACTTGTCGTTTTCAATAATCTCAGAATTGTCAATTTTCCTTTTTAAAATATATGTATAGCAATTACATGCATTTTGGATGAGTTTAATAATCTCGTTTTTAATGTTGGTTTAAAAGGTCAAACCACAAATGAAGTGAATTTTGAGTAATCAGTACTGACAATAATCAACAGAATATCGTAATTTTGACAATCATGTGCAGTTTTAAATTGCATTAACAATATCCATTCATGTGTATATGATGCTCTGTTGAAATGTACAATTCACTATATGATCAAACTAACCATGCATTTTCTCGTAAAAATTCAAACAAGTTACTGATATAGCTTGAAATATGAGGTTTATCCTTTTATCGTCGTTTAGTATTCTCTATATATTTCATTATATAAATCAAATGCAAATATTTCCTTGATAAATATATCATTGTAAATAAAAGTTCTAAGTGAAGTAAAAGGGTAAGATGTAATAAAAAGTGTGAATCAAAGTAACAAAAAATAAAAAGATTACATGTTATTGTTGAATTTTCAGATAAATTTCCGTCGGATGTATTACCAAAGGATTTCATATTTCTCAGTCTTACCAGATTAATTCAGACTAAGCATAACAAGCCTGAGCAGTACATTATAGTGTAGCTTAGACACCTGGTCTTTAACCTAACATCCGGTTATTTTGTAAAATTTGCATGGAAACAAAAGAGATATAAAAGACGTGAATAAATTTATGCATATGCATGAATCACATAAGTTAATTTTGCCTTATCAACTATATTCCAGGAAACATTTAAAAGCAAGCTTCCCATGCAAGAATCTGTATGTGCATTTACATCTATTGCTTATAGTGATAACATTCATTGTATGACAAGAGCTACAAGGCATCTGTAAAGACGTGCGGTGTTATCAGTTTAACATTTCTGAAACTGCTTGTCACAGCTTTATAAACGTACCTGTCTTTTCAAGGATGAGTAATATTCTTAAATTGGAACGCCCTATTGTGATGATTCCAAATTTACATTATAGAATAAAATCTTGTCTTGTAATTGGAAATGAAATTTGTGCTGCAGTTTAAAATCTTTCAACTGTAAGATAAGAACAGACATTCCTGTGTATGATTATGTAATTAGTTGGTTTTTATGTTTCAATGATAAACTGAACGATATTATATAAGAGTTCAAAAGTAACAATATACAAATTACATTCCATAATTATCATTAAGGAAATGCCATCGGAAATCAAGAGAGTTTTACATTTCAACAAATGATTACATAAAGGATTTGGCTGACATCATAAAGGACTCCTAACCAGAACGCCACACTGAGAAAGTAAAGCCTAGAATTAAATTGTGGACAAATACAGTTAGATTCGTCTCTGGAGTGAAAAGCTAAGCTTGGATTGGATGTAATTCGATTTTCTGGGTATTAGGAGACTTTCCGAGTGCTTCTTCCTCAGCCAACGGTTTGGAGAATGATTAGGCCTACTTAAATGAGACATTAATGTTCAGGCTTTGAACGAGTACAAGCATAAAATCATTGGACTGTTTAAGAAACTTCGATTTGATGATTTGCCTTTAAGAAGATCAACTATTCTTATTCTTTTATTCATGACGATACAAATTTGATAAGTTATTAAGACTCAGCCTCAATGCCTTGATTCTATGAGAAAATCACAAAATGTGCGGCTACTTCTTCCATGTTCCATTGATTAATAATCCATAATATTAAATTAATTACATGTAATCGATCAATTATAAGTAAACTTAAATGACTATTAAAATGTTTATTGTTTTCTATATTTTGAACTGACTCCCAGGTTTAGTAAATTGATATTCTAATTATCTGATTAAAATGAGAAACAGTCAATTGAAACATTTTCATCTATTCAATCATTTTAAAGCAAAATATTTATATCTTTATTTTAGTTTCTGGCGAGAAGATTCAGGGATAAATTCTATCTAAATCTAAAACCTCCTGTTCTGGCACAGATGTTGGTTGATACCTCACATGTATCTCTACTCAAGTATGTACGAGTGTTGTGAAAGTCTTATCGCCTATACAAGAAAGTTTTGAAATTCTTCTCACATTACCCATACGACCTTGCGAGAGACCTACATCCGGCTGTAGCAGAAAACTCCCCTTGAGATCTGAAGGGTTGTGTGAAGAAGGAAAGAAATTTGTTGGAAGCGCCTCAGATTTATAACAGTACTGCATTGTTTATATTGTCTTCACTCTAACTGTGCGAGGGAAAGTAGTTTAATATTAGAACACATTCAACCAATTATATTGAGAGATTTTAGAGTTAGATTCGTCTGCCTTCCTTTGGCTTCAATTTCTTCATGTGAACTTTGAACAACATATCTTTTACCAACCCAACGGATTCTCCTTATCTTGACAAAGAATACTTTTATAAAATCCATAGTTGACAAACTAGAAAAGTTGAATGAATTTAGGCGTCTGATGTGCTTGAACATTGAAAAAATTGAACTTTTTTCGTAGTGACAATTCACACATAACCTTGAAGATTCTTCAACTCGTGCATTTACCAGGCGCACCAATAAAGTAAACTGTCACAACCCTACAAAATAAAAAACAAGTTATACCTGTAAACTTATTATTTATCCATCACCTTTTTCAAAATAACTTATCATTTGCCTAAAAGAATCTTCATGCAATTGTCACAGTTTTGGGGTTATATGACTGTAAATAACATCATTAGGGAAAGGAAGTATGTTTAGATTGGTGACAATGGCAACACAGAATAAGGACACAGGACTAAGTTTCCTGGTATCTTATCAAGTCTTCTCTCATTACAAGGAAATACTCAACTTCAACATCAAAAGCAAATCCCTTCGGCAATCCCTGCTGCTTCTGGCACAGTTGACATAATCTCATTATCCTATATCAGCTGATTGAGCTTAACCTCTGACCTCAGACGACGCAGGCGCAGTCGTTTGTCGTCAAACACTGATCTGATCCGTCCTCGGGAGACGTGGGATTATGTCACCTTTGAGCAACACTGATGCACATGCGCACTGTACTGTCAGGTCTTGTTAAACTGAAACGTCTTCTATAAAGACAGACCCCCTTTCAATTAGATATTGAATTGCTACACTTGGTTTAAATACCTAAAGTTATCATATTCCTCAATATGATGACACCCTAATCAATTGTCTGATTTTAATTCAAATGCACATGCTACAACGAAAAAAATATAACTTTCCTCGGTCTTGAATTCTTTTTTTTTCTTTTGATCCAAAAATTATTTTATAATGATTTATCATTTTAGACTTAATGCTGTTTTATCAACCAAACCGCATTCGTTTGATACAAATCATGAAACGTAATAACAGGGAAACAGAACATAAATATCAATTAGTAATGGTAAATAAATTTGTACATGTTGCCGATTTTCTATCAAATTGATTCTTAGCGGTTTGAGATAGAGTAAATACTACATACTCAACAAATACTTAATGCCCATTATAACATCAACATTTTGCTAAAAAAATAACAGATAACCTAACCGAATGTAACAGGTATTTGTAAATGAATGTAAATGAGTATTCAGTGATTATAAATCTTACATAGAAGGGTGTCAAGAAAACAAATGACCTTTTTAGTAGATTCAACATTGACTTACAAATTACAGGTTCTTTTGGCAATTGCGTCTGAACCAAGCCAAACAAAGATTAATTAGGACTTGAAAGAGCTAGAATAACATGCACGTAATGGAAATGTGGTTGCGGTGAGTGTTATTCTTGGAATTTCGCCAAATCAAAAGGTGATTCTTCGACTGAGCCTCTAGAAACACGAGACAGAAAAAAACACCATGATCGAATTCAGTGTCGCCCGGTCATTCATCACTCTGGACTGTGTAAAGAACCTCACACTTAACGATAGATTCCGAATGCATCATCAGTAGAAGCGAGGTAGTTAGTTGCGAGCCAAAGTTTTCTTTAGACAGGAGTAAGGCGAATTCTTCACAGGGAGCCAAAAATCGATGAACATCACCTCTTCAATATTTACGCATTTATGCAGCGACAAACTTGTTGGGTTCCCTGGACAAACAAATTCGATAAAGTGTGCTCAGAATGATAAAAAGTGTTCGACCGTAATGGGAAGATGTTGGTGGATAAAGAATTGTTCAACCAGATCCTGGTTGATATTAGCTATTGAGATAGATTTCTCACATCGGCTTATCGAGATGAGAGACATTGGCTTTGGAGATGACATTTTAAAGGTTACAAACAGCTTCAAAACATTTAATTTATTTAGGAAGCAATTATAGCTTTTTGCTTTCATTTTTGTTTCATTTCAAAATGGTTGCTTTGAAGATATATTTAAATATGTATGTGATATCGAGAACATGTTAAATTTTTCTATATTCAGTTTGTTTTGAAGAAAATTTGTCACCTCTCTTTTATATGTTTGAATGTGATGTGGTATAATAGCATTCAGTTTTTGAGAGAAATACATCTTACACAGTCATTATTAAGGCTGCAGATTTAAAATGTTTTCTGTGG
Source organism: Steromphala cineraria (assembly GCA_916613615.1). Classification (NCBI taxonomy): domain Eukaryota; kingdom Metazoa; phylum Mollusca; class Gastropoda; order Trochida; family Trochidae; genus Steromphala; species Steromphala cineraria. Next base: position 23,234,450 of record OU744725.1, read on the forward strand.
TATGTTTTCATTGGATTTTTATGCCCTACAATTAACCATAATATAAACAATTGCAACAGCAATATTAATTTGTTGTGATAACTTTTCTCTGAAACCTATTGGGTGAGAAGGTATGGGATCAGTTCAAGGTTTGAATGCTCACATTTTTCCAGCATGATCACTAAATTAGTACATGTAAGTACGATCTTTATTATAACTAAATATCGGCCTCACTTGTTTCACAGCCAAATACTGTAAGTTTATGGAGAGAACACAGTATCCAACCATCGTATCATTACCAGAATTCCAATATCATACTCAGAGGTTATGGAGAGAACGGCGAATCTGGCAGTAACGGCCGCTAGGGGCGTTGTAGTGATCACAGAGCCGCGTCCGATAGAATATGGACTAGGAGATTGACGGATTGAGAGGTCTTGAGGGGGTGAGGGTTTCAGTCTTGTATTTACATCCAATAACTTTGGGTCCCCAAGGACGTCATCGGCAGACATCCTCGGCCGCTGAGTTAACGCCAGCAAGATATTCCATCTGTGCGTTATATATGAGATTCTTCATCAGTTTTAACGTCCCTTTGGGAGGAGAGGTCAGTTGTGAAAAGTGAAAGAGATATTGTCATTAGAATAACCGTTATATTGGTGATATGTATAATTCATGTATGTCCGAGGAGTTTAGACTTTGCATCCTCTTTTTGTTGACTTGAATGAATAAATAGTGATTTCCGTTATGCTTTCTGTATGAAATTCCGCATTTATTAAGGGGCTCCTGTGACAAGCTAGGCATTGCATAAAAGTATTAAGAAAAAAAGTTTCCATGATTCAGGTATTCTTGTTTAGGGTAATATTTAAACACTTAAACATTTAAAGTAAGCTAGGCCTTCAAGCAGTAATAAATTCGTTGAAATTTGAGTTCATTCAAGGATATGTAAATCTTATTGTCTCAAAATAACATAGGTAAGGATTATGTTTGATTTCTGCACAAGTGACCCCTTTATCAGATTATATAAGTAAATCACTTCATTGATTTAGATAACAAAACACACAATGTTCAATTTCATTGTTTGACGTAAAAGCAAACTATGAAGTTTTTCAATGATTGTAACGTAAAATTTGATGACATCTCAAGCAGATAATCACCTCAACAGAGGATTATTAATTGATCGGTTTTCAATTTAAATTACACTTGATTCTTTCAACAATAATGTCATTTGGACAACAGACAGGAGTTCTTCAGAGGCTAATTTCTCCTGTTACCATGTTTAATCTTCTTGAATGTCAGCATGATGACATGTATCCATGGAAGCATTTCTAATGATGGCAGTTCCTCAGGGAAAGTTGCAAAAATAAACCAAAAAACGAATGTTATACTACTGCTTGTTCTGTTAATATCCTGCCAATTTCCATGTTATGTGGACAACAGACACAAGTTATTAAGAGGCTTCGTTTTCCTTTGATGACTTTTAAACTTCTTGAAATGACTCTTGATCAAATATAACCATGGAATCGTTTCCTATGATGGCAGGTTCAAAGTGAAAATGCAAAAAAGAAAGACAAGAGTATTACATTGTTGCTTGTTTTTGCAACGATAATACCCATTTTGATAAAAATGTAATGTATACAAAATTCAATCGATTGTTCCACTTGAACAACCCAATCATCAAAGAATTACCCTGTCCTTGCCCTGTTAAATTAAATCAATCAGTATCTTTAACTTATAGCAGGTCTATTTACAAACCTGACCAAATCAAATTGTACCATGGTCATTCCATTTTTATTAATTTTTATCATGAACCTTTTCCTTTAAAGTGTGTATCTACATTCGTTTTGATAGGAATTCATTTTATAATAAATCCTTTTTGCTTAACCTAGGCAAATACTCTCAAGCTCATGTTTTTGTATATATTAATTTGAAAGATATAGATGAGGGGAAATGCCATAAAATTATTCAGAGGAATAATTTAAGTATATCTGCACATCTATATTCATCAATCCACACATTTCCTTTTCCCTGAATGTCGATATATCAGTCGTTTCCACGTTTGCTGGTTTTCATCATTAAAAATCTTGAGAAATGTAGTATTTTATGTTACCTTTTAAAATGTCTTAAGTGGAAATGCTCTTTGTTGGTTTCTTACAAACATTTTCTCCTCCGATTTCTTATTATCTTGCAAGTGTAGTGTAACAGCATCTAATAATTGCCCTTTCCATCTAAATAATTGCACTTGTTCTTTTTTGTATTCCTCAATTGTCATCTTCTCTAACCTATCAGACACTCATTTTACGCTCACAATGTCCCTGTGACGTTTCATGGTTATTCATCTTTCATTTAGGGCAAATTGGATTTGTATTGTAGAATTGGATGCAATCAAGAGGCATCGTCTTTAGGTGACCAGGGGATCTTGCTATTTGCTGGAATGGTTTTGTGTACATTCTTCATCAGTCTTATTTGCTGAAACTAGATTTTGATTGCTGCTTATGAGATATTTGATGGGCTCAAGAAATTGGTATTTAACAGAATGCAGAACAACAGTAAACACTTATTGGTCTAGTAAAAAAGAATAAATGCATGTTATGTACTGGCAAGGGAGTATATATTGCTGCGTAACTGTATAACATCTGAGGAATCTTTCACTTTTAATTTTTTCACGAAACAGCATCTCTCACTTTTAAATTTAGACCAATACAAAATTAACAAAACGAATTTAATTTTCCAGATGTCAGAAAAGCTTAATCTTAGCATGTATGAAACGTAAACATGACTGGGAAGCCACGTGATCTGTTAAGATTTCGTATCAATATGATTTTAAATTGACAGAAAAAAAGATCAATCATATGATAAAAACCGACTAAAATTATTTTTGTTCTCAGAAAACATTTTCCTTAATTCCATTGTTATCCATTCTCATGTGAATTGTTGAAAGTAAGTGTTCAAGCATAACAATAAAATTTCATTGTCATTTTTTGAACAATAAGGGTCATATTGTACCTTTTGTGCACTTTGTGATTTGAAATGTTTTACTTTCTTCCATACTCCTTTAACATTTAAAGCATTATGTCTTTAAATCAGGCAATGCTCCTGTCAGCATTTGATAAACGACAGAAATCTTTATTGACAAGGAGAGTGGTTGTGCAATAGTTCATTTTTAATACAACATCTTCAAAGAATTTACATTTCATTTTATCATTGAGTAAATGTCATTTCAAGTTCAATTAATACTTTAGCATCAAACGCTTTTATCACATATCAGTTTGTATGTTATGGCAAATGTGAAAAAGTCCCTTCACAGGTTATTTGCCCTCTTCATCTTCCTATGTCATTGCTTCCTTTATTTTTCTTTTACTTACATCAAAGTTTTTCAGGATTCTCATTTATCAACCAAAGGTCTTTACACACACTACAACTCGCTGTGATTAAACTTCAAAGAGAGCTGATTTTAAGCTCTTAAATTCGAATATACATGATGGAATAAAACATCAATACCGTTTAATCAACAATGCATTTTAAAGATCTGAGTCTTCAATAAAAGGTTGTGTTTATTTTCTCTTTTTATATCTTGCTCATGCTATTTCAAACCTACTTTAAGATTTATTGAAATGAATGTAGTTAATGAATGACTCTAAAAGAGCTTAACAGATTGTACCTCGGAAATATACTGATAAACAAAATTGAACTCAAATGCTTTCAATTGTAAGGTAATCCATGTATGTCCTATTAAAACAATTACTTCTTAAACAAACTTATCAAATCCCTATTATCTGTGCCAACCCATTTCTCTTATGTAAATTGTCAAAAGGTGTAGACACTAAAACTGCATGCATTTGTCACTTGTTCGGCAAGAATTTTCAACTTTTAACCCCTGTAAAATATTCTTTACGTAGAGTCCAATCATAAACCAAAAATAATTGTCTCCACCTTCACTACAGCAGTAAATGATATTTGTTGTTTATCAAATTAAAGGGAGAAATCTAATGTAAGTTTGCAAATTTTAAATGTTCTATAGAGTGATAAATCTTTTGAAATCTCCACATTTCAATATCTTCTAACCCTCAGATAGTTTTGAAAAAGGATATTGCAATTAATAAATAAGATATTTTCACTTGCCTGCACCTATCATTACTTGACTTGATTTATATACAACTTTCGTCGGAATTGTATTTTTTTTTTTATGAAAACATGCCATGTGTATTTCAAATAACATTTCCCTTAGATGTTCACTGATCTAGTCACACATGCACACATATTTGATTTTAAATATAATTTCGATTTTATCTTCCAACTCTATAGTCCTTAGATGTTTGTGAGTATAGTTAAATGTTTACTCTGATGGTTGTTCTTTGACAGACAGATAAACTGGTTCTCTTCCTCATTGATTGTGGGGTCTATTTGAGTCTTGACTGCTTTTTCAATTCAGGTAAAATGCATTTTGTCTCGACATCACCTCATTAAAATCTTAATTAAATTTTCCATGGGTGATATTAGAAATGACACGAAAACCATTTAAACCAATAATATGTCCAAGTACATGTATCTTTGAGGAAAAGAATCAAGGTCAATATGAGAAAATGCACCCAATATATATTTGTAATAAACATTATGCCAAATCAGTTGATACCAAACTAAAGAATATTTTCACTTTGTAACAATAACACACACAAAACTTCTGATTGAGTTATTGAAATAAAAAAAGGTCCAAAAACATGCACTAACAACATAACTGTAGAATTAGATTATCCCTGTGATTAAACTCCAGTCAGAAAGATCACAGAGAAACAGTATTGAACTTTCTTTGAAGGCTTTTATCCAATGTTGAATTAATGAAACTAGGATGTTGAACCTGGAAGATGAAATGGTTTAAATGGCTTTGACAATGACACAGTAACATTTTCTAAATGTATAAATGATGTTGATGAAATGACATGTATGTATGCTTAATTTTCTTTCTTGCTTTGATGACAGCCTAAAAAAATCCTATACATTGACATCATTATAGATATTAAACTTGTTAAGTTTTTGTAAATACATTGAATTTACAACAATTAATTCATAATTTGATTTTTGTCAACAACCACAAGAAAATATAAGCATGCATTCCTGTTTTAAATTGATCTTTCTTTTTTAAATCAGTTTTCATAAAAATTGAATCTGGTAAGAACAACACATGTGTTTCATTTCAATTCCGTCACATTGATATTTAGAATTTCAATATTGATACCTTAGTCTCAACACAATTCATTATTTGTTATGAAATCAAACGTTGATTTTAATGATCAATCAATTATTGATCCTTTAATTGTGTTCTAAATGCAATCACATTCATTTGTAACAGTGACTAACGTACTTATCTAACACCTTTACTCGAAAACAATGCTGGTTTGTGTTTCCTCAAGAACTAAAAAACAAACATTTCTTTTAATGAAGTGTCAATGTTTCTTTCTATACAGCAAATATAAGGATGTCCCTTACAATTTTGTAAAGTTTACATTCTTCTCTTTACATATTCGATTCAGTGCATCTTAACCGTACACTGAACAATATATAAGAAGATGTGTTGAGCATTAGTAATTTGACATTCACAAAAACATAACTCAAGCATTAAGTGCACATATAAAGCAGCTAGCTTCTCACTGATGGCTATTTAGTATAATAACAGTCTCTGTTGGCATTCATAGTGTTAGGAAAATGTCACAGAAGTGATTATGTGTGTGTGGAACACGTATACGGGGACGAAATATATTTAATGTATAACGACAGAATCGTTATTTTCAAAATATCTTAATAAGTTTCACATGCAATGATGAAATTTAGGAACCATTGATTGAAATTAAAAATTGAATGCAAAAAAACATTAGAAAGACAAAGAATGATGTTTGTTGTTTCCTATTGTTGTTTTTCAAGTTGTGTAGATAGAAAACCAGCATAACGCCCAAAGAAGAAGTACTTGCTGAATTTGTGTTTCTTTTGTGCATGATTTGCCTTTTTGCTTCAAAGGGTAAGATCAGATCAATATCTTGTCTCAGCTACCAAGAGGTATCAGGTCAATGCCATGTTCCTCACAGGAAATTGACTACAAACAAGGTTTGGTGCCAGATGATGCATGACCAGTTGTTATATCAATAGGGCGACCAGCTCGACAAACTGTCATCATGCTCAGTTCAATTGTATCAATGTTGTTCTTACGGTGGCCGGTGATAACAATACAGGAATGTTAACGTACTGCTCAGACTCACAAAAGCACAAAATTCACTTGCACTCATAGTTTTTAACCCTTTTAACTATCATTTCAATTCAGATAAACCAAGCAACCAAGTCATGGACCTCCCAATCGTTGGTGCATGCAGTAATGAAGTTTTAATAGAGATGTTTTGGTAACAAGGACAAGTATTAAATATTACAGAACATTAAAAGAAATATTTATTGCATTCAGATATTGAGGAATACTACTTAGATGTAACTTTTGACTGTTTATCTCCCTGAATGAAAGGCTCATTATTTGGCCTTTTAAGGATGCCACAAAACTATGAGGGACGTAAGCTTGGAACAGGAACGCAAGCTTGCTGAAAGCAAGTCAGTTTAAACTATTTCAGGTGTTGCAGGATACTTCGGAGGAGAAGATGTGCAGTTGTCTGGAAGGTTGACAGGAAGACCCGTAGCTGTGAATTACAGCTGACCTTGTATTTCGGATCTGGAAAACAGATATTTAATTGTGTCTACGGATTTAGCTGATGGCGCTGCCATTGACAGTTCAGTGCAGATCGATTGTGGGCATGTGCAAGTCAGGAGGCATGGGGTCAAACAGCGAACGTTGGAGAGGATTGGGGACTTTTCGGTACATGACAATGCTTGAGGACATCCTCGTGATATAGAAACACTCACACATAGAATCTATGGTTTACCCTTCCATAATGTTGATTGAGTTTATATGGGCTCCTGTATAAACACTTAACTTATTATCATCTCCTATTTATGAATTGCTCTTGTAGTTATACAAATCTTTAAAAGATTCTTTAAATATACCTTTTAGTTTATTTCAACTCAAATACATAAATAATGAATACACTCGTGCCTGTTGTGACTAAAAAAGTTGATGTTATAGTCGTAAATTTTGAATACATTCAATTGAAGTTTTATTGATTTTGTATCAATTAACAAATTGGACAACTTTAAAACTGGCCTGATTCATATTCTAAATTAAAATTTTGAAATGTATTATTTTATCTTAATTTAACTAAAATAAGGAATTAAAAAATTGTAACAAGATATCAAATATTTTTATTCAAAAAAGGTCTAGTCCGATGTAATTATTTTTAAGTAGCAATTTTTACTCTGACATTTTCTTCCTTAACAAAACAGTTGTCAATGAGCAACGCCATTCTTATCCATCAGTTTTGATTCTCCTCCATGTATAACCATGGGGTCTATTATCTGCTTCCAACTGTGGATCAAACAATCATTGCCGCCATGTGACAAAGGTTTTATGAATCATCAACTAATTCAGATATCCAGGATATCTTAATTGTTAGTTTGCCTCGTCAAGATTTGACAGGAAGGACGAGCTAGCTGGGAATGGTTATAATTAAACCTAGGGATGATTGAACAAATTGTCGTTTTGATGAACTAAGAATTGTCAATTATCCTTTTTTAAATCTCTGCATAGCAATAATATGCATTTTTGATGAGATTTATAATCCCGTTTTTGATGTTGGTTTTAAAGTGAAACCTCAAATAAGGTGAATCTTGAGTAATCTGTATTGAAAATAATCAGCAAAGTATCGTAATTTTGACAAGAGTTTGAAGGTTTGAATTATATTAACAATATCCATTTATGTGTATATAATGCTCTGTTACATGTATATGATATGTACAATGTAATAAATGAACGAACTTAGCATGCATATCCTCGTATAAATTCAAACAATTTAGTAAAAATAGCTTGAATTATCTCCTTATATGAGTTAAAAAAGGTCTTAAAATTCTAAAAGAAACACAGATAATAAGAGATGACACACATTGCTTTTGTAAGCAGGGTCTACCAATAAATATACCTGCAATGTTATATATCATTATATAGATCAAATGCAAAACATTTCCTTGATAAATATATCATTGTAAATAAACGTTCTAAGTGAGGTTAGAGGGTTTTTGGTTTTTTTGGGTTTGGTATATCATATTTCTCAGTGTTACTTATGTTGAGATTCAGTATATGAAGTTTAAAAGGTTTTCTTATACTCTTTAAACAACCTCGTATGTAAATATTTTGTACAAACCTTTCTTAGAGACTACGAATCACAAGCATGAGCAGTATATTCATAATGTAGCTTAGATACCTGGCCATAGCTGCGTTCCTGTTATTTGGTACAATTTGCATGGAAATATAAGAGACATAAAAGGCATGAATGAATCAATTGAATAGCCTGGAATCATATAAGTAAAGTTAATTTTACCTTTTCAAATATATATTATATATCAGATAAGGACAACTTTCCCATGTATGAATATGTTGATAGTCCATTCTCATCTATTGCTTATAGTGATAACATTCATTATATGACAAGAGCTACAAGGCATCTCTATAGAGGTACGTTCTTATCAGTTATACATCTCTGAACTTGTTACAGCTTACTAAACATACCTGTCTTTTCAAGGACGAGTAATACTCATAAAATTAGACGCACTATTGGGTTGGTCCCGAATCTAAAATGTAAAATGAAATACATGTATATGTCTTGTAAATGAAATTAGAATTAGAATGCTGTTTAAAATCTATCAACTGTAAGATAAAAACTGTCCTTTCTATGTATTAGTTTGTTTTCTGTGTTTCAATGATAAATTTGTCACAATTCTGTTAACGGGGTGACAATTCTGTTAACAGGTAGACACTATCATAATTATGAGAATAACATTGTAAATCAAGCCGGTTTTACACTTAATGAAATAATAAGATAAGTATTAAGATGTCACTGTATAACAGCGACGTCTGTAACTACACCTTGAAGAGAGTTTTACATTTCAACAAATGATTACATAAAAGATTTGGATGACATCATAAAGGACTCCTAACCTGAAGTCACACTACGACGTCTGTAAACTACACCTGAAGTTACTTGTCTAGTGAGATGCTATAATCGATGTGTTGTTAATAGTGCAAGATCAATCAGTTATGTACAACTCCATTGGGACAGAAAGTAAACCCCACAATTAAATTGTGGACAAATACAGTGAGATTCGTCTCTGGAGTGGAAAGCTAAGCTTAGATTGGATGTAATTCGATTTTCTGGGTATATTGAGACGTTCCGAGTGCTTCTTCCTTAGCTAATGGTTTGAGGAGGTTTAGGCCTACTTAAATGAGACATTAATGTGCAGGGTTTGAAGAAGATCAACTAATTTTATTCTTTTATTCATGACGATACAAATTTGATTAGCTATTAAGGCTCAGCCTCAATGCATAGATTCTATGAGAAAATCACATAATATGGCACATGTGCGGGTATTTCTTCCATTTTCCATTGATTAAAAATTCATAAAAGTAAATTAATTACATGTAAATGATCAACTGTCAGTAAACTTAAATGACTTTTGAAATGTTTATTGTTTTATACATTTTGAACTGACTCACAGGTTTAGTAAATTGATGTTTTAATTATCTGATTAAAATGTGTTACATTAAAATTGAAACATTTTAATCTACTCGATCCTTTTAAAGCAAAATTTAAGACATACTTTATATTTCATATTTATATCTTTATTTTAGTTTCTGGCGAGAAAATTCAGAGATATATCCTATCTTCATGTCACTATAAATTCATTCCAACCACTCAAAACCTCCCGTTGGTTTATACCTCACATGTATCTCTACTCAAGTATGAACGTGTGTTGTGTGTGTCTTATCACATATACAAAGAAGTTTTGAAATTCTTCTCACATTACCCATACGACCTTGCGAGTGACCTACATCCGGTTATTGCAGAAAACTCCCCTTGAGATCTGTAGGGTTGTGTGAAGAAGGAAAGAAATATGTTGGAAGCGCCTCAGATTTATAACAGTGCTGCATTGTTAATACATGTCTTCACTCTAACCGTGCGAGGGAAAGTAGTTTAATATAATAACACAATCTAATTTTAGCTTTTAGAGTTGGATGTGTCGTCCTACCTTCAATTTCTTGATGTAAGTTTTGAACAACTTATCCCTTACAAACCAAACAGATTTTCCTTATATTCCTAAATGTATTAACTCTAACCATGTGAGGAAAAGTAGTTCCATATCATAACACATTTAGCTAATACTATTGAGATTTTAGAGTTAGATTCGTCTTCCTTCCTTTCGCTTCAAATTTTCCTTATCTTGACCAAGAATACTTTTACAATATACTTGAAAAACTAGAAAAGTCCTTGAATGTATTAAGGCGTCTGGCATGCTTGATTATTTAAAAAAATTGACTTTTTTGTAGTGACAATTCACACACAACCTTGAAGATTCTACAACTCGTGCATTCACCAGGCGCATCAATAAAGTAAACTGTCACAACCCTACAAAATAAAAAAAAGTTATACCTGTAAACTTATTATTTATCCATCACCTTTTTCAAAATAACTTATCATTTGCCTAAAAGAATCTTCATGCAATTGTCACAATTTTGGGGTTATATAACTATAAAAAACATCATTAGGGAAAGGAAATATGTTTAAATTTTTGACAATGGCAACACAGAATAAGGACACGGGACCAAGTTTCCTGATGTCTTATTAAGTCTTCTCTCATTACAAGGAAATACTCTGCCACTTAAACATCAAGAGCAAATCCCTTCAGTATTGTAATCTCCTCGGCAAACCCAGCTGCATCTAGCACAGTTCATATAATCACATTTTCCAATATCAGCTGATTGAGCTTAACCTCTGATCATGACCTCAGATGACGCAGGCGCAGTCGTTGCCCGTCAAACACTGATCTGGTCCATCCTCGGGAGACTAGGGATTATGCCACCTTTGAGCGACACTGGTACATATGCGCACTTCACTGTCATGTCTTGTTAAACTGAAACGTCTTCTATAAAGACAGACTCCCTTTCAATTAGATATTGAATTTCTACACTTGGTTTAATTACCTTAAGTTATTATATTCCTCAATATGATGACGCCCTAATCAATTGTCTGAGTTTAATTCAAATGCACATGCTACAACGAAAAATACTGTATCTTTCCTTGGTCTTGAATTCTTCTTTTTTTCTTTTGATCCAAAAGTCATTTTATAATGATTTATCATTTTAGACTTTATGTTGTTTTATCAACCTAACCAAATGTAACAGGTATTTGTAAATGAATGTAAATGAATATTCAGTGATTATAAAACTTACATAGAAGGGTGTCAAGAAAACGAATGACCTTCCTAGTAGATTCAACATTGACTTACAAATCACAGGTTCTTTTGGCAAATGCGTCTGGTCCAATCTAAACAAAGATTATTTGGGACTTGAAAGAGCTAGAATAATGTGCACGTAATGGAAATGTGGTTGCGGTGAGTGTTATTCTTGGAAGTTCGCCAAATCAAAAGGCGATTCTTCGACTGAGCCTCTAGAAACACAAGACAGAAAAAACATCATGATCGAATTCAATGTCGCCGGGTCATTCATCACTCTGGACTGTGTAAAGAACCTCACACTTAACGATAGATTCCGAATGCATCATCAGTAGAAGCGAGGTTGTTAGTTGCCAGCCAAAGTTTTCTTTTGACAGGAGTAAGGCGAATTCTTCACAAGGAGCCAAAAATCGATGAACATCACCTCTTCAATATTTACGCATTTATGCAGCGACAAACTTGTTGGGTTCCCTCGACAAACAAATTCGATAAAGTGTGCTTAGAATGATAAAAAGTGTTCGACCGTAATGGGGGTGATGTTGGTGGATAAAGAATTGTTCTACCAGAGCCTAGTTGATATTAGCTATTGAGATAGATTTCTCACATCGGCATATTCGAGATGACAGATATTGGCTTTGGAGTTGACATTTTACAGCTTCAAAACTTTTCATTCAGGAAGTAATTATAGCATTTTGTTTTCATTTCTGTTTCATTTCAAAATGCTTGCGTTGAATACTATATTTCAATATGTAAGTAATATCGAGAACATGTTCAATGTTTCTAATTTCAGTTTGTTTTGGAGAAAGGATGTTAATGCTCTTTTATATGGTTGAATGTGACTTGGTATAAAAGCAATCAGTTTTGAGAGGAATACATTTTACACAGTCATTAAGGGTGCAGATTTAAAATGGTTTCTGTCGTATGTCATTGGATTTTTATGCCCTACAATTAAAATGATTATTAACAATTTCAATAACAATATTGATTTGTCATTATAACTTTTCTCAAAGTTATCGGGTGAAATAGTATGGGATCAGTTCAAGGTTCGAAACCTCGTATTCTTTCCAGCATGATCACTAAATTAGTACATGCAAATACGGCCTATATTATAACTACATATCAGCCTCACTTGTTTCACAGCCAAATACTGTTAGTTTATGGAGAGAACACAGTATCCCACCATCGTATCATTACCAGAGTTCTAATATCATACTCAGAGGTTATGGAGAGAACGGCGAATCTGGCAACAACGGCCGCTAGGGGCGTTGTAGTGATCACAGAGCCGTGTCCTATAGAATATGGACTAGGAGATTGACGGATTGAGAGGTCTTGAGGGGGTGAGGGTTTCATTCTTGTATTTACATCCAATAACTTTGGGTCCCCAAGGACGTCATCGGCAGACATCCTCGGCCGCTGAGTTAACGCCAGCTAGATATTCCATCTATGCGTTATATATGAGATTCTTCATCAGTTTTAACGTCCCTTTGGGAGGAGAGGTCAGTTGTGAAAAGTGAAAGAGATATTGTCATTAGAATAACCGTTATATTGGTGATATGTATAATTCATGTATGTCCGAGGAGTTTAGACTTTGCATTCGCTTTTTATTGACTTGAATGAATAAATAGTGATTTCCGTTATGCTTTCTGTATGAAATTCAGCATTTATTGAGGGGCTCCTGTGACAAGCTAGGCATTGCATTAAAGTATTAAGAAAAAAAGTTTCCATGATTCAGGTATTCTTGTTTAGGGTAATATCTAAACACTTAAACATTTAACGTTAGCTAGGCCTTCAAGCAGTAATAAATTCGTTGAAATTTGAGTTCATTCAAGGATATGTAAATCTTATTGTCTCAAAATAACATATGTAAGGATTATGTTTGTTTTCTGCACAAGTGACCCCTTAATCAGATTATATAAGTAAATCACTTCATTGATTTAGATAACAAAACACACAATGTTTAATTTCATTGTTTGACGTTAAAGCAAACTATGAAGTTTTTCAATGATTGTAACGTAAAATTTGATGAAATCTCATCCAGACAATCACCTCAACAGAGGATTATTAATTGATCGGTTTTCAATTTCAATAATGTCATTTTGACAACAGACAGGAGTTCTTCAGAGGCTAATTTCTCCTGTTACCATGTTTAATCTTCTTGAATGTCAGCATGATCACATGTATCCATGGAAGCATTTCTAATGATGTCAGTTCCTCAGGGAAAGTTGCAAAAATAAACCAAACAAACGAATGTTATACTACTGCTTGCTCTGTTAATATCCTGCCAATTTCCATGTTATGTGGGCAACAGACACAAGTTATTTTGAGGCTTCGTTTTCCTTTGATCACTTTTAAACTACTTGAAATGACTCTTGATCAAACATAACCATGAAATCGTTTCCTATGATGGCAGGTCCAAAGTGAAAAATGCAAAAAATAAAGACAAGAGTATTACATTGTTGCTTGTTTTGGCAACGATAATACCCATTTTTATAAAAAATGGAATGTATAAAAAATTCAACTATCTGAATGATATGTGAGTTGATCAGGTCTTATCAGTTAAAGACATTAAACTCTGATGTACCATATTGTTTGTAGCAATGTCCCTTGGACCAGCACATAAAAATAAATGTTCAGTTGTAAAATAACTATTTAGTGTTTTTGTGTGTTGGTAAAATGTTAGTTTTGATATGCAATCACTGTATAGACAAAATTTGAATTGTTTGTATAGAAAGATAAATCAAGGTACTCATCTTTGTCAATCGAGTGTTCCACTCGAACAACCCAATCATCCAAGAAATACTCTGTCCTTGCCCTGTTCAATTACATCAATCAGTATCTATAGCTAACAGCTGGTCTATTAACAAACCTGACCAAATCAAATTGTCGTTGGTCAATGGTCGTTCCAGTTTTGCTCATTTTTATCATGAATTTTTTCCTTTAAAGTATGTATCTACATTCGTCTTGCTAGGAATTCATGTTATAATAAATCCTATTTGTTTAACCTAGGCAAATAATCTCAAGCCCATGCTTTTGTTTACTTTAATTTGAAAGATATAGATGAGGGGAAATGCCATGAAATTATTCAGAGGAATAATTTAAGTATATCTGCACATCTACATTCATCAATCCACACATTTCCTTTATCCTGAACGTCGATATATCAGTCGTTTTCCACAATGGGTTTGCTGCTTTTCATCATTAAAAAAGAAATGTAGTATTTTATGTTACCTATTAAAATGTCTTAAGTGGAAATGCCCTTTGTGGGTTTCTTACAAACATTTTATCCTCCGATTTCTTATTATCTTGCAAGTGTAGTGTAACAGCATCTATTAATTACCCTTTCTATCTAAATAATTGCACTTGTTCTTTTTTGTATTCCTCAACTGTCATCTTCTTTAACCTATCAGACACTCATTTTACGCTCACAATGTCCCTGTGACGTTTCGTGGTTATTCATCTTTCATTTAGGGCAAATTGGATTCGTATTGTAGAATTGGATGCAATCAAGAGGCATCGTCTTTAGGTGACCAGGGGATCTTGCTATTTGCTGGAATGGTTTTTTGTACATTCTTTATCAGTCTTATTTGCTGAAACTAGATTTTGATTGCTGCTTATGAGATATTTGATGGGCTCAAGAAATTGGTGTTTAACAGAATGCAGAACAAGAGTAAACACTTATTGGTCTAGTAAAAAAGAATAAATGCATGATATGTACTGGCCGGGGGGTGTATATCGCTGCAGAACTGTATAACATCTGAGAAATCTTTCACTTCTAATTTGTTCACGAAACAGCATCTCCCACTTTTAAATTTAGACCAATACAAAATTAACCAAACGAATTTAATTTTCCAAATGCCTGAAAAGCTTAATTTTAGCATGTATGAAACGTAAACATGACTGGGAAGTCACGTGATCTGTAAAGATTTCGTATCAATATGATTTTAAATTGACAGAAAAAAAGATCAATCATATGATGAAAACCGACTAAAATTATTTTTGTTCTCAGAAAACATTTTCCTTAATTCCATTGTTATCCATTTTCATGTGAAATGTTGAAAGTACATGTTCAAGCAAAACAATAAAATTTCATTGTCATTTTTTGAACAATAAGGGTCATATTGTACCTTTTGTGCACTTCATGAATTTGAAATTGTTTACTTTCTTCCATACTCCTTTAACATTTAAAGCATTATGTCTTCAAATCAGGCAATGCTCCTGTCAGCATTTGATAAATGACAGAAACCTTTATTGACAAGGAGAGTGGTTGTGCAATAATTCATTTTTAATACAACATCTTCAAAGAATTTACATTTCATTTTATCATGAGATATATGTTATTTTTAGTTCAGTTAATACTTTAGCATCAAACGCTTTTATCACATATCAGTTTGTATGTTATGGCAAATGTGAAAAAGTCCCTTCACAGGTTATTTGCCCTCTTCATCTTCCTACCTAATTGCTTTCTTTATTTTTATTTTACTTACATCAAAGTCATTCAGGATTCTCATTTATCAACCAGAGGTCTTTACACACACTACAAATCGCTTTGATTAAACTTCAAAGAGAACTGATTTTGAGCTCATAGATTCGAATTTACATGATGGAATATAACATCAATACTGTTTAATCAACAATGCATTTCAATGATCTGAGTCTTCAATAAAAGATTTTGTTTATTTTCTCTTTTTATATCTTGTTCATGCTATTTCAAACCGACTTTAAGATTTATTGAAATGAATGTAGTTAATGAATGACTTAGCAGATTGTACTTCGGAAATATACCGACAAACAAAATTGAACTCAAATGCTTTCAATTGTAAGGTAATACATGTATGTCTTATTGAAACAATTACTTCTTAAACAAACTTATCAAAGTCCTATCATCTGTGCCAACCCATTTCCCTTATGTAAATTCTAAAAAGGTGTAGACACTAAAACTGCATGCATTTTTCACTTGTTCGGCAAGAATATTCATTGCAAGAATATTCATTTTAACCGCTGTAAAATATTTTTTACATAGAGTCCAATCATAAACCCCAAAAATTTATCTCCACCTTCACTACAGCAGTAAATGATATTTGTGTTGATATTAACTTTACTTGTACTGTTTATCAAATTAAAGGGGGAAATCTAATGCAAGTTTGCAAATTTTCAATGTTCTATAGAGTGATAAATCTTGTGAAATCTCCACATTTCTATATCTTCTAACCCTCAGATAGTTTTGAAAAAGGATATCGCAATTAATAAATAAGATATTTTCACTTGCCTGCACCTATCATTACTTGACTTGATGTCTATACAACTTTCGGCGGAATTGTATTTTTGTTAAGGTTTTTTATGAAAACATGCCATGTGTATTTCAAATAACATTTCCCTTAGATGTTTGTGAGTATGTGTGAACTAGTTACTGATCTAGTCACACATGCACACATATTTGATTTTAAATATAATTTCGATTTTATCTTTCAACTCTATAGTCGTTAAATGTTTCTGAGTATAGTTAAATATTTACTCTGATGGTTGTTCTTTGACAGACAGATAAACTGTTTCTCTTCCTCATTGATTTTGAGGTCTATTTGAATCTTGACTGCTTTTTCAATTCAGGTAAAATGCATTTTGTCTCGACATCACCTCATTATAATCTTAATTTATTTTTCCATGGATGATATTAGAAATGACACGAAAACCATTTAAACCAATAATATGTCCAAGTACATGTATCTTTGAGGAAAAGAATCAAGGTCAATATGAAAAAATGCACCCCATATATATTTGTAATATACTCTATGACAAATCAGTTGATACCAAACTAAAGAATATTTTCACTTTGTTACAATAACACACAAAAATCTTCTGATTTAGTTATTGAAATAAAAAAGGTCCACCAAAATGCACTAACAACATTACTGTAAAACTAGATTATCCCTGTGATTAAACTCAAGTAAGAAAAATCACAGAGAAACAGTATTGAACTTTCTTTGAAGGCTTTTATTCAATATTGAATTAATGAATCTAGGATGTTGAAGATATAGTTTATATGGCTTTGACAATGACACAGTAACGCTTTCTAAATGTATAAATGAGATGTTGGTGAAATGACATTTATGTACGCTTAATTTTCTTTCTTGCTTTGATGACAGCCTAAAAAAATCCTATACATTGACATCATTATAGATATAAGACTTGTTAAGTTTTTGTAAATAAATTGAATTTACAACAATAAATTCATAATTCATGCATTCCTGTTTTAAAGTGATCTTTCTTTTTTAAACCAGTTTTTATAAATAATTAAATCTGGTAAGAACAACACATGTGTTTCATTTCAATTTTGCCACATTGATATTAAGAATTTCAATATTGATACCTTAGTCTCAACACAATTCATGTATGAAATCAAACTTTGATTTTAATGATCAATCAATTATTGATCCTTTAATTGTGTTCAAAATGCAATCACATTCATTGGTTACAGTGATTAACGTACTTATCTAACACCTTTACTCGAAAACAATGCTGGTTTGTGTTTCCTCAAGAACTAAACAACAAACATTTCTTTTAATGAAGTGTCCATGTTCCTTTCTATAGAGCAAATATAAGGATGTCCCTTACAATTTTGTAAAGTTTAGATTCTTCTCTTTACATATTCGATTCAGTGCATCTTAACCTTACACTAAACAATATATAAGAAGATGTGTTGAGCATTAGTAATTTGACATTCACAAGTGACACAAAAACATAACTCAAGCATTAAGTGCGCATATAAAGCAGCTAGCTTCTCACTGATGGCTATTTAGTATAATAACAGTCTCTGTTGGCATTCATAGTGTTAGGAAAATGTCACAGAAGTGATTATGAGTGTGTGGAACACATACGGGGACGAAATATATTTAATGTATAACGACAGAATCGTTATACCACAAATTTTGTTTAATGGTTATTTTCAAAATATCTTAATAAGTTTCACATACAATGATGAAATTTAGGAACCATGATTGAAATAAATATTTGAATACAAGAAATCATTAGAAAGACAAATAATTATGTTTGTTGTTTCCTATTGTTGTTTTTAAAGTTGTGTAGATAGAAAACCAGCATATAACGCCCAAAGAAGAAATACTTGCTGAATTTCTGTTTCTATGGTGCATGATTTGCTTTTTACTTCAAAATGTAAGATCAGATCAATATCTTGTCTCAGCTACCAAGAGGTATCCGTTCAATGTTGTGTTCTTCACAGGAAATTAACTACAAACAAATTTTGGTTCCAGATGATACATGACCAGTTGTTATATCAATAGGGCGACCAGGTCGACAAACTGTCTCATCATGCTCAGTTCAATTGTATTGATGTTGTTCTAACGCGGTGACCAGTGATAACAATACAGGAATGTTAAAGTACTGTTCAGACTCACAAAAGCACAAAATTCACTTGCACTAATAGTTAAAATTTTAACCCTTTTAACTATCATTTCAATTCAGATTAACCAAGCAACCAAGTCATGGGTTTCCCAATCTTTGGTGCATGCAGTAATGAAGTTTTAATAGAGATGTTTTGGTAACGAGGACCTTAAGTATTAAAAAATTACAGAACATTAAAGAAATATTTATTGCACTCAGATATTGAGGAATACTACTAAGATGTAACTTTTGACTGTTTATCTCTCTGAATGAAAGGCTCATTATTTGCCTTTTTAAGGATGCCACAAAACTATGAGGGACGTAAGCTTGGAACAGGAACGCAAGCTTGCTGGAAGCAAGTCAGTTTAATACTATTTCAGGTGTTGAAAGATACTTCGGACAAGAAGATTTGCAGTTGTCTGGAAGGTTAACAGGAAGACCCGAAGCTGTGAATTACAGCTGACCTTGTATTTCGGGTCTAGAAAACAGAGATTCAAGTGTGTCTACAGATTTAGCTGATGGCGCTGCCATTGACAGTTCATTGCAGATCGATTGTGGGCATGTGCAAGTCAGGAGGCATGGGGTCAAACAGCGAACGTTGGAGAGGATTGGGGAATTTTGGGTACATGACAATGCTTGAGGACATCCTTTTGATATAGAAACACTCGCACATAGAATCTACGGTTTACCCTTTCATAATGTTGATTGAGGTTATATGGGCTCCTGTACAAACACTTAACTTATTATCATCTCCTATTTATGAATTGCTCTTGTAGTTATAAAACTCAAACTGTTATAATAGTTATGTTAAAGGAGAAAACAAACGGTTTACGAAATTGAGTGTTAACTTGTTGAACTGAAATTACAACTCTCTGACACAGCTTTATTACAATTATGTGCATAAAGAAAGTTAAGATAGAAAGAAAGAAAGATAATTAACAACAATATATGCAATTTACCAAGTTCATTATATGAATCGAGTCACACATAGCATAAAGATCGTACTTTTAACTTAACATATTAATCATAGGGACTTAACAGATGTGTCTTCGGCTTAATGATGAATTTCACAATCCCAAAGATTCAGTAATCCCTGCGCACAATCAAGATACAGCATATCGGTTTCTGTTGCTAAAACAGCAATTTGTAGCAACTTATAAATGCTTAGTTTGTTATCAAGACAATAATATATTTTTACAATAAGGAGACTTCTTAAGTCTAAAATTGGCAATTCCAGTTGCCTCAGCTTTGAAATTAAAGATTCTTTAAAAACACCTTTTTTAGTTTATTCCAAATCAAATACATAAATAATGAATACACTCGTGCCTGTTGTGACTAAAAAAAGGCTGTTAGTGTTATAGTCGTTAATTTAGAATACATTCAATTGAAGTTTTATTGATTTTGTATCAATTAACAAATTGGACAACTTTAAAACTGGCCTGATTCATATTCTAAATTAAAATTTTGAAATGTATTATTTTATCTTAATTTTACTAAAATAAGGAATTAAAAAATTGTAACAAGATATCAAATATTTTTATTCAAAAAAGGTCTAGTCCAATGTAAATTTTTTTAAGTAGCAATTTTCCTCTGATATTTTCTTCCTAAACAAAACAGTTGTCAATGAGCAACGCCATTCTTATCCATCAGTTTTGATATTCCTTCATGTGAAACCATGGGGTCTATTATCTGCTTCCAACTGTGGATCAAACAATCAATGCCGCCATGTGACAAAGGTTTTATGAATCATCAACTAATTCAGATATCCAGGATATCTTAATTGTTAGTTTGCCTCGTCAAGATTTGAAGGACGAGCTAACTGGAAATGGTTATAATTAAACCTAGGGATGATTGAACAACTTGTCGTTTTTTATTTTGATATTGGTTTAAAAGTGAAACCTCAAATGAAGTGAATCTTGAGTAATCAGTATTGAAAATAATCAGCAAAGTATCGTAATTTTGACAAGAGTTTGAAGGTTTGGATTGTATTAACAATATCCATTTATGTGTATATAATGCTCTGTTATATGATATGTACAATGTAATAAATGAACAAACTTAGCATGCATATCCTCGTATAAATTCAAACAATTTAGTAAAAATAGCTTGCCTCCTTATATGAGTTAAAAAAGGTCTTAAAATTCTAAAAGAAACACAGATAATAAGAGATGACACACATTGCTTTTGTAAGCAGGGTCTACCAATAAATATACCTGCAATGTTATATATCATTATATAGATCAAATGCAAACATTTCCTTGATAAATATATCATTGTAAATAAACGTTCTAAGTGGGGTTAGAGGGTTTTTGTTTTTTTGGGTTTGGTATATCATATTTCTCAGTGTTACTTATGTTGAGATTCAGTATATGAAGTTTAAAAGGTTTTCTTATAATCTTTAAACCACCTCGTATGTAGATATTGTGTACAAACCTTTCTTAGAGACTACGAATCACAAGCATGAGCAGTATATTCATAATGTAGCTTAGATACCTGGCAATAGCTGCGTTCCTGTTATTTGGTACAATTTGCATGGAAATATAAGAGACATAAAAGACATGAATGAATCAATTGAATAGCCTGAAATCATATAAGTAAAGTTAATTTTACCTTTTCAAATATTTATTTATATATCAGATAAGGACAACTTTCCCATGTATGCATATGTTGATAGTCCATTCTCATCTATTGCTTATGGTGATAACATTCATTATATGACAAGAGCTACAAGGCATCTCTATAGACGTGCGTTGTTATCAGTTATACATCTCTGAAGCAACTTGTTACAGCTTACTAAACATACCTGTCTTTTCAAGGACGAGTAATACTCCTATAATTAGACGCACTATTTGGGTGATCCAGAATCTAAACTGTAAAATGAAATACATGTATATGTCTTGTAAATGAAATTAGAATTTCGCTGCAGTTTAAAATCTATCAACTGTAAGATAAGAACTGTCATTTCTATGTATAAGTTTGTTTTCTATGTTTCAATGATACATTTGTCACAATTCTGTTAACGTGGTGACAATATTCTGTTAACAGGTAGACACTATCATAATTATGAGAATAACATTGTAAATCAAGCCGGTTTTACAGTTAATGAAATCATAAGTCTTTAAGATGTCATCATATAACAGCGACGTCTGTAAACTACACCTTGAAGTTACTTGTCTAGTGAGATATTATGATCGATGTGATGTTAATACTGCAAGATAAATCAGTTATGTACAACTCCATCGGGACAGAAAGTAAAGCCTAGAATTAAGTTGTGGACAAATATAGTGAGATTCGTCTCTAGCTCTGGATTGGAAAGCTAAGCTTGGATTGGATGTAATTCGATTTTCACCGTATAATGAGAAGTTCCGAGTGCTTCTTCCTTAGCAAACGGATTGAATAAGGTTTAGGCCTACTTAAATGGGACATTAATGTGCAGGGTTTGAACGAGTACATGCATAAAATAATTTGACTGTTTAAGAAACTTCGATTTGATGATTTGCCTGTAAGAAGATCAACTATTTTTATTCTATTTATTCATGACGATACAAATTTGATAAGTTATTAAGACTTAGCCTCAATGCCTAGATTCTATGAGAATATCACATAAGAAGGCACATGTGCGGCTAGTACTTTCATGTTCCATTGATTAATAATCCATTATATTAAATAAATTACATGTAATCGATCAACTGTCAGTAAACTTAAATGACTTTTGAAATGTTTATTGTTTTATACATTTTGAACTGACTCACAGGTTTAGTAAATTGATGTTTTAATTATCTGATTAAAATGTGTTACAGTAAAATTGAAATTTTTTAATCTATTCGATCCTTTTAAAGCCAAATTTAAGACATACTTTATATTTCATATTTATATCTTTATTTTGGTTTCTGGCGGGAAAATTCAGGGATATATTCTATCTTCATGTCACTATAAATTCAATCCAACCACTCAAAACCTCCCGTTCTGACACAGATGTTGGTTTATACCTCACATGTATCTCTACTCAAGGATGTACGTGTGTTGTGTGTGTCTTATCGCATATACAAAGAAGTTTTGAAATTCTTCTCACATTACCCATACGACCTTGCGAGTGACCTACATCCGGTTATGGCAGAAAACTCCCCTTGAGATCTGTAGGGTTGTGTGAAGAAGGAAAGAAATAAGTTGGAAACGCCTCAGGTTTATAACAGTGCTGCATTGTTTATAAATGTCTTCACTCTAAATGTGCGAGGGAAAGTAGTTCACTATAATAACAGATTTAACAAATTCTATTTTTAGAGAATTTAGAGTTGGATTCCTCTTCCTTCCTTTCACTTCAATTTTATAACATTGAAATATAACTTCGAAATACTTATCCCTTACCAACCCAGCGGATTTTCCTTATCTTGACAACGAATACTTTTATAAAATGAATAGTTGAAAAACTAGAAATGTGTAATGCATTTAGTGCTTGAAAATTTAAAAAATTTAACTTTTTTCGTATTGACAATTCACACACAACCTTGAAGATTCTATAACTCGTGCATTCACAAGGTGCATCGAAAAAGTAAACTGTCTCAATCCTAGAAAATCAAAATAGGGTATACCTGTAAACTTATTATTTATCCATCACCTTTTTCAAAATAACTTATCATTTGCAAAAAAAAAGAATCTTCATGCAATTGTCACAGTTTTGGGGTTATATAACTGTAAATAACATCATTAGGGAAAGGAAGTATGTTTAGATTTGTGACAATGGCAACACATAAGGACACGGGACCAAGTTTCCTGATTTCTTATTAAGTCTTCTCTCATTACAAGGAAATACTCAACTTCAACATCAAAAGCAAATCTCCTTGGCAAACCCAGCTGCATCTAGCACAGTTGATCATTTCCTATATTAGTTGATTGGGCTTAACCTCTGACCTCAGACAACGCAGGCACAGTCGTTGCCCGTCAAACACTGATCTGATCCATCCTCGGGAGACTTGGGATTATGCCACCTTTGAGCAATACTGGTGCACATGCGCACTGCACTGTCAGATCTTGTTAAACTAAGAAGTCTTCCATAGAGACAGACTCCCTTTCAATTAGATATTGAATTTCTACACTTGTTTAAATACCTAAAGTTATCATATTCCTCAATATGATGACACCCTAATCAATTGTCTGAGTTTAATTCAAATGCACATGCTACAACGAAAAATAATCTATCTTTCCTCAGTCTTGAATTCTTCTTTTTTTCTTTTTATCCAAAAGTCATTTTATAATGATTTATCATTTTAAACTTTATGCTGTTTTATCAACCTAACCAAATGTAACAGGTATTTGTAAATGAATGTAAATGAATATTCAGTGATTATAAAACTTACATAGAAGGGTGTCAAGAAAACAAATAACCTTCCTAGTAGATTCAACATTGACTTACAAATTACAGGTTTTGGCAATTGCGTCTGGTCCAAACTAAACAAAGATTATTTGGTACTTGAAAGAGCTAGAATAACGTGCAAGTAATGGAAATGTGGTTGCGGTGAGTGTTATTCTTGGAATTTCGCCAAATCAAAAGGTGATTCTTCGACTGAGCCTCTAGAAACACAAGACAGAAAAAACACCATGATCGAATTCAATGTCGCCGGGTCATTCATCACTCTGGACTGTGTAAAGAACCTCACACTTAACGATAGATTCCGAATGCATCATCAGTAGAAGCGAGGCTGTTAGTTGCGAGCCAAAGTTTTCTTTTGACATGAGTAAGGCGAATTCTTCACAGGGAGCCACAAATCGATGAACATCACCTCTTCAATATTTACGCATTTATGCAGCGACAAACTTGTTGGGTTCCCTGGACAAACAAATTCAATAAAGTGTGCTCAGAATGATAAAAAGTGTTCGACCGTAATGGAAAGATGTTGGTGGATAAAGAATTGTTCCACCAGACTCTGGTTTATATTAGCTATTCAGATAGATTTCTCACATCAGCATATTCGAGATGACAGATATTGGCTTTGGAGTTGACATTTTAAAGGTTACAAACAACTTCGAAACTTTAAATCTATTTAGGAAGCAATTATAGCTTTACCTTTCATTTTTGTTTCATTTCAAAATGGTTGCTTTGAAGATATATTTAAATATGTATGTAATATCGAGAACATGTTCAAATTTTCTATATTCAGTTTGTTTTGAAGAAAATTTGTCACCACTCTTTTATATGTTTGAATGTGATGTGGTATAAAAGCATTCAGTTTTTGAGAGAAATATATCTTATACAGTCATTAAGGCTGCAGATTTGAAATGTTTTCTGCCGTATGTTTTCATTGGCTTTTTATGCCCTACAATAAACCATTATATAAACAATTGCAACAGCAATATTAATTTGTTGTGATAACTTTTCTCTGAAACCTATTGGGTGAGAAGGTATGGGATCAGTTCCGGGTTCGAATCCTCACATTCTTTCCAGCATGATCACTAACTTAGTACATGCAAATACGGCCTATATTATACCTACATATCACCCTCACTTGTTTCATAGCCAAATACTGTTAGTTTATGGAGAGAACACAGTATCTCACCATCGTATCATTACCAGAGTTCCAATATCATACTCAGAGGTTATGGAGAGAACGCGAATCTGGCAGTAACGGCCGCTAGGGGCGTTGTAGTGATCACAGAGCCGCGTCCGATAGAATATGGACTAGGAGATTGACGTATTGAGAGGTCTTGAGGGGGTGAGGGTTTCATTCTTGTATTTACATCCAATAACTTTGGGTCTCCAAGGACATCATCGGCAGACATCCTCGGCCGCTGAGTTAACGCCAGCAAGATATTCCATCTATGCGTTATATATGGGTTCTTCATCAGTTTTAACGTCCCTTTGGGAGGAGAGGTCCGTTGTGAAAAGTGAAAGAGATAGCGTCGATAGAATAACCATTATATTGGTGATATGTATTAATTCATGTATGTCCGAGGAGTTCCATTTATGCTTTCTGTATGAAATTCCTCATTTATTGAGGGGCTCCTGTGACAATCTAGGCATTGTATAAAAGTATTAAGAAAAAACGTTTCCATGATTCAGGTATTCTGGTCTGGGGTAATATTTAAACACTTAAACATTTAAAGTAATCTAGGCCTTCAAGCAGTAATAAATTTGTTGAATTTGAGTTCATTCAAAGATATGTAAATCTTATAGTCTCAAAATAACATAGGTAAGGATTATGTTTGTTTTCTGCACCCCTTAATGACTTCATTGATTTAGATAACAAAACACACAATGTTTGATTTCATTGTTTGACGTAAAAGCGAACTATGAAGTTTTTCAATGATTGAAACGTAAAATTTGATGAAAACTCATCCAGACAATCACCTCAACAGAGGATTATTAATTGATCGGTTTTCAATTTTAATAATGTCATTTGGACAACAGACAGGAGTTCTTCAGAGGCTAATTTCTCCTGTTACCATGTTTAATCTTCTTGAATGTCAGCATGATCACATGTATCCATGGAAGCATTTCTAATAATGTCAGTTCCTCAGGGAAAGTTGCAAAAATAAACCAAACAAACGATCGTTATACTACTGCTTGTTCTGGTTATATCCTGCCAATTTCCATGTTATGTGGGCAACAGACACAAGTTATTTAGAGGCTTTGCTTTCCTTTAATCACTTTTAAACTATTTGAAATGACTCTTGATCAAATATAACCATGGAATCGTTTCCTACGATGGCAAGTCCAAAGTGAAAAATGCAAAAAATAAAGACAAGAGTATTACATTGTTGCTTGTTTTTGCGACGATAATACCCATTTTGATAAAAATGTAATGTATAAACAATTCAACTATCTGAATGACATGTGAGTTGATCAGGTCTTATCAGTTAAAGACATTAAACTCTGATGTACCATATTGTTTGTAGCAATGTTCCTTGGACCAGCACATGAAAATAAATGTTCAGTTGTAAAATAAATATTAAGTGTTTTTGTGTGTTGGTAAAATGTTAGTTTTGATATGCCATTACTGTATAGACAATATTTGAATTATTTGTATAGAAAGATAAATCAAGGTACTTATCTATGTCAATCGATTGTTCCACTTGAACAACCCAATCATCAAAGAATTACCCTGTCCTTGCCCTGTTCAATTAAATCAATCAGTATCTAATAGCAGGTCTATTTACAAACCTGACCAAATCAAATTGTACCATAGTCGTTCCATTTTACTGATTTTTATCATCAATCGTTTCCTTTAAAGATTATGTCTACATTCGTCTTGATAGGAATTCATGTTATAATACATCCTATTTGTTTAACCTAGGCAAATAATCTCAAGCTCATGCTTTTGTTTACATTAATTTGAAAGATATAGTTGAGGGGAAATGCTATAAAATTATTCAGAGGAATAATTTAAGTATATTTGCACATCTATATTCATCAATCCACACATTTCCTTTATCCTGAACGTCGATATATCAGTCGATTCCACATCATTAAAAATCCTGAAAAATGTAGTATTTTATGTTACCTATTAAAATTAAAAGTGGAAATGCCCTTTGTGGGTTTCTTACAAACATTTTATCCTCCGATTTCTTATTATCTTGCAAGTGTAGTGTAACAGCATCTAATAATTACCCTTTCCATCTAAATAATTGCACTTGTTCTTTTTTGTATTCCTCAGTTGTCATCTTCTCTAACCTATCAGACACTCATTTTACGCTCAAAATGTCCCTGTGACGTTTCATGGTTATTCATCTTTCATTTAGGGCAAATTGGATTCGTATTGTAGAATTGGATGCAATCAAGAGGCATCGTCTTTAGGTGACCAGGGGATCTTGCTATTTGCTGGAATGGTTTTTTGTACATTCTTCATCAGTCTTATTTGCTGAAACTAGATTTTGATTGCTAGTTATGAGATATTTGATGGGCTCTAGAAAGTGGTGTTTAACAGAATGCAGAACAAGAATAAACACTTATTGGTCTAGTAAAAAAAAGAATAAATGCATGTTATGTACTGGCAGGGGAGGGTATAATGCTGCGTAACTGTATAACATCTGAGGAATCTTTCACTTTTAATTTGTTCACGAAACAGCATCTCCCACTTTTAAATTAAGACCAATACAAAATTAACCAAACGAAATTAATTTTCCAGATGCCTGAAAAGATTAATTTTAGCATGTATGAAACGTAAACATGACTGGGAAGTCACGTGATCTGTTAAGATTTCGTATCAATATGATTTAAATTGACAGAAAAAAAGATCAATCATATGATGAAAACCGACTAAAATGATTTTTGTTCTCAGAAAACATTTTCCTTAATTCCATTGTTATACATTCTCATGTGAAATGTTGAAAGTAAGTGTTCAAGCATAACAATTAATTTCATTGTCATTTTCTGAACAAAAAGGGTCATATTGTACCTTTTGTGCACTTTGTGAATTTGAATTTGTTTTCTTCCTTCCATACTCCTTTAACATTTAAAGCATTATGTCTTCAAATCAGGCAATGTTCCTGTCAGCATTTGATAAATGACAGAAATCACTATTGACAAGGAGAGTGGTTGTGCAATAGTTCATTTTTAATATCTTCAAAGAATTTACATTTCATTTTATCATTGAGATATATGTCATTTTAAGTTCAATTAATACTTTAGCATCAAACGCTTTTATCACATATCAGTTTGTATGTTATGGCAAATGTGAAAAGGTTATTTGCCCTCTTCATCTTCCTACCTAATTGCTTCCTTTATTTTTCTTTTACTTACATCAAAATTATTCAGGATTCTCATTTATCAACCAAAGGTCTTTACACACACTACAAATCGCTTTGATTAAACTTCAAAGAGAACATATTTTAAGCTCTTTAATTCGGATATACATGATGGAATATAACATCAATACTGTTTAATCAACAATGCATTTCAATGATCTGATGCTTTCAATTGTAAGGTAATACATGTATGTCTTATTAAACATTTTCTTGTTAAACAAACTTATCAAATTCCTATCATCTGTGCCAACCCATTTCCCTTATGTAAATTGTAAAAAGGTGGAGACACTAAAACTGCATGCATTTTTCACTTGTTCGGCAAGAATATTAATTTTAACCGCTGTAAAATAATTTTTAAGTAGAGTCCAATCATAAAACAAAAAGACTTTTAGATCATCTCCACCTTCACTACAGCAGTAAATGATATTTGTGTTGATATTAATTTTACTTGTACTGTCTATCAAATTAAAAGAAAAATCTAATGCAAGTTTGCAAATTTTAAATGTTCTATCGAGTGATAAATCTTGTGAAATCTCCACATTTCTATATCTTCTAACACTCAGATAGTTTTGAAAAGGGATATCGCAATTAATAAATAAGATATGTTCACTTGCCTGCACCTATCATTACTCGACTTGATGTCTATACAACTTTCGTCGGAATTGTATTTTTGTTAAGGTTTTTTATGAAAACATGCCATGTGTATTTCAAAAAACGTTTCCCTTAGATGTTTGTGAGTATGTGTGAACTAGTCACTGATCTAGTCACACATGCACACATATTTGATTTTAAATATAATTTCGATTTTATCTTCCAACTCTATAGTCCTTAGATGTTTGCTAGTATAGTTATATGTTAACTCTGATGGTTGTTCTTTGACAGACAGATAAACTGGTTCTCTTCCTCATTGATTGTGGGGTCTATTTGAGTCTTGACTGCTTTTTCAATTCAGATAAAATGCATTTTGTCTCGACATCACCTCATTATAATCTTAATTAAATTTTTCATGGATGATATTAGAAATGACACGAAAACATTTAAACCAATAATATGTCCAAGTACATGTATCTTTGAGAACAAGAATCAAGGTCAATATGAAAAAATGCAACCCATATATATTTATAATATACACTATGACAAATCAGTTGATACCAAACTAAAGAATATTTTAACTTTGTAACAATAACACACAAAAACATCTGATTTAGTTATTGAAATAAAAAAGGTCCACTAACATACATGTACACTAACAACATTAC
The DNA here is from genome assembly GCA_916613615.1 of Steromphala cineraria. Classification (NCBI taxonomy): domain Eukaryota; kingdom Metazoa; phylum Mollusca; class Gastropoda; order Trochida; family Trochidae; genus Steromphala; species Steromphala cineraria. The sequence goes on from OU744725.1 coordinate 23,264,185, forward strand.
TGTAGAATTAGATTGTCCCTGTCATTAAACTCCAGTCAGAAAGATCACAGAGAAACAGTATTGAACTTTCTTTGAAGGCTTTTATTCAATGTTGAATTAATGAAACTAGGATCTTGAACCCGGAAGATGAAATTGTTTAAATGGCTTTGACTATGACACAGTAACACTTTCTAAATGTATAAATGAGACGTTGATGAAATGACATGTATGTACGCTTACTTTTCTTTCTTGCTTTGATGACAGCCTAAACAAATCCTATACATTGACATCATTATAGATTTTAGACTTGTTAAGTTTTTGTAAATGCATTGAATTTACAACAATAAATTCAAAATTTGATTTTTTTCAATAACCACAAGAAAATATACACAAAGAACTTAATTAAGCACCCCCCTATTTTGAAAACTTCATTTGGGTGCTCTTGGACTATTTGGATTAATTTGATGTATTTACCACTCCAGATATAACAATTGCTTTGTTATTTACTACTTAATTGAACTAAAAATCGCTAATGTGCAAAAATAATGAAAATATGAGAAAAACTGTGAGACTACTGAAATTTGGCCATATATAACTATTGTCATAGGGGGAAGACTACACTTTAAAATGTGGATGTTATGAATTAAAATTAACACTTCTGATCCCTAGTTGACATTCATACACTAAAACCCTTTTTATCATGCAAGGTAAGAGGAAAGCAAGACATTGATTTTTCAGTACTTTTTTCATCAAAAATTGATAAATTGCTTACAATCTTAACATCTGAGAGTAAATTTGAGATTCCTTGAGTAGAACTTCTTGATCAAACACTTCTCCTTCCTTTAGATAAGCCATTATCTAAGACAGTGGCCAATTAATGTCTTTGTGCAGTTTTCTTTAAATTCGATATTTGATAATTTTGGGATTTTGAAGGTTCATACTGCTTTAACGATTGACTTTTGCTATGGGGTTATTTACTAAAAAGTCATCAATTCACTCAAGAGAATGATAATAATCAATTTGTAGCCAAAAATATTGACTTTCATTTTCAAGTTTAAGGTAACTTGGATTTTGACTTAAAAAAAACAAGTTTTTGTAAAGCCAGTTATTCAGTGACAGTGAATCGTAAACCGTATGAAGTTTTCGTTTCCACACTGCTAGATGGTCGTTCTTTTAAAACATCCTTATTGTTTGCCTGTACATTTGTTTTGTTTATTATTAGCAGTGTGTTTCTGTTTGAAAAAGTGGGGGGTGCTTAATTAAGTTCTTTGTGTATATATTCATGCATTCCTGTTTTAAATTGATCTTTCTTTTTTAAACCAGTTTTTATAAAAATTGATTCTGGTAAGAACAACACGTGTTTCATTTCAATTCCACCACATTGATAATTAGAATTTCAATATTGATACCTTAGTCTCAACACAATTCATTATTTGTTATGAAATCAAACTTTTAATGATCAATCAATTATTAATCCTTTAATTGCGTTCAAAATGCAATCACATTCATTTGTTACAGTGACTAACGTACTTATCTAACACCTTTACTCGAAAACAATGCTGGTTTGTGTTTCCTCAAGAACTAAAGAACAAACATTTCTTTTAATGAAGTGTCCATGTTCCTTTCTATACAGCAAATATAAGGATGTCCCTTACAATTTTGTAAAGTTTACATTCTTCTCTTTACATATTCGATTCAGTGCATCTTAACCTTACACTGAACAATATATAAGATGTGTTGAGCATTAGTAATTTGACATTCGCAAGTGACACAAAAACATAACTCAAGCATTAAGTGCATGTATAAAGAAGCTAGCTTCTCACTGGTGGCTATTTAGTATAATAACAGTCTCTGTTGGCATTCATAGTGTTAGGAAAATGTCACAGAAGTGATTATGAGTGTGTGGAACACATATACGGGGACGAAATTTATTAATGTATAACAACAGAATCGTCATACCAAAATTTTTTTTAATGGTTATTTTCAAAATATCTTAATACGTTTCACATGCAATGAGTAAAATTTAGGAACCATTGATTGAAATAAATATTTGAATGCAAAAAAACATTAGAACGACAAAGAATGATGTTTGTTGTTTCCTATTGTTGTTTTTCAAGTTGTGTAGATAGAAAACCAGCATAATGCCCAAAGAAGAAATACTTGCTGAATTTGTTTTTCTATGGTGCAAGATTTACCTTATTTCAAACTGTAAGATCAGATCAATATCTTGTCTCAGCTACCAAGAGGTATTAGGTCAATGTCGTGTTCCTCACAGGAAATTGACTACAAACAAGTTTTGGTTCCAGATGATGCATGACCAGTTCTTATATCAATAGGGCGACCAGGTCGACAAACTGTCTCATCATGCCCCATACAATTGTATCAATGTTGTTCTAACGCGGTGGCCAGTGATAACAATACAAGAATGTTAAAGTACTGTTCAGACTCACAAAAGCACAAAATTCACTTGCACTAATAGTTAAAAATTTAACCCTTTTAACTAGCATTTCAATTCAGATAAATCAAGCAACCAAGTCATGGACCTCCCAATCTTTGGTGCATGCAGTAATGAAGTTTTAATAGAGATGTTTTGGTAACGAGGACAAGTATTAAAAAATTACAGGACATTGAAAGAAAAATTTATTGCATTCAGATATTGAGGAATACTACTTAGATGTAGCTTTTGACTGTTTATCTCTCTGAATGAAAGGCTCATTATTTGCCTTTTTCAGGATGCCACAAAACATTGAGGGACGTAAGCTTGGAACAGGAACGCAAGCTTGCCTGAAGCAAGTCAGTTTAAAACTATTTCAGGTGTTGAAAGATACTTCGGATGAGAAGATGTGCAGTTGTCTGCAAGGTTGACAGGAAGACCCGAAGCTGTGAATTACAGCTGATCTTGTATTTCGGATCTGGAAAACAGAGATTCAATTGTGTCTACGGATTTAGCTGATGGCGCTGCCATTGACAGTTCAGTGCAGATCGATTGTGGACATGTGCAAGTCAGGAGGCATGGGGTCAAACAGCGAACTCTAGAGAGGGTTGGGGACTTTTTGCTACATGACAATGCTTGAGGACATCTTCGTGATATAAAAACACTCACACATAGAATCTACGGTTTACCCTTTCATAATGTTGATTGAGGTTATATGGGCTCCTGTAGAAACACTTAACTTATTATCATCTCCTATTTCTGAATTGCTCTTGTAGTTATAAAAATCTTTAAAAGATGCTTTGAATATATCTTTTTAGTTTATTTCAAATCAAATACATAAATAATGAATACACTCGTGCCTGTTGTGACTAAAAAAAGGCTGTTTATGTTATAGTCGTTAATTTCGAATACATTCAATTGAAGTTTTATTGATTTTGTATCAATGAACAAATTGGACAACTTTAAAACTGGCCTGATTCATATTCTTAATTCAAATTTTGAAATGTATTATTTTATCTTAATTTAACTAAAATAAGGATTTAAAAAATTGTAACAAGATATCAAATATTTTTATTCAAAAAAGGTCTAGTCCAATGTAATTATTTTTAAGTAGCAATTTTCCTCTGACATTTTCTTCCTAAACAAAACAGTTGTCAATGAGCAACGCCATTCTTATCCATCAGTTTTGATTCTCCTCCATGTGAAACCATGGGGTCTATTATCTGCTTCCAACTGTGGATCAAAACAATCATTGCTGCCATGTGACAAAGGTTTTATGAATCATCGAATAATTCAGATATCCAGGATATCTTAATTGTTAGTTTGCCTCGTCAAGATTTGACAGGAAGGACGAGCTAACTGGGAATGGTTATAATTAAACCTAGGGATGATTGAACAAATTGTCGTTTTAATGAACTAAGAATTGTCAATTTTCCTTTTTCAAATCTCTGCATAGCAATAAAAAAAAAATATGCATTTTGGATGAGTTTTATAATCCTGTTTTTGATGTTGGTTTAAAAGTGAAACCTCAAATAAAGTGAATCTTGAGTAATCAGTATTGAAAATAATCAGCAAAGTATCGTAATTTTGACAAGAGTTTGAAGGTTTGAATTATATTAACAATATCCATTTATGTGTATATAATGCCTTGTTATATGATATGTACAATGTAATAAATGAACAAACTTAGCATGCATATCCTCGTATAAATTCAAACAATTTAGTGGTAATAGCTTGAATTTTCTCCTTATATGAGTTAAAAAAAGGTCTTAAAATTCTAAAAGAATAATAAGATAATAAGAGATGACACACATTGCTTTCGTAAGCAGGGTCCACCAATAAATATACCTGCAATGTTATATATCATTATATAGATCAAATGCAAACATTTCCTTGATAAATGTATCATTGTAAATAAACGTTCTAAGTGAGGTTAGAGGGTTTTTGGTTTTTTTGGGTTTGATATATCATATTTCTAAGTGTTACTTATGTTGAGATTCAGTATATGAAGTTTAAAAGGTTTTCTTATAATCTTTAAACCACCTCGTATGTAGATATTTTGTACAAACCTTTCTTAGAGACTACGAATCACAAGCATGAGCAGTATATTCATAATGTAGCTTAGATACCTGGCCATAGCTGCGTTCCTGTTATTTGGTACAATTTGCATGGAAATATAAGAGACATAAAAGGCATGAATGAATCAATTGAATAGCCTGAAATCATATAAGTAAAGTTAATTTTACCTTTTCAAATATATATTTATATATCAGATAAGGACAACTTTCCCATATATGAATATGTTGATAGTCCATTCTCATCTATTGCTTATAGTGATAATATTCATTATATGACAAGAGCTACAAGGCATCTCTATAGACGTGTTGTTATCAGTTATACATCTCTGAACTTGTTACAGCTTACTAAACATATCTGTCTTTTCAAGGACGAGTAATACTCCTAAAATTAGACGCACTATTGGGTTGGTCCCGAATCTAAAATGTAAAATGAAATACATGTATATGTCTTGTAAATGAAATTAGAATTAGAATGCTGTTTAAAATCTATCAACTGTAAGATAAGAACTGTCATTTCTATGTATTAGTTTGTTTTCTATGTTTCAATGATAAATTTATCACAATTCTGTAAACATGGTGACAATTCTGTTAACAGGTAGACACTATAAAAATATTGAGAATAACATTGTAAATCAAGCCGGTTTTACAGTTAATGAAATAATAAGATAAGTATTAAGATGTCATCGTATAACAGCGACGTCTGTAACTACACCTTGAAGTTACTTGTTTAGTGAGATATTATGATCGATATGTTGTTAATACTGCAAGATCAATCAGCTATGTACAACTCCATTGGGGCAGAAAGTAAAGTCTAGAATTAAATTGTGGACAAATACAGTGAGATTCGTCTCTGGAGTGAAAAGTTAAGCTTGGATTTTGATGTAATTCGATTTTCTGGGTATAATGAGACGTTCCGAGTGCTTCTTCCTTAGCAAACGGATTGAAGAAGGTTTAGGCCTGCTTAAATGGGACATTAATGTGCAGGGATTGAAGAATACATGCATAAAATCATTAGACTGTTTAAGAAACTTCGATTTGATGATTTGCCTTTAAGAAGATCAACTAATTTTATTCTTTTGTTCATGACGATACACATTTGATAAGTTATTAAGACTCAGCCTCAATGCCTAGATTCTATGAGAAAATCACACAATATGGAACATGTGCATCAAACAATGTGCGGGTACTTCTTCCATTTTCCATTGATTAAAAATCAATAAAAGTAAATTAATTACATGTAATCGATCAACTGTCAGTAAACTTAAATGACTATTGAAATGTTTATTGGTTTAAATATTTTGTAATGACTCACCGGTTTAGTAAATTAATGTTTTAATTTTCTGATTAAAATGAGAAACAGTAAAATTGAAACATTTTCATCTATTCAATCCTTTTGAAGCACAATTTAAGACAAAGTTTATATTTTATATCTTTATATCTTTATTTTAGTTTCTGGTTTGAAGATTCCGGGATATATTCTATCCTCATGTCACTATTAACTCACAACCCACTCAAAACCTCCCGTTCTGGCACAGATGTTGGTTGATACATCACATGTATCTCTACTCAAGTATGTACGCGTGTTGGGTATGTCTTATCGCATATACAAGGAAGTTTTGAAATTCTTCTCACATTACCCATACGACCTTGCGAGTGACCTACATCCGGTTATGACAGAAAACTCCCCTTGAGATATGTAGGGTTGTGTGAAGAAGGAAAGAAATGTGTTGGAAGCGCCTCAGATTTATAACAGTACTGCATTGTTTATATTGTCTTCACTCTAACTGTGCGAGGGAAAGTAGTTTAATATTAGAACACATTCAACCAATTATATTGTGAGATTTTAGAGTTAGATTCGTCTTCCTTCCTTTGGCTTCAATTTCTTCATGTGAACTTTGAACAACATATCTTTTACCAACCCAACGGATTTTCCTTATCTTGACAAAGAATACTTTTATAAAATCCATAGTTGACAAACTAGAAAAGTTGAATGAATTTAGGCGTCTGATGTGCTTGTACATTGAAAAAATTGAACTTTTTTCGTAGAGACAATTCACACACAACCTTGAAGATTCTTCAACTCGTGCATTCACCAGGCGCATCAATAAAGTAAACTGTCACAACCCTACAAAAAAAATAAAAAACAAGTTATACCTGTAAACTTATTATTTATCCATCACCTTTTTAAAATAACTTATCATTTGCCTAAAAGAATCTTCATGCAATTGTCACAGTTTTGGGGTTATATGACTGTAAATAACATCATTAGGGAAAGGAAGTATGTTTAGATTGGTGACAATGGCAACACAGAATAAGGACACAGGACTAAGTTTCCTGGTATCTTATCAAGTCTTCTCTCATTACAAGGAAATACTCAACTTCAACATCAAAAGCAAATCCCTTCGGCAATCCCTGCTGCTTCTGGCACAGTTGACATAATCTCATTATCCTATATCAGCTGATTGAGCTTAACCTCTGACCTCAGACGACGCAGGCGCAGTCGTTGCCCGTCAAACACTGATCTGATCCATCCTCGGGAGACGTGGGATTATGTCACCTTTGAGCAACACTGATGCACATGCGCACTGTACTGTCAGGTCTCGTTCAACTTAAACGTCTTCTATAAAGACAGACTCCCTTTCAATTAGATATTGAATTTCTACACTTGGTTTAAATACCTTAAGTTATCATATTCCTCAATATGATGACGCCCTAATCAATTGTCTGATTTTAATTCAAATGCACATGCTACAACGAAACATACTGTATCTTTCCTCGGTCTTGAATTCTTCTTTTTTTCTTTTGATCCAAAAGTTATTTTATGATGATTTATCATTTTAACTTTATGCTGTTTTATCAACCAAGCCGCATTGGTTTGATACAAATCATGAAACGTATTAAGATAGAAACAGAACATATATATATCAATTAGTAATGGTTAATAGTTATTTTACATGTTGCCGATTTATTATCAAATTGATTGTTAGCGGTTTGGGAAATACTTCATACTCAACAAATACTTAATGCCCATTATAACATCAACATTTGGGTAAATACTAACAGATAAGCTAACTGAATGTAACAGGTATTTGTAAATGAATGTACATGAGTATTCAGTGATTATAAATCTTACATAGAAGGGTGTCAAGAATACAAATGACCTTCTTAGTAGATTCAACATTGACTTACAAATTACAGGTTCTTTTGGCAATTGCGTCTGAACCAAGCCAAACAAAGATTAATTAGGACTTGAAAGAGCTAGAATAACATGCACGTAATGGAAATGTGGTTGCGGTGAGTGTTATTCTTGGAATTTCGCCAAATCAAAAGGTGATTCTTCGACTGAGCCTCTAGAAACACGAGACAGAAAAAAACACCATGATCGAATTCAGTGTCGCCCGGTCATTCATCACTCTGGACTGTGTAAAGAACCTCACACTTAACATTAGATTCTGAATGCATCATCAGTAGAAGCGAGGTTGTTAGTTGCGAGCCAAAGTTTTCTTTTGACAGGAGTAAGGCGAATTCTTCACAGGGAGCCAAAAATCGATGAACATCACCTCTTCAATATTTACGCATTTATGCAGCGACAAACTTGTTTGGTTCCCTGGACAAACAAATTCGATAAAGTGTGCTCAGAATGATAAAAAGTGTTCGACCGTAATGGGGGTGATGTTGGTGGATAAAGAATTGTTCCACCAGAGCCTAGTTGGTATAAGCTTTTGAGATAGATTTCTCACATCGGCATATTCGAGATGAGAGACATTGGCTTTGAAGTTGACATTTTAAAGGTTACAAACAGCTTCAAAACATTTAATTCATTTAGGAAGCAATTATATAGCTTTTTGCTTTCATTTTTGTTTCATTTCAAAATGGTTGCTTTGAAGATATATTTAAATATGTATGTGATATCGAGAACATGTTCAATTTTTCTATATTCAGTTTGTTTTGAAGAAAATTTGTCACCCCTCTTTTATATATTTGAATATGATGTGGTATAATAGCATTCAGTTTTTGAGAGAAATACATCTTACACAGTCATTATTAAGGCTGCAGATTTAAAATGTTTTCTGTGGTATGTTTTCATTGGATTTTTATGCCCTACAATTAACCATAATATAAACAATTGCAACAGCAATATTAATTTGTTGTGATAACTTTTCTCTGAAACCTATTGGGTGAGAAGGTATGGGATCAGTTCAAGGTTTGAATGCTCACATTTTTCCAGCATGATCACTAAATTAGTACATGTAAGTACGATCTTTATTATAACTAAATATGGGCCTCACTTGTTTCACAGCCAAATACTGTTAGTTTATGGAGAGAACACAGTATCCCACCATCGTATCATTACCAGAGTTCCAATATCATACTCAGAGGTTATGGAGAGAACGGCGAATCTGGCAGTAACGGCCGCTAGGGGCGTTGTAGTGATCACAGAGCCGCGTCTGATAGAATATGGACTAGGAGATTGACGGATTGAGAGGTCTTGAGGGGCTGAGGGTTTCATTCTTGTATTTACATCCAATAACTTTGGGTCCCCAAGGACGTCATCGGCAGACATCCTCGGCCGCTGAGTTAACGCCAGCAAGATATTCCATCTATGCGTTATATATGAGATTCTTCATCAGTTTTAACGTCCCTTTGGGAGGAGAGGTCAGTTGTGAAAAGTGAAAGAGATATTGTCATTAGAATAACCGTTATATTGGTGATATGTATAATTCATGTATGTCCGAGGAGTTTAGACTTTGCATCCTCTTTTTGTTATCTTGAATGAATAAATAGTGATTTCCGTTATACTTTCTGTATGAAATTCAGCATTTATTGAGGGGCTCCTGTGACAAGCTAGGCATTGCATAAAAGTATTAAGAAAAAAAGTTTTCATGATTCAGGTATTCTTGTTTAAGGTAATATCTAAACACTTAAACATTTAAAGTAAGCCTTCAAGCAGTAATAAATTCGTTGAAATTTGAGTTCATTCAAGGATATGTAAATCTTATTGTCTCAAAATAACATATGTAAGGATTATGTTTGTTTTCTGCACAGGTGACCCCTTAATCAGATTATATAAGTAAATCACTTCATTGATTTAGATAACAAAACACACAATGTTTAATTTCATTGTTTGACGTTAAAGCAAACTATGAAGTTTTTCAATGATTGTAACGTAAAATTTGATGACATCTCATGCAGATAATCACCTCAACAGAGGATTATTCATTGATCGGTTTTCAATTTAAATTACACTTAATTCTCTCAACAATAATGTCATTTGGACAACAGACAGGAGTTCTTCAGAGGCTAATTTCTCCTGTTACCATGTTTAATCTTCTTGAATGTCAGCATGATCACATGTATCCATGAAAGCATTTCTAATGATGGCAGTTCCTCAGGGAAAGTTGCAAAAATAAACCAAACAAACGAATGTTATACTACTGCTTGTTCTGTTAATATCCTGCCAATTTCCATGTTATGTGGGCAACAGACACAAGTTATTAAGAGGCTTCGTTTTCCTTTGATCACTTTTAAACTTCTTGAAATGACTCTTGATCAAATATAACCATGGAATCGTTTCCTATGATGGCAGGTCCAAAGTGAAAAATGCAAAAACTAAATAAAAGACAATTTTTACATTGTTGCTTGTTTTGGCAACGATAATACCCATTTTTATAAAAATGGAATGTATCAAAAATTCAACTATCTAATGATATGTGAGTTGATCAGGTCTTATCAGTTAAAGACATTAAACTCTGATGTACCATATTGTTTGTAGCAATGTCCCTTGGACCAGCACATAAAAATAAATGTTCAGTTGTAAAATAACTATTTAGTGTTTTTGTGAGTTGGTAAAATGTTAGTTTTGATATGCAATCACTGTATAGACAATATTGGAATTGTTTGTATAGAAAGATAAATCAAGGTACTTATCTTTGTCAATCGATTGTTCCACTTGAACAACCCAATCATCAAAGAATTACCCTGTCCTTGCCCTGTTCAATTAAATCAATCAGTATCTAATAGCAGGTCTATTTACAAACCTGACCAAATCAAAGTGTACCATGGTCGTTCAATTTTTACTCATTTTTATTATGAATCTTTTCCTTTAAAGTTTGTATCTACATTCGTCTTGATAGGAATTCATGTTATAATACATCTTATTTGTTTAACCTACATGTAGGCAAATAATATCAAGCTCATGCTTTTGTTTACTTTAATTTGAAAGATATAGATGTGGAGAAATGCCATAAAAATATTCAGAAGAATAATTTTAGTATATCTCCACATCTATATTCATCAATCCACACATTTCCTTTATACTGAACGTCAATATGTCAGTCGATTCCACAATGGGTTTGCTGCTTTTCATCATTAAAAATCCCAAGCAATGTAGTATGTTATGTTACCTATTAAAATGTCTTAAGTCGAAATGCCCTTTGTGGGTTTCTTACAAACATTTTATCCTCTGATTTCTTATTATCTTGCAAGTGTAGTGTAACAACATCTAATAATTACCCTTTCCCTCTAAATAATTGCACTTGTTCTTTTTTGTATTCCTAAACTGTCATCTTCTCTAACCTATCAGACACTCATTTAACGTTCACAAGGTCCCTGTGACGTTTCATGGTTATTCATCTTTCATTTAGGGCAAATTGGATTCGTATAGTAGAATTGGATGCAATCAAGAAGCATCGTCTTTAGGTGACCAGGGGATCTTGCTATTTGCTGGAATGGTTTTCTACATTCTTCATCAGTCTTATTTGCTGAAACTAGATTTTGATTGCTGCTTATGAGATATTTGATGGGCTCAAGAAATTGGTGTTAACACTTATTGGTCTAGTAAAAAAGAATAAATGCATGTTATGTACTGGCAGGGGGGTGTATATTGATGCGTAACTGTATAACATCTGAGGAATCTTTCACTTTTAATATTTTCACGAAACAGCATCTCCCACTTTTAAATTTAGACCAATACAAAATTAACCAAACGAACTTAATTTTCCAGATGCCTGAAAAACTTAATTTTAGCATGTATGAAACGTAAACATGACTGGGAAGTATGTTAAGATTTCGTATCAATATGATTTTAAATTGACAGAAAAAAAGATCAATCATTTGATGAAAACCGACTAAAATTATTTTTGTTCTCAGAAAAATTGTTATCAATTCTAATGTGAAATGTTGAGTGTTCAAGCATAACAATAAAATTTCATTGTCATTTTCTGAACAATAGGGGTCATATTGTACCTTTTGTGCACTTTGTGAATTTGAAATGTTTTACTTTCTTCCATACTCCTTTAACATTTAAAGCAATATGTCTTCAAATCAGGCAATGCTCCTGTCAGTATTTGATAAATGACAGAAATCTTTATTGACAAGGATAGTGGTTGTGCAATAGTTCATTTTTAATACAACATCTTCAAAGAATTTACATTTCATTTTATCATTGAGATATATGTCATTTTTAGTTCAATTAATACTTTAGCATCAAACACTTTTATCACATATCAGTTTGTATGTGAAAAAGTCCCTTCACAGGTTATTTGCCCTCTTCATCTTCCTACCTAATTGCTTCCTTTATTTTTCTTTTACTTACATCAAAGTTATTCCGGATTCTCATGTATCAACCAAAGGTCTTTACACACACTACAAATCGGTGTGATTAAACTTCAAAGAGAACTGATTTTAAGCTTTTAAATTCGAATATACATGATGGAATATAACATCAATACTGTTTAATCAACAATGCATTTCAATGATATGAGTCTTCAATACAAGATTGTGTTTATCTTCTCTTTTCATGCTATTTCAAACCGACTTTAAGATTTATTGAAATGAATGTAGTTAATGAATGACTCAAAAAGAGCTTAGCAGATTGTACTTCGGAAATATACTGATAAACAAAATTGAACTCAAATGCTTTCAATTGTAAGGTAATACATGTATGTCCTATTAAAACAATTACTTCTTAAACAAACTTATCAAATCCCTATCATCTGTGCCAACCCATTTCCCTTATGTAAATTGTCAAAAGGTGTAGACACTAAAACTGCATGGATTTTTCACTTGTTCTGCAAGAATATTCATTTAACCACTGTAAAATATTTTTAGGTAGTGTCCAATCATAAAACAAAAAAACTTATAAATCATCTCCACCTTCACTACAGCAGTAAATGATACACTCATGGCAAAAATTGTTGTCACCCCCTAATATTTAATTAAATTGGAGTTTATATCACATTGTATGCATGGCAATGTTGGTTTTCCATGGAAATGTCATTACAGGCATGAAGTTACATTAACTCACACTTTACAATGAACAGTGTCAGCGGTTTCATGTAGACCACGTGCATTTCATTGAAATGATGGAAATTTGTCTCCTTAGGTTTGTCATTTCCATCGATTACTATAGACCTCTTTCATAAGATACAGCTTCACGACTATAGTTTCTGAAAAGCATAGACCATGCCTGGTCCCACTCCACCAGGAATCAGACATGAAATCATTGGCATGAGTCGTGGTGGCGCTTCGAATCGTGTCATTGCTGCAGCATGTAACGTCAGTGTTAGAACTGTTCAAAGGATTAAAAGACTGCACGCCATACAGGGAAATGTTGTTCCGAATAAGTCTTCAGGCCGTCCCAAGAAAACTACGGTTCGTCAGGATAGAATTCTTCTTCGTTTGACCCGACGTCATAGACGTCTTTCGTCTTTGACTCTTGCACAGAGATGGGGGGCTCATATTAATACGCCCATTTGCCGGAGAACTGTAGTGAACAGGTTGCTCCAGCATGGATATAAGGCAAGAAGACCTGCCATCAAACCATTCTGGACACTGGCCAACCGCAGGGCACGGCTTGCTTGGGCGCAGCAGCACCGCAGAATCCAACTTGGACATTGGCGTCACGTCATATTTACTGACGAGTCTCGTTTCCTACTGCATAAGGTGGACAGGAGAATGAGAGTGCGACGTTTACGTGGGGAAAGGCTCAATGACGACTGTCTGCAGCATCAGGTTGCCCACGGTGGCGGTTCTGTACACGTATGGGCAGGAATACACCATAACGGTAAAACGGATCTTGTCGTCCTTCAAGGAAACGTCAACCAGAGGTCGTACAGACGTCTTCTTGAAACCGTTTGCCTCCCACATGCAAGAAGAGTGTATGGCAACAACTTCCTGTTGCAGGATGATAATGCACCAGCCCATCGTGCACGTACAGTGAACGCTTTCATTCAGGCACAAGGAGTAACAGCTTGGGATCAGCTTGACCGTGCACTTAGAAGACTGGACCCTGCTCCTGCAAATTTACAGCAATTGCGGGCTGCTCTTGTGAATGAATGGAACAATTTGGCTGTTGCAAACATCAACACACTGATAGACAGTATGCCTGCCCGAATTATCGCCCTTGAAAATTCCAGAGGCGGTGCTACCCGATATTAGGCTTGTAAATATACTCTTACATGACTGCAGAATGAAATAAAACCGACAATTGAACTTGAAAATGTAATTTGTTTTATTGATACCCATCCAATTGATACTATATGGATACTGTAAAACATTGCCCTTTTTCACAGGAACCATACATATCCTAGTAGAATTTCTTAAATTGGCCAGCACAAGACCAAAATACAAGCTGGTATGTTTTACGAATGTTTTTCCCAATCACAATAATCATTCTGACAGTTATTGCATGTTTGATTATTTGTCAACACTCAGTTAAACTTGACGTAGCGTTCTCAGTCTGGGGGTGACAACCATTTTTGCCATGAGTGTATTTGTGTTGATATTAAGTGTACTTGTACTGTTTATCAAATTAAAGGGAGAAATCTATGTCTCGACATCACCTCATTATAATCTAAATTGAATTTTCAATGGATGATATTAGAAAGGACACGAAAACCATTTAAACCAATAATATGTCCAAGTACATGTATCTTTGAGGAACAGAATCAAGGTCAATATTTAAAAAATGCACCCCATATATATTTGTAATATACATTATGACAAATCTGTTGATACCAAACTAAAGAATATTTTCACTTTGTAACAATAACACACACAAAACGTTTGATTTAGTTATTGAAATAAAAAAAGTCCACTAACACGCACTAACAACATTACTGTAGAATTAGATTATCCCTGTGATTAAACTCCAGTCAGAAAGATCACAGAGAAACAGTATTGAACTTTCTTTGAAGGCTTTTATTCAATATTAAATTAATGAAACTAGGATGTTGAACCTGGAAGATGAAATTGTTTAAATGGCTTTGACAATGACACAGTAACACGTTCTAAATGTATAAATGATGTTGATGAAATGACATTAATGTATGCTTAATTGTCTTTCTTGCTTTGATTACAGCCTAAAGAAATCCTATACATTGACATGATTATAGATATTAGACTTGTTCAGTTTTTGTAAATACATTGAATTTACAACAATAAATTCATATTTTGATTTTTTTTCAACAACCACAAGAAAATAAATGCATGCATTCCTGTTTTAAATTGATCTTTCTTTTTTAAACCTGTTTTTATATAAATTGAATCTGGTACGAACAACACATGTGTTTCATTACAATTCTGCCACATTGATATTTAGAATTTCAATATTGATACCTTAGTCTCAACATAATTCATCATTTGTTATGAAATCAAACTTTGATTTTAATGATTAATCAATTATTAATCCTTTTATTGTGTTCAAAATGCAATCAAATTCATTGGTTACAGGGACTAACGTACTTATCTAACACCTTTACTCAAAAACAATGCTGGTTTGTGCTTCCTCAATAACTAAAAAACAAACATTCTTTTAATGAAGTGTCCATGTTCCTTTCTATACAGCAAATATAAGGATGTCCCTTACAATTTTGTGAAGTTTACATTCTTCTCTTTACATATTTGATTCAGTGCATCTTAACTGTACACTGAACAATATATAAGAAGATGTGTTGAGCATTAGTAATTTGACATTCACAAAAACATAACTCAAGCATTAAGTGCACATATAAAGCAGCTAGCTTCTCACTGATGGCTATTTAGTATAATAACACTCTCTGTTGGCATTCATAGTGTTAAGAAAATGTCACAGAAGTGATTATGAGTGTGTGGTATACATATATATAATATATTTAATGTATAACGACAGAATCGAAAATTTTGTTTAATGGTTATTTTCAAAATATCTTAATAATTTTCACATGCAATGAGTAAAATTTAGGAACCATTGATTGAAAAAAATATTTGAATGCAAGAAATCATTAGAAAGACAAAGAATGATGTTTGTTGTTTCCTATTGTTGTTTTTCAAGTTGTATAGATAGTAAACCAGCATACCGCCCAAAGAAGATATACTTGCTCAATTTGTGTTTCTATGGTGCATGATTTGCCTTTTTACTTCAAAATGTAAGATCAGATCAATATCTTGTCTCAGCTACAATATCAATAGGGCGACCAGGTCGACAAACTCTCACATCATGCTCGATAAAATTGTATTAATGGTGTTCTTACGCGCTGGCCAATGATAACAATACAGGAATGTTAATCTACTGTTCAGACTCACAAAAGCACAAAATTCACTTGCACTAATAGTTAAAATTTTAACGCTTTTAACTATCATTTCAATTCAGATAAACCAAGCAACCAAGTCATGGACTTCCCAATCTTGGTGCATGCAGTAATGAAGTTTTAATAGAGATGTTTTGGTAAGGAGGACCTATATTAAGAAATTACAGAACATTGAAAGAAATATTTATTGCATTCAGATATTGAGGAATACTACTTAGATGTAACTTTTGACTTTTTATCTCCCTGAATGAAAGGCTCATTATTTGCCTTTTTAAGGATGCCACAAAATTATGAGGGACGTAAGCTTGGAACAGGAACGCAAGCTTGCTGGAAGCAAGTCAGTTTAAAACTATTTCAGGTGTTGAAAGATACTTCAGAGGAGAAGATTTGCAGTTGTCTGGGAGGTTGACAGGAAGACCCGTAGCTGTTATTAACAGCTGACCTTGTATTTCGGATCTGGAAAACAGAGATTCAATTGTATCTACGGATTTAGATCGATTGTGGACATGTGCAAGTCAGGAGACATGGGGTCAAACAGCGAACGCTGGAGAGGATTGGGGACTTTTGGGTACATGACAATGCTTGAGGACATCCTTGTGATATAGAAACACTCACACATAGAATCTACGGTTTACCCTTTCATAATGTTGATTGAGGTTATATGGGCTCCTGTACAAACACTTAACTTATTATCATCTCCTATTTATGAATTGCTCTTGAAGTTATAAAAATCTTTAAAAGATTCTTTAAATATACCTTTTTAGTTTATTTCAAATCAAATACATAAATAATGAATACACTCGTGCCTGTTGTGACTAAAAAGGCTATTGATGTTATAGTCGTTAATTTCGAATACATTCAATTGAAGTTTTATTGATTTTGTATCAATTAACAAATTGGACAACTTTAAAACTGGCCTGATTCATATTCTAAATTCAAATTTTGAAATGTATTATTTTATCTTAATTAAACTAAAATAAGGAATTAAAAAATTGTAACAAGATATCAAATATCTTTGTTCAAAAAAGGTCTTGTCCATTGTAATTATTTTTAAGTAGCAATTTTCCTGTGACATTTTTTTCCTAAGCAAAACAGTTGTCAATGAGCAACACCATTCTTATCCATCAGTTTTGATTCTCTTCCATGTATAACCATGGGGTCTATTATCTGCTTCCAACTGTGGATCAAACAATCATTGCCGCCATGTGACAAAGGTTTTATGAATCATCGACTAATTCAGATATCCAGGATATCTTAATTGTTAGTTTGCCTCGTCAAGATTTAACAGGAAGGACGAGCTAACTGGAAATGGTTATAATTAAACCTAGGGATGATTGAACAACTTGTCGTTTTTGATTTTGATATTGGTTTAAAAGTGAAACCTCAAATGAAGTGAATCTTGAGTAATCAGTATTGAAAATAATCAGCAAAGTATCGTAATTTTGACAAGAGTTTGAAGGTTTGGATTGTATTAACAATATCCATTTATGTGTATATAATGCTCTGTTATATGATATGTACAATGTAATAAATGAACAAACTTAGCATGCATATCCTCGTATAAATTCAAACAATTTAGTGAAAATAGCTTGCCTCCTTATATGAGTTAAAAAAGGTCTTAAAATTCTAAAAGAAACACAGATAATAAGAGATGACACACATTGCTTTTGTAAGCAGGGTCTACCAATAAATATACCTGCAATGTTATATATCATTATATAGATCAAACACAAACATTTCCTTGATAAATATATCATTGTAAATAAACGTTCTAAGTGAGGTTAGAGGGTTTTTGTTTTTTTTTGGGTTTGGTATATCATATTTCTCAGTGTTACTTATGTTGAGATTCAGTATATGAAGTTTAAAAGGTTTTCTTATAATCTTTAAACCACCTCGTGTGTAGATATTTTGTACAAACCTTTCTTAGAGACTACGAATCACAAGCATGAGCAGTATCTTCATAATGTAGCTTAGATACCTGGAAATAGCAATAGTTATTTGGTACAATTTGCATGGAAATATAAGAGACATAAAAGGCATGAATGAATTAATTGAATAGCCTGAAATCATATAAGTAAAGTTAATTTTACCTTTTCAAATATTTACTTATATATCAGATAAGGACAACTTTCCCATGTATGCATATGTTGATAGTCCATTCTCATCTATTGCTTATGGTGATAACATTCATTATATGACAAGAGCTACAAGGCATCTCTATAGACGTGCGTTGTTATCAGTTATACATCTCTGAAGCAACTTGTTACAGCTTACTAAACATACCTGTCTTTTCAAGGACGAGTAATACTCCTATAATTAGACGCACTATTGGGGTGATCCAGAATCTAAAATGTAAAATGAAATACATGTATATGTCTTGTAAATGAAATTAGAATTTCGCTGCAGTTTGAAATCTATCAACTGTAAGATAAGAACTGTCATTTCTATGTATAAGTTTGTTTTCTATGTTTCAATGATACATTTGTCACAATTCTGTTAACGTGGTGACAATATTCTGTTAACAGGTAGACGCTATCATAATTATGAGAATAACATTGTAAATCAAGCCGGTTTTACAGTTAATGAAATCATAAGTCTTTAAGATGTCATCATAGAACAGCGACGTCTGTAAACTACACCTTGAAGTTACTTGTCTAGTGATATATTATGATCGATGTGATGTTAATACTGCAAGTTATGTACAACTCCATCGGGACAGAAAGTAAAGCCTAGAATTAAATTGTGGACAAATATAGTGAGATTCGTCTCTAGCTCTGGATTGGAAAGCTAAGCTTGGATTGGATGTAATTCGATTTTCACCGTATAATGAGAAGTTCCGAGTGCTTCTTCCTTAGCAAACGGATTGAATAAGGTTTAGGCCTACTTAAATGAGACATTAATGTGCAGGTTTTGAACGAGTACATGCATAAAATAATTTGACTGTTTAAGAAACTTCGATTTGATGATTTGCCTGTAAGAAGATCAACTATTTTTATTCTATTGATTCATGACGATACAAATTTGATACGTTATTAAGACTTAGCCTCAATGCCTAGATTATATGAGAATATCACATAAGAAGGCACATGTGCGGCTAGTACTTTCATGTTCCATTGATTAATAATCCATAATATTAAATTAATTACATGTAATCGATCAACTGTCAGTAAACTTAAATGACTTTTGAAATGTTTATTGTTTTATACATTTTGAACTGACTCACAGGTTTAGTAAATTGATGTTTTAATAATCTGATTAAAATGTGTTACAGTAAAATTGAAACATTTTAATCTATTCGATCCTTTTAAAGCCAAATTTAAGACATACTTTATATTTCATATTTATATCTTTATTTTGGTTTCTGGCGAGAAAATTCAGGGATATATTCTATCTTCATGTCACTATAAATTCAATCCAACCACTCAAAACCTCCCGTTCTGACACAGATGTTGGTTTATACCTCACATGTATCTCTACTCAAGGATGTATGTGTGTTGTGTATGTCTTATCGCATATACAAAGAAGTTTTGAAATTCTTCTCACATTACCCATACGACCTTGCGAGTGACCTACATCCGGTTATGGCAGAAAACTCCCCTTGAGATCTGTAGGGTTGTGTGAAGAAGGAAAGAAATAAGTTGGAAACGCCTCAGGTTTATAACAGTGCTGCATTGTTTATAAATGTCTTCACTCTAAATGTGCGAGGGAAAGTAGTTCACTATATTAACACATTTAACAAATTCTATTTTTAGAGAATTTAGAGTTGGATTCCTCTTCCTTCCTTTCACTTCAATTTTATAACATTGAAATATAACTTCGAAATACTTATCCCTTACCAACCCAGCGGATTTTCCTTATCTTGACAACGAATACTTTTATAAAATGAATAGTTGAAAAACTAGAAATGTGTAATGCATTTAGTGCTTGAACATTTTAAAAATTGAACTTTTTTCGTATTGACAATTCACACACAACCTTGAAGATTCTATAACTCGTGCATTCACAAGGTGCATCGAAAAAGTAAACTGTCTCAATCCTAGAAAATCAAAATAGGGTATACCTGTAAACTTATTATTTATCCATCACCTTTTCAAAATAACTTATCATTTGCAAAAAAAAAGAATCTTCATGCAATTGTCACAGTTTTGGGGTTATATAACTGTAAATAACATCATTAGGGAAAGGAAGTATGTTTAGATTTGTGACAATGGCAACACATAAGGACACGGGACCAAGTTTTCTGATTTCTTATTAAGTCTTCTCTCATTACAAGGAAATACTCAACTTCAACATCAAAAGCAAATCTCCATGGCAAACCCAGCTGCATCTAGCACAGTTGATCATATCCTATATTAGCTGATTGGGCTTAACCTCTGACCTCAGACAACGCAGGCACAGTCGTTGCCCGTCAAACACTGATCTGATCCATCCTCGGGAGACTTGGGATTATGTCACCTTTGAGCAATACTGGTGCACATGCGCACTACACTGTCAGGTCTTGTTAAACTAAGAAGTCTTCTATAGAGACAGACTCCCTTTCAATTAGATATTGAATTTCTACACTTGTTTAAATACCTAAAGTTATCATATTCCTCAATATGATGACACCCTAATCAATTGTCTGATTTTAATTCAAATGCACATGCTACAACGAAAAATAATCTATCTTTCCTCAGTCTTGAATTCTTCTTTTTTTCTTTTTATCCAAAAGTCATTTTATAATGATTTATCATTTTAGACTTTATGCTGTTTTATCAACCTAACCAAATGTAACAGGTATTTGTAAATGAATGTAAATGAATATTCAGTGATTATAAAACTTACATAGAAGGGTGTCAAGAAAACAAATGACCTTCCTAGTAGATTCAACATTGACTTACAAATTACAGGTTCTTTTGGCAATTGCGTCTGGTCCAAACTAAACAAAGATTATTTGGTACTTGAAAGAGCTAGAATAACGTGCAAGTAATGGAAATGTGGTTGCGGTGAGTGTTATTCTTGGAATTTCGCCAAATCAAAAGGTGATTCTTCGACTGAGCCTCTAGAAACACAAGACAGAAAAAAACACCATGATCGAATTCAATGTCGCCGGGTCATTCATCACTCTGGACTGTGTAAAGAACCTCACACTTAACGATAGATTCCGAATGCATCATCAGTAGAAGCGAGGTTGTTAGTTGCGAGCCAAAGTTTTCTTTTGACATGAGTAAGGCGAATTCTTCACAGGGAGCCACAAATCGATGAACATCACCTCTTCAATATTTACGCATTTATGCAGCGACAAACTTGTTGGGTCCCTGGACAAACAAATTCAATAAAGTGTGCTCAGAATGATAAAAAGTGTTCGACCGTAATGGGGGCGATGTTGGTGGATAAAGAATTGTTCCACCAGAGCCTAGTTGGTATTAGCTATTGAGATAGATTTCTCACATCGGCATATTCGAGATGACAGATATTGGCTTTGGAGTTGACATTTTAAAGGTTACAAACAACTTCGAAACTTTAAATCTATATAGGAAGCAATAATAGCTTTTCCTTTCATTTTTGTTTCATTTCAAAATGGTTGCTTTGAAGATATATTTAAATATGTATGTAATATCGAGAACATGTTCAAATTTTCTATATTCAGTTTGTTTTGAAGAAAATTTGTCACCACTCTTTTATATGTTTGAATGTGATGTGGTATAAAAGCATTCAGTTTTTGAGAGAAATATATCTTATACAGTCATTAAGGCTGCAGATTTGAAATGTTTTCTGCTGTATGTCTTCATTGGCTTTTTATGCCCTACAATAAACCATTATATAAACAATTGCAACAGCAATATTAATTTGTTGTGATAACTTTTCTCTGAAACCTATTGGGTGAGAAGGTATGGGATCAGTTCCGGGTTCGAATCCTCACATTCTTTCCAGCATGATCACTAACTTAGTACATGCAAATACGGCCTATATTATACCTACATATCACCCTCACTTGTTTCACAGCCAAATACTGTTAGTTTATGGAGAGAACACAGTATCTCACCATCGTATCATTACCAGAGTTCCAATATCATACTCAGAGGTTATGGAGAGAACGGCGAATCTGGCAGCAACAACAACCGCTAGGGGCGTTGTAGTGATCACAGAGGAGCGTCCTATAGAATATGGACTAGGAGATTGACGGATTGAGAGGTCTTGAGGGGGTGAGGGTTTCAGTCTTGTATTTACATCCAATAACTTTGGGTCCCCTAGGACGTCATCGGCAGACATCCTCGGCCGCTGAGTTAACGCCAGCAAGATATTCCATCTATGCGTTATATATGAGATTCTTCATCAGTTTTAGCGTCCCTTTGGGAGGAGAGGTCCGTTGTGAAAAGTGAAAGAGATAGCGTCGTTAGAATAACCATTATATTGGTGATATGTATTAATTCATGTATGTCCGAGGAGTCCCGTTTATGCTTTCTGTATGAAATTCCTCATTTATTGAGGGGCTCCTGTGACAATCTAGGCATTGTATAAAAGTATTAAGAAAAAACGTTTCCATGATTCAGGTATTCTGGTCTGGGGTAATACTTAAACACTTAAACATTTAAAGTAATCTAGGCCTTCAAGCAGTAATAAATTTGTTGAATTTGAGTTCATTCAAAGATATGTAAATCTTATAGTCTCAAAATAACATAGGTAAGGATTATGTTTGTTTTCTGCACCCCTTAATGACTTCATTGATTTAGATAACAAAACACACAATGTTTAATTCCATTGTTTGACGTAAAAGCGAACTATGAAGTTTTTCAATGATTGAAACGTAAAATTTGATGAAATCTCATCCAGACAATCACCTCAACAGAGGATTATTAATTGATCGGTTTTCAATTTTAATAATGTCATTTGGACAACAGACAGGAGTTCTTCAGAGGCTAATTTCTCCTGTTACCATGTTTAATCTTCTTGAATGTCAGCATGATCACATGTATCCATGGAAGCATTTCTAATAATGTCAGTTCCTCAGGGAAAGTTGCAAAAAAAACCAAACAAACGATCGTTATACTACTGCTTGTTCTGTTAATATCCTGCCAATTTCCATGTTATGTGGGCAACAGACACAAGTTATTTAGAGGCTTCGCTTTCCTTTAATCACTTTTAAACTATTTGAAATGACTCTTGATCAAATATAACCATGGAATCGGTTCCTATGATGGCAGGTCCAAAGTGAAAAATGCAAAAAAAAAAAGAGAAGAGTATTACATTGTTGCTTGTTTTTGCAACGATAATACCCATTTTGATAAAAATGGAATGTATAAACAATTCAACTATCTGAATGACATGTGAGTTGATCAGGTCTTATCAGTTAAAGACATTAAACTCTGATGTACCATATTGTTTGTAGCAATGTCCCTTGGACCAGCACATGAAAATAAATGTTCAGTTGTAAAATAAATATTTAGTGTTTTTGTGTGTTGGTAAAATGTTAGTTTTGATATGCCATCACTGTATAGACAATATTTGAATTATTTGTATAGAAAGATAAATCAAGGTACTTATCTTTGTCAATCGATTGTTCCACTTGAACAACCCAATCATCAAAGAATTACCCTGTCCTTGCCCTGTTCAATTAAATCAATCAGTATCTAATAGCAGGTCTATTTACCAACCTGACCAAATCAAATTGTACCATAGTCGTTCCATTTTACTGATTTTTATCATCAATCGTTTCCTTTAAAGATTATGTCTACATTCGTCTTGATAGGAATTCATGTTATAATACATCCTATTTGTTTAACCTAGGCAAATAATCTCAAGCTCATGCTTTTGTTTACATTAATTTGAAAGATATAGTTGAGGGGAAATGCCATAAAATTATTCAGAGGAATAATTTAAGTATATTTGCACATCTATATTCATCAATCCACACATTTCCTTTATCCTGAAGGTCGATATATCAGTCGTTTCCACAATGGCTTTGCTGCTTTTCATCTTTAAAAATCCTGAGAGAAATGTAGTATTGCATGTTACCTATTAAAATGTCTTAAGTGGAAATGCCCTTTGTGGGTTTCTTACAAACATTTTATCCTCTGATTTCTTATTATCTTGCAAGTGTAGTGTAACATCATCTAATAATTACCCTTTCCATCTAAATAATTGCACTTGTTCTTTTTTGTATTCCTCAGTTGTCATCTTCTCTAACCTATCAGACACTCATTTAACGTTCACAAGGTCCCTGTGACGTTTCATGGTTATTCATCTTTCATTTAGGGCAAATTGGATTCGTATTGTAGAATTGGATGCAATCAAGAAGCATCGTCTTTAGGTGACCAGGGGATCTTGCTATTTGCTGGAATGGTTTTCTACATTCTTCATCAGTCTTCTTTGCTGAAACTAGATTTTGATTGTTGCTTTGGAGATATTTGATGTTCTCAAGAATTTGGTGTTTAACAGAATGCAGAACAAGAGTAAACACTTATTGGTCTAGTAAAAAAGAATAAATGCATGTTATGTACTGGCAAGGGAGTGTATATTGCTGCGTAACTGTATAACATCTGAGGAATCTTTCACTTTAAATTATTTTCACGAAACAAAATTAACAAAAAGAATTTATTTTTCAAGATGCCTGAAAAGCTTAATTTTAGCATGTATGAAACGTAAACATGACTGGGAAGTCACGTGTTCTGTTAAGACTTCGTATCAATATGATTTTGAATTGATAGAAAAAAAGATCAATCATATGATAAAAACGGACTAATTGATTTATTGTTCTCACAAAACATTTTCCTTAATTCAATTGGTATCCATTCTCATGTGAAATGTTGAAAGTAAGTGTTCAAGCATAACAATAAAATTTCATTGTCATTTTCTGAACAATAAGGGTCATATTGTACCTTTTGTGCACTTTGTGAATTTGAAATTGTTTACTTTCTTCCATACTCCTTTAACATTTAAAGCATTATGTCTTCAAATCAGGCAATGCTCCTGTCAGCATTTGATAAATGACAGAAATCTTTATTGACAAGGACAGTGGTTGTGCAATAGTTCATTTTTAATACAACATCTTCAAAGAATTTACATTTCATTTTATCATTGAGATATATGTCATTTTTAGTTCAATTAATACTTTAGCATCAAACGCTTTTATCACATGTCAGTTTGTATGTTATGGCAAATGTGAAAAAGTCCCTTCACAGGTTATTTGCCCTCTTCATCTTCCTACCTAATTGCTTCCTTTATTTTTCTTTTACTTACATCAAAGTTATTCAGGATTCTCATTTATCAACCAAAGGTCTTTAAAAACACTACAAATCGCTGTGATTAAACTTCAAAGAGAACTGATTTTAAGCTCTTAAATTCGAATATACATGATGGAATATAATATCAATACTGTTTAATCAACAATGCATTTCAATGATCTGAGTCTTCAATAAAAGATTGTGTTTATTTTCTCTTTTTATATTTGTTTCATGCTATTTCAAACCGACTTTAAGATTTATTGAAATGAATGTAGTTAATGAATGACTCTAAAAGAGCTTAGAGGTTGTACTTCGGAAATATACTGATAAACAAAATTGAACTCAAATGCTTTCAATTGTAAGGTAATAAATGTATGTCCTATTAAAACAATTACTTCTTAAAAGAAACTTATCAAAATCCTATCATCTGTGCCAACTTATTTCCCTTATGTAAATTGTGAAAAGGTGTAGACACTAAAACTGCATGCATTTTTCACTTGTTCGGCAAGAATATTCATTTTAACAGCTGTAAAATATTTTTTACGTAGAGTCCAATCATAAACCAAAAATTTTTATCTCCACCTTCACTATAGCAGTTAATGATATTTGTGTTGATGTTAACTTCTTTTTTTTTCTTTTTTTTTTTTATTCCTGTGATCAGTTTATATACATACATGTATACAATAGAAAAGACACAGTTTTGTTTTACACATAATAAGAAAATAAAGGACAAATCATATCAGTCACTCACACATCCACACCTTTGCATTCCCTATAGACCTAAGTACTTAAGATTCCAAAAGTTTTAAATACATTGCCCATTTTTTCATGAATTCAATAAACTTAGTCTTATTATCCCCCGCCACGAAGTGAAAGGGGGATATAGGTTTGACCTCCGTCCGTGCGTGCGTCCGTCCGTCCGTCCGTCCGTGCGTGCGTCCGTCCGTCCGAGTTAAAGGAGCCAATTTTACTCAGAAACCGTTAAAGGTAGGATCATCAAATTTTGTGTGTGCCTTCAGGGTTTCAATACCTTGATGGAGTTCGAAAATCAGAACCGCGCAAATATTTTTTCCGGAGTTATTGCCCTTGTTACGTTTTTTGGGACTCTGTTCGAGGTGTCTTCAAAGGAGCCAATTTTTCTCAGAAACTGTTACAGATAGGATCATCAACTTTGATGTGTGCCTTCAGGGTTTCAATACCTTGATGGAGTTCGAAAATCAGAACTGCGCAAATATTTTTTCCGGAGTTATTGCCCTTGTTACGTTTTCTTGGGACTCTGTTCGAGGTGTCTTCAAAGGAGCCAATTTTTCTGAGTAACCGTTTAAGATAGGATCATCAAATTTTGTGTGTGCCTTCAGGGTATCAGTACCTTGATGGAGTTCGTAAATCAGAACCGCGCAAATATTTTTCCGGAGTTATTGCCCTTGTAACGTTATTTTGGGACTCTGTTCGAGGTGTCTTCAAAGGAGCCAATTTTTCTCAGACACTGTTACAGATAGGATCATCAAATTTGATGTGTGCCTTAAGGGTACCAATACCTTGATGGAGTTCGAAAATCAGAACCGCGCAAATATTTTTCCGGAGTTTCGTGTCATGATATTTTTGAGTACACTCGAGTATTTAGGAGAAGGTTCTGACTTAATTTAAAATAAGAACAAATCTGGCGGGGGATGTTGATGACTATGTCTTCTTGTTGATATTAACTTTACTTGTACTGTTTATCAAATTAAAGGGAGAAATCTAATGCAAGTTTGCAAATTTTAAATGTTCTATAGAGTGATAAATCTTGTGAAATCTCCACATTTCTATATCTTCTAACCCTCAGATAGTTTTGAAAAAGGATATCGCAATTAATAAATAAGATATTTTCACTTGCCTGCACCTATCATTACTTGACTTGATGTCTATACAACTTGCGTCGGAATTGTATTTTTATTAAGGTTTTTTTATGAAAACATGCCATGTGTATTTCAAATGACATTTCACTTCGATGTTTGTGAGTATGTGTGAACTAGTCACTGATCTAGTCACACATGCACACATGTTTGATTTTAAATATAATTTCGATTTTATCTTCCAACTTTATAGTCATGAGATGTTTGTGAGTATAGTTAAATGTTAACTCTGATGGTTGTTCTTTGACAGACAGATAAACTGGTTCTCTTCCTCATTGATTGTGAGGTCTATTTGAGTCTTGACTGCTTTTTCAATTCAGGTCAAATGTATTTTGTCTCGACATGACCTCATTATAATCTAAATAATGAATTTTCCATGGATGATATTAGAAATGACACGAAAACCATTTAAACCAATAATATGTCCAAGTACATGTATCTTTGAGGAAAAGAATCAAGGTCAATATGAAAAAATGCACCCCATATATATTTGTAATATACATTATGCCAAATCAGTTGATACCAAACTAAAGAATATTTTCACTTTGTAACAATAACACACAAAAAACGTCTGATTTAGTTATTGAAATAAAAAACCATACACTACTGTAGAATTAGATTATCCCTGTCATTAAACTCCAGTCAGAAAGATCACAGAGAAACAGTATTGAACTTTGTTTGAAGGCTTTTATTCAATGTTGAATTAATGAAACTAGGATGTTGAACCTGGAAGATGAAATTGTTTAAATGGCTTTGACAATGACACAGTAACACTTTCTAAATGTATAAATGAGATGTTGATGAAATGACATTTATGTATGCTTAATTTTCTTTCTTGCTTTGATGACAGCCTAAAAAAATCCTATACATTGACATCATTATAGATATTAGACTTTTGTAAATACAATGAATATACAACAATAAATTCATAATTTAATTTTTGTCAACAACCACAAGAAATAAATGCATGCATTCCTGTTTTAAATTGATCTTTCTTTTTTAAACCAGTTTTCATAAAAATTGAATCTGGTAAGAACAACACAAGTGTTTCATTTCAATTCCGCCACATTAATATGTAGAATATTAATATTGTTACCTTAGTCTCAGCACATTTCATTATTTGTTATGAAATCAAACTTTGATTTTAATGATCAATCAATTATTGATCCTTTAATTGTGTTCAAAATGCAATCACATTCATTGGTTACAGTGACTAACGTACTTATCTAACACTTTTACTCGAAAACAATGCTGGTTTGTGTTTTCTCAAGAACTAAATAACAAACATTTCTTTTAATGAAGTGTCCATGTTCCTTTCTATACAGCAAATATAAGGATGTCCCTTACAATTTTGTGAAGTTTACATTCTTCTCTTTACATATTCGATTCAGTGCATCATAACCGTACACTGAACAATATATAAGAAGATGTGTTGAGCATTAGTAATTTGACATTCACAAGTGACACAAAAACATAACTCAAGCATTAAGTGCACATATAAAGCAGCTAGCTTCTCACTGATGGCTATTTAGTATAATAACAGTCTCTGTTGGCATTCATAGTGTTAGGAAAATGTCACAGAAGTGATTATGAGTGTGTGGAACACATATACGGGGACGAAATATATTTAATGTATAACGACAAAATCAAAAATTTTGTTTAATGATTATTTTCAAAATATCTTAATAAGTTTCACATGCAATGAGTAAAATTTAGGAACCATTGATTGAAAAAAATGTTTGAATGCAAGAAATCATTAGAAAGACAAAGAATGATGTTTGTTGTTTCCTATTGCTTTTTTTTCAAGTTGTGTAGATAGAAAACCATCTTAACGCCCAAAGAAGAAATACTTGCTCAATTCGTGTTTCTATGGTGCATGATTTGCCCTTTTACTTCAAAATGTAAGATCAGATCAATATCTTGTCTCAGCTACCAAGAGGTATCAGTTTAATGTCGTATTCCTCACAGGAAATTGACTACAAAAAAGCTTTTGTTTCCAGATGATGCATGACCAGTTGTTATATCAATAGGGCGACCAGGTCGACAAACTGTCTCATCATGCTCAGTTCAATTGTATCAATGTTGTTCTAACGCGGTGGCCGGTGATAATAATACAGGAATGTTAAAGTACTGTTCAGACTCACAAAAGCACAAAATTCACTTGCACTAATAGTTAAAATTTTAACTCTTTTAACTATCATTTCAATTCAGATATACCAAGCAACCAAGTCATGGACCTCCCAATCGTTGGTGCATGCAGTAATGAAGTTTTAATAGAGATGTTTTCGTAACAAGGACCTAAGTATTAAAAAATTACAGAACATTGAAAGAAATATTTATAGCATTCAGATATTGAGGAATACGTAGGTGTAACTTTTGACTGTTTATCTCCCTGAATGAAAGGCTAATTATTTGCCTGTTTAAGGATGCCACAAAACTATGAGGGACGTAAGCTTGGAACAGGAACGCAAGCTTGCTGGAAGCAAGTCAGTTTAAAACTATTTCAGGTATTGAAAGATACTTCGGACGAGAAGATTTGCAGTTGTCTGGAAGGTTGACAGGAAGACCCGAAGCTGTGAGTTACAGCTGACCTTGTATTTCGGATCTAGAAAACAGAGATTCAATTGTGTCTACGGATTTAGCTGATGGCGCTGCCATTGACAGTTCAGTGCAGATCGATTGTGGGCATGTGCAAGTCAGGAGGCTTGGGGTCAAACAGCGAACGTTGGAGAGGATTGGGGACTTTTGGGTACAGACAATGCTTGAGGACATCCTCGTGATATAGAAACACTCAAACATAGAATCTACGGTTTAACCTTTCATAATGTTGATTGAGGTTATATGGGCTCCTGTACAAACACTTAACTAATTATCATCTCCTATTTATGAATTGCTCTTGTAGTTATAAAAATCTTTAAAAGATTCTTTAAATATACCTTTTTAGTTTATTTCAAATCAAATACATAAATAATGAATACACTCGTGCCTGTTGAGACTAAAAAAGACTATTGATGTTATAGTCGTTAATTTCGAATACATTCAATTGAAGTTTTATTGATTTTGTATCAATTAACAAATTGGACAACTTTAATACTTGCCTGATTCATATTCTAAATTCAAATTTTGAAATGTATTATTTTCTCTTAATTTAACTAAAATAAGGAATTAAAATTGTAACAAGATATCAAATATTTTTTTTCAAAAAAGGTCTAGTCCAATGTAATTATTTTTAAGTAGCAATTTTCCTCTGACATTTTCTTCCTAAACAAAACAGTTGTCAATGAGCAACGCCATTCTTATCCATCAGTTTTGATTCTCCTCCATGTATAACCATTGGGTCTATTATCTGCTTCCATCTGTGGATCAAACAATCATTGCTGCCATGTGACAAAGGTTTTATGAATCATCGACTAATTCAGATATCCAGGATATCTTAATAGTTAGTTTGCCTCGTCAAGATTTGACAGGAAGGACGAGCTAACTGGAAATGGTTATAATTAAACCTAGGGATGACTGAACAACTTGTCGTTTTAATTAACTAAGAATTGTCAATTTTCCTTTTTAAAATCTCTGCATAGCAATAATATGCATTTTGGATGAGTTTTATAATCCCGTATTTAATGTTGGTTTAAAAGTCAAACCACAAATGAAATGAATTTTGAGTAATCAGTACTGACAATAATCTACAAAATATCGTAATTCTGACAATCATGTGCAGTTTTAAATTAACAATATCCATTCATGTGTATATGATGCTCTTTTGAAATGTACAATTCAGTATATGATAAAACTAAGCATGCATTTTCTCGGAACAATTCAAACAAGTTACTAATTATAGCTTGAAATATGAGTTAAAAAACATCTGAAATTTCTTAAAGAACAACAGATAATAAGGGATGACACACATTGATTTACATTTGCAAGCGGGGTCTATCAATATATATATCTGCCATGTTGTGGATGCAAAACAATAATTGCAAAATCATAGTCATATTATGTAATATTTATTCTTATATTGTTCTTTTTTCTATATCCTTTAATCGTCGTTTAGTATTCTCTATTAGCATTAAATCAAATGCAAACATTTCCTTGATAAATAAATCATTGTAAATAAAAGTTCTAAGTGAGGTAAAAGGGTAAGATGTAATAAAAAGTGTAAATAAAAGTAGTGACAAATAAAAAGATTACATGTTATTATTGGATTTTCAGAAAAATTAACCATCCCATTTATTCCCAAAAGATTTCATATTTCTCAGTATTATCAGATTAATTCACCCTCCTGGTTATATGGACTTCGAATTTCATATTTCATAGTGTTACTTATATTATATTGATATGTTGACATTCGCTATATGAAATATAACATGCTTTCTTTAGATCTATAAACCACCTCCTATATAGATATTCTGTACGAAGAATAACAAGCCTGAGCAGAAATTATAATGTAGTTTAGGCACGTCGCCTTTAACCTAACATCCAGTTATTTTGTAAAATTTGCATGGAAACATAAGAGATATAAAAGACGTGAATTATTTTATGCATATGCATGAATCACAGAAGTTAATTTTGCCTTATCAACTATATTCCAGAAAACATTTAAAAGCAACCTTGCCATGCAAGAATCTGTATGTGCATTTTCATCTATTGCTTATAGTGATGACATTTATTGTATGACGAGAGCTACAAGGCTTCTGTAAAGACGTGCGGTGTTATCAGTTTGACATTTCTGAAACTGCTTGAAATTTTATCCTTTTATGAGGTCTTAGAATTATAGAATTCCAAATCTAAATTATAGAATAAATATCTGTCTTGGAAATGGAAATGAAATTTGCGCTGCAGTTTAAATTTTTTCAACTGTAATATTAAGAACAGGCATTTATTTGTATGATTATGTAATTAGTTGGTTTTTATGTTTCAATGATACACTGAACAATAATATATAAGAGGTAAAAATTAACAATATACAAATTACATTCCTTAATTATCTTTACGGAAATGCCATCGAAAAGAAGAGTTTTACACTTCAACAAATGATTACATAAAGGATTTGGATGACATCATAAAGGACTCCTAACCAGAACGCCACACTCAGACGTCTGTAACTACACCTTGAAGTTACTTGTCTAGTGAGATATTATGATCGATATGTTGTTAATACTGCAAGATCAATCAGCTATGTACAACTCCATTGGGGCAGAAAGTAAAGCCTAGAATTAAATTGTGGACAAATACAGTTAGATTCGTCTCTGGAGTGGAAAGCTAAGCTTGGATTGGATGTAATTTGATTATCTGGGTATAAGGAGACTTTCTGAGTGCTTCTTCCTCAGCCAACGGTTTGGAGAATGATTAGGCCTTCTTAAATGAGACATTAATGTTCAGGCTTTGAACGAGTACAAGCATAAAATCATTGGACTGTTTAAGAAACTTCGATTTGATGATTTGCCTTTAAGAAGATCAACTAATTTTATTCTTTTATTCATGACGATACAAATTTGATAAGTTATTAAGACTCAGCCTCAATGCCTAGATTCTATGAGAAAATCACATAATGTGCGGCTACTTCTTCCATGTTCCATTGATTAATAATCCATACTATTAAATTAATTACATGTAATCGATCAATATAAGTAAACTTAAATTACTTTTAAAATGTTTATTGTTTTCTATATTTTGAACTGACTCCCTGGTTTAGTAAATTGATATTTTAATTATCTGATTAAAATGAGTAACAGTTAATTGAAACATTTTCATATTTATATCTTTATTTTAGTTTCTGGCGACAAGATTCAGGGATAAATTCTATCTTCATGTCACTTTAAATTCATCACAACCCACTCAAAACCTCCCGTTCTGGCACAGATGTTGGCTTATATATCACATGTATCTCTACTCAAGTATGTACGAGTGTTGTGTAAGTCTTATCGCGTATACAAGAAAGTTTTGAAATTCTTCTCACATTACCCATACGACCTTGCGAGTGACCTACATCCGGTTGTAGCAGAAAACCCCCCTTGAGATCTGTAGGGTTGTGTGAAGAAGGAAAGAAATTTGTTGGAAGCGCCTCAGATTGATAACAGTACTGCATTGTTTATAATGTCTTCACTCTAACCGTGCGAGGGAAAGTAGTTCAATATCAGAACACATTCAACCTATTATATTGAGAGATTTAAGAGTTAGATTTGTCTTCCTTCCTTTGGCTTCAATTTCTAAATGTGAACTTTGAACAACATATATTTTACCAACCCAACGGATTTTCCTTATCTTGACAAAGAATACTTTTATAAAATCCATAGTTAAAAAACTAGAAAAGTTGAATGAATTGAGGCGTCTGATGTGCTTGTACATTCTAAAAATTGAACTTTTTTCGTAGTGACAATTCACAAACAACCTTGAATATTCTATAACTCGTGCATCAGGTGCATCAATAAAGTAAACTGTCTCAGTCCTACAAAATCAAAACAGGTTATACCTGTAAACTTATTATTTATCCATCACCTTTTTCAAAATACTTTATCATTTGCCTAAAAGAATGGTCATGCAATTGTTCCAGTTTTGGGATTACATAACTGTAAATAACAATATTGGGGAAAGGAAGTATGTTTAGATTTGTGACAATGGCAACACAGAATAAGGACACAGGACCAAGTTTCCTGATATCTTATTAAGTCCTCTCTTGTTACAAGGAAAATTCTCTACCACTTAAACATCAAAAGCAAATCCCTTCAGTATTGTAATCTCCTCGGCAAACCCAGCTGCATCTAGCACAGTTCATGTAATCACATTTTCCTATATCAGCTGATTGAGCCTAACCTCTGACCTGAAACGACGCAGGTGCAGTCGTTGCCCGTCAAACAGTCATCTTATCCATCCTCGGGAGACGTGGGATTATGTCACCTTTGAGCAACACTGGTGCACATACGCACTGCACTGTCGGGTCTTGTTAAACTGAAACGTCTTCTATAGAGACAGACTCCCTTTCAATTAGATATTGAATTTCTACACTTGTTTAATTACCTAAAGTTATCATATTCCTTAATATGACGACGCCCTATTCAATTGTCTGATTTTAATTCAAATGCACAAGCAACAACGAAAAATACTGTCTCTTTCCTCGGTCTTGAATTCTTATTTTTTCTTTTCATCCAAAAGTTATTTTATAATGATTTATCATTTAAACTTTATGCTGTTTTATCAACCAATTGGTTTGATACAAATCATGAAACGTAGTAAGATAGAAACAGAACATAAACATCAATTTATAATGGTTAATAAAAAAATTACATGTTGCCGTTTTATTGTCAAATTGATTGTTAGCGGTTTGAGAGTAAATACTACATACTCAACAAATACTAATGCCCATTATAACATCAACATTTTGGGGAATACTAACAGAAAACCTTACCAAATGTAACAGGTATTTGTAAATGAATGTAAATGAATATTCAGTGATTATAAAACTTACATAGAAGGGTGTCCAGAAAACAAATGACCTTCTTAGTAGATTCAACATTGACTTACAAATTACAGGTTCTTTTGGCAACTAAGTTGTGTCTGGACCAAGTCAAACAAAGAAAAATTAGGACTTGAAAGAGCTAGAATAACATGCACGTAATGGAAATGTGGTTGCGGTAAGTGTTATTCTTGGAATTTCGCCAAATCAAAAGGGAATTATTTGACTGAGTCTCTAGAACCACAAGACAGAAAAAACACCATGATCGAATTCAATGTCGCCGGTCATTCATCACTCTGGACTGTTTAAAGAACCTCACACTTAACGATAGATTCCGAATGCATCATCAGTAGAAACGAGGTAGTTTGTTGCGAGCCAAAGTTTTCTTTTGACAGGAGTAAGGCGAATTCTTCACAGGAAGCCAGAAATCGATGAACATCACCTCTTCAATATTTACGCATTTATGCAGCGACAAACTTGTTGGGTTCCCTGGACAAACAAATTCAATAAAGTGTGCTCAGAATGATAAAAAGTGTTCGACCGTAATGGGGGTGATGTTGGTGGAGAAAGAATTGTTCCACCAGATCCTGGTTCAATTAGCTATTGAGATAGATTTCTCACTTTGGCATATCCGAGATGACAGATATTGGCTTTGGAGTTGACATTTTAAAAGTTAAAAACAGCTTCAAAAACATTTGATATATTTAGGAAGCAATTATAGCTTTTCTTTTCATTTTTGTTTCATTTCAAAATGGTTGTTTTGAAGATATATTTAAATATGTATGTAATATCGAGAACAATTTTTCTATATTCAGTTTGTTTTGAAGAAAATTTGTCACTGCTCTTTTATATGTTTGAATGTGATGTGGTATAAAAGCAATCAGTTTTTGAGAGAAATAAATCTTACACAGTCATTAAGGCTGTAGATTTAAATGTTTTCTGTCTTTCGTTTTCATTGGATATTTTCCCTACAACTGACCATAAATATCAATAATTGCAATAACAATATTGATTAGTTGCTATAACTTTTCTCTAAAACCTATTGGGTGGGATCAGTAGTATGGGATCAATTCCGGGTTTTAATCTTCACATTCTTTCCAGCATGATAACTAAATTAGTACATGCAAATACGGCCTATATTATAACTACATATCAGCCTGGCTTGTTTCATAGCCATATACTGTTAGTTTATGAAGAGAACACAGTATCCCACCATCGTATCATTACCAGAGTTCCAATATCATACTCAGAGGTTATGGAGGAAACGGCGAATCTGGCAACAACGGCCTCTAGGGGTGTTGTAGTGATCACAGAGCAGCGTCCGATAGAATATGGACTAGGAGATTGACGGATTGAGTGGTCTTGAGGGGGTGAGGGTTTCAGTCTTGTATTTACATCCAATAACTTTGGGTCCCCAAGGACGTCATCGGCAGACATCCTCGGCCGCTGAGTTAACGCCAGCGAGATATTCCATCTATGCGTTATATATGAGATTCTTCATCAGTTTTAACGTCCCTTTGGGAGGAGAGGTCCCTTGTGAAAAGTGAAGAGATAGCGTCGTTAGAATAACCGTT
Organism: Steromphala cineraria; assembly: GCA_916613615.1. Lineage (NCBI taxonomy): Eukaryota > Metazoa > Mollusca > Gastropoda > Trochida > Trochidae > Steromphala > Steromphala cineraria. The sequence continues at coordinate 23,300,365 of OU744725.1, forward strand.
ATGTCGGTATGGGAAACCGTGACGAGGAGTTAAGACTTCGCATCTTTTTTTTGTTGACTTGAATGAAAAGATAGCAATTTCCGTTTATGCTCTCTATATGAAATTCGGCATTTATTCAGTTATACATCTCTGAAGCAACTTGTCACAGCTTACTGAACATACCCGTCTTTTTCAAGCACGAGTAATACTCCTATGATGAGATGCACTATTGAGATGATCCCGAATCTAAAATGTAGAATGAAATGCATGTATATGTATTGTCAATGGAAATGAAATTTGGGCTGCAGTTTAAAATCTATCAACTGGAAGATAAGAACTGTCATTTCTATATATTGGTTTGTTTTCTGCGTTTCAATGATAAATTTGTCACAATTCTGTTAACGCGGCATAATTATGTTAACAGGTAGACACTATCAAAATTATGAGATTTACATTGTAAATCAAGCCAGTTTTACACTTAATGAAATGATAAGATTAGTATTCAGATGTCATCGTATAACAGCGACGTTTGTAACTACACCTTGAAGTTACTTGTCTAGTGAGATATTATGATCGATGTGTTGTTAATACTGCAAGATCAATCAGCAATGTACAACTCCATCGTGACAGAAAGTAAAGCCCACAATTAAATTGTGGACAAATACAGTGAGATTAGTCTCTGGAGTGGAACGCTAAGTTTGGATTGGATGTAATTCGATTTTCTGGATATTATGAGACAATCCGAGTGCTGCCGCCTTCGCCACGGTTAGAAGGAGGTTTAAGCCTACTTAAATGAGACAATAATGTACAGGCTTTGAACGAGTACATGCATAAAATCATTGGACTGTTTAAGATACTTCAATTTGATGATTTGCCTTTAAGAAAATCAACTTATTTCATTCTTTTATTCATGACGATACAAATTTGATAAGTTATTAGGACTCAGCCTCAATGCCCAGATTCTATGAGAATATCACATAATATGGCACATGTGCGGCTAGTTCTTCCATGTTCCATTGATTAATAACCAAAAATAGTAGATTAATTACGTATAATCGATTAACTGTCAATAAACTTGAATGACTATTGAAATAGTATTGGTTTCTATATTTTGAACTGACTCACAGGTTTAGTAAATGGATGTCTTAATTATCTTAGCTTAACATTAAAAATGAAACATTTAAATCTATTCGACTCAAGACATACTTTATATTTTATATTTATATCTTTATTTTAGATTCTGTCGAGAAGATTCAGGGGGTAATGCTATCATCATCTTCCTATCAGTATATATATTCATCCCAACCCACTACAAAACCTCCCGTTCTTGCACAGATGTTGGTTTAAACCTCACATGTATCTCTACTCAAGTATGTACGTGTGTTGTGTTTGTCTTATCGCATATACAAGGAAGTTTTGAAATTCTTCTCACATTACCTAACGACCTTGCGAGTGACCTACATCCGGTTGTAGCAGAAAACTCCCCTTAAGATCGGTAGGGTTGTGTGAAGAAAGAAACAAATATGTAAGAAGCGCCTCAGGTTTATAACAGTGCTGCATTTTTTATATATGTCTGCATTCTAACCTTGCGAGGGAACGTAGTTCAATATTATAACACATTTCACCAACACTATTGAGAGCTCTTAGACTGTGGATTCGTCTTCCTACCTTTCGCTTCAATTTCATAACGTTAACTTTGAAATATGTTTCCCTTGCCAACCAATGGATTTTCCTTATCTTGACAAAGAATACTTTTATAATATGAATACTTGAAAAACTAGAAAAGTCCTTGAATGTATTTAGGCGTCTGGCGTGCTTGAATATTTAAAAAAAAAATTCGTAGTGACAATTCACACACAACCTTGAAGATTATATAACTCGTGCATCCACCGGGCGCATCAATAAAGTAAACTTTCTTAACCCTACAAAGTCAAAGAAGGTTAGACTGGTAAACTTATTATTCATCTATCAACATTTTTAAATTACTTATCATTTGCCTAAAAGAATTTTCATGCACTTGTTCCAGTTTTGGGGTTATATAACTGTAAATAACATCATTAGGGAAAGGAAGTATGTTTAGATTTGTGACAATAGCAACACAGAATAAGGACACAGGACCAAGTTACCTGGTATCTTATTAAGTCTTCTCTATTTACAAGGAAATGTTCAACTTTAACACCAAAAGCCAATCCCTTCAGCATTGTCATCTCCTCGACAAACCCAGCTGCATCTAGCACAGTTGATATAATCACATTATCCTATATCAGCTGATTGAGCTTAACCTCTGACCTCAGACGACGCAGGCGCAGTCGTTGCCCGTCAAACAGTCATCTTATCCATCCTCGGGAGACGTGGGATTATGTCACCTTTGAGCAACACTGGTGCACATACGCACTGCACTGTCAAGTCTTGTTAAATTGACTCCCTTTCAATTAGATATTGGATTTCTACACTTGTTTAAATACCTAAAGTTATCATATTCCTCAATATGATGACGCCCTAATCAATTGTCTGATTTTAATTCAAATGCACATGCTACAACGAAAAATAATGTATCTTTCCTCGGTCTTGAATTCTTATTTTTTCTTTTCATCCAAAAGTTATTTTATAATTATTTATCATTTTAAACTTTATGCTTTTTTATCAACCAAAACTTATTGGTATGATACAAATCTTGAAACGTATTAAGATAGAAACAGAACATAAATATCAATTAGTAATGGTTAATTATTTTTTTCTAATTTATTATCAAATTGATTGCTAGCGGTTTGAGATAGAGTAAATACTATATACTCAACAAAAACTGAATGCCCATTCTAACATCAACATTTTGGTAAAGACTTACAGATCACCTAACCAAATGTAACATGTATTTGTAGATAAATGTTAATAAATATTCAGTGATTATAAAACTTACATAGAAGGGTGTCAAGAAAACAAATGACCTTCTTAGTAGATTCAACATTGACTTACAAATTACAGGTTCTTTTGGCAATTGTGTCTGGTCCAAGATAAACGAAGATTTATTTGGACTTGAAAGAGCTAGAATAACATGCACGTAATGGAAATGTGGTTGCGGTGAGTGTTATTCTTGGAATTTCGCCAAATCAAAAGGTGATTTTTCGACTGAGCCTCTAGAAACACGAGACAGAAAAAAACACCATGATCGAATTCAATGTTGCCCGGTCATTCATCACTCTGGACTGTTTAAAGAACCTCACACTTAACGATAGATTCCGAATGCATCATCAGTAGAAACGAGGTAGTTAGTTGCAAGCCAAAGTTTTCTTTTGACAGGAGTAAGGCGAATTCTTCACAGGGAGCCACAAATCGATGAACATCACCTCTTCAATATTTACGCATTTATGCAGCGACAAACTTGTTGGGTTCCCTGAACAAACAAATTCAATAAAGTGTGCTCAGAATGATAAAACCATTCTACCGTAATGGGAAGATGTTGGTGGATAAAGAATTGTTCCACCAGAGCCTAGTTGATATTAGCTATTGAGATAGATTTCTCACATTGGCATATCCGAGATGACAGATATTGGCTTTGGAGTTGACATTTTAAAGGTTAAAAACAGCTTCAAAACATTTGATATATTTAGGAAGCAATTATAGCTTTTCCCTTCATTTTTGTTTCATTTCAAAATGGTTGTTTTGAAGATATATTTAAATATGTATGTAATATCGAGAACATGTTCAATTTTTCTATATTCAGTTTGTTTTGAAGAAAATTTGTCACTGCTCTTTTATATGTTTGAATGTGATGTGGTATCAAAGCATTCAGTTTTTGAGAGAAATAAATCTCACACAGTCATTAAGGCTGTAGATTTAAAATGTTTTCTGTCTTTCGTTTTCATCGGATATTTTCCCTACAACTGACCATAAATATCAATAATTGCAATAACAATATTGATTAGTTGTTATAACTTTTCTCTAAAACCTATTGGGTGGGATCGGTAATATGAGATCAATTCCGGGTTTTAATCTTGATATTCTTTCCAGCATGATCACTAAATTAGTACATGCAAATACGGCCTGTATTATAACTACATATCAGCCTCACTTGTTTCACAGCCAAATACAGTATCCCTTCATCGTATCATTACCAGAGTTCCAATATCATACTCAGAGGTTATGGAGAGAACGGCGAATCTGGCAACAACGGCCGCTAGGGGCGTTGTAGTGATCACAGAGCAGCGTCCGGTAGAATATGGACTAGGAGATTGACGGATTGAGCGGTCTTGAGGGGGTTGAGGGTTTCAGTCTTGTATCTACATCCAATAACTTTGGGTCCCAAAGGACGTCATCGGCAGACATCCTCGGCCGCTGAGTTAACGCCAGCGAGATATTCCATCTATGCGTTATATATGAGATTCTTCATCAGTTTTAACGTCCCTTTGGGAGGAAAGATCCGTTGTGAAAAGTGAAAGAGATAGCGTCGTTAGAATAACCGTATAATCGGTATGCGGAATCCGTGAAGAGGGGCTCAGACTTCGCATCTTCTTTTTGTTGACTTAAATGAAAATAGATAGCAATTTCCGTTTATGTTTTCTTTATGAGATTCCTCATTGACTGAAGTGTTTGTATAGAGGTAATAAGAGATCACGCTTCTGTGATTATGGTGTTTGTGTTTGGAGTCATATTTAAAACATTAAAACATTAAAAGTAACCTAGGACTACAAGCAGAAATAGTGTCACTGAATTTTGGGTCTATTCCAGAGGGTATGTAAAATTATAGTCTCAAAATAACACTGGCCAGGAGTATGTACTGTTTTCTGCTCTCGTGACAAACAAGAATAACGGGTCATTCATAATTATTATAACAGATTCACTTGTTTTATTTATAAAATAAACACTGTTTAGGCAATTCGTTTCTTTTTTAAAACTTCTTCTAAGAAACCTCATTTTTACGAGTCTTTGATTAAAAAAGTTGCCAATTCTGATGTTCCTAGTACAATGAAAAGTCAGAGTTCTTAAACATGAGATAAACATGATATATCTATACCACTTTGTTTAATTTGTTGACATAAATTGTCAACCTTCGGTCCAAGATTGCCATATAACACATAATCATTACATTTTTTTCTCTAAAAATGGTACTGACATTACATTTGCTAAATAAGTTTATGTCACCGGGTTAATTCAAATGCTTTGAATTGTTTTAAATGCAAGTTTTCAAGTTGTTTCGGTTGTATCAGTTTACAGGATAATCACTTTAGTGGTAAACAATTCTCATCAATATTTGTGAAAGTCAATTATATCTCGCTCCATTTTCAAATATGATAGTACTCCATAGATTTTAAAGTAATCTTTTTATTTCAAAGTAAATTAGAAATTATAGACTACAAAATTCAAAAGCCATCATTCTTTGCCTGCAAATAAAATCTCCCTGTTGCATTTCCCAATGCATTTTTGGCTGTAAACGTCAAAATTTATGTTCCTATCCCAATTGAATGATATATTGTCCCTAAGCCATTAAATTCATTTCAATGCATTTCAATACTTATGTTCAAAAATAATGCAGAGGTTTCATATTATCTTCCTCATTTCTACTTGTCAATGCTCCTGATCACACTTGGGTTTAGAGGGTTGTGACTGTCAAGAAGGTCATCACTTGCATGTTTTAATAATTGATTTGGTCCGTTCCATCGGTTGGAGAGAGGACGAGGACATTATGAGTTGAGGACATGTCTTTAAAGAGCCTGGCAGTAAGCGATTTGGGACCATAACGATAATTGCTTTAGGGAACAGTCGTTTAAAGGATAATTAAAAAGTTGGTACCACATTGCACGAATTTGTAGAAATCTTGCACTGTTTGAATAAATGAATATGTATAGTATCAAAATTCATTGATTATGAATTACGTGCTATTTTATTACCTCATTTAACCTTTAAAGGGGCAGTAGCACGTTTAAGCGGAATATAAGGTGATTTCAGGAAAATGAAAATAAATGGTTTCAATTGAACGACAATGCATTTAAACGAAAGGGATTACATTTGTAAAGTTCAGCTATGTGATTTCTTAATCCTACTTTTTCTTAAAATGTTCCCACAAAAATGGCCGCCAATGGACTTGAATTTTAAATAATTTTTATCCGACTATGGATGATTGGTTCGTGTAATAAGATTTCTGAAACTATCAAAAAAATACATTAATCATTAACGTACAATTATCAGTGAAATAAACATTTCTAAAAACGTGCTACTGTGCCTTTCAAACGTTATAAAGTTTGGTTATTTAGAGGATTTTGTTCACGCTTTTATATCAAAGACGAACATGATTTGATCACGCCAATAAATAAAAATGAATTTAATATTTAGAATGAAATGAAAATATAACAGTGTTTTTATTACAATTTTTGTCAATTTTTATATTCATTTTGTGTTTGCAAAGCCAATTATATGATTGGATTTTAATGACAAAAATGATTAAAAATGTTTGTTTCATTGGAATAATGCAATATGAAGTCTGTTCCAATGATTGTAACGTCTCATATGATTAAATCTCACCCAGACAATTACGTCAAAATATAGTCGTTGATGTATTGGTCTTCAATTTCAATTACTCTTGCAATGGTATGTGGGCAACAGACAGAAGTAATTTAGAAGATACTTTCTCCCGTTACCATGTTTAATCTTCTTCATTGTGAGAAGTTCCGCAACAAACGTATCCATAGAAACGTTTCTCACGATGGTAGTTTCAATGTTTAAAATGAAAAATGAAATGAAAGGAAGAATGTAATTTCATTGCTTGCTGAACATGATGTATTAATTTTCAAAAGAAAATTCAATGTATTACAAAAAACGTATTAAAGGATCACAATGTAATCATACATATTATGTTATCAAATCTGGATGTCTTTAAAAGGTTATACTTTCTATACTCGGAACTTCTATCATTCAAGAGTTCTCTACTCAGGCATATATGTTATTTATGAATCGATGAACAGGTTGTATTGACATGCATTCTTTATTTGATAGGTATGAACTGACAAGCTAATGAAAGTACAACTTCAGTTATAATTTACATATGCAAGATTTTCAATATCAAATATTTCGATTTTTTTATATCATATTCTCAAACTGATAAGAACACATTTAACCATTGTTCAATTGTAAAACGTGCCTACTTTCAAATATCCGATCAATTGAATCTTGACCTTACACTGGACAATATATAACCAGATATGTTAAACATTTGTAATTTGACATTCACCGGTGACACCAAAACATAACTCAAGCATTTAGTGCACATATAAAGCAGCTTAGGTCTAAGTGATGGCTATTTAGTATAATAACAGTCTCTGTTGACTTTTGCAGCGCTAGGAAAATGTCACAGATGTGATTATGATGCACATAAACAAGAATGAAATATATGTTCTGCATAACGACGTCATACAACAAATTTACAATGCACATTATATATTTTACACCCTTTACACATAAAATAAAAAAATTCATATGTAATGGTAATTTATTTGTACTTGGTAGTTTAAAATATCTGATGGACAGTTTGAAAAGCTGTATCGTTTTCAATAATTTTGATCCGACAAAATTTAGTCAAAATTTATCAAAACTACTAGATAATTTGTTTTATCTTATACAACTTGTTCATGACATGGGTTATTGGGTTATTGTTTTATGGCTATTTTCAAAACATAATCATTGATTAGTTTCACATGCACTGAGTTAAATTGAACCATCGATTGTAATATAGTTTTGAATGCAAACAACATTAGAAAGCCTAGAATGATGTTCGTTTTTTCCTATTGTTGTTGTTCAAATTATGTAGATAGAAAACTAGCACAAGGTTCAAAGAAGAAATACTTGCTTAATTTGTGTATCTGTGGTTCAAGATTCGTTTTTTTACTTCAAAGAGTAAGATCAGATAAAAAAAATTTCAGCAACCAAGACATATCCGTTCAACGTCATGTTTCTCATAGGAAATTGACTACAAACAAGTTTAGGTTCCAGATGATGCATGACCAGTTGTTATATCAATAGGGCGACCAGGTCGACAAACTGTCTCATCATGCCCAATTCAATTGTATTGATGTTGTTCTAACGCCGTGGCCGGTGATAACAATACAGGAATGTTAATGTACTGTACGACTCACAAAAGCACAAAATTCACTTGCACTAATAGTTAAAATGTTAACCCTTTTAACTATCATTTCAATTGAGAGAAACCAAGCAACCAAGTCATGGACCTCCAAATCTTTGGTGCATGCAGTAATGAAGTTTTAATAGAGATGTTTTAGTAATGAGGACAAGTATTAAAAAATTACAGAACATTGAAAGAAATATTTATTGCATTCAGATATTGAGGAATACTACTTAGATGTAACTTTTGACTGTTTATCTCCCTGAATGAAAGGCTCATTATTTGCCTTTTAAGGATACCACAAAACTATGAGGGACGTAAGCTTGGAACAGGAACGCAAGCTTGCTGGAAGCAAGTCAGTTTAAAACTATTTCAGGTGTTAAAAGATACTTCGGACGAGAAGATTTGCAGTTGTCTGGAAGGTTGACAGGAAGACCCGAAGCTGTGAATTACAGCTGACCTTGTATTTTGGATCTGGAAAACAGAGATTCAATTGTGTCTACGGATTTAGCTGATGGCACTGCCATTGACAGTTCAGTGCAGATCGATTGTGGCCATGTGCAAGTCAGGAGACATGGGGTCAAACAGCGAACGTTGGAGAGGGTTGGGGACTTTTCGGTACATACGCTTGAGGACATCCTAGTGATATAGAAACACTCGCACATAGAATCTACGGTTTACCCTTTCATAATGTTGATTGAGGTTATATGGGCTACTGTACCAACACTTAACTTATTATCATCTCCTATTTATGAATTGCTCTTGTAGTTATAAAAATCAAACTGTTATAATAGTTATGTTAAAGGAATAAACAAACGGTTTACGAAATTGAGTGTTAACTTTTCAAAAGCAATTTACAACTTTCTTGTTGAACTGAAATAACAACTCTCTGACACAGCTTTATTACAATTATTTGCATAAAGAAAGTTAAGATAGAAAGAAAGAAAGATAATTTACAACAATATATGCAATTTACCAAGTTACCAATTTACCAAAGATTCAGTAATCCCTGCGCACAATCAAGATACAGCATACCAAGATACAGCATACCGGTTTCTGTTGCTAAAACAGCAATTTGTAGTAACTTATAAATGCTTAGTTTGTTATCAAGACAAAAATATATTTTTACAATAAGGAGACTTCTTAAGTCTAAAAAATGTTGGCAATTCCAGTTGCCTCAGCTTAGAAATTAAAGATTCTTTAAATACATAAATAATGAATACACTTGTGCCTGTTGTGACTAAACAAGGCTGTTGATGTTATAGTCGTTAATTTCGAATACATTCAATTGAACTTTTATTGATTTTGTATCAATTAACAAATTGGACAACTTTAAAACTGTCCTGATTCATATTCTAAATTCAAATTTTGAAATGTATTATTTTATCTTAATTTAACTAAAATAAGGAATTAAAAAATTGTAACAGGATATCAAATATTTTTATTCAAAAAAGGTCTAGTCCAATGTAATTATTTTTAAGTAGCAATTTTCCTCTGACATTTTCTTCCTAAACAAAACAGTTGTGAAAGAGCAACTCCATTCTTATCCATCAGTTTTGATATTCCTCCATGTGAAACCATGGTGTCTATTATCTGCTTCCAACTGTGGATCAAACAATCATTGCCGCCATGTGTCAAAGGTTTTATGAATCATCGACTAATTCAGATATCCAGGATATCTTGATTGTTAGTTTGCCTCGTCAAGATTTGACAGGAAGGACGAGCTAACTGGGAACAGTTATAATTAAACATTGGGATGACTGAACAACTTGTCGTTTTTGATAGTCTCAGAATTGTAAATTTTCCTTTTTAAATTATCTGTATAGCAATTACATGCATTTTGGATGAGTTTTATAATCCCGTTTTAAATATTGGTTTAAAAGTTAAACCACAAATGAAGTGAATTTTGAGTAATCAGTTTTGAAAAAAATCAACAAAGTATCGTACGTTTGACAATAGTTTGAAGGTTTGAATTGTATTACCAATATCCATTAATGTGTATATAATGCTCTGTAATGTGATATGTACAATGTAATAAATGACCAAACTTAGCATACATATCCTCATATAAATTCAAACAATTTTGTGGAAATAGCTTGAGTTAAAAAAAGGTCTTAAAATTCTAAAAGAGACACAGATAATAAGAGATGACACACATTGCTTTTGTAAGCAGGGTCTACCAATAAATATACCTGCAATGTTATATATCATTATATAGATCAAATGCAAACATTTCCTTGATAAATATATCATTGTAAATAAACGTTCTAAGTGAGGTTAGAGGGTTTTTGTTTTTTTGGGTTTGGTATATCATATTTCTCAGTGTTACTTATGTTGAGATTCAGTATATGTTTAAAAGGTTTTCGTAAACCACCTCGTATGTAGATATTTTGTACAAACCTTTCTTAGAGACTACGAATCACAAGCATGAGCAGTATATTCATAATGTAGCTTAGATACCTGGCCATAGCTGCGTTCCTGTTATTTGGTACAATTTGCATAGAAATATAAGAGACATAAAAGGCATGAACGAATCAATTGAATAGCCTGAAATCATATAAGTAAAGTTAATTTTACCTTTTAAAATATATATTTATATATCAAATAAGGACAACTTTCCCATGTATGAATATGTTAATAGTCCATTCTCATCTATTGCTTATAGTGATAACATTCATTATATGACAAGAGCTACAAGGCATCTCTATAGACGTACGTTGTTATCAGTTATACATCTCTGAACTTGTTACAGCTTACTAAACTATACCTGTCTTTTCAAGGACGAGTAATACTCCTAAAATTAGACGCACTATTGGGTTGGTCCCGAATCTAAAATGTAAAAATGAAGTTCATGTATATGTCTTGTAAATGAAATTAGAATTAGAATGCAGTTTAAAATCTATCAACTGTAAGATAAGAACTGTCATTTCTATGTATTAGTTTGTTTTCTATTTTTCAATGATAAATTCGTCACAATTCTGTTAACGTGGTGACAATTCTGTTAACAGGTAGACACTTTAATAATTGTGAGAATAACATTGTTAATCAAGCCGGTTTTACAGTATGAAATAATAAGATAAGTATTAAGATGTCATCGTATAACAGCGACGTCTGTAACTAAACCTTGAAGTTACTTGTCTAGTGAAATATTATGATCGATATGTTGTTAATACTGCAGGATCAATCAGCTATGTACAACTCCATTGGGGCAGAAAGTAAAGCGCAGAATTGAATTGTGGACAAATACAGTGAGATTCGTCTCTGGAGTGGAAAGCTAAGCTTGGATTTTGATGTAATTCGATTTTCTGTGTAAAATGAGACGTTCCGAGTGCTCTTCCTTAGCAAACGGATTGAAGAAGGTTTAGGCCTGCTTAAATGAGACATTAATGTGCAGGGTGTGCACGAGTACATGCATAAAATCATTGGACTGTTTAAGATACTTCGATTTGATGATTTTCCTTTAAGAAGATCAACTAATTTTATTCTTTTATTCATGACGATACAAATTTGATAAGTTCTTAAGACTCAACCTCAATGCCTAGATTCTATTAGAAAATCACATAATAAGGCATATGTGCATCAAACAATGTGCGGGTACTTCTTCCATTTTCCATTGATTAAAAATCAATAAAAGTAGGTTAATTACATGTAATCGATCAGTAAACTTAAATGACTATTGAAATGTTTATTGTTTTATATATTTTGAACTGACTCACCGGTTTAGTAAATTGATGGTTTGATTTTCTGATTAAAATGAGTAACAGTAAAATTGAAACATTTTAATCTATTCGATCCTTATAAAACAAAATTTAGAACATACCATATATTTCATATTTATACCTTTATTTCATTTTTTGGTTAGAAGATTCAGGGATAAATTCTATCTTCATGTCACTATAAACTCACAACACACTCAAAACCTCCCGTTCTGGCACAGATGTTGGTTGATACCTCACATGTATCTCTTCTCAAGTATGTACGAGTGTTGTGTATGTCTTATAGCATATACAAGGAAGTTTTGAAATTCTTCTCACATTACCCATACGACCTTGCGAGTGACCTACATCCGCTTGAAGCAGAAAACTCTCCTTGAGATCGGTAGGGTTGTGCTAAGAAGGAAAGAAATATGTTGGAAGCGCCTCAGGTTTATAACAGTGCTGCATTGTTTATAAATGTCTCCACTCTAACCGTGCGAGGGAAAGTTGCTCAATATCATAACATATATAACGAACACTATTGAGAGCTTTTAAAGTTGGATTCGTCTTTCTTCCTTTGGCTTCAATTTCTTAATGTGGACTTTGAAACACTGATCCCTTAGCAACCCAACGGATTTTCCTTATTTTGACTAAAAATACTATTATAAAATGAAAAGTTGAAAACTAGAAAAGTCCTTGAATAAATTTAGGCGTCTGATGAGCTTGAGCGTTAAAAATAATTGAACTTTTTTCGTAATGACAATTCACACACAACCTTGATGATTCTACAATTAACGTGCATTCACTGGGTGCATCAATGAAGTGAACTGTCTCAACCCTACAAAGTCAAAGAAGGTTATATATATATATATATTCCAACATTTATTAAAGGGCTCCTGTGACAAACCAGGCACTGTATACGAGTACCAAAAAAAAACGTTTCCGTGATTAAGGTATTTTGTTTGGGATAATATTTAAACACTTGAACATTTAAAGAAAGCAAAAGTAAAGTAAGTAAGATTAAAAACAGCTTCAAAACATTTAAATTATTTAGAAAGCTATTATAGCATTTTGTTTTCATTTCTGTTTCATTTCAGAATGCTTTCGGTGAACTCTATATTTCAATATGTATTTGATATCGAGAACATGTTCAATGTTTCTAATGTTTGTTTTGGAGAAAAGTGTGTCAGTGCTGTTTTATGTGTTTGAATGTCATGTGGTGAAAGAGCATTCAGTTTTTGAGAGTAATAAAAACCTTACACAAAGTTGAAATCGTTATATGCGTTTAGAGTTCTACAAGCTAGTCACATTACGATTCTGATGTTTATCTTCGTTGTTCTTGCTTGTCATAAAGGCTGGAGATTAAATGTGTTTTTTTGTCGTATGTTTTCATCAAATTTGTATGCCCTTACATAAATATCAATAATTGCAATAACAATATTAGTCGTTACAACTTTTCTCTGAAACGAATCGTGTGAAATAGTTGGGATCAGTTCAAGGTTCAAAACCTCGTATTCTTTCCAGCATGATCACTAAATTAGTACATGCAAATACGGCCTATATTATAACAGCCTCACTTGTTTCACAGCCAAATACTGTTAGTTTATGGAGAGAACACACTATCCCAACATCGTATTATTAACAGAGTTCCAATATCATACTCAGAGATTATGGAGAGAACGGTGAATCTGGCAACAACGGCCGCTAGGGGCGTTGTAGTGATCACAGAGCCGCGTCTGATAGAATATGGACTAGAAGATTGACGGAGTGAGCGGTCTTGAGGGGGTGAGGGTTTCAGTCTTGTATTTACATCCAATAACTTTGGGTCCCAAAGGACGTCATCGGCAGACATCCTCGGCCCCTGAGTTAACGCCAGCGAGATATTCCATCTATGCGTTATATATGAGATTCTTCATCAGTTTTAACGTCCCTTTGGGAGGAGAGGTCCCTTGTGAAAAGTGCAGAGATAGCGTCGTTAGAATAACCGTTATGTCGGTATGGGGAATCCGTGACGAGGAGCTCAGACTTCGCATCTTCTTTTTGTTGACTTGAATGAAAAGATAACAGTTTCCGTTTATGTTTTCTATATGAAATTCAGCATTTATTCAGTTATACATCTCTGAAGCAACATGTCACAGCTTACTGAACATACCTATCTTTTTCAAGCACGAGTAATACTCCTATGATGAGACGCACTATTGAGATGATCCCGAATCTAAAATGTAGAATAAAATGCATGTATATGTATTGTCAATGGAAATGAAATTTGGGCTGCAGTTTAAAATCTATCAACTGGAAGATAAGAACTGTCATTTCTATAAATTGGTTTGTTTTCTGTGTTTCAATGACAAATTTGTCACAATTCTGTTAACGTGGCATAATTATGTTAACAGGTAGACACTATCAAAATTATGAGATTTACATTGTAAATCAAGCCAGTTTTACACTTAATGAAATGATAAGATTATTATTAAGATGTCATCGTATAACAGGGACGTTTGTAACTACACCTTGAAGTTATTTGTCTGTCGAGATATTATGATCGATGTGTTGTTAATACTGCAAGATCAATCAGCAATGTACAACTCCATTGGGGCAGAAAGTAAAGCCTAGAATTAAATTGTGGACAAATACAGTGAGATTCGTCTCTGGAGTGGAAAGCTAGCTTTGATTGGATGTAATTCGATTTTCTGGATATTATGAGACAATCCGAGTGCTGCCGCCTTCGCCACGGTTTGAAGGAGGTTTAAGCCTACTTAAATGAGACAATAATGTACAGGCTTTGAACGAGTACATGCATAAAATCATTGGACTGTTTAAGATACTTCGATTTGATGATTTGCCTTTAAGAAAATCAACTTATTTCATTCTTTTATTCATGACGATACAAATTTGATAAGTTATTAGGACTCAGCCTCAATGCCCAGATTCTATGAGAATATCACATAAATAAGGCACATGTGCGGCTAGTTCTTCCATGTTCCATTGATTAATAACCAAAAATAGTAAATTAATTACGTATAATCGATTAACTGTCAATAAACTTGAATGACTATTGAAATAGTATTGGTTTCTATATTTTGAACTGACTCACAGGTTTAGTGAATGGATGTCTTAATTATGTTAGCTTAACATTAAAAATGAAACATTTAAATCTATTCGACTCAAGACATACTTTATATTTTATATTTATATCTTTATTTTAGATTATGTCGAGAAGATTCAGGGGGAAATGCTATCATCATCTTCCTATCTGTATATATATTCATCCCAACCCACTACAAAACCTCCCGTTCTTGCACAGATGTTGGTTTATACCTCACATGTATCTCTACTCAAGTATGTCGTGTGTTGTGTTTGTCTTATCGCATATACAAGGAAGTTTTGAAATTCTTCTCACATTACCCATACGACCTTGCGATTGACCTACATCCGGTTGTAGCAGAAAACTCCCCTTAAGATCCGTAGGGTTGTGTGAAGAAAGAAACAAATATGTAAGAAGCGCCTCAGGTTTATAACAGTGCTGCATTGTTTATATATGTCTGCATTCTAACCTTGCGAGGGAAAGTAGTTCAATATAATAACACATTTAACCAACACTATTGAGAGCTCTAAGACTGTGGATTCGTCTTCCTACCTTTCGCTTCAATTTCATAACGTTAACTTTGAAATACTTATCCCTTGCCAACCAATGGATTTTCCTTATCTTGACAAAGAATACTTTTATAATATGAATACTTGAAAAACTAGAAGGCCTTGAATGTATTTAGGCGTCTGGCGTGCTTGAATATTTAAAAACTTTTTTCGTAGTGACAATTCACACACAACCTTGAAGATTATATAACTCGTGCATCCACCAGGCGCATCAATAAAGTAAACTGTCTTAACCCTACAAAGTCAAAGAAGGTTAGACTGGTAAACTTATTATTCATCTATCAACTTTTTTAAAATTACTTATCATTTGCCTAAAAGAATCTTCATGCACTTGTTCCAGTTTTGGGGTTATATAACTGTAAATAACATCATTAGGGAAAGGAAGTATGTTCAGATTTGTGACAATGGCAACACAGAATAAGGACACAGGACCAAGTTACCTGGTATCTTATTAAGTCTTCTCTATTTACAAGGAAATGTTCAACTTTAACATCAAAAGCAAATCCCTTCAGCATTGTCATCTCCTCGACAAACCCAGCTGCATCTAGCACTGTTGATATAATCACATTATCCTATATCAGCTGATTGAGCTTAACCTCTGACCTCAGACGACGCAGGCGCAGTCGTTGCCCGTCAAACAGTCATCTTATCCATCCTCGGGAGACGTGGGATTATGTCACCTTTGAGCAACACTGGTGCACATACGCACTGCACTGTCGGGTCTTGTTAAACTGACTCTCTTTCAATTAGATATTGGATTTCTACACTTGTTTAAATACCTAAAGTTATCATATTCCTCAATATGATGACGCCCTAATCAATTGTCTGATTTTAATTCAAATGCACATGCTACAACGAAAAATAATGTATCTTTCCTCGGTCTTAAATTCTTCTTTTTTTCTTTTGATCCAAAAGTTATTCTATTTATTTATCATTTTAAACTTTATGCTGTTTTATCAACCAAAACTTATTGGTATGATACAAATCTTGAAACGTATTAAGATAGAAACAGAACATAAATATCAATTAGTAATGGTTAATTATTTTTTTTCTAATTTATTATCAAATTGATTGCTAGCGGTTTGAGATAGAGTAAATACTATATACTCAACAAATACTGAATGCCCATTCTAACATCAACATTTTGGTAAAGACTAACAGATAACCTAACCAAATGTAACATGTATTTGTAAATAAATGTAAATAAATATTCAGTGATTATAAAACTTACATAGAAGGGTGTCAAGAAAACAAATGACCTTCTTAGTAGATTCAACATTGACTTACAAATCACAGGTTCTTTTGGCAATTGTGTCTGGTCCAAGATAAACGAAGATTTATTTGGACTTGAAAGAGCTAGAATAACATGCACGTAATGGAAATGTGGTTGCGGTGAGTGTTATTCTTGGAATTTCGCCAAATCAAAAGGTGATTTTTCGACTGAGCCTCTAGAAACACGAGACAGAAAAAAACACCATGACCGAATTCAATGTTGCCCGGTCATTCATCACTCTGGACTGTTTAAAGAACCTCACACTTAACGATAGATTCCGAATGCATCATCAGTAGAAACGAGGTAGTTAGTTGCAAGCCAAAGTTTTCTTTTGACAGGAGTAAGGCGAATTCTTCACAGGGAGCCACAAATCGATGAACATCACCTCTTCAATATTTACGCATTTATGCAGCGACAAACTTGTTGGGTTCCCTGGACAAACAAATTCAATAAAGTGTGCTCAGAATGATAAAAAGTGTTCGACCGTAATGGGGGCGATGTTGGTGGATAAAGAATTGTTCCACCAGAGCCTAGTTGATATTAGCTATTGAGATAGATTTCTCACATCGGCATATTCGAGATGACAGATATTCGCTTTGGGGTTGACATTTTACAGCTTCAAAACTGTTCATTCAGGAAGTAATTATAGCGTTTTGTTTTCATTTCTGTTTCATTTCAAAATGCTTGCGTTGAATACTATATTTCAATATGTAAGTTATATCAAGAACATGTTCAATGTTTCTAATTTCAGTTGGTTTTGGAAAATAGATGTTAATCCTCTTTTATATGGTTGAATGTGACATGGTATAAAAGCAATCAGTTTTGAGAGGAATAAATTTTACACAGTCATTAAGGCTGCAGATTTAAAATGTTTTCTGTCGTATGTCATTGGATTTTTATGCTTTACAATTAACCATGATTATTAACAATTGCAATCACAATATTGATTTGTCGTTATAACTTTTCTGAAACTTATCGAGTGAGATAGTATG
The DNA here is from genome assembly GCA_916613615.1 of Steromphala cineraria. Lineage (NCBI taxonomy): Eukaryota > Metazoa > Mollusca > Gastropoda > Trochida > Trochidae > Steromphala > Steromphala cineraria. The sequence continues at coordinate 23,318,068 of OU744725.1, forward strand.
GGATCAGTTCAAGGTTCGAAACCTCGTATTCTTTCCAGCATGGTCACTAAATTAGTACATGCAAATACGGCCTATATTATAACTACATATCAGCCGAACTTGTTTCACAGCCAAATACTGTAAGTTTATGAAGAGAACACAGTATCCCACCATCGTATCATTACCAGAGTTCCAATATCATACTCAGAGGTTATGGAGAGAACGGTGAATCTGGCAGCAACGGCCGCTAGGGGCGTTGTAGTGATCACAGAGCCGCGTCCGATAGAATGTGGACTAGGAGATTGACGGATTGAGCGGTCTTGAGGGGGTTGAGGGTTTCAGTCTTGTATTTACATCCAATAACTTTGGGTCCCCAAGGACGTCATCGACAGACATCCTCGGCCGCTGAGTTAACGCCGGCGAGATATTCCATCTATGCGTTATATATGAGATTCTTCATCAGTTTTAACGTCCCTTTAGGAGGAGAGATCCGTTGTGAAAAGTGAAAGAGATAGCGTCGTTAGAATAACCGTTATATCCGTGACGAGGAGCTCAGACTTCGCATCTTATTTTTGTTGACTTCAATGAAAATAGATAGCAATTTCCGTTTATGTTTTCTATATGAGATTCCTCATTGATTGAAGTGTTTGTATAGAGGTAATAAGAGATCACGCTTCTGTGATTAAGGTTTTTGTGTTTGGAGTCATATTTTAAACATTAAAACATTAAAAGTTACCTAGGGCTACAAGCAGAAATAGTGTCACTGAATTTTGGGTCCATTCCAGGGGGTAAGTAAATTTATAGTCTCAAAATAACACTGGCCAGGAGTATGTACTGTTTTCTGCTCTCGTGACAAACAAGAATACCGGGTCATTCATAATTACTATAACAGATTCACTTGATTTATTTTTTAAAAAACACTGTTTAGGTAATTCGTTTCTTTTTTAAAACGTCTTCTAAGAAACCTCATTTTTACAAGTCTTTGATTCAAAAGGTTGCCAATTCTGATGTTCCAAGTACAATGAAAAGTCAGATTTCTTAAACATGAGATAAACATGAAATATCTAAACCACTTTGTTTAATTTGTTGATATAAATTGTCAACCTTCGGTCCAAGATTGCCATGTTACACATAATCATTACATCGTAGGTTTTTCTCTAAAAATAGTACTGACATAACATTTGCTGCAAAGTTTATGTCACCGGGTTAATTCAAATGCTTTGAATTGTTTTAAATGCAAGTTTCCAAGTCTACTGGATAATCATTTTAATGATAAACAATTTTCATCGAGATGTATGAAAGTCAACAATATCTCACTCCATTTTCAAATATGATAGTTCTCCATATGTCTTAAAGCAATCTGTTTATTTCAAAGTTGATTAGAAATCTACAAAATGCAAGCACACATCTCTGCCTTCCTTTTTTGAAAATAATTTTCAGATGCATTTTTGGCTATAAAGGTCAACATATCTGATTTTCCTATCCCAATTGAATGATATATTTTCCCTAAGCCATCCAATTCATGTCAATGCAAAGGTACTTATGTTCAAAAATAATGCATAGGTTTCATATTATCTTCCTCATTTCCACTTGTCAATGCTCCTGATCACACTTGGGCGTTGAGGGTTGTCACTGTCAAGTAGGTCATCACTTGCATGTTTTAATAATTGATTTGGTCCGTGCTATCGGTAGGAACGAGGACGAGGACATTATGAGTTGAGGACATGTCTTTAAAGAGCCTGGCAGTCAGCGATTTGGGACCATAACGATAATTGCTTTAGGGAACGGTCGTTTGAATGAAGCAAAATAAAAACGTTGGTACCACATTGCACGAATTTGTAGAAATCTTGCACTGTTTGAATAAATGAATATATATAGTATCAAAGTTCATTGATTATGAATTACGTGCTATTTTATTACCTCATTTAACCTTTAAAGGGGCAGTAGCACGTTTAGCGGAATATAAGGTGATGTCAGGAAAATGAAAATAAATGGTTTCAATTGAAAGACAATGCATTTAAACAAAAGGGATAACATTTGTAAAGTTCAGCTATGTGATTTCTTAATCCTACTTTTTCTTAAAATGTTCCCACAAAAATGGCCGCCAATGGACTTGAATTTTAAATAATTTTTATCCGACTATGGATGATTGGTTCGTGTAATAAGATTCCTGAAACTATCAAAAATAACACATTTAGCATTAACGTACAATTATCAGTGAAAAGTTTTAAATAAACATTTGTAAAAAAGTGCTACTGTGCCTTTCAAACGTATTATAAAGTTTGGTTATTTCGAGGATTTTGTTCACACTTTTATATCAAAGACGAACATGATTTGATAACGCCAATAAATAAAAATGAATTTAGTTTTTAGAATGAAATGAAAATATAACAGTTTTTTTATTACAATTTTTTTTCAATTTTTATTACAATTTTGTGTTTGCAAAGCCAATTATACGATTGAATTTAAATGACAAAAATGATTACAAATCGCTTGTTTCATTGGAGTAATGCAATATGAAGTCTGTTCCAATGACTGTAACGTCTCATTTGATTCAATCTCACACAGACAATTACGTCAAAATATAGTCGTTGATGTATTGGTCTTCAATTTCAATTACTCTTGCAATGGTATGTGGGCAACAGACAGAAGTAATTAGAAGATACTTTCTCCCGTTACCATGTTTAATCTTCTTGATTGTGAGAAGTTCCCCAACTAACGTATCCATAGAAACGTTTCTCATGTTGGTAGTTTCAATGTTTGAACTGAAAAATGAAATGAAAGGAAGAATGTAATTTCATTGCTTGAGAACATGATGTATTAATTTTCAAAAGAAAATTCAATGTATTACAAAATCCAGATCAAAGGATAACAATGTAATTTATAGATTTTTGTATTTAAATCCTGATGACTTTGAAAGGTTATACTCTCTATACTCGGAACTTATATTATTCAAGAGTTCTCTACTCAGGCATATATGTTATGTATTAATCGTATAACAGTTTGTATTGACATGCATATACTTTGTTAAGTTTAAGTTAAGTATTAACTGACAGGCTAAGAAAAGTAAAAATTTAAATTGAATTTATCATATGCAAGATTTTTAGTTTCAAATATTTCGAGTTTTTGATGTCGTATTCTCAAACTGATAAAAACAAGAGTTACCTATCGCTCAGAGAATACTTTTAAAATACTTTTAATTTTTTTCAATATTTAAAAATGGCTAGGGTTATGAAAGTGTAAAATATTTTTTCTTACCCCTTCATACATTTAATGAAGATATTTTACCAAAACATTAACCAGACATAACTTTTTACTCAATTTACTGCAAATATGTGTTCTTGTTAACGTGTCATAACTTAATAAACCACACGTCTCTTAGATATTAGGTAAATTTAAACAAACTGAGGTGTGTAATTTCTTATATCTTGCGGTTTACATCATCTTTCTCATAGCTCATACAAACTTACTGCTGAGGAATAAATGGATGACAACTTCTTTGTTCATTGTATGCGACGTTTCGACACAGATTCTTGTGTCGTTGTGTCGAAACGTCGCATACAATGAACAAAGAAGTTGTCATCCATATATTCCGCAGCATTATTGTCATTCCAACTTCTAAAATGCCTCTCAAAGAAGTCATACAAACTTACTTTATATCAAGGGCAAATTGCTGGATAGTATCATTACGTTTATATCTGTTTACTCAATTAGTTTGTTACGTTTATAATATACACTAACTGTTAACTAGTTGAGCATTTATATATTCAACGAGAAATCATATGTCAAAATGAAATAAAAACCTGATGTGTGTACATATTGTGAAATATGAAGAGACAAAATATTGTAACAATACATAGCAGATAATGACATAACCGACATATACATAATGTATGTCCAAGATTAAAGATTATAACTTTTACTTCAGGGAAATTAGACGCGCACTTGTTGTCTAATCTCTCCAGCAAACGGGATTTCCTTGTCCTTATCCGTTAATCCTTAGCTTCAGTTCCTCCTGATGTTTCCTGCGCGTGATGTCTTAACTCATGATCTGCTTATCTCTAGAAAGGAACTGTGCACAATATATATATTGAAGAGATAGATATATTGTGAGAAACAGATTTAGACACAATCATACAAATTAATTTATCTTCATTTATATGGTGGTACATGTGTAATTATATGCGTATAGCGAACACCGGATATAGCGAACTAAATTCTTTGGTCTTGGAGTTCGTTATATCCGAGTTCTGCTGTATTTAATATATTACAGATAAAAATGTTTCCAAAATGGACAGAGATGAATGCATATAATCAATATCAAGAGTCTGATGATGAGTATAAATATCAAATAGAGGGTTTGACAAATGAAGAAAGCGGGGAGAGGTATATGGTTCTCTCTTTTTGTATTCTCTCATCACTTCAACCAGTTTGCTTTTTAATTCTGGAATAATCAACTAGACAAAGTAGGGCATCAATTATCGAGTTTGTCAAAGCTTTCAAGAGTTCTGTGAGCAAAAGTTAGTAGAGCATGACGGCCATCTGTACATCGATTTAAGAAAAACAACGCTAATTCTGAACACACATGATTTCCGCATCGTGCAGTGCATTGTGTATCCATTTGTTTGGAAGAAGAGAGGGAAAATGCTGAATATCAGAGGAAAGAGTTTATTCCATATCGCACGACTTATCAGGACTTCTAGAAAGTGCATATTAAGTTATAATGCCTGGCTGTATCACTATCAAATGAAACAAAAAAGGATAAATGTGTTATAATGTGAGCAAATCATCCTGACATTCACACGATATACAGAAGAGATAAATAATAAGTGACTGGTAATTGGTTCATTTGAACTGTCGCCTCATGACTCACATACAATGATTCAAACATCAATGTGTTTTCCTGGCGCTCCGCTCTGAAAGCGGAAATACAAGTAATTGATTGCAGAAACGCGGTGGAAGAGGCAATTACTCTGAGGAGGGGGTCTGATAGGGGAGGGGGACATATCGGGGGACGATGAATAATATGACATTGAAGATCACAGTGGGGACACAGCCATGCAGCATACGGCGACTTGCTGGTTGTCGTACAGAGATATATGAAACTCCGTACAGAGATATATGAAACTCATCGCGTGATGGTCTGGACATTGGAGCCATGCAGTATATACATTTTGCATGGGATGTTTTCTTAACAACGCAAATAGAATTCGAGTGGAAACGCTGTTCTTCCACACGATTTAAACTATCAAATTGATTTGCAACATTTTAGATCCAGTGAGAACCTTCATAATTTCATTCGCTCTCAAGGCTCAAAAGCTGTACAAACAAATCGAATCGAGTGAGACACAAACCTAGTGATAGTACATGAATCACACCAGCCGTTAGCGAACACAATACTCAAAGTGACTATTCGTTACGCGTTCATTTCAGCTCTTGCATTATACTGAATATTTACCATGTACTTCCTGACTGAAGCACCGGCCAGACAGAGAATTTACACATATAAACTTACCAGTAACGTCTTGTGACATATCTCCATGGCTGTGTTGATAATTGGACATGTCAAACATAGAAATTCAACGATTTTATTGGAATCACGGATTCATGAAATAAAGCCGGAATCCCGCATGCGTGATAGGAAATCAAAATGTAATCCAGAGTGGCAAATGCAAAGTTTGACAATAATAACCTGTCTTTCTGAATCGGCCTATTTGCTTCACAAACTGTTCTTCGTTGATCCTGAAGTTAGGATTCTTGATAGTTAACAAAAACATTTGCAGCCTTGCCATAAACTGTTTTATTATTATAAGACATACAGATTCTATATAAAATTCGATTAGCGTCGTATTATTTATTAACAAGACTTTCATTTTCTTAAACTGACGTATTAATTGAAATTGTTATAAAATCTTCATTGAAAATTAATGAAAATCGTATAATTAAAATTCATTTGCAATAACGGGAAAAGTCATTTGCTTAATCATAAAATCTTCATAAAATAATTTCAATTATTCTTGTATTCTGCCTGTGGCTTAAAGGTTAAAGTCTCAACTAATCCATTAAGGCTTTATTGCAGAAGAATTTAATATAAATTGTTGCGTACTGCCATTTTACTGCATAATCACTGTTCTCTGACGTCCCTCGTCGTTTGGACTAGATGCGTTTTCTATAGGGTATTATCTATCCCGTCTTCTTGTCCTTTGTCACTCAACTTGGTATCTCCACGTTATTGGTCTCGTTGTTTTTTTATTGTTATTTTCAATAATATACATTTGATGTTATGACATTTTTTTTCTCCGAAAAGTGTTTTTAGCCAATTGATTTACATTTCCTTTCTTTTAATGTTTACAAATTTGTATTCTCTCTGCAATGCTGATAAGGTAATTGGTTCAGCACAAAATGAAACCATGTCCTGATATACACAATGTTATCATAAGAATCTGAGAAAATACCAAACATTATAGAGTTTCTCGTAGATCTAGAATCTAATTCAAGGATTTGGCACAACGGAAATTGCAAGCCCGACCTGCTGATGTTCTCGCTGACTCGTGTACCATGAAGCCACTCTTCGCTATCAAATATATTAAAATTATTTCACTGTGCCCTTTAGAGACAACCTCAACAACTGAATTCAACACATGAACAAAATATTTCAGAGACTTAAATGCAGTCAATGTTCATGATATCAGCTGTTCTCTAGAGGCGCAATGTGACATTAGAGATATAGAAATGTGATCTAGACTCTGTATGACAGTAATGATCGCATGAAGGTCGGTTTACGATCAGTATTCTGCCGTTATACTTGGCGTAATGGGTTCCTTATATTAGAGACAGAGCGGCCTGCAGCGGGTGTCGTATTAAGGCGGTGTAGTTTTCAGAGCTATGATACACGATCATAAATCCTTTTTAGATAATTATGATTGTATACATGAATATCTGTACTTGTAGTAATTTATATTACGTTCAAAGCAAAACATACATACTATCAAGTGGACCGAGTACTGAAGACATACACCCAGACCATGTGCCAAGTTCACACCAGATTCATGTTGTTTCGTATCTGACAAATACATATATTGTAACGAATTAATTTAGAATTAGTAAAACACACAATACAATTTAATCAATCTGATAAAAAAACAAGGCGTTTAAGTACACAATATCAAGCTTTTCCAAATTGCAAGACATTATTACTCGTCAGTGTAAGGTACTGCAGTGTAATACCACAATGCTAGTGTGACGTCACAGCAGGTCATCATCCACGCCAATTGATTCTGAGTCTTATAATATTATCATTTGCACTATGTACAGAAGCACATGTCTTAGTATATATCATAATTTGGTTCAAGTGAATACTTTATCATGAATTGCAATGTTATCTCGCCAGAAAGCGTCTTTGAATTTAAGAAATTTTGGTGAAAAATGATACATCATTTCTTAAATAAATTTGACATTTAAAGGACAAAACGAAACGATATTTATTAGAAAGTGTCAGACGTTCTGATAAGACCAAATGCACGTCTCCGAAGGTAGAGCATATCTACTGACGTATGCAAACAATAGTATTTTAAGAAATTATTTGTATTGCTATTTAACCAATTTCTGATTTCAAATTATTCAAATTTTTAAAATAAATTTTTTTGTTTTATCGTCTGAGGTAAATATTCATTTAAGGGACTTGATGAAAGTCTTAACGAACAGAGTTAAACAAAGTGTGTGTATGCCCCAACCTTACGTGTGTAAGTGCTCACTAACTCTGTTTATAACAGAGGCCTGTGATATTCCATTACCAGCCACGTCAGATGATGTGTATGTGTGCCGTGCAGATGACGTCCATACGCTGTATAGAGTGTTAGTGTGTTTGATAACTACTGCCTTGGGGATACTTTAGCGTGGATATGGCAGGGAAACGTTTACATGATTAAAGTTGGACCCATTTACAGTTAGAATATCTGACAATGTTTTACCGTTTTGGCGACTTATGCCTACGACCAGGCGGGCAATAATAGGTATAGATGGCGTTTAATATCTTACTCTTGGGGGAAATTGTATCGTGGACATGGGGAAAAAAGTTTACACGATTTTAGTGAGACTCGTTTACAGTTAGATTATCTGACATTGTTTTACCGTCATGAGGATTGTATCCAAGGGGCGTGTTGTATAGGCGGACAACGTTGTTAGTCATTGCGAATGTGACATCTGCTGTAGATTTTGAATATTTTTCTCATTTTGTTGAGTCACAACTTAAAAGTTCACAGCTTTTATTGTCCTACTGTTAAGATTACCACTATTGTAAAATACGCATTATGCGTTAAGTCTAATGCGTTTCAAATCGTGTCGGGTCTGACAGGGGTAAAGGGTTTGACCTTATGAAAAAGTCTCAGTAACATGGGCCAATATGAAAGCATCCTTATGGGTCGCCTTCATTTCACTGTCTTCAGACCAAAACCAGAAAGAATTCTCGGAAATAAATTTGAGTGATACCGTGCTGAATGCCAACGCGAGAATTAATATGCCAAATTTCGACAGGGAAGCAAGCCATCGCCCTATCGCTGTATAATCCATCCTCGGTCAAATCGTTTCATTGTTGAGAAAAGTGTCTCCGGTATTTACGCGATTAAAGTCGCCAAATTGGCTGGGCTATTTAGTAAATTGCATCTGAGTCGACAACCTTTTCCTGATTAAGATTGAAGAGCCCTTGGACTACGTGTTCGCTTTTTATGTTGACAAATGCCCCTCGGATTCTAGGTGTGGTTGTGTAGCGGTGTTGACAGGCCACGACCGGTGTTAAAATGTAACGTTTTAAAGTCCCTAGAGGGAATGAGATGGTAACTGTTATGCGACTATCACAATGGGCCATTAGTCTAAACACCATCTTCAATGGGAGAATCTCCTTAATTAAAAAAATCACGAGGAGGACATTCTCCTTTGGGTGCAAACTCATCTTGGACGTCGATCGAAGCTCCGTGCAGGGTCGCTGAGCGGCATCGCTAATGAACCACGTGACTCGTTAATGCCAATTATGATGGTGACTCAGTGTACATTCTAGCACTGCGTCAAATCCATGTTGTGTTATTTCTGACTCGAAGAAAGAAATTCTTTAAAGAACAATGAGAGGACACCTAGGTTAGTCGTCACCATGACGACCTGCTCCCGATGGACTGATGGTCTGGCACTGTCCTGGAGCTTGACATAGCGTCACCGTCACGCACGTGCGATGAATATTTCATTCTTTGTTTGCTCAGCTCAAAACACGTGTGACTCTTTTCAAGCGTATCACTGTTTGATCCGGCCTGATCTTTAGGACCTGAGATGGCTTTCATTCAGAGTCACATGCTCAGAGCTGGGACAAAAGGGACTCAATGAACTAAGATATCCTTCTTCTGAGGAAGCTTCGTGAACATGGGGACATGATGAGTGTCTTAAACTGTCATTTTTTGGAACACGACTCTGATCTATGCACGTGAGTGCTCACGTATAAATGCAGTCGTGAACACCGACCTAATTTATACTTTAAGACCTCACAGATGTTGGGAATATGATACACCAGTCAATACTAATATTCACTACGATATTAATTTTCTATTCACGCGGAGAAAATAACTTCATGTGATTATGTCAATGCATGCAGTCCATCAATCATGTAAAGAGATGAAGAATTTGAATTCCTTGTCAACGTGCTAAATAATTCTGTCTATTGAAATTCACATCGGTGTTATATTAAAATGAAGTTATGAATTTTGTAAAAACTGTTTTTTGAAAGACATTGGGAATTCTGAATTATTCATGAAGCTAATTGTTAAATGTCACTAAACCGTTGTTTTATTTATGGCTTGAATATTAAACGCTTGCGTGTCGTCATCTGTAAAATACTACTCACAATCTTCAGAAGTGCGGATATGTTTGATTCCCCACCGATTCAGGTCGGATATTTGGATATCGAAACGGGGAATAGCTAAGATTATCAAACTGATAATAATAACCATCGATGAGGCATATTGAAAAACATGAGGATTCCAAATGTTCACGTGAGTTCATGTCCCCACCTTCAGTGCATGAGCATAAAAATTTGGATTTACCTTCATGTCAGTCAATTAAAAAATGAATAGTTGCGTTTGTAAAATTTCCGGTATTCATTGTTATTCATTTAATTTAGTTAACCGTTTGATGTATGATTTAATATTTCGCCATAGCCATTGTGCGGCTTTTCATTTAACAATTGATTCAAAATCTTTCTGAATCAGATACAAGTTTACCTAAGTTATATTGTTTACCAATATTCGTGATATCACTGTTGTAGGTTATTTTACTTTGTTGGGCTTAACTGCACATCAGACAGTTTAAATAGATATAATAGATAATGTTTTACCTCTTTAACATATGACATAAGTTTTACGAAATAGCTAAATCAATAATCAAAATCTTACTAGTTTCGTAAAAAATACAAAATTAAAATAATTTCTTTATGTTACATGATTGATATTTATTTCTAAGATCATCTAATTAATTGTTTGCGCAACAGTCGTAAAGTAACGATTCGTGAAAGTTTATTAAAGTTGCAGAATGCAGTGATTATTTACCAAAGCAAAGCTGTAAATTCTGTAATACGAAATAACAATATTAATACCTTGCCCTGACTATACGTAATGCAATATAATGCCTCAAACCTTTCCGCTTCTATAATGAGCGTTATTTCAGTCTGTCCAATCCTCCTTGGTAACCTGAAACTAATTAAACTTTTATATGTTTGCTTTTAATCCGAAATAGAAGCAATCATCTAAGCAAAATTTGCAATATGAGAATAGAAAGGATTCGATAAGATTAATTAAGCCTTTAACCGCATAATACTGATCAATCGTGGCTATTCTAGAGTTAGATAAGCCTTTCTTTACAATTAGAATGATAGGTTTGTCGATTCTTGCTTTCCTACAAACGTCATGTAGATAAATATCGAAACAATAAACAACAAAGTAAAGGATCAGCGGCTTTCATCATTTTAGCATCATATGTATCATTACATGGACATTATCTCAATAATGGAAGTCAGTGCGGTCCTTAAAGGGGCAGTAGCACGTTTTTTGATAATTTTATATTTTAAATATTTCACTGATAATTGTAAGGTAATGCTAAATGTATTAATTTGTCAGTGTCAAAAATCACATTACACAAGCCAATCATCCATAGTCAGAGGACAAAGTATGGAGATTCACATGAAATCCATTGGCGGCCATTTTTTGTGAACACCTTTAATTCATTTTGTGTAAGAAAAAGGAATCGCATGGCTAAACTTTACGTTATATATGTAAATCAGTGCTGCTTCATTTAGTTTAAATACATTTTCATTCAATTGGAACCATTAATTTTCATTTTCCTGACATCACCTTATTTTCCCCATAAAAACGTGCTACTGCCCCTTTAAAGAGCCACTCCGTGATTTTCAATAATATGTTTTGTGTATGGAATAATTCATGATATACATTCAGGACAACTGACATATTCATCTCCAAAATATCAATTATACGATGAATTCTTGTATTCAAATCTTGTGACAGTCATATATATCAAAGCCAAATTCGCACGTCCAAAATATATGAATAATAGTTATATAACCTATCAGACATTATTAAACGGTAACTATTATTCATTTTGCTTTGAATAAGTTTCCAATATTACGTTTGACTGATTGACGTGCGTCACTGTCGACCATAAATACGACTTCAAACGTCCTAGTGATACTCTGCAACGTACTATACACATTTTATATTAATGCAATAGTCGATACTTCTCGATCAAATGGCACTATTGATAAAGTTTGACTCCAAACAACTCACGGAGTCTCATGGGACTATTTCAAAGGTTGATTATTCTACAATAGTTGTCATGGATTGTCTGAACTATAACGTACCTCAAACATTTCAAATTTCATCTTACAAAAGCAATATGTGTTACTTCTGTGTTATCATTGTGTATTTTATTAATGAGAGTAAAAGGAGTTTTGAAATATTCTGAGGGCTTCTGCATGGAGGTTGCTATAATATTGATGTGTGTTGTCTGTTTAAGTAGATAAAATATCATATAAACACCAAAAGGTTAGTAAACCAATAGAACAAACGTCACTTCCAATGCCTTGTAAATCTTAAATCAAAATCAACGTTGATTGATTTCTAAATATGATATCATGGTCATGGATATCGAGTTTTTCATAGCTATGACAATATGTCCCTGTCATTATTCTTTGTATGTATAAATGTTGCTATGACTGTTTCAGAACTGTACATTGAACTTCCTTTTTCTTATGTCCTACTCCTTATCTTTAATTGGAATACCCTTAAGATCTTTAAGTATAGAATAACGGCATGTTATCAAGTGTTTCCGTAATGAAACAGAAACACGGAGAATACGGACGATACAAGGGGCTATCGTGTTGTAGTCATTAAATTAATGGCTCATGATATGAATTATATAAACTTTGGTTAGGTTACTAGCTTATCTTTTATGGTATGAAGAATTTAAAGCGAGCAGTAGCAATTTTTTTTTTTAATTTCATTTCTTCAAATTGTCACCATGCAATAAATAAGTTCATGGAAAACTATTATCGCCAGAGGGTAAACATTCCATGACTCGTCTCTATTATCCGTAGTCGAAGAATAAGTATAGTCTGTCCAATAGCCCCTGAAACAAATATCTTTATAGCCCAATGCAAGTTTATGTTATTGTAGCAAGTCTACATCACTGCAGTTTCGTTTCTGAAAATGAATAGCTTCAGTAGGGCAACTTTCAATTGTAATTGTAGATATGTGAATATGTATTTTCATTTCAGAGAATGTATCAAACGAATAAGTTATCATGATATAGATAAACAGTATACTTTATTAACACATAAAACTCACACATTTATACAAATAAGAATCATGTGACGACCATTTTATTGCATGCACCTTTTAATTGTTTGCTACAGGATAACCGATGTTTGTAGCTTGAACTAACTTTGTACGTTCGTTTGAGGATCTTGTTATGGTTAAGCATGGATTGCCTTGCATATGGTGTCATTTTTTATTCTTCGGTTGATACCAACTTTTCCTTAAATAACGTGCTACTGCTACAGTTTGTGGTGAATGGGTGTTCTGTAATCAAGTCATTATTTACCTACTTAAAACAGTGCTTAATTTTCTTCATAGTTTTAGTAATATTGATCGTCCAATGGTTTGACTTTAAAATGCTATCAAATTCAGAGTAACATTTTTTAAAAAGATGTCTTCGAAAAATATCAACATTTGCGTAATAGCGAAATAGAATATTTTGAAATACTCTCCATAAAATTTAGAAACCATTTCTTTTGAAACACTATAACACGGCATTGCAAGGAGCGAGATTCGATTAGGGAGAATGTTATCTAAGTTTGATACCTGTTCCTAAATCCTTTCTTGTATAATATGTTTAAATCAAATTCGATTTGAAATTTTGATTTGAAACTAAATCCCCGTATACGACCAAGTGAAACATTTATTTCGTGAGCACTATATCATAAGGGACACACATAAAAAATAACATTACATTTTTTTTTAATCATTTGATAAATGTCACGCGTGTCTTATTCACAATCTCAATTTAAAAGGAACTATATATTCGATACATCTTTGTTAAAACCTAAAAGTTTTTAATTACAAAATAAGCATGGCATGCTGACATTTAGAAAAGCGAGGTTTGGCTCATTCGATATCGGTTTACCAATCATGTTATTAGAGCTGGAAATGTTTCAAATAACCTGAATGAATTTCCCATGTACAGCTGAACTATTTAAGAGTTTAAAGAGTTTCTAAAGACAACTTCAAACTGCCAGAATAGCATTAGATAAACCAAAGATCACAATAGAGAGTAAATGTCATGGATTTATTGTGGAAACGAAATTCTAGGGAACATTCCTATTTATACGCGTGATCAATACATGATTATTTCATTTCAAGTATAATTCGGAAGACTCCAATTGTATATAACCATCTCCAAAATAGTGCTATCTTTTTGGCATTAATGAAATTCTTCGAATCATAAGCTCTCCGAGATTATGTACTCTTTTATGGCACTGAATCTAAAAGATTCATTACAGGTTACTCCCTGGATAAAATATATCCTCGATACCTGCGACAGCTTTCATGTGTTGTATAACCCATCTAGTTGATCGACATCGTGGCGTGTTTTAATGGTAAATTCAATCCTAAAAGATCAATTCACTCAAGTATGGAGATAAGAAATATCTACAAGTTCAAAAAGTTTTTATTACAAATTATTTAAGGAAAACCCTGCTTTTGAGGAATATCTCTATCTTGGTAAATCGATGCATATGCCACTATTACAATTAGAACAAGATCTACCAACATGTGAAATTTGGCTTGTTATAGCATCAGCGGTTTGGGCTGAATCTTGTTACAAGAATCAGAGAATAATAAAAAGACGCCATTAGGCTGAATCCTTTTCTATCAAACACAACTAGCAATAGAAACAGGCAGATGGCAAGCAATTCCTAAACCAGAACGTACATGCAAACTGTGTAATTCCCCCGCTAGAGGTGACCGACGCTATCGACAACCTTGACAATTGTTATTCCATTTGGGCAGATCTATTGTACATTAAGGATACCAAGAAATTTAATAATAATCGAAATTTATTCAAAATCATCTTAAACAACTCCTGATTCACGTTGCTTGTACAATAACTGTGGCCATGAACGTTTTATTTAATACTTATGCTCATCGTCAGTATCTAGTTATTCATCACAAATCTTTCCCCTGACATCTTGAAAACTGTTTTTTTTTCTTTGTTATATATCCCTATGCTCGTGTATCACCGTTGGTGGCGTTTTTGAGAATAAATGATTTTCAATTTGTTAGTATATAACATTCGTTTCGGAAAAAGGCATTGTCACAGTTACATTAACTTGATTCTAATAACCCGAATTGTATTTCCTCAGATTTATCTTTTTGCCAGGATGATGGGCGTACTGTGAACATTATTCTAACTCGGGCATACTTCCCCTTATAACAAGTTCTTCTCTTCCTTTGATATTCTCTTAGATTCCTTAGCGCATCTCTAGAGCTCGTCACGTTGTGAGGAAATGTCCATTAACCAGGCAACCGGAAGTGAAATTCGCCGACCCGCAGCGACCACAGCGTATCTTTGTTTGTGTGGTTACATCGTGTGTGAACCGGGCGTATCTATATAGTTTGCTCTGTATCCTTACTGTCAATACTTTAAGTATGGACATTCTTTGAAGATCAGTTATCTACTCTCATATATTTAATTCCTGTCACACGTTTATACGACTTCATATTCTCATAGGGTGACGGTTGTATTCTCTCAAAGGGTTGCGGTTGTATTCTCTCGAAGGAGGGCGGTAGTATTCTTTCATTTTGTGACGGTTGTATTCTCCCAAAATGTGACGGTTGTATTCTCGCAAGGGGTGATGGATGTATTCTCTCAAAGGGTGACGGTTGTATTTTGGCTGAAATGACATTCTAGGGACTCTTATGATAGCTGCAGTGTTTAAGATAATCAAATTAAAATTCATATTTAAAACAGATTGCATTTTCATTTTGAATAAATAAATATAGGCACAAAGAATAATATTCCATGAATAAGTCCCCTTTTGTTGATTACATAAGGAGATAGGTTAGATCTATGACACATATATAAGGTTTCTGCTAAATCATTTCATATATATATTATCCAACTGCTCACCAAATTGCACTCTCATAATGAAGGAGACAACCAAAGACGTATTTTTTGGTAAGCTGACCTCGATTGGTTATTCGTGATAATGCATTTATTCATCTGCTGCATTTGAAACTCATTCGATATTCAAACGGATCCCATGGCAACAATTAGTTTGAGTGAATGAATTTTCAACTTGTTTCTTGATAATCTGGTAAAACCATAATGGATGATGTAACTAACCTTACAGTGCGATTGAGATGCCAAGGTTTATTAGAGTCTGACAATTTGTATAACAAAGGATTAATTTTGTGCAGCGTTTTACATACTGAAAGCGTAAAAAGTACAAATGCCGACCAAAGAGAGAGACTAAAAGAAAACGTTTAAGAGTTTTAGATAAAAAAATATTTGTAAATGGATAATATTAGATATACTAGAATAACACATATTGTAAAAATAGTATAAAAGAGAAAGATACACCTATTTTTTCACACCCCTTATCTTCTTTATTGCAGAATACTCGTTTCTCATCTTCACGATTTTGTAGCAGAAGCACCTGTTTAACTATGATTCAATTTCAATACAGATTTGAAGAAGAAGGGTATAAATAGCGGTAACGAGAAATTACAACTCGACAAAAATGACTGTACGAGTAAAAATGTATACGTACTTTCATCTTATAACTATGTTAACATTCTACTTCATAAATGGTATACCTACAAACTAATATACCTACATTCATACTTCCATACCTACATACAAAGTAATACATATCTAACAGCATGCCCATATACAAACACAAAGGTACACACACGCATGAGAATACCTATATACCTACATAAACACACAAGCTAGCATACATGTACGAACACACATATGTGACTATAATTATTTCGTACATGCACAACATTATACACAGAAAACATATATTACGCATAACGAAAGCAGAAACCTACATAGATACATACATGCAACGATAAACCCAGACACATTTCCTCACTGGAATTCCCTCACTGGAATTCCATTCAGTAAATTACTATAACATCCACACTTATTTATGTTTACGTATATAGTACCTTTTATCCTGTCGTGTGATAACGATTCTAACATATATGAAACATGGTACTAGCTCTGTTGACCGGTTAAACACGGTGTACACTTTACATGTTCGCTTAATAAACATCTCATTACATTTACACCTTTATGATGGCGGATCATAAGATTAATTGATATATCATGCACCAATTATCTACTCAAATATTGAATTCAATTAACACATCGAGAGGCGATTACGTTTATGGCCAGATTACGTAATTCCTGTAACCATCAGAAGAAGTCGCCGCCAAACCTTCGGATTGACACTCTGTGTTAATTGCGATTAGTTATACACGAGGTCATAATGTATTGTAATGATGTCCGTATCAATTGATTGCTACAGTCGTAAAACATTTTAATTTGAACATTTTAATGAATTTACAATGAATCGAGACGGATAATGATGAATTAATTAAGTAGACTATGCCTGGAAGCAATAAAGATAAAGTTATTAGCTTCATTTCTGTATGTCATGTACTTTTGATAATGCACTAAATGAACATAATTCTCATAAAAATAATTTAATGTAATATGTTCGTTAAAACGATCAGTAAGGGCGTTTAAAGTTTTGACGTGGTAACAGTGTAATCCTAACTACAAATTCTTCTTTTTATCACATTTAATCTAATACAACAGTAGGATTAGAATAACAACGAGTTTGAACTGTTTGAAATGAATGTATGAACCATACATTTTTGTTCATATTTCTACCTTTTTTCATACATATCAAATTCATTGTTGCATTTATGCACATAATGCTTGCTTTATTGGCACACAAATCTCATTTCATTGCTTTCAACATGTCTCACAGTTCAGCCTTTTTAACAACCGTTGACTCAATTCAAGACATTTATGATGTGAACACAATATGCAACATTAACTTTGAAATCGAATTTCATTGCGAATTAAAGAGAAAATAAAAATTTTATGAATTTTTTTTTACCCGCTTTGTATATATGTTAAACGGCGTAAAAGAAGTCATATGGTCATGGAATCAGTTAACACAGTCAAATGACAATAGTACCTCACTATGCGATGTGGAAATCGATACGACAGCTCATCTTAACAGTTGTCAAATCGCTGTGATGTTTTCGTTATATCAACGTTAAAACTGACAGCTGATGTTTTTGTATACCAAGAAGATGTCGATTGAGTGTATTACGTTGTTCGAGAAGAAATAACGGGGGAGTGCAAACAGTTATAGCAACAGCCTTGTCTGGGACAGTTGGACAAAGCATGCATTTCTCGTGCAGCCATTGTAAACATGACCATACCATTAGCAAATGGGGTTTATATCAGCAACTGATAAATTTATAAAGGATAACATTGAGTAACGATTACGTTTTTTCCCCGTTTATGATTGAGGCAATAAATCTTGTGAAAACAAAATACCTCCCCTTTGTTAATTGACCACAGGATGCGTTGAAAGATGAAAGGCGGCGCGCCGACCCACCCTCGCCACAATAAACTCGCCCGTCGCGGAGAAGAGTGGGGAAGTCCGGGTAATCTGAGTCACAATAAAGTTATCACAAACATTCGTGCCGCGATGATCGCTCGGCAAAGATTTACGTTTTCAGTTTCCTGGAAAACAAACCGCGACAGGCGATGAGTCGATGCCATGAGTGAGAGATCGTGGATATACTTCTAAGACTAAATCGTTCGGCGACATTCGGGCTAAACAAGTGAAGTTTTGTGGTTGATTCGCTATAGCGCGACAAGGCAGTTGAGCGCAGTGGTTGAAGGTTGCAGCAGGCGTGTGAACGCTCAGCATGTTATAGCGGGGATATCCCCATCTCGAAGCCGTCAAATGTCAGAGAGAGTTGATCCTCCTAGGACGCAGTTACACAGCGACCGTGCTACCGTTTGAGGACACACCGAAAGCTAACGTGGGACCCATATGTGATTGTGTGCTATTTCTTTATATCATCGGCCGGGATTAAATATTGAGTGGAATGGAAATAGCTGTTTGAGCGAAGCAGGTTAGTACAATTTACTTTTGACAGAAAATGCGATTGCCTCTTTGATCTTAGATTTAGAATTTGTCAATATGCTTTAGTGTTGAGATGGTTATGTAAACGAATCTGTTTTATTTGTGCGAATGGAACAATTTGACTTTGTAGTCTGTTTTGTGGATATTATTACTTAAACCCTTTCAATAATCATCAATCATTTTAGTCGTATGAACACTCATTCGATACATTACTGTTATGACAGAAGTAATGAAATTTTAAGCTCCTTTTGTTTTTGTGCACTATGTTAGGTAGAAGAAAATATTTGTAAGTATTTCCTTATCATTGTTTTCACTAAATACCTGTTTACGTCACGACCCAACTCGGACACCTTTCGGTGATATTTAGATATATCTATATGCTACTTTCACTTGAAGATGAATTGGCGTCAATTTACTGTCTTTAGTACCACGGAATTATTTGAACAGTGTGGATTTTCGAACCTGATAAAATGTCCACGGTAAGACTCTAACTATGATACAGCTATAAGTCATGAAGCACGAGATTAACGTAAAGACAGGAACATTCACACGGTGTGTATGTTTATTGCACGTGATTCTCGTGCAGATATCAACACGCACGTGTAGGAGTAGGCGATATGTACAACAGCGCCGCGGGAGATGTGGTTCCATATGGTTACGGTGGCAGTACCTCACTGGGGAATGATATACATGTGTTTCATCCCCCACGAGAGGAAGTTTTGGGAGGGAGGGGGTAGGGGTGCTATGGTGTTGATGGTAGGTTATGATATGGACCAGACCTGTTCCACCTATGTGAGTTGTTGTTTAAAGCTGACACCAGCCTTTATATGAAGAATATTGGTTTTATGTGAGTTTCATTTACATCTATCTTAATGTTATTCAAACGAATACTCAAAGTAACGTTTATCAGAAATTAATCTTCATGTGGTTTCAAAGTAGAAATGTTTATCAGGAATGGCCTCTCAGTTTATCAGACGTTCATAAAATGCAACAAACTTTGTAAGACTAAACATCACTGGGTATCAAATAATAACTCTCAGATTTCATTGAAATTATTTGAATTAAAGTTTTTAAGCTGAATTTAAGATCCGTCTGGATGCAGCAGTCTTATTTCAAGTAGAAAGCGGCCAGACCTTTTCAGAATCACGAAATTGCTGCGAGGGATGGGTTGTTGAGTCGGATGAATGGTGGAATGATTGCTGACATTTGAGACGGTTGACATCTATTGTTTAGTTGGGATAATAAATGGGCTCATTTCGTTGAGCAATTTAATGTAATCATGGTTTTAAGTAAGAGCAATAATATAATGACCTTTTCTTACAAAGGTTTCATTGCTCGAGGTATGTACGATGGTAATGATGTGATCCTTATAAAAATATGATTTAAATTTCATTATATTTAGACATTACAGATGCATAGTAAACATTCATACGAATAAATATTACTAATTCGATATCAATAAATAGTGTTCAATGCAGTTAACGCTGTTTGTTTAGATTTGTATTATGGTATAAGTTCATTGCTAATCCACGATGTAGGTTATCAATGATATAGTTAAGTTTTATATTATGATTATTAATGATTATATTGACTGCAAAGATCCACTATTATGTTACCTAACGTATATTCATATGTTGAATAAAAGTAGGGAGTTTTATGCCTTGCAGTGGAGGATATTTTTAGTGAAACATAATGTTGATACAAAACTTTTGCAGTTTATTATTTATAGAATCGAACCATTCTAAAAAGAACTCATCGCATTTATCGAGTCTCTGAACATGTAAGCGTTGAAAATGTACTGAAAAAGGCGTTAAGTGACATTTTCATTTCCGTTCTTGCATCATTTTAGTCATTCAAGTATTAATGGATAATTGTATGAAAGACTTCATTCAGTATATAAGTACACATGATGTAATATGAAAGTCTAAAAACCCAAGGTTCAAATTAAAGTTCATACAAGAACCATACGTTTCTGTTGAAAACGGCGTTAGATAAGAACATGATGATAAAAGTTAATATTTACGATTTCAAATATTTTCTTTGAGTTTTCTATAACCAGTTTATTTTCTTTAACAAGACATATGGGTAATCAGTTTCGCCTTTGTAGCTTTATTCATCGCACAACTCACGAGAATCAGTTTTATCTTTACGTCCAATGTTATGTGATAACTAACTAGTCTAACTAGACTAAATTCAGCCTATGAAATATATAATAAAATATTGTATCTTCAACACTAGCCCCGCTTCATAATTGTGTATCAAATAGGAGCCTTTTATACAGTCTAGTTCGTAATCATGCAAGTCTAGATAGATTGAGTATGAAGAAATAAAATGATAGAAATGAACATACAGTATTTTTTTTTTAAATATTTTATAGTAGATTTTAGTCTACTTTCTTATGATAGAAATGAACATACAGTTTTGGTTTTTTTTAAATATTTTATAGTAGATTTTAGTCTACTTTCTTATGTGTAATCAGCCAATGTAGACTTGCAGAATTAGGAATTAGACTTATAAAAGTCTCCTGCTTGATTCAATCATGAAGCAGGACTAACCTAAAGTCAGACGGACCTTTCTTGACCCCTGTCCGGCGATATCGTGTTTGTTTACAATCCGCATTTCGGACACTGTGATTCAGCAAACAGATGTCAACAGATCCTATATCAGTCTGGGCCGGATCTTGCCCGGCTCGGTAGTCGAGTGTTTACAGCACAGGAGAGGGTCCACTTTGCACGGTGTTTGTTGCAACATGCAAGAGAAATGTGAGAAGAGAAAAGAGGGAACCTGCATGGGGTGACACCGTGTCCGTCTTCACGTATAGCCTGATATTGTACTTCTGTCTCAGAGGCGTCAAGATCTTTGCTACGTGTTTCGGAATCCCTGTTTTTCTTTCACAACCCCTTGACCTGACATGGCCCCTTGTATCTACAATTTTAAATAAACCGAGGCGTTAGTTCCACATTTATGTTTTCTCCAATGATTAGGGGCTGCGTATCAGTATCTAAGGATTCTAAACATTTTGAATAATTCTGTGTAAAGTCTTTATGATGCCTGATCATGCACAATGTGCGATATTTTCATTATTATTTTTCTGTTTGAGTCAAATAATTCACAATATTATTTAGGGCATTCAGTTGAATTTATCATGGCAACTTTACTAATTCAATTCAGCCTTAGGACCATAGAGGAAAATTGGAAAATTCATTATTTAAACGGGCAATTTACTTTACCGTTCCCGATCATGTCTTAATATCTATTCGTATCTACCAGTTATCAGAAATAAAAGTTGGAGAATGTTTAAAAGCGGAATCCAATAATGTAATTTGAATATGAAGTATTGATATTTTATATCTAAATGCAAATCGGAGTTACAATCCTTTTATCATGAATTTGAACTTTACTGCTCCTTGCAAAACCTCCATCTACATTTATAAATATCGTATATAAGGGGTCGATAATCATCTGCAATGTCTTTCATATACAATGTGAAAAAGTCAAATAGGACACAGTAAATAACGGAAACATAACGTAATTACAATGATTGACAAAACATGCCCATGGTGTAATTACTTCCAGCAACAACATACATATCCAGAATATAATTATTCCATTATACATGTGATATGTATGGCATTTTCGCTCCAGGGAGAAGTCTGGCATTGATAATATCATTAATCAAGTTGGTCGAACAAAAGTCGCGTTACTCATTCGCTCTGAATGCCACAATATGTCGATTGAAGAATAAATCATATTTATCTCGTGTATATGATATATTTGATATCAGACCAACTAAGGCGGCGAGCTAGTTTAGCTAATGATCGAATCGATGTATCTGTCTCCAGTGAGAATTAACGTTTACTAAAACATCGCATGCGACACGCAGCGCCAAGAGCTCGGAGCTAAAAGTTGTACTTGGGGCGATATTGACTGATGTAGTGGGTTTACCGTGCTCCACAATAAAACTGCCGAGCGGTGCACGCTTTTCTCGCGTTCTGTCCAGTCTGCACGTGGAAATTTATCAAAGACATTTCAAAAGATTGGTTTTCTCGAGTTATGTTTTTCTCGAGCATAGACAAGAAACTAATCAAAGCCATGTCATAATGCACGCTTTTCTGTCGTTCAGCCTGCAGCCCATGCGGCACGTGGAAAGGCATTAAGCCCATCAAAAGCTCTTCTTGTGGCAGTAAAAGAGCCCAGTAATCAATTGCCAGTCGCCTTTACGGTTCCCACAGCGATCTACAAGGAAAATCAATGGGGAGTTATTATCAAAACTTGACCCCTGGTCGGCCAACTGTCCAGAATCACAAGTGGCCCGTGGTTTTCACGCCTGACCAAGATGGCGTCCACTCGCGGGACTTTCATCTCCAGCCACCCCGCACCTTATTATTCGGGTGACTGACTAGGGCGGGAAGGGGAGGGGGGAGGAGGGCTTGTTTATTTCTGGACGGTGACTTTTGACCTCTGCTTGTTGTCCAAATCCGTTGATGCACGTGCAGTTATTATCCTGCATGATTAATTACCCTTCTAACAGCCTCTGATGGCTTCAGCAGTTCCGAAACAACAGACCTGTCTTGGATGTTCTTACCCCCTGCAACTGTCGTGGCGAAATTTAATTCTCCTGTCTCGAGATGGGTCTATTTGAGTGGCGTCCACTCGAGTAATTAGCCAGCGGTCATTCATCACGTCGCCTGCTTACTGTTGATGGAGGTGAAGACGACACTATCTCTGGGAGTCCAATCTTTCACAGACAGAGTAGAATCCACCATGCTTGTCTTAGTCTGACAACCGTATCGAGGGTCTCGGCCAGAGCAGGGGTCTCGTTCGTTGATCTATACGAGTTGAGAGTCAGGTTGATTACGTGTGATTATCATCGGTTGTCGTGGACTTGAATTATTCAGGTGGATCCTTACATGGTAATTTTCATTTCTCAAAGCAAAGCAAGAAATTATTTAACACGTATCTTATAGCTTTTTAAAATAATTCCTATGCTAGCTAATCCCATTATTATCAGTTATTGTAAGGGATTATATTAATTATGGCATTTTGACATTGCGTTTAACTTATTAACGGTATGCATTATGCCGTTGAAAGTTGACTTTAAAACACTTGCATTGTTATAAAGGTCGTTAAACTGTTTCTGGTTTCAAATTAGCTTATTCTACATAAGACGTAGATACATACACTATTCAAAACAGCTGCAAATTGTCTATTGAATTAAGAACAGACACTTATCATCAATCACTACCTTATATTAGAATTAATATCTTTTCGCCTGCTGACATGACAAATATCATAAATAACGCCAAAGAAGTATATTCTCTTGAGACATTATATCTAAATAAATGGATATACACCAACACATATTTTTGAGGCAAGGAATTATTTGTTTTCTCAACATTTTCATCTGTTATAAACATGCATGATGTAACACCATAATTTGACAACTTGACATTTGACTTTTCAAGGTTAGTCTCACTCTTTGTAAATTTAGTCTCTCTTAAAGTCGTCTGAATCAATATGTCTACTCTGCAACGCCTTCTTTCCATATCTTAGGATACATGAAGATGATAATACCCTCTCTATAAGTTCCTGGCATGTTTATGACAGGTATAGATAAAACCTATGAATTTGTATGGCAGTAACTGTAAGCTATAAATGACCTTAACTATTCTTCCGGCTTTCTTTATCCATGTTGCCCTCTTCCAGAATATTGCATAGCAGTCTACAGATAGGTGAAGACAATGTTAAGATGAAGAGTTTCAAGGACAAGTTTCAGATGTAGTTAATATCTAAAAAGAAACAGAATTGATTATTGCAAGACCAATATCGTAGACTAAATTTTAGTCCCTAAAATGAAAATATGAAAAAATGCGACTTTTTATTATTAAAAGAGGAAGGAGCCATCTGAAGATTTTCAGAAACTGCAATGATCTAGACTTGCTACAATGATAAAGACTTGCGTTGGTCTTTAAAGATGTTTTGTTTCAAGGGCTGTTAGACGGACTTACATTATCGTTACTTGTTTCGTTATTACTGAAATTATCATATCACTCCAGATGGGACGCACACAGCTCATCAATAACAAATTTCAAATTTGCGCAACCTTGGTATAAAGCATTCCTAACCAAGAAGCACACCGATCTTGATGAGGTCTCCAGTTGTCCTGCTCTTTGGTCAGTATTCGGAATCTGGACAATCTTGACCACTCGGACCCCCACGAGGGTTCGGTGTTCAGAAGACAGTCACCCCAGACTCGGCGGTCAGCTGTCAGGCGGCCATCCATCAGGCGCTACTGCTTCTGTCGCCTAATGATGAAGTCGCCATCTGTCCCCGACTCACTCTCTTCTTTCCTATTCTTCTCTCCCCCCCCCCCCCTCTCTTCCCATTACACTCGCACGTGCAGTTGTAGACTTGCTGTAAGTTTCGAAGATGAAGATGTATAGGAAATTTAGATCCATTTCTATATTTCCATTTTTAGATCTACTTTCTTATTCCAGATTAGGTTGAAATGCACGATTTTTCGATTGTAGTCTTGCAGTCGATGGCAAAAGACAAAAACGCATTATTCACTTGTGACCTTGATAAAATATTGAAAACAACGCACAAGTCTAACAGAACCGTTATGTTGCCACATGAATAACCAGTGTATCGCCACCGTTCAGGTCCTCCTTTCACAAAGCTCTAAGGTTATCGTACGTCATTTAGGTAGCCTTAGTGTAATGTTAAAGAATAGGAGTTAAGGTTAACCTTAATTAGGTTGCTTTGTGAAAAGAGGCCCAGATCCTTCTATTACGCTCTAGCCATTCGTCTGTCATCCAGACCCTAAAACAAAAATATTTAATTGATGACCAACCAAGTATAGCAAGTCTAGATTGTTCAGCTTTAGGAGCATCTTCGGGGCTCCTTTTTGTTATAATACATGATTTGTTTAAAAATATTGTCAATATTGAAAAATAAAAACTTCTGAGACTAAATGTTAGTCTATTTAGCCATATGTCCGTTGTTTCAGTGGCATTACCCTCGGAAGAGGGATGTTTTCTGGCAATTCGGTTCTTAGTTAGGTTTGCTTGTTAGTGATAGATTCTGGTCTCAGCATGTACAGCAAGGCAGTGTTCCAACAGAGCCGCACATTATGCTTGGGGTATGGAATTGTCTCGCACAAATTTCTTCTAGCAAACTTCACATGAATACACAATCTAGTTAAGTCAACGGAACAAACATGGTTAAATTGCCTAGGCGACCCTCGTCTGTTGTTTCGTTTGGAACCGTCCCCGAGTTAACCCATTTGTTTAATGGGCAATAAAAGCCTGGGGCCTTCTGCAATGTCGCTTCGATTCGAAATCGTTGCGACCTCAAATTGGATTTTCAAGTTTGGAAAGAAAATTAGGCGGGTTTTTTGCGACGCGTTTTGTTCTTTTACCAATAAGGAGGTTTTCATGTTGCTTCGTGATCAAACTGACTTAGACAATGTTTATGTAGGTGTTATGGAAAAGAAATTCGTTTTTTGTGTGTGCATGGAAACTCATCGTCCATGATGTGAATGAATTAGAAACATATTTATTAAAATATACAATTGTTTCAAATATGTAGAAATCCTTCATCAACGATAACAGACAGAGAGCACATTCATGAAAGAGCAGGACATCGTAACCTAGACATCGGAAGACGAACCGATTCTGACTTCTCTAAGCCCGCTTGCTTGTTTATGTCCCTGGTTCAGGGAGGTAAGTAAACCTAGACAACCCCTATACACGCCGACAGCAGTGATTTGTGTTAAACACTGCTAATTAGACTGCCGTATAAATCTGAGAGCCGATCTCAGGCCCCGCTACTGACCTGAACATTTTACTCTCTAGACTTTAAGAGGTCTCCTTATCCTTAACTTCGACCCGTCGACAAAGTCGCAAAAATGAAAATATATCTATAATACAACATTTAAGCATTAAAAAAGAAAAAAGCCAACTCATAATGTTCATTCCTGAAAGAGCAACGATAAAGACTTGCCTTAACAATGTAGACTTGCTTTGGCCTCTATGGCTCTTTAGACAGTTAAACTTCAGGGTTAAAGCTTTAAAGTTAGTATTTAAAGCTCATTATGTAGATCAGATTCAATAATTCATGAACACTTCTTTGACTTGACTTATACACACTGACTCATTCCCCTAACCGACATTGCCTTCATATTTTAATTTAGTATGGTTGTGTATTGGAATATATATACGAAACCAACAAGAGTTGTGACTCATGGCCTTGTTTTTGAACGTATATTGTATTTTTAATAATGATGAAACTTTGTATAGCTTTGAAGAAGATATGTTCAACATTTGATAACTAAGTGTAATTTGAAACGCGTTGATTAAATAGAAATGGAATATCTTTCATGTTTAGTAGTCATATCGATGTGGTCAAGCATAGGTGGTAACAGTGGTAAAATGAGTGTCGTATTTAGTTGAAATCACAGGGACATGTATCGCTTAAATACAGCGTTAGAAAGACATATATATTCATAGACCCTACCCTAATACTATATGTACTTATATATATAGTATTAGGGTAGGGTCTATGAATATATATGTTTTTCTAACGCTGTATTTAAGCGATACATGTCCCTGTGGTTGAAATGTATTTTCACAGAAGGTGCATTCAATATCTTCATTCTTTGATATGAATAACAATCATGTAACTTATGTAAATTGAGCAACGTAAGTCTTTTGTTTTTGTCTACTCTCATGACGCGTTGTAGGAACACCAATAGTCTGTTAGCAACCAACCGTTTTGAATACCGTCTTGTATGATTGTTGTACATGTTGTCGACCTTGACAAGTCATCTTCATAATCTGATCACCTTTAGTGTATCGTATTCCATGCAATTTCAGTTACATTCTTTTAATATTGATATCACCACCACTGGGAAAGTCTTGAAGAAATTCTTGTCAACTTAGACTTCTCGAGTAAGATGAACTGTCTTTACAAGTTTGATAGAGAGCAAATCTAAGAGGAGAATGCTTCCTTTTCCGGCGCACATGGAGCGCGAAAGTCTTGATGATTAGATAATTACAGGAAGTATGTTTGGTCATCGTCGATAGATAGAGAATGAAATCCGTTGAATGAGACCATACACTTTATTCAGTCAAGCAAGGTTTGTGAAGGCAGGGAGAAGTGATGATTGTACAGACTGGAAGACAGGCAGGAATGTAATCAGTGGTCTATTTACGCATGTGGTCTGGATGCAACGGGGGAAGAGGCGAGTTGAAGGGGTAGGGGGATAATTCTAGGGAGGGAGGGAAGGTGGTGAGAGGAGACATCTACAAGATGGCGGGCCACTCACTGACGTAACCACTTTCTCTAGAGAACGCCCTTGTGATGTATGGGCCATATGGCTCCGTCTTTCTTTGACTTCATCTATAACTCATAAGACGTTATTTAGGAAACATTTATTCTTATTGATAGATATTTTAACAAACTGTTACTGAATACCGACTATCTCAAATGTAACATTTAATTGAATCAGTTGAAGCCCAAAGTGATGATCTGTCAATTATTTTCAAAATTAGACAAACCAGAACGTTTCCTGAACCGAGAGAGCAATAGTGCCATTACCTCTTGTTGGGCTTTTTTACTAAGCTGCAACCTTTTTGTCTTCATTCATTCACCTTCCTTAACTTCTGTTACTCTTTACACATATGAGACAAAACAAACTTATACAAATGTTCAGTGTGCTGCATGTTATGGACAGACTGTTAACAAAAGATATATATATATATATATCTTTCTGGAAGATTCGGGAGGGGATGGATCAAAATTATATTATGATGTTTATAAGTATGATTGACAAATAAAGTTGTAGTATTAATCATAGTTTCGTATTGCCTATACTTGAGTATATATAAATACACTAATATATTTTTCATCTGTCTATGTACATTGTATTTCTGAATATATCATTGTACATGTATTAATTGTTATTCATACGTCAGCACTGAATATTAGAGGGGGTTTCACTAAGTTTGGTAACTTTTACCTAATCTTTTCGGAGTATCAAAATATTTTTGAAATATTCAGATACATTTCGAAAGATAACAGTTCATAATGGATGCTAGTCGTTCATTAATGGTTGCTTCTAGTATCTTAATGTCATTTTTGATTTCATCTTTTCCTATCTGTATTATTGAAAACGTCTGAAGCTATCATCTAGACAAAGTAATCCCGCCATTGTATGGGACGATGGCAGATTTGCCTCATAATCCATTAATCATTCATAAATTTCCTTATTTGTATAAATGTTCCAGATAAAAAATATTTTATTGCCAACTCTGTAACATATGCTACTAACAGCATAAAGCACATGTTTTTCAATTTTGAATTACATTGTTTAAATATATTCATGCGCCCTGTTAACTTTGATTTTGGTGAGATCAAGATTTGTACTATGCATTTACGGGAAAAGGCAATTTATGATGTCGCAATATACGTTTGAAAGAAGGAGATAGGCTTCCCAACCCACTTATGTATCTGCTGTTTTAGCACTGAACTATCGTATAGTCCCCGAAAAAG
Source organism: Steromphala cineraria (assembly GCA_916613615.1). NCBI lineage: Eukaryota > Metazoa > Mollusca > Gastropoda > Trochida > Trochidae > Steromphala > Steromphala cineraria. Next base: position 23,347,394 of record OU744725.1, read on the forward strand.
GGTTTTTTTCACTAAAATTTCTATTTTAAATAATTGATATTAAAATAAAAAGGAGCCATGAACTATTCTTAATTTCCTAAAGCTGGGGAATCTAGACTTGCCAACAGTCTTAAGAAGGATCCTTTAATTATTTTTTTTGCTTTAGGGTCTGGATAACAGACTATTTTATCACTTACCATAGTTGCATTCAGAACCACTTTTGGAAGTATTTGTTTTGCTCCGAACTTACGCTATTAATTATGCATGCTATATTTCACAAGGACTTGATCTAAAGACGTTTCTTTTGTCGTAAAATTTTATTGTTCAGACTTCAAAAGGGGACGTCTTGACATTTCAAAATAATAAAATAAATGTCTTTAAAATGGATTATTTAGTTATTCGTTATTCCTTCTGTGTTGAAAGAACGGTAATTGTCGAGAACGGTTTTAGAATGGTTACGATATCCCCTATTCATTATCTATTCAAATGTTTTTAAACAAGGTTGTCATGCAAAATGGTATTATGGCTTTTAAAGCGTTAAAAACGAAAATTTCGTTACTATATATACATACTAGTAGTACAACCATAATTTATGCAGCGTCCCTATTCCCTTATGTGAAGTCAAACTATCGGACATATATACAATTTAAAGACCATTTCAATCGCCTGAATGACATCCGGTTTAAATTGCATTGCAACACGTTTCAAGCGTCTGTATGCGTAAATTCCCTGGAATATTTTGCAACACAACTTCATAATAGGGATCGAGATCTTTAGATGTTAGCATGGCGAAGGATTGTTGTATGGACAGTTGGACACTTCACTCGTGGCTTACAAGGGAGGCAAACCGTCAACGATGTAGAAGTGTAATAATCAAGTCAATATTGAACATAATTTCCGTCTTGACAGAAAGATAACATGCACTGAGTCATGAGAGGCAGCTTGTTTGTTTAGTGCACTGTGAACACATGGAACAGTCAGAACGGAAATGCATTGGCTCAACACATGGGGAGGTTCCTGGGGTGCCGTGTACATAGACTAGAGTCAGGCTTTAGTGACAAAACTTACAGCTATCGTACACTATACTGTACATCAGTAAGGAGAGATCTAGATTTGCTCAAAGGGCATTGCATGTTGACGTATATGCAGGATTATGACACATTGTCTTGGTTAAAATTTTCTGTATAAGAAAGGTCCCTGGATTGTAAAATGCCCTGTATTCGAGTTTCAAATTAACTGCCAAAACTAATTTGATAAGGAACAATTCGAGACCAGAAGATACGAAAATATACAAATTTGAAGTTTTTTCAGCGTATGTCTTCCGATGGTTTTAGATTAATCTAAATTATTCAAAACTTTCATAGTCAATTAAATTCAATTTCACTTTTCAATACTAATAGAGAAATGGTTAGATGATTATGAACGTGGTATACTTGTATCTATTGGTATATTGTTGGAGAAGGATGCTATCTGTTCTTAAACAGATATGTTTATTAAATAACGGTTATTAACTAATATTGCCGTAAAGCATGTTTGAATTGTTCATGTAGTTACCATACCTCAGAAACTTTACTGAAATTATTGTTAAGCAATAACTTGATACAGTAAAGTTTCAACCCTCGCTGTTTCATATCGTTTCAATGTTCATGACTGTAACGTTCAGGGATAATAATGATCGTTTTATTGATTACGATATTTATCATATCAATCTTGGAAAATACTCATTCAATAGAAATTGAAATGGTTACATAAATCATTGAATGCGAACTATTGTCCTATAATAAAAATGTGAATGTTAACTTCTTTCAAAACTAAAATCACCGAACACCTTGAAAGCAGTAAATAACAACTTCTGTAATACAAATATATGGAAATTAGAAATTTCTGTAGGCATCAATTATTGAATAATATAGCTATTATCATAATATAAAGTTTTCTACTGAAAACACTAGAAAGTACATTTCTTATCTTACTATTCTATGAGAGATAGATAACTGTAAGATATGTCGTTAATACCTTACCTCCTAACTAAAAAAGACAACCATTATGTGTTAAACACTTAGCTATACTGTCGTTATGCTTTGTGATGGTAAATTGCTTCTTATATTTGAAGCTTAGTGTTTCTTTAGCATGAAATGATAGAAAAAGCAATTGGACTGTAATGTAAGACTATTTTTGCTATGGTAAGTAGTTTATTACCAAGAGAATAGAACCACTTTCTCAAGTGACAATGATAAAATGTTCCTTACATTACTATTCTGGACCTTAAGGTTTATTTCCCCATGGTCTTTTGGAATAGATCGCTCGTGAATATTTCATTTCTAGCATCTCCGTAAAGGCAATTATATACAAATATAGACATTAGATATGTATGTCCCTTTTGGTTTATCTTCAGACATACGATATATGAAGAACTATGGAATATGTATTGGGATCAGAATAGCTTTCAAATGCAAGTTCTAAATATGTTTTTGTTGACTGCAAAGACTTGCATTTGAACACAATATATTTTGTATTTTAGCATGAAGTGAAAGACTTTAATTTAAGGTTGAACGCACATGTTTAAAATCGATTTATTTCCAACTTAATGAAATTTAAATATTTGTCATGATACAGAATAATGCTATGTCTTGTTTTGTTTAAATTCGATATGGCTTAATGAAGGATGATTATGCATGTGACGTATGAGGTTTTACATAATGATGAGGCGGATTTTAAAAACTCTTATTTTTCTGCTTTAGAGAGCACTTGTGATATGAAATCTTATTTAAAACAATATCAAACGTATATGTTTCTATTTATGATTTTTTTTCTTTACTTCAGTTATTTCACTAGGGACTGAACATTAAATATCTATTGGTACATATTACATTTCTCAGTATTTCTTGGCAGAAAAGGTCGATAACATGTGACTACTAAATTTTGCTTATCAAAGATAAACATTTCCTCTCATGATTATCTTGACATAATGCTTTCTTAGCGGTCGATTATCTATAAGATATTTTAGAAGCTAAGAACTATTTCATATTTAAATATCGATTAATAAACACATTTTGGTAGAAAGGTCAAGAATTAATGAAATAATGTCAAGATCCCATTTAAACCATCTTATTTGAAGTACATATTTTCTTTTAATGTGCTTGATTGTTATCGAAATCATTTATTTTCAACAGAGGATCGTTTTTGTTTAAAAATGTATGGCAACTAACTAAGCACTTTAGCACACGCATACCATACATACTCTGTTAGACAGAACAAATAAGCGTTAACAAGGGGACGGGCGACACAACGTACTCTTGTCAGAAATATATGCATACACGACAACACGCTATTACAAATATGTAGCTTGTTTGTTCCGACTTGTTAGCGATGTCTTGGCTAACTGAAATAGGCAAGCATCTGTACTTAGCAGCGTGTTGTACTGAAATAGACATGTGTTGTAATTTGCCAAGTGACAGGACTTGTTCATAGCGCATGTATTAGTATCGTTAGAGTTCGAAACGGCATGGACGTTTCTTATGTATAAGACGGCGTGTTTTTTGCTACCCGTGTTTATAATGTCCAAGCTGGACTTATGTATTTAGTTTATATATGATATTTGTGTTTCACGTTTTTACTTTGAAAATTACTTCTATCATGCGGTACATTCATAAGTCAGTTAAGCATTGCTCGATGCAGTTAGCGGTTGGATAGGGATGGAAAAGATGTATGTTATTGCTTGCTATAGGATGGGTTGACATTTTAGGATGTTAAGGTAAAGTCATGTTTTGCTTTATTGATTCGTTGATCTATTTTACATGTATTTGAGATATTTCCAGTGGAGTTACTAAGTATTTCAACACGTTACTCCTATTGCAGTTCACGCCGTAGTGTTACACTCAGACTGTAGTTGATATTATTTTGACCTAACAAACCCTCGATAAAAGCAAGTCTAGATCTGCAGTGAATTACATCTGAAATAGCCATTTGTCTGAGGCTCCTTTTTAGATTTAATGAATAAATCGTTTTTAAGAAATATTTTTCAGAGACCTTATATGAGTCTTTCCACGCCGCTAATGGCTAAAATATCGCCCAACAACTTTTTATCTCATATAGCATTCATTTGTGTTAAGAAAGGATATTTTGATCTAATGAATTATGTTTTGACAATGTGTTTGTTTTATCATAAGTGAATTCTTAGAGAAACGATTGTGGTTCTTAGATTACGGAAATATTGTTATGATTATATCGTTTATTTTGTTTTAGAAAAAAACTCTGTAGAGTTATTAATAATGATAAGTAATATGAAGTCGTTCGCTTATTTTGTGATTAATAATTAACGATTGTAAAAACATGAAATGACCGAAGAAAAAACAGGAATAAATATGTTTAATCTAATTAAATATGGTGGATACGTTTCACGTTTCGACAAAGCAATGACTCTCAATTGCTAATATTCAATGTCGGATAATTTCTTTCATATCGATTTCCAGCAGAAGGTGTTTTCATAATCTGTTAGCTTTTAATAGAGAAACATTAATCGGTTGAGTGACTATTGATTTTGCCTATTTATCCGAAAATATTCATGAGAATTCGGTTTCGTTTTGACAAATTATAGAATATGGATGACCGTTTCTGACATTGAAAGATTTATTGCGACAGATATGAATTGCATTTCCTAAAGCCAATATTCAGAATCGCAAAATTGAGTGAATTATGAATTGGAAGATTCGAAAAGCAAATGCGGACGTTATTTATTATGTAATGGATTAGGCCGACATTATTGCTGTAAGAGGATTGCTTCCATTTAAGTAGAACTCTGCAATAACGTTAATGTTGAAATATGTTCACAAGAAATTGGATGTCGCCATTATAACGGGAAGGGTGGTGTTAAAATGGCAAGTGATGCCGATATATGTCGATATTTTGTAGTTTGTATTGGGTATACGACAGATCCAACATTCGCACATTGTCTGGCCAACAACACATATGTTGAGATATGTCCAACAGAATTGGTTATCGCTTATTATGTAGGAGGCTTATGCAGCAAGTGTCAGCTCTATACTGGTAGTTCTTCTTCAGGGTAACGGGGATTTGGCATTAAGGATATCTGGCTTAACTCACGAGAAACGTTGATGTCGTCTTAACTTGGTTGCATTGGCGTGTTGTATTTGAAGTGGTTTCTCTTTATAAACAACAGGTTGTAAAGTACATTTCAAAATACTGCATTTGAATAGTTTGATGTTAAATGAGACCAAAACAAACTTACATCAATTGAAGTTTACAACGATGATTGTTCGGTCCACCACCCTCTTGAAACATAAGGGGAATTGTGAGTTATCAAAGTACTTACAAATTGAATTATAAAACTTTATCTTTAGATAAAAAGCAATTGATGTACTTTCAAAATGTACGATATTTTGGTCATTGCAGAGAAATGCATGGATATTCCATGACTGAGCGTTTATTCTCTCCCAATCTCTGATTGGATATGTCGCCTTCACTTAGTAAATTGGACACCAACTCAGGACACTGGTCATTACAGGTCATCGGGACAAGAAGGGTCATGTGACTTGTTCCTCATTATACTGCGGAAAGAGGGAACCACCCTCTGACACGTTGTCATTCTGATACTTATTATACGGTGGGATAGGGCATCACTGTAGAACAGCCCCTGAACAAAATATCTGAAGTCTTCATCGTTGTAGCAAGGCTAGATCATGACTGTTTCCGGAAAATGTAATTTCTGAAATCTTTCGTTTTTTATACTAAATAGCTGCATTTTAAAAATTATTTTATTTAAGAGACTAAAATTAAGTCTTTCAGTCGAGGAGAAAGGAAAAGAAAATACCTCATTATACAGTCTGTATAAGGAACCATGCTTTTACGCTCTGTCATTCTAAGGTTATGGGAATCACGTTTTATCTCGGAACAGGAAATTAATTTGTCTCTAGTGAAGAGACTTGTCATGTATACTAGCACTTCATTAAGTTGATATTATTGGAATTCGTAAGTGTAACGTCCAATGGTTGTAAGATTTCCGGACAAATATGAACTGATAATTGTCTTCTTGGAGAGTATAACGGCTTATCCTTATTCTGATTGAGGGCTGATTTGATTGACAATTCAGACTTCTTGACGCAGGATTTAATCATCGTAATGCATATACTTGTGAACGATAGTCTTTTTACATCGGCAATATCATTTCACATAGGAATAGACAATGAACTTTGGAGCAAGTGTGTTCGAAGATGGCCCTACAAGTTATAAATCAATTTCCGGGATATATTTACCTTCACATATATAGAGGGAGATGATCGAACTGATACTTAAGCAGAGTGATGGAATGGTTAGCAAGCTGGTCTCAGACGCCAGAGACCAAGGTTGGATCCTATTGTGTCCCTGGGGAAAGCACTTCGTCCACATTGTACTCAGGGCACCAAACTGTTGGCTATATTACAACAGGATGTACTGACCTACATATATGATCATCATTATTCATTCTTTTCAAAGCAACCTTTGTAAGCAGTAAGCAGTATGATTCCATTAAGATGTTGATACTTATATGGCGCTTTTTGTCCATTTCCTTAGACATGCGGCAAAGCGCTTCATCCAACATTTCTCTGAAGAAGTGAACTATCACACCTGCTACTAAGCGATAATCGTAACCACCTAGATCGGTACATCCTGTTTTCAGGTACCCATTTTAACAAATGGGTGGAGTGAGTTCAATGTGGATTGTGTGCCTTGCCCAGGGACACTACACAAAATGAAGCTCGGGTCAGGTCTCCGTCGGGATTCGAACCCAGATCTCTGGCTTGAGAGGCCATCATGCTAACCACCACACCACCGTTCTCAATTACACTTTACTTATAGGATGACAACGTTAAAAAAACAATATTGTACCTTATAATGAAACCTTTCTTGAAGTAACAGTATCTGTAACAGTTCACATAGCACCACTTTCCAGCATGCTAAATGCTTCCTAGGACCCTTTTTGAAGCCGCAAGGTTTATTTTTTAAAATAATTATATTTACGGATGTTTAGGGAAGCTTCAATAAGCAAACTTTCTTTACCAGCGATTTTTTTACATTTGACAACTTTTTGAAATCCACTTTTAATGTTGAACCAAAAACAATTATCAAGCCTGAATAACTTACAGTTTGAAATTGACATTTAAATTAAGCGTAAAGCAGGAAGCAACATCAACTAACCTGTCCGTGCTTTGTTTTATTTTCTATTTGACATTTATCAAATATTTATACTTTAAGCCAATGCCTGGATAACCTCGCGATGCTGTCATTATTTATGTACATGGGAAGCTTTAGATATTACTTATATCTCCTCGCTTCGATTCTCAAGCTCATTACTTTTCATCACATCTAACATTATCGACAATCTCGGCTCCGAAAGCAGCACTGTGATGTGGTTATCTATTACTTTCTGTATTTGTCAATGATCATAGGAAGATGTAATAAATCTGTCTCCAGCAGCGGTGCAACGCGGTTAGGATATTGAATGATTTCACTGGATGTAAATATACATTTGTAACGTGTTTGTATATGGTGTTACCCTTCCATTTAAGTGGAAACTTTGGTAAATCAATTTAATTACTCGAATTTTAGATTGTTATCTTCTGTGTTCTCTCAAATGAAAGATTTTCTGGCGTTATCTATGCATTATTGTGTTTCAATTGTACGGAGATAATAGAATATTTTACTTCTCATATTGATTCTTTCATGAGAGTTCATAGCAGCATAATGAAGGCCATATTTGATTTTGTTGTACAATTCAAGATTTGGCTGATGGTGGAAGTTATCTGTGATTTATGGCAGTGATTTTGAACAAACTTAGTGATTAAGTTCGTCATGTTATTTCCATTTCTATTTCAAACAATAGCGGTGATTGATTTTTAGCAATCCATGTAGACCCGTTTTAAGTAACCTTCTGACCTTTATGCTATTCATTGTAAAATTAGGAATTTGTTGGTATGAAATATTTTAGTTTTATATGATAGACCTGAACTTTTATTAGAAGCATAAGGTTTCTTATGTTAACTAACGTGTGCATGTTGTTGTTGCAGGATGCAGTGGCCGCTCCTGATGCTGCTCCTGGTGGTGCTGATGATGACAGCTGGGGTGGGATCCTCCCCCACCACCCTCGTCCCCAGCCCCACCCCCACCAACTACAGGTGTCCGGGCCGGCCCTGCGACTGTATCTGGCTCAGGGAAATCGGAGCAGTGCTTTTGAAATGCGCCTTACCCTCTCTCCAGCCCTATGCAGACAAACTGTATTTCACAACCATCCCAGAGAAGAAGACGATGTATCTCTCCATCACCTGTGAACACCCTGGACAAGCGAGTGAACTCTGGAACTACATGTTCAACCATCTCAGCGAGCTAAAGCAACTTAGTATCAGTAATTGTGGATTCACCGATGTTCCGCCCTACGTCTTCGCAGGCTTGACGTCTTTGCAGGAGCTTGCTATAGAAGGAGCAAGGCTCACCAACATCCATCCTCGGTTCCTGGAGTCACTGGTGAGCCTGAGGTCCCTGAGGATTACTGGGAGTAGTCTCAGTCACATGCCCTCAGTGTGTCACCTCCAGCACCTGCACGCTGTCAATGTGTCTGGGAATGTCATCGAGTCTCTGGACGATGCTGGAGTCATATGTGAGGGTGAGCAGAAGATTGACACTATTGAGATACTTGACATCAGCTACAACAGGATCACCGTCTTACCAGCCATGATGGGGAACTCCTTTCCAAACCTGAAAAGATTGAGTTCATCGGATAACTTTATCAGAAAAATTGAAACAGATTCAATCAACCGTCTTTCAGGTCTCATATGGCTTGACCTCACAAATAATTCGTTGACGGAACTTGATTCCAAGTTTGTAAGCAACTGTACAGAGATGATGTTGTTTGGTGTGTCAGGGAATCCTCTTAACGGTGTTCCAAGGGGTGTAGTTGCCGGCATGGTCAACCTTATTCAACTGAACTTGGACTATGTTTCCCTGGATGACAGTATATGGGAGGAGATAGCTAATCTACCAGCGCTTGACTCTCTTTCCTTGGCAGGCAATAGACTCACAAGGATAGACCCCGACACGATGGCGGAACTCCCTGTGTTAGCATACCTGAATATTTCTCACAATCAGATTGACAAGCTATTCAAAACCACATTTAGAAAGCAGGAAGGACTATTTGACCTTGATCTCTCTTACAATAACATCTCAACAATTCCACGTCAAGCCTTTAAGAATCTATTTAGTCTGAAAATGCTAGACCTTTCTCACAACAAATTAAGATCAGTTGGGAGAGACGCATTCCCTGGTGTATTAAGCCTGAAGACGTTTGATTTGAGCTACAACAGACTGGAAGGTCTACCTAGAAGTGTCTTCTCAGCTATGCAGTCCCTTCTAAAACTCAACATCTCCCATAACAACCTAATCAGATTGCCAAACTTTGAACACTTGCCAAACCTTGAATACCTGGATTTGAGCTTCAACGGAATTTCGTACCTCAACTTCACAACTTTCAGAAGTTTATCACATCTGCGGGCTCTAAGCATCAAAGGTAACACCCTCCAGACCCTCACTCCATACCTATTTGAGGACGCTGGAAGATTAGAGATCCTAAACCTCGCATACAACCAGCTAAGCAACCTCACCGAGGAGATGTTCCGTGGACTGACATCTCTGTACTACCTGAACCTCAATGGGAATAACCTGCACGGGACCACCAGCGCCTTCAGGGAGCTACAGGACCTGCAACATCTCCATCTCCGAGACAACGAACTGGAGGAGATCTACCGGGGTCAGTTCCCGGACTCACTGGAGACTCTGGATCTGAGTCTCAATAAACTGGGCTACATCTCTCATTCAACCTTCAGAACCATGCTGTACCTGAAATCCGTTAACCTCCTCCAGAACAACCTAACGTCTCTCCCATCAATAGCTGTAGAACTGCCCCGTGATATCAAACCAACTGCCAAGATGATGATCAGCTTGAATCCTTTAAAGTGTGACTGTGAACTTGGGTGGTTGAAAGATCTGAATGAAGGTCAGCACACCAACTATGGAATCTCTCTTCCCATGTTCCCAGACTATGGATCTGCTATGTGCAGAAGTGTGTATGAGAAGTCTTTAACGTTGCTGTCCCAGGTGCCTAGGTCTCACTTCCTCTGTGAATATAAAGTCAAATGTGCAAAGAACTGCCCATGCTGTGGGTTTGATGCATGTTATTGTAAGTATGTGTGTCCAGACAAATGTAAGTGTGTTATTGGCGACTCTCATTTCCCCGTTCACAGGATCCACTGTGAGAACACAAACCTTTCTGTAATCCCGCCACATCTGCCCACAGGAGCAACGGAGCTGTTGATGGACACCAACAACATCAACATCATAAAACAACACACGTTTCTCGGACTCTCAGATCTACGTCTACTCCGCCTTAACCATAGCAATGTTCACGCCATTCAACCACGAGCTTTCAAAGGTCTCCGGGCTCTTCAATCATTATACCTCAACGATAACTTCCTTACAACCATTGACACCGAGACATTTTTTGGATTAACAAATTTGACAGTTTTGCATTTAGAAAACAACAGACTGGTACTGATAGAGAGCTACTCCCTGCAGGTGTTGCCCAATTTGATGTACCTGAATCTGCAGTACAACAACTTCCAAAATGTGAGTGTGAGCGATCTCTCGCCTTTGTTGAACCACACTCGCATGTCCCTCGCCTTCAACCCGTGGTCCTGTGAACAAGAGTTTATCTGTGAGTTTAGAAAGATGCTGATTGGTCGAAGTCAGGCTGTTCTGGATGCAGCTCATCTCCGCTGTATGTTGGAGGGTGAACCACTAGCTCCGGGAGAGAGTGCAACAGTGGCCTTCCTGGAGTACTCTGCACAGTCGCTGTGTGAAGGAAACAAAACCTTCTTTATCAATGTCACCTTCCAGAGTGTTGTGAAGGTCGGAGATTCAACTCAACTGACTCTCCTGATCGCTGCCAGTGTCGGAGTAGCTGTGGTGGTGGTCATGGTGCTGCTTCTGTTCGTGAAGAAGGATATCCTGCAGGTCTGGTGCTACTCAAGGTTCGGCTGGAGAGTGTTCGCCAAGGATCCGACAGCGGACGACAACAACCGTTACTATGACGCCTTTGTGTCCTGTAGTGATAAAGATGAACACTTCATTGTTCACGAGCTTGCCCCCAAGCTGGAGAATGGGGACAAGAAGTTTAAACTCTGTTTGCATTACCGAGATTTCCCAGTCGGAGCATCTATCGCGGAGACGATTGTTCGGAGTGTCCACAGCAGCAAGAGAACCATTGTGGTCCTCTCAGACAGCTTCCTGGAGGATGAATGGTGTCGCTTCAGCTTCACTACCGCACATCAACAGGTGCTCTCTGAGATGAAGAACAGACTCATAGTGATAGTCATGCATGACATCGATGAACGTAGGCTTGATCCTCAAATCAAGCTGTACATGAAGACAAGGACATATTTAGAGTATAAAGACCCCTGGTTCTGGGAGAAGCTTGTGTACGCTCTACCAGACCCCCGGGAACGCAATGTGGATATGAAGGGCGCCTATGCAGTGAACAATGTCATCAGACACCCTGGGGATGCCTTGCCGAGTGTGTACAGCAATGGACGCATCAGCACCATCTCCGAGAACGTTGTGAACGACCTGTACGAGGTCCCGGTATCCTCCACAGTGTACCAGTCGGTCGGTAGCGCCCACCTCACCGACTCCTCGCTCTACAACGGGTCCAACTATAACTCATCCGGGCACTACGAGGAGGTGGAGCCACTGCCCAACAGGTCACGTGATGCTCTAGTGGCGCCACCTCTCCCTAGACCAAGGCACCAAGATCTTCTTCAGATATATAACTATGACATGGTTTAATATACAGACAGTAAAAACGTTAATAACGTAAGCGTCGTCAGCTTATTGTTTAAAAAGTGATACAAAGTATAAGTAATTTGTAAGGTATATCTATGCATAGATGGGGATAGATCTATGGTTGTTCAATTTGACTAAATATGTGAACAGGGATGCAATTGACGACAAGAGGACTGCTATTTGCGCCTAATATGAACGTTTTTCATTCTGGATATGTTATTGAAGTATTGAGTACAGGGGCATGCAATTCATGGCACTGGACCAATTACATTCGTGCCAAATCTGAACTTTTGCATGTTTCTTGAAGAAACAGAATTCTATGTTTGTTTTAGTGCTATGCGTGGAATGTGTGATTGTCTAATTTATCTGTCGCTTGCCAATATTCTTACCATTTGCAATTCAAGAATCGGGCAGCTTGAACGACTTTATTTTGCGGATATCTGTGGTGAGTTCACGACCAAAACCACCTTAGACAGTCAATGACAATATGGCTGTACTTGATTGCGATCCGGCTAACGCTGATACTAATTCACTGGTTAAACGACATCTGTGGCTTAAACGTCTTCCACTTGAAGTTTGTATGTGATGAGTTATATCGATTATGTGCTCAAAATGTTTTATTTGAGAAAGTACTTCCTATATGTCAAGAATTCAAAAGCTATTTGAAATGTTTGTGCAATAATGATTGAACTGGTTATTTTTGTATGGAAGATCTGAACCTCGCTACAAAACTCTGCTTGCGAAATGCAATGAATTAGTGTTTCTTGAATACTACAGCTGACATAATCTGTATATGAAGTGTGCTGTTTGTGGGTAATATTGGTTCAAGAAATATCATGCTTTTAAGAATAGCTGAGATAGCACGATCGTGTCAATATCTGAATCTAATTGACTTCGTATGGTAATCTTACGGCAATTCTAATCATGCTTCTTATATTTCAGTTGTCAATACATTTTAAAAGCACTTCTTTCATCAGGATAAGTAAATGCATTGTAGTCTTATTTTCTTCGTGAATTGAAATGAAGTCTGATTCAGTGGAATCTGTTTTGCCTTGGTAATCTCTAGTCATTGAAAGATCTGTTATTGTTCCATACTCATGTTTATTTAAGTTTGCTGCAACTCTTATCAGTATTAGCACTTGGGTTGTTGATATCCTACACGATGGTGCGTTTCATCTGTACAACAGTATAACGCAGCCATGATCTTGTAATACTTTCTGCATCTCTATTTACAAATATATTATATATTGGAGTCTTTCGTCGTGCTAGGCTCTATCATCTGTTAATATTATTGTTATTTAAATAAAATAATTTCGGTGTTGATATTCTTGTGTGTGTGATCACTTGTATGATATCCATTTATGGTAAACCCAATCATTGGCAATTAATAACTGATTCAACACAAGTCGATACACATTTTTCATAATGAAATACATGAAAAAGAAGGTTCGGTCAAGCAACTCGAAAGAGTTCATGATTTTATCAAGCTTGCATAAAGGACCCCCCCCCCCCCCCCCCCTCTCTAGTACACGAACCTGATAGGGACACAAGCTTAATGCATAAACAAATCTAATTACACAGGAAGCTAGTATTTAGAAAATATAAAATATGATTCTGTACAATACATGTAAGGTGCATTAGTGTTTGACATGAGGATCCCACTGTCGCGGATACCATATAACACAATGGTATGTTAGTGCTACCAGAACGATATGTCAACTAATGAGTTCGATTGATAGTTAAATCTTTCCAAACACATTTATGATATAAAAGCTTATCAAAGTTTTAAAGAGGACTTGCAAATTTGATTTAAGGACGTAATCCCAGTCCCATTTTCATGTATATATACATATTACAGGTTTTTTATGCCCCCGAATCGGAGATTCCGGGGGTATATTGTTTTTCACCTGTGCGTCTGTCCGTCCATCTGTCCGTTTGTCAACAAAACCTTTAACCTTGGTCATAACTTTTGATTGGTCAGAGTTAGGTCTTTGATACTTGACATATGGATCCCTTGTGATGAGACCTTTCAGATGACACCATGACATTTGACCTTGTGACCTTGACCTTGACACAGCGAGCCTTTTCCGAAAATTTAACCTTTGCTATAGTTTCTATACTGTCAGTGCTAGGTCTTTGATACTTGACATGTGTATCCCTTGTGATGAGACCTTTCAGATGACACCATGATATTTGACCTTTTCCGTCCGTCCGTCCGTCTGTCCGTTTGTCCACAAAAAACACCATGACATTTGACCTTGTGACCTTGACCTTGACACAGCGAGCAGGATGCATCCGGGGGCATTCGTGTTTCACAAACACATCTTGTTTTACCAAATTTTCCTTTCATAGTACCTTTTCAGACTACGACATCTCCAGCAAACTGCTCGTTCAACTGTTATACTTGAAATTACATTTAGGTAAATAAATATTTCTATTCAGTACAGCAATAGCTAGCAATATTTTACTACCGAGAACTCTGGGTCGAAACACATGACTATTTCTCAACAAAACATAACGGCATCATAGGCAGACTCAAAAGCATCCAGTTTCATGAAATTATTATCAACTTTTCTTAGATAACGAGAGCTTAATATTTGTAAAACGAGATTTTACGAACGACCATAAATAATTGGATATCCAACCTTGTTAATAAAATTGTAGTTTATTCGTTTTAAAGAGAATAAAATGAAATTTATTATTATCACAACGTTCTGAAGAGGCCCGGTATGGGTTTGCTCTTAGACTAACATTTAGTCTCAGAAATAAGTTTTTCCATTATCAACAACATTTTACTAAAATTACAAATAGTAAAACAACAAGGAGCCCAAGCAATGCCTTGATTTCTGCCTAAAGCTAAGGCATCTAGACTTGCTATAATTTTCTAGACTATGTTTGTCGTCAATTGAATATTTTGCTTTAGGGTCTGGATGACAGACTAGGTTTGCTCTGTGTCTCGACCTCTAAATCAATTTCACTGTTAATTTCGGGCCCTGACAAGATAAGAGTGACACATAGGGTCCATTCGATTGTCCAGCTAATGATTGGTGTGGGAGGGTGCAGCTGGTCATTCAACTGTTGACCTTTGTCCGTGCGATATGACCTGTCCATTCTCGGCCACTGCAACAAGTAAAGTGGTCAGATAATAAGCCGCTAAGATTAAACTAATCGTCTTAAGTCATGTCAGGGGAGACAAGTTTGTCCAGACGGCAGATTTAGTGTAGCCTGTCTCACCGTCCACTGCAGCATTGCTGTCTTCTTAACTTGACCTCTGACCTCCAAGATGACAGTCTATTGTCCGATACTTAGTGTCATTTAAGCCCTCAAACTCTTTACAGTGCACTCCAGACACAGGAACTCAAACAAGAAGAATGGCCATCTGAGGTTTTGACAATGTCTCCAAATAAAGATTGGTTCATTGGGTCATTTGTTACACAGACCTTCACAGAAACAAATAAAGGATCCGGTTGTAGGTAAGTCGAGATTGCGCAAGTTCAACTAGTGAGTGTCTAATCAAGCTCTCGACTGAGGTAAGTTGTGTTAATACACATATTAGCTACCCATACTCCTCACTCATTCCCTGCGTTACAGAGACATAATGAGGTGATTTGAAAAATTCGATTGTATACTCATTTCAATGCTTCCAAGGAATATGGTTTAAACATATTTATTCAGAAACAAACTGACAGGATTGGCAAACAAGCAAATCTTTGATTATGTGAATGCCGCTCCCGACAACATACAAACATTCAATGAAGATGACAATCACAGAACAATGGAAACAGATCACACATGCATGTACATTTGCAGGCTTACAAACAAAACTTAAACAAAGAAGAACAGTTTCGCAAGGCTTCTCAGGAGGTTGAGATAATTTAGTTAAGAAAAATCAGAAAATCTTTTTGAAGAAATTATGAACTTATGGACGTTATTTTCTTGATGAGTTGAGCCAGAATTACCCTAGAGGATAGATGGTCGATTATAACCTTTTTGGAAGAAATATCTTCAATATCAATTCAACAGTCAATGTCAACTCAGGCAAATCAATGCTCTCTTTTGTTTCACATACGAAATATAAATTGCTTCAATCTCTATGACAATAAGACATGCTATTGATTTGAATATAACATCCAATACTTTGTCAATGAATGATAGAGGTAACTCAAGCCAAAGCAAAGAAACTGAGCCCATTGAGAAAAACCCTTCACAGAACAGATTGGAATTGTTATTCGCATCACGTGTAACTGCAGTAATTATTTCCCTCCTCGACGCCGCTAATATAGGATGAATTATCTAAATCAATAGTACTACAGCCACATCCACAAAGTTTGTTCACCTAGCGTATCTTAGTGCATATTAAAATAATGCGAGACATCAATTCAAGACAAAAACGAAAGCTATAATAATGAGTTTATAATTCAAAGTGCCGATAGAGTGAATTGCAACAAATCTATACTTTCCTATCTCACAGTTTCAATCTTTTAACGAAGTGGCGAAAGTCTTTACAGTGGTCATGTACTTTGTAAATACATTTCAATGACGTTGGGTTGTTTATTTCCATATATTTTTTTAACGACACTAGAATATTTAAGTACATATTCAAGTAAATCAGATTATTTAAAATTCAATGTCAAATGGGCTTATCATATGACCTGTTGTCTGATTTCACATTTTCGACTTTTTCTCAAGAATCCTGTAGGGATGAACCTCGCATCTGGCCATGGGGGATCGGAATTTGCAACTTTTGGTTGATCTCCCTTCAAATATGGGCGTGGCAAGCATTTAAATGTCAAAAAGTCTCCAATGACATGACGATCACATGATATGCTAAAAAAAAGTATTATACACCGACACAAATTTTGCTCGTTAGAAAATGTAGTTGAAAGAATTCATCGACATTCACATGAATCAACATTATAAGTATAATGACGTAAACGAAAATTGATAGACAATAAGAGGAACACACACAAATGATGCTTGTGTGTGTAAACTGAATCTATTTATCTGTTGTTACTTTATCTGTGGACATGCACACGACGTACTGAAGCATTGACCGACTTGATGAACAATAAAAGACATGATAGCATTATTCAGGATCTAACACATAATCCGATTTTTAAAAAATATCCAAGTGGATACCAATTAAAGATTGGACAAGAATTCAAATTTCGACCCTTTTGATACGAAGTGTAAAATTTCACTTGGGCAAGGAACCTGTGGTCATTATTTTATATTTGAAAACCCAATTTCTAAAGGGTTTTTAATTTCAAAAAGTTTCGAACGGAACAGACAGAAACGTGTCCTGCAGTACTTCAAATGTGAAAGGGGAAGTGACATTATTTAGAACTTGATATATTTGGTCTGTGTCGAGCCGGGCTGTTGGCTTGATTGTTCTTTTCAGCACGCTTAGAGCGCAACACACAAAAATACATATTATATTGATGTTTTAATTGCCTGATAAAAACAGAAATCATCTGATCGAAATTGAAAAAAAACAAACATTTCCTCTCTTTTCACAGCTGCCATGCACAACTGAGAATCTAATGATTTGTGAATAATTGATAAATACATGAAGTAAAGATTTGTTAACATTGTGCCTAAGGTCGAACACTGCTAAGAATAATCAAGGAATATTGATTTTTAAAAAAAAACATATTATAAAACACACATGGACCTTCTGACAAAAACAACCTATTTTATTGAAAACTGAAAATCCTTATTTCAACGAACCTTAACTTAGTGAATATTTCTAAACATGTACATAAATGCCCCTAAATCTTCTAAAAAAGCAAGACGACGTTATCAAACATCTAGACTCGATCAATGCCTGTAAATATTCTTATCGCTGGGAATAGCCCAAAACAAAAACACATTTATCTTTTTCTAAATCTATAAATCTGAAAACCCCATACAAACTTTATTAACATCTATTTCAATATACAGTCGGCAAAAAGTCATAATTATTTTAATAAGAAAATGGCAAAATAAATCATGAATAATATCTAAACGAGGAACATTTCACATAAAGTGTTTTTTATGTTTCGTGTGTCCCTTTAAATCATTACATTCGTTTTGAGATTAACAACATCAGATAGGAATAAGAAGTAATGACATTGATGCTAACCCGGCGAGACAAATGTTCCCAAGTCGCTCAATGTAATACCGAGTATAAATCCACAGACAAAGAAACGATTCCAAATTCTATGATTTGTGATCCTATCTTGGACTTCTGGGAATGGCTTGGTTTCATTTTTGTCACGAGAGTCGAACATCCATCATCATAAGAATCTCGCACTTGCGCAATGTGGAGACAGGATTTTATGTGAACCAATTAAACACTGGCACGTGCTGCACGAGCGATGAATGACATGCATGCAAAAAGCGTGCACGTTAAGTAGACTTCGCAGGCTGAAAGCGTTGTACATTGCATCAACTCTGGATGGCCATACTTGATTGGTATCTCTTCCAAACAACGCAACCGGAAGCGGCGTATCCAGCGATCAACTTTTTTACTGTCGTGATTACTTTCTGCGAGAATTTATCTTTCTTTTCTTTTTTAAACAAAATTATTTTGCTAGATTTGTTTCATAAAATGAATGAAACGATAATGAAACTTAAACTCATTTCAAATCAATTCTAAAAGTCTTTCATCATGTAAATAAAGCAGTTTTCCTTGAGCTTTGTCAAAAAGAAACCGACCGTTTCTTGTCCGTATGTCGTTGCACTTGATTATACTTAGTCGGCGTGCGCTGGTCGCGTGATAGGCGTATACACCGAACCAAGCGTAGCCAAAACAGCTTAATTAACCTGTGAACGTGTCATATTTCTTCGAAACCATGCAATTACCTAAAGTGACATGTACCAGTTTGCAGCTTTACGAAAATTGGTTGCGATTATTTATTGATGGTTTATGCTGCGGTCCAAGACGAGTTGAAGCCTATTTCTGAAATTCCGTGTTGATATGAACATTAAACGACATTTTAATGACTTCATGCTTAACTTCAAATAAAAGCTGTGTTTTACAACCAAAAACAAAAGCAGCGTGTAAGAAAAATCCTACTATAAAATGTAGCTCGTTATTGGTAACATTTGTTTGCCTTTTGATTGAATCCCTTTATTTCCCCTCAGGAAATGAGGTACATTCCCTTTAAACGTTGCGTGAATTTAGCGTCACAATATGAATATACTCCCAGAAGGTCACTATTGATTTATCAACGCTCAAAGGACAGGCCGGCTTACGGTAAAAACTTTAACCGGCTTACATGAATTGAAACAAACTTACGTTAATATGTTTGTCAATGAATAAAAACCACGAAATGTAAATCTTATCAGCACAAGATTACTTTTTAATCAAATAGAAAGTTGTTCAGTCCCTGTCGTCTACAAATGTAATTACCAAGTCGTGACTAGAATCTGCCAATGGCATGTGTTATTTTAAGACTTTCTCGGTATCTCTTGGACCAGTGACTATAGATTAACTTTCTCTGAACACTCGATGGAAAAGAAGATCTAAATCGATTTTCAGAATGCCATCTTCATCAGCCAAGTTACTTAACTAGTCATTTACCTACATGTACTTTATTCTCGAAAATAAACAATTAAAACGGTGTTTTTGAAGATCTCATTTCAAAATATCTATTTTGTAAAAGTCAGTCTAGTCATTCAGTCTGAGTGTAATACTTTTTTTTTTCGGAAAATGCAGTCACAAAAGTATGCTTAATATATACGATCTTTTTAATGAAAGTTTTTTGGGGTTTTTTTCTTGCTTCAGTTACACCTAGACATGCTGAAGAGAATCTAGACTGTATCAGAGGTTCCTATTTATTCAATCTCAAAGCATGACTGGTCACATTGAAATAACAGGAGGAAAATGGCGGGTCAAATGATCGTCATGAACTCTTGATAGATTTCGTGTTTCGTTCACAGCGACAGTCGTTACGTTACCGAAGCCTGTCTTTGATTGTGTCATTGAAATGAGCGCCTGTCAATCAT
This sequence comes from Steromphala cineraria, assembly GCA_916613615.1. NCBI lineage: Eukaryota > Metazoa > Mollusca > Gastropoda > Trochida > Trochidae > Steromphala > Steromphala cineraria. The sequence goes on from OU744725.1 coordinate 23,367,251, forward strand.
CGTGAAATTAACACGAGACGAAACGCAGACCGTATTATCTTGAGATTGCGTTTGGTCGAGATCAGCGTTATTCAATTACTGCAGTGGTAGTGAATCCTAATGTTTGATTATTCTAACTGTTTTTGGGCAATGATTTGAGCGCATGTTATCCGAGTAAATTAATCAAGTTTTTATCTCGATGTGCCCCTGAAAACGTTGAAGTTTTCTTGGCAATTGTAATTCATTAGGTTTACGTTTCCGTTTATTTACAGACAAATTATTGGAAAGTATTTACCGCGCTATCTTCTGTTTTCGTATACTAAGAAGCAATCTATATTCCGATGTGAAACACACGTTTTGGCGAATCCCTCTGATCTTCTTGTCTACAGAGATACGGTGGTGTTTAGATAGATTGATAAAAAGGCATATGCATAATCGATTTCTTCAAATTCTTGAAATTGCCCCTTGTCTCGGTCGTATCGAACAATAATAATATAAGTATGTACCTTTCATGCTCTAATAGATTAACATTTTATTGAGTGTCTTTTTCTTCATGTTTCGATTGCATAAGTTTATTCTTGTGGATAGTCTAACTAATGGTAAAATAAAATCACAAAGCATGCGTGTTCTTTGACCAGTTCAGTGGCGCAATTCCACAAGATTGATATATTTGTAATGATATCGATCAAATTTCGAGCTAACTTGGCTTTTTAGTGGCATACAGGACTTACATTACAGCTTTCTATTATTGCAATAAAATCATTTTGTTCTTAACAATAACAACATATTGAAATGTTGAGACGGATGATTGTTACTTAGGGTTATCTGGTATCATGCTTGGCATTTAAATGGAATTGTTTCAGTGGAAGCAAAAATGTGATGTCAGTTTATTTAACGTCAGCTGTCTTTCTAATTGATACGGTTGAAAACTTACAAGTGAAATTTTCAATGGAAATCAGAAAATGGACACACAAGCTTTTGATAATCCTTCAGGGGGGGTTCAAATTCACACTTGCTGAACTTGTGATTCCCCAAACAAATAAACTAAGAGTTTAGATATTAATCATTGAAATAAACGATCTCATAACATGAAAATAACGCCTGAAACAGTAATAATGCATCTGATCATTTGAACAAAAACAGATACCCTAGAGGCTCGTTTAGATATAAATTCATTTTGATTACAATTTTTTCCCTAAAGGTATCATTTCAAAATTAAATGGGATTTCATTTCATGACATTTTTATAACAATATTTTCCTGAAATTGTCTTTCAGAAATGAAATATGATTCCATGCAGCTGACAGAGACTTTAATGTATTATATCTGGAGCGATGTCACGCTAGACATTTGTATATCGCTGGTATTGACATTTCACTTTTACAAACAAACAAATATGAAAAGAGGGGCATTATAGTAATCAGTATCGAAGTGAATGGTCTAACAAATAGACATGAAAATTAAATGAAAATTCGGTCAGTTAAGTTAAAATTAGACACAAAAGATGCATGATGAATATAATAAAAAGAGAAAAACTAGAATTAAGCTCTTAATCCTGCCATAGACTTGTTGAGCCATTATCTTGGTGGCTGGCCGACTACGAAGGGACATGTGTTATGCATGAGGGGTGGGGTTGATTTCGAGAAATTGATTATTTTCACAAAACCACGAGTTCGAATAATATGTCGAATTATTCCAGATATGACCTAATGAAGCAGGAAAATTACATTATCTGTTTATTTTGTCAATATTTTCCTCATTTCACAAAAATGCAATTTTTGACATGCTTGAAACGGCTTCGTCCATGTACGTGCATTGCCAATTCCTTTTCATGCCGGACATTTTTTCCCATGTTCTTACAGCTCTTAGCCGTCCTATGAAAAACACAGGTTTCGAACTGCTAACTAACTGTTCTTACTTTTTTCTCGCCGAGTTTGCAATCGTTGGCTCTCATGTTCGAATTTTTGACGATACCAACCCCTTCCAATGACCGGGTCAGTCTAAAAGCAATTGATTCTTGGAAATGATTCACTATTAAAAAATAAAAATAACGTCATAAATCAATTTATTTAGAATTGCATATATATAGGTGTATTGCATATCAACGTATATGTTAACTATTCATCACATCAAGCCCAAGACCATGCAAGATGTCAAGCTGCCCTTGACTATATTTCCGGCCTCTTCTATAAGCTCTTGTACTTCCTATGTTAATATTTATTTATTTCAGCTTTTAGCCATCCCTCATCTCAATAACCGAAGACACACACAGCGTTACATAACCGTCAACAGACATTACCCAACTCCACGCATTATCTCGAGAACTTGCGTCAGCACGTGAAGCTCGTGCTTGCACATACATTATCGTTTTGATTAACGGATTGTTTGATCAGGACGTTATTTGCATCGTGTAATTACTTGATTTGGATGTTTGCCAAAATGCAAGTAACGTATTGTGGTCGGACCTTTCGATACCTCTAGTTTATCGAATAATTTCAACACAAGAATAATCGCTATAGCTAAGCAACTAATTGAATACTATCACATGATCACATGATCACATGTTAGTCATTTGCGTTCATTTTTTTCACATGAATAATGTTTATTTTAATCTGAAAAGCAAATCAATTCTCCTGTACAATATTGAATCGATAATATGGATGACAACTTTTTTGTTCATTGCATGCGACGTTTCGACACAGATTCTTGTGTCGTTCTCAAGCAGAGGAAGAGTAATGAAGTAGGGGCATACATATAAGTAAATAGTAATGCATTATTAAAAAGAAGTTATCACCCATACCATTGTTTTGTATCATAAGTGTTCATCATGAACGCGAACCATTTACGAGCTTCAATTCGGTATGTCTTACATTTTTCCACATCATTTCAGAACTGTCTCATTGCCTTATTAAATTAAATTCCGCACTCAAATAACAGGAAAACCGTTAAGATCTTCATCCGTCAGGGATGTTATCAACGGAATCACGTGAACACTTGACCAATGTTACATAACATCTTGGTGACTGAGAAAGTGTTGGTGAGAGGTTTTGATAAGAACACAGAGTCATAAAAATACCAGACTCTCTGACTTTGCTTGCAGTAAAACTTAATTTTACTCTTCATAATTTCATTCTTCAAAAAAAGGAAAATATAGCCATATTGCTTAGATTTTATTGCTCTATAATTATAAATATGTGATATGGAAGGTGATAATTTACATGTCTATATTCAAAACGTTTGCAGACAATACAGTCTAGTATTCAGTCTCTGAAATAATAATTCTTCAAAACGATTATTATATTCTGAATGGAAAACTCGGAGCCTCTGACAAACGGCTAGTCCAATGCATATCTAGACTTGCTCTTCGAGGAGTTATGCTCAGGACAAAACATTATGACCTGCAGTGTTGGTGACTACAAACATTACAGTAACACCACTTTTGTGTCGATTATTTTTCCCTTCATCCACTAGGTGGTGTAAATACAGTACTTAATTAGTGTCATTGGAACAAAAATTGCTTTGTACTACTTCTACTAAGTGAAAGTCGCTCTTGATGTTTCGCCCATATTCCTCCTCCAATGCGAAATAAAGCTAAAGAGACACAGAGTATGTTGATAGGATCACATATGTCAACTTTTGAAATCGATGTTATTACATCTACACTAACTGTTACTGAAAATAACAAGTTAAAGGTCAATCAGTACATTAGAGCGAAAATACGGCCATTCAAAGTCGGCATTTTGATCGAAAACCGGACAATGTGGCTCGAGCGGCGCGCGCAAATTCGCCAAACGTAATTTTGAAACCTTGTCATAAGCTGACAGGAAAATATATTCGATTCGATAGTGTTTATTAGGTATTGAACTAATAGGTAGATTAATTGGATGCATAAATTCGAATATTAAACGTATTTGAGATGTTTTCTTGGTTTTTCCATAAAATCAAGCATTTCAGAGATATTATGCATAAATGGATTTATTATATGCTAAGCGGTGAGAGACTGAGTTTTCTCAGTTCTAGAAAAGTGTTCTCGCCACTGAGTGTGATATCACTTTTTCAAGTTAGTGAAAATATCACTGAGGGGATGACGTCATGTGTACAATGGTTTGACGTCACTTTTACAATCAACGCGACGTCATCGCCGTCGCTAAGTTACGATCAACAATGGTATGACGTCGCCAGAAAACTCTCGAGTCAAAGCCTTTTTGAAATAAATTACCACATTTTCGATCACAGAGGCATATAATAAACAGAATATCTTTTGTTTTGAGTGTGATATCACTTATCTCTCATCTCGTGACGGGGTAAAGCCTATATTTTCACTCGTGGCTGCGCCACTCGTGAAAATACTGACTCTACCCCGTCACTCGATGAGAGATAAGTGATATCACACTCAAAACAAAAGATATCCTCTATATATTTGCAAGTCCAGTGATGAGATATGAACTTCAATCAGCATATTAGATATTTTGTAGCTTATCAAAACCAAATCAAATTTTAAGAAAAAAATACCTAAGTCACTTAAGTTAAGACGTGTTGTGACGCTGATGGACACGTTCATATAGTTATATTTTTTGGGTCCTCTTTTACGTTAAACCTGGTGATCGGGAAGGTCCTGGTACGGCTATGCCGTTAGAAAAGAAATAAAGTGGACCTGCTTTATGTGCTTTATCATTATTGTTACAACTACCTCTGTAGGTCACTAATCGGGAGCATACACGGTCAAAGGACGTTGTTGATTTACTGATATATGCTTAACAAATGTAGTTGTGTAATCAGCGACGCTGTTCTAAAATCATCATTTTGGCTACGGAATCGTGGCAAAGGCATTGTGATATGAACAACCCTTTCCATGCGAGAAGCCTTGTCATTTGCCAAAGAAATTCAAATGGGTTGTGGTGCAAATTTTGTCCGCCAGTGGAACGGATTTCGGCATAATAAAACAAGGGTTGTATCCACAGGGGTTCCAAACAACTCGGAGTGGACAATATAAGAAAAAATAAGAAAATAGTTTGTTCAAAGAAGGGGTGGTGTTATGCGAGGGTCAGTGGTCAAAAGTTGGAAGAAGTTTGATAGTTTGGGCGAGATGTTCAGCATGATCTACGATTCCAATGTACAATCTTGAGATACAATTTAGTTTTAATTGCACCGCACGTTCAATAGTCGGGGTGTCCAGTTTCGATCAGGTTTCCCTGCCCCCCCCCCCCCCCCCCTTCTGTATTCTATATAAAAGGTAGGTGATTACGCTAAAGTCTTTATTTCTTGGCCGATTTCGTTCAAATTTGAGATGTAGGTTTATTTCAACATATGAAAACGATATATGAGTGCACAAATCCAGTTTTATAAATATGTTTTCTTATATTTCCACTCCGAGTTTGGAACCCCTGTGGTTGTATCAATATTTCATGACTTGATCTGCCTCTGTGAAGAGAGAATAATGTTTTAATTGATGTCTCAGAAATGTAGAACATTTGCACTTGAAACGTTTAGTACTTATGATAGGCTGATGTCTGGATGGTCTCATTTTCACGCAGAGCTGAATTTACTTCAGTGACAAATAACCGAGTGATAGTCGTGAATGATCAATATTCAACAATAGACTATTTTATTAAAACTAATGTTATGTAAGGAGAAATATAGATTAAATATTATGAGATAACATTTCCTCGAGTAGATTAATCTTTAATCGTTTCACAAAGATAAAAGTGTTATGAGTTCGGAACATTTTTATCAAATAAATCGGAATTAGTACGCATTATAAATATGTCATACAATCAAAAAATTAGGAAAAAATGAATACTGTAGCTTCATGTATATCATTTCATTTATTTAGCATTTCATTTCATTTGTGTATTCGGTCAATCTAGACTTGCAGATTATTTCCTAGACTGTATAATATATCACACAGCCATGAAGCAAGTTACGAAGTGAAATGCGACTTTAGGTGTTGATAGTTCTGGAGATGTACTCACAATGCCATTCATCAGAGAATGATAATTCTATTACCATGTCAAATACCCTTGGGGTCCTAAAACAGCATTTTCAAAAATGTTTGGAATTGAAATTGAAATAATATGAATTGGAGATGGTAGATAAATATGAGATGTTATCCTTCATGGAAATGAATTTGTTAACGCATATATTAAGTACACAAGCTAGCCATTTTTCACGATCACATTTCGCCTATTTTTTTAAAAACGTGAACTGATATTGTTTTCAAATTCATGACTTAGTTCTTTTAGATCCTTAAGACAATAAGTTTTCACGATCACATTTCGCCTATTTCTTTTTAAAACGTGAACTGATATTGTTTTCAAATTCATAACTTAGTTCAGTAAGCTCTTGAAGACATTAAGTTTTCAGTTTCAGTCGCAAGTATCACTAGGCTCGTGGCTTAAACTATCTTTTTTTCCCAACAGTATATAGTTTCTTTCGCCCTTACATGTATATGAGTAACAGGTTGTGCAATGGCGTGGTGTAGAGACAGACAAAATATTTCACCTTTCATTGTCAGGGCAAGATACATCTAGGCGTTTCCGGATCTAAATTTCCCAAACGTGCATCTACTTCGACTGTGTTTTTGAATGAGTCAGATTATTTTATTCCTATTTTTAAAAACTGAGTGTCAGTATGGCTAACACGAGTGAAAAGACAAGACTTACAACACCCCTCGTGGTGAAACAAAGAACACTTTGTTTTTGACCTTCCAACACGGATTCTAAATGACATGACGAGCAGGTTTTATTTAATGCATTAACGTATATCAACCACGTTTCTTCATAAGAGTCTTCATTGTTTCACGCATAAAGAGACAGAACACATATTTTATGTTTCACTCATTAAAACAAGAACGCCGGAAGTACATGACTCATGTCGTGTCTTCTGACTGTGAGATTATTTTAAAAATTTACTTCAAAGTGTAATAATGTCAAAGTTGACTTTTCCTTTATACTCTTAACAATATACTAGAAGACAAAGCAATAGAATTAATCGATTAATAATGTTATTAAAGTGACACAGAGAATCTTTCTTAAAATTTTATTTGGTTTTGATAAGCTACAAAATATCTAATATGCTGATTGAAGCTCATATCTCATCACTGGACTTGCAAATATATCCATTTATGCATAATATCTCTAAAATGCTTGATTTTATGGAAAAATCAAGGAAACGTTTAATATTCGAAATTATGCATCCAATTAATCTACCTATTAGTTACAATGTCTAATAAACACTATCGTATCGAATATATCTTCCTGTCAGCTTATGACAAGGTTTCAAAACTACGTTTGGCGAATTTGCGCGCGCCACTCGAGTCACATTGTCCGGTTTTCGATCAAAATCCCGACTTTGGATGGCCGTATTTTCGCTCTAATGTACTGATTGACCTTTAACTTGTTATTTTCAGTAACAGTTATTGGTTCCCGATGTATTAACATCGATTTCAAAATTTGGCATATGTGATCCTATCAACATACTCTGTGTCTCTTTAAAGACAGAACCTCAAAATCAAAGTAACTGCCAAATCTTAGTAAACAGAAGTGAAAACAGTAAAAAGAAGACATATAGCATTTAAGCTGAAAACTTACATTAGAGGGGCAGTAGCACATTTTTAGGGGGAATATATGGTGATGTCAGGAAAATGATAATTAATTGTTCCAATTGATAGACAATGTTTTTAAACTTAATGAAGCAATAATAATATAAAGATATAACGTAAAGTTAAGCCATGCAATTCCTTTTTCTTACACAAAATGGATTAAAGGTGTTCACACAAAATGGCCTCCAATGGAATTTATGGGAATCTTCTTTTTTTTTTGGCTGACTATGAATGATTGGCTTGTGTAATGAGATTTTTGACACTATCAAAATAATACATTTATCATTAACTTACAATTATCAGTGAAAAATTAAAAATATGAAATTATCAAAAAACGTGCTACTGCCCCTTTAAGGGATAAATGCAACGTTACATATCAACGAACAGTTTACGATATCGGAAACAGCTAAGCCGAACTTGTCAGAGATGATTGATTCAAGTTTTAGAATGATTGACATTTCCAAGTAACCTTAGCATGTAGCAATGTAGCTGGAGAAGCTAAAGTTAAAGAAACCTAGTAAAGGCACCATTTCTAACACTCCGGTGCAGATCTTTGAATTACAGACATGTGCCCCACATCTAGATTGTCTACCAAATTTGATTTTCATTCTCCTATGAGTGCCCTATAGGTATTAAGAGTCAAAATAAGGACACATAGTTTTTAATACAGGACTCCCCTCAGGCCCAGGACATACACTTTAATTATACAGGACTATATTGCCTGTAGCAGTTTTGATATGTTGAACCAATTGGCATGTTTGACTCTAACAATGTTCACGTCTTTCGTTTTATTTTGGGCATTTACACATTGATCTCAGCGAAATTGTGACGAAAAGGGTTAAAATTGCACTAATTTGGATACATCCCTTCTAATGCTCAAACAACAATGATAAGTTTTACGAGAGGGTTTGTAGGATTAACGTCATATATCACGTTTAAGGTTATAACTTCTTTCAAACTTGATTCGACCAAAGCATTAGAATTATAAAGTTAAAGCATTCGTAGTGTAACACGATTATGTCTTCCCTAAAACGTCCCAACATTATTACAATCACAATGTTATATACTACGCAATATTGTAAGAATCATTATGTTATAAACACCGCAATATCACAACAATCATAATGTTATAAACAACGGATTATCATAATAACCATAATGGTATAAACAACGCTATATCATAACAATCATTATGTCATAAACAAAACTATATTAGAACGTATACATCATTATAAGGTGTTATAGCCGTGATGGAAGCACGTATACGCCCGAGGGAGGTATATAAAACCTCGATATGATTAATAATTGATATCTGTCACTTTCGCTTCACAGCTGGCTCAGATGAATGCTATCAAGCTCATCATCTACATCAATCTAGAACTCTCTTTCTCTCTGATGCTTTAGATTATACAAAAAGAAGTTTAAAAGCTACATTTTCAATATTAGAATAGTCATTAGATTTAGAGTTTAAAAGCAACGTTAAAACTTAGACAATGAAATTTAATGGTCAATAAATCTAAAAATTTAAATAGAAAATTTATTAAAAATATAAAGAGATTTAGTTTTCTTTATTTCTGATTGAACTCTCTTAAAGCCGTCTTAAGGTTTGATCGTAGTTTAGGGTTTGGCTGACAGATGTAAAGGTTAGAAAACTAATATCTTCTCAGCAGTCTATGTTACAAGTGGCTTACTTTTGGTTCTTTCGAAATCTTCTAGAAGAGAAAATTTCGATTTGTATCTCCGAGACTGACTTTTGTCTAGCAGGAATTACATGCGCACAAGAATAGAACCCCTCAAATCAATAGTTACTGGAACATATCGAATGACAAAAACAACGTCGATTATTGAAAATCATCTGCAGTTCCAGCCTACAAAGTGCTACTTGTAACTGAGGTCACTGAAGAAGACAAGGCTATATAAGTTAACTCTGTTGAGAGAAGATGGATATAATTGTAAGAAAGTATATTGCAAATATTGTGTATACTTATGTGTGAAATATAAAAAGGAATCACCTAAATGCAGGTCATTGTGGCGTGTCTACAATTGTTATAAATCAAATTGCACTTGACAAAGCGATCAGGAAATGACGTCCCCTCTTACATAATTGATAGCCGACACTTTCGGATCACAGCTTGTGTTGGTGAATGTTCATCACTTTAGAAGGCAACCCCCTGAGTGGATTGTTCTAGCGAATTTTCTATGTAAAACCGAAATATATTCCAGTGGTGTAATTTAAAAAAGGTGTTTTTTCGTCACAATAAAAACAGTTGTTGTTAAAGAAGAGATTGGTTACCTCATAACTAAGGGCAATGTGTGCCAGAGAGGAAAAACTCTTGGGAATTTATTGGTGTTGTAAAGAATTTATGTTATACCTTTTTCGGAAGAAAAGCAATTACTGTTGCTGTTTCGGTGTGAAAAATTATTTCATTAGATGCAGTCAATTTACATGACACTAAATTTTTAAAGATGTCAAACTGTTTCCAATCAAGCAATCAATCGTTTTTCAAAAGTTTTTTCCAAAAGTTCTCTTTATTATATTTTAGAAAGAAACGATGGCATCCAACCACAGTAATATAGTGGCAGTAGTGGAATTATCTGCAACATTTTTATCTTAAAAACACTAGCACTAGCACGGTTTCCTAGTAAATAACATAATCTATGTAAAACCTTTGTAAATTGTATGACACGCCTTTTTAATCAAAAGGAGTTCTTAAATATACATACGTTCCACTGAAAAGGCGGATTTTCACTTGAAACGTGACAGCTTTTTACGACTACGAATAACCGGGATTAATATTGAGATTTTATACCCTCTGAAGAAATTTTGTTTGCATAAATATGCATAAAATGATAATATCAATGGGAACAACGTGTAAAACATCAAATCGTGTTACAGTGCATTTAACACCGACTTTCTAAAGTGCTACAAAGATATTCTATAAGGACACTGTAGAGGTCTGCTTCTCTCATTAATAAGCTCAACTTGCAGATGTACAAAATATTTCTAGCACATTGAAAAATATAAATCTTTTATTCTTTTTTATTTTCGAAATCCCAAATGATATATATGTATGATAGTTAGTATTTATTGAGCCCTGTAACCATGGAAATGAACATGGCAAAAACATATTAAATGTCAAGTTCACATGATATGAAAAAATGCTATGGACAAAAATATACCAAAAATCATGAAATAATGCTAATTAGCAATACACGCAGAACAAAAGTCTGCAAAGCGTTCCCTTGAAATTTATCAAGAAATGTATATCATTAAAATATTCTGGGAAGATTCAGTTTGAGATATTGTAGAATAAATGCGGTATGATATGAAGAAAACAAAATGAGCCTGGTTGATGCCATTTTCAGTTAGATCGAGAAAACCTGAGCACCAAGAACTTTGAAGACACCAAAACCTCTATACAGTGTCAGGAGTATTTGAAAACCTGACCTCTATTTCATGTTCATCATAAGTGACGTTCCATTCAGGATTCGCTTCCTGTTTTCTATCTGGTGGTGTTGCGAGTTTAGCCCTTTTCTCTACTGGCACATCCGGCAAGGCGAAGTACAATTTCTCCCAGAACCACGGGTCATCATAGCGAAGGAAATTATCTTCTTTGAGATGCACGCGCAGGTCAGGATCCAACTTCCGGTCGTCAATATCATGAAGAAGCACGAGAATGAGTCGGTGAGAGTTTTCCTTAAGCACGTGGTGATGTGCCGTCTGGAATTCATACCGGCACCATTCACTAGCCAGGAAGTTGTCTGATAAAAGCATAATCGTTCTTTTACTTGCCTCTATGCTTTCGATAATCGTATCGGCGATAGAATCGCCGACTGGAAAGTCTCGATAATGCAAACAGAGATGATACCTGCGGAGGGGACCTTTCTGCCCCCTTCCTTCTTCTAGTCTCGGGGCTAGTTCTCGCACGACTAGACGTTCATCATGACTGCTATATGAGACAAAAGCATCGTATTGTCTTTCGCTTTCATCTAATCCTGCATTTTTTCCTTTCACACGAACACCAAACTTAACAAATATCCACGCCTGCAACTCGCTGCGACGTCGGTACATTACGATTGCGGCTATAACGACGATGATGAATAACGCACATACTGTTGATAAAGTGACAGCGTATCGGTTGTCACTTTTTAACTTTAATGTACCAAAATGAGTTTCATTTATGAATGTACGACTACGGTTACAGTTCTCCATGTCGAAATCTCTCAACAGAAAGCTTGCCTTGGAATAATTATCATAGCTTGGTTTTCGAATATATAAATCTCCCTCATCCTCAAAATTAGACCTATAATCTAATGTATCATTAGACACAAGACACGTCAACTCGTTCCTGTCGGCAATGTTCGGGCCATATATGGTAAGGAAAGGGATCGTTTGCAACAAATCAGAACACTCACATGATAAAGGATTGTCCTTGATATGTAAGACCGCAGATGGAGGAAGATGAGGAAAGTCCTCTACATGGAAGCCCCCTAACTGATTGCCTCTGAGATCTAGATAGAGAAGCTGCCCGAGATGGTTGAATGTTCCGGTCTGCAGAAGCTCCAGCAGGTTGTCCTGGAGGTAGAGGTGGGTCAGGCTGGCCAGTCCTGTCAGCATATCCGGGCACAGACGAGTCAACTGGTTGCTCTCCAGATGCAGATGGGTAAGCGTGTTCAGTTCATAGAAGGACCCATTGCTTAGTTCAGAGATGTGACTATTTTGAAGATACATGTATTGGAGGTTGGTGAGTGATGTGAACTGATTGGGTTGAAGTTTGGTGATGTTTGAATCCTCCAGATGAAGGTAGGTTGTTGGTGTTGGTATACCTTCAGGAACTGTTGAGGAATTTGGGCAGTGGACTTTGTAATAATACTCCACAAAGGGAGATCCACCATGCAAACACGTGCATTGTGAAGGACAGGAGTGTTGGCATGGACACGGGACAATATCGGCCCCTGTACAGCACGTGCATGATACCTCACACATGTAGTCCTCCTCAACACACACGAATTCTTCAAGAGGAATATCTACAAGTCTTCGTACGGTATCGTTTTGTTCTGTAATACACAATACATGGTAAATATCTGGGAACTTTGGGAGACCTGAACTGAAAGACCTGAAGTTTTGAGCGTCAAGCCTGTTCATAATTTTCCCTTCTTGTGCATCATGGTATATTTTCAGGTATGCAAGTTTACAGTTACAAACGAATCCATTACCACCTATGAACATTTCCGGTTTTGGCTGAATGGCACTATCGATTCGAACAGTTACACTAGGGAGTTTACTGAGATATGGAGAGTTGAACTGTAAACTCACTACTTTAAGATGAGGGTAGGTAGCAAACATACCCGTCTCAATTCCACGTATCTGGTTATTGCTGAGACTGATGCTGCCGATGGAGGACGGGAAGTCGCTGCTGGAGATGCTCGAGAGTCTGTTGTAGTCCAGGAAGAGCACGTCCAGCCCGGTGAACACACGTGCTATTGAGTAGAGGTCCTGCAGTTGGTTGTTGTTCAGGAGCAGCACCTCCACACTCTTCAGGACTGCCAGAGAATCATTGACGGTCAAACCCTTAGAAACATCAACCTCAGACCTGTAGTCTAGGTAAGATATGTTATTGTAAGAAACATCTATGACTGCGAGTTTGCTGGACACTGCGAGACTCTTGAGAGATAATGTCTTTAGGCGATTGTGCCTTAAACCAATACCTTTCAGGCTCTTACACCCTAGTAGTGATGACCCGAGAATATTTGATATTCGATTGTGACGAAGGTTTAAGACTTCAAGGTTCCTTTGGGCACTCAGGTTTGGAATGTTTCGTAGATTGTTGCCAATAATGTCGAGATGCAAGAGGTTCTCAAGGCTGCTGAGATGAGACGTGAGGAGGTAGGACAGCGAGTTGGAACTCAGGTTCAGAATTCGCAAATTGTGGAGGGACCTAAACAAATCGGCGTCGAGGAATCTGAATCTGTTCATGGAAAGATCAAGGCGAGTTAAATTCACGGTATTTTTCAACACATTCTTTTGTAAATTTCGGAACTGGTTAACTGATATATTAAGATATTCAAGTGCAGACATACTGGACAAAACATTTTCCGGAAGTGACGTCATAATGTTGTGAGACAGATCTAGTACTCTCAGATTCAAGTTCTGTAAAGCTGATAATGGTATAAATGTGATTTTATTGTGTTTGAGGTGCAACTCAAACAAACCTGGTGCCCATAAAAGCCAGTTGGGAACACTTTGAAGTTGATTGTAACTTAAATCTAGGTATCTGAGCGACAAAGTTTCATTCATCTGACACGCTGAGCTGTTCAAGTCTCTAATGTGACAGTTGCTGAGGACAAGTCTTGATAGACGTGAAGATGGACACACAACAGGAAAGGTTAAGTCACTTCCGATAATTACTAAACTCTCAAGATTTGGTCTTTCTGAAATAATTGGACCAATATCACTGTCCAGCGCGGTCACATTATTCAACTGAAGTTTCTGAAGATGTAAGAATCGATTTTTGAAGAGGGAAGAAAGTGACGTCACGCAGTTCTGAAGTTCAAGGCCACGTACGTTACCCATGTCCCGACCAAGACTGTCAAAAAGGAGAGTGGGGTCTATGTTCTCCCTACACTGTATAATGACCCGCGTGATGTTAACAGTTGTAGTCTGTGGGACGATATGTACATCAACAGTTGAGGTCATGTGACAGGTTAACGAGAAGCTTTGTGGGTACTTGGTTTCAGCATCGCATTTACATCCGGGATACTGACACGCGTACATAACGTCGAGTGACGTCACTGTTGTCATCAGAGTTGACCACACCAACAGCAACAGAGCCATCGCATCTGAAAAAGATAACAATATTTAATTTTATTATTTGACAAGCGGTGAGAGAATGAGTTTTCTCAGTTCTAGAAAAGTGTTCTCGCCACTGAGTGTGATATCACTTTTTCAAGTCAGTGATAATATCACAAAGAGAATGACGTCATGTGAACAATGGTTTGACGTCACTTCTACAATCAACATCTGTTTGTGACCTCCATTTAAATCATATTGCACAACGCCCTGTTTAAAGGGGCAGTAGCACGTTTTTAGGGGGAATATGGTGTTGAAAAAGGTGTTGTCAGGAAAATGAAAATTAATGGTTCCAATTGAAAGACAATGTATTTAAACTAAATGGAGCAGTAATAATTCAAATATATATTGTAAAGTTTAGCCAAGCGATTCCTTTTTCTTACTCAAAATGAATTAAAGGTGTTCACACAAAAATGGCCGCCAATGGATTTCATGTAAATCTTCAAACTTTGTCCTCTGACTATGGATGATTGAGTTGTTTAATGAGATTTTTGAAACTGTCAATATAATACATTTAACATTAACTTACAATTATCAGTGAAAATTTTAAAATATAAAGTTATCAAAAAACGTGCTACTGCCCCTTTAACCAATCTCAAATGGTTCATTCAACTTCGAAATGTTCAAAATAACCTCATTTCAAATATTTCACAGACAACGGTTCTACCTCCGGACCATGCCAAAATATTCTTTTCGACGATCATAAATGATACAAGAATAGTGTATTAAAGGGGCAGTAGCACGTTTTAGAGGGAATATAAGATGATGTCAGGAAAATAAAAATTAATGGTTCCAATTGATATGTAATTTATTTAAACTAAATGTAGAAGTAATAATTCAAATATATAATGTAAAGTTTAGCCATGTGATTCCATTTTCTTACACAAAATGAATTAAAGGAGTTCACACAAAATGGCCGCCCATGTATTTCGGTGAATCTTCATACTTTGTCCTCTGACTATGGATAATTGGTTTGTGTTATGAGATTTTTTACACTATCTAAATAATACATTAAGCATTAACATACAATTATCAGTGAAAAATTTAAAATATAAAATTATCAAAAAAACGTGCCACTGCACCTTTAAAGACTTTAACATCTGATGTTGACATTATAATGTAATTGTCTTTTTGTTATCAAATGTGTCAAAATTGCATTCTGCTGTTCTAAGTCTAAAACGTTATTAAAAAGCATAACCTCACGATTAAGTGCTTTTATGCATCTACAATGGCAGTTAAGTATCCTTAGCCAATGAATCATATGAAATGCAACCACTTCATATTACATAACTATTAATAAAACGGTCACATCTGTTCATTGCAATGTCACTGATAAACACACTGTTAACAGATATTAATTATTATTAGTCATTTCTGAAAAAAAAAACTTGTCTTGTTATGCCAAGCTTATCAACTTAACCTTCTCAGTATAGCAATCATCAGTTTTTTTATTTTACGAAAGCCTTTCAATTTGATTTCATTTGAGAATGATGCTCAAAATGACACTTTTACTCATTTTTATAACCTAACCGGTACTTTTTAACAGAAAATCCTTTGAAAAAGAAAAATAAGTTATATCGATTCCCACACATATGATACAATGAATAAACCATCTTAGATTTCTAATTTAAGTTCTGGATTCAAACTAAAAGGTAAGACAGTTTAACCCAGTCCTTGCAAGAGTAACAACATCGTTTTAATCGTCTTAGGCTTTAGTTGAGATAATGTAAGTTAAGTCGCTTAGCACGCGAAAGCCAGTGTAAGGATACTTAAGAATTAACTGTTGACTTTTCTTCCAAAGTATTTCCTATGTTCATTTTAAGCGTGACATTTCTTCAGAGGACGAACTGGCCTTTTAACGTTTAAAATCTAATCGAACTTTGTCTTTGTTTTGCCTTTCCTTTTGTCTGGGGCTTCTCCTTGGTCAACGTGTGATCCCCGATATCAAAGGAAATAATATCGCTAGACACTCTCAGAGCATCTGTGTCAAAGCGTCCCTTTAACTTTATGAGATGGCTTTTAAGCTCCCAGCTGAGTCAAATGAAACTGGGCCAGTCTGTGCTTTTGATTTACCGGTACAAATATTTCATTCATCCTACTTTACTCACGATTAAAAAGAAATGTCCTCTTTTGGTTAACCACTCATTAAACACTTAACGTAATGAAGTACAATATGGGTTATAGCATACAATGTTAAGCAAAACTTTGCTTACCTAGTGTCACGGTCCAATCCGTAATAATTGTCAACGTGTATTCTTCATCAGCAGTTTTGTTTACCTCGTCAACATGTTGACAATAACCTATCGGACGATACCACTTCAAGGGAGGGTGGATGGGTGGCCCACTGAGATAAGTATATTCATATCCGGTTGGGACATCAACATATGAAAATAGGTCATGCAAGTCATCAACGAATGGGTAACATTTGACCCGCCGCTCCTTGTGACGTCATCAACTTGAATTGTTCTAACGTGCCGGGGGAAGCGTGTCTGATTTCTATTTACATCTTTATTACCTACGCAAAACTGCGTGACCTGAATATGTTTCTGATGTAATTTCTGAAAGTTAGTATCCTCTGCAAGTCGTGCCTGATATAAAACAGAGCCTAAGGAATTAAATTTGTATCATCATATATATTAAAATATATGTACGTGTTCATATAAAAGTAAACATTATTGTTGAAATGAATTAAGAGCTATACAATGTCATAAAAACAAATTTAAAAACAAAGTTAAGGTTATAACCCTCAAATGAAGGATTTCACACATGATCCTTTAACTTTCATGCAATGTATCAGTGTCAAAATCTATGGAATATATGCATTAAAGATCACGGTCAACACTTCTAATAAAAGTGTAAATATTCTGTCATTGGTTACACGTGCACAGGCATATATCACACAATGTAAACACCGCAATGACTTAGTTTGTCTGAAGACACAGCATATTTTCTTTACTGAAGCAAGATTCAGTCTAAAATAATATTCAAGTTAAGTTTAACAACCACATTTGCAAAGCAAATTCTATAAATTATTCTAAAATTTCAAATAATTATGGATTTTAAGTATTCATATAAGGCGCTTTGGAGCTTGATACGAAGATAAAACTATGTAAAATAATTTATCATATAATGGGCAGTGTTATCTGTGCAATAAACCCATCTTGTAATCATGTTATCAGATCCCTGATAACAATGCAAATGAGGTCAAAACCCGAACTATTTTCTCAAAACTCCATGTATGTCATGCGAGTCCTAAACCGGTCTCTAAACATTGATAACGTCGTCGGGAGTTTTCAGGTTTTGTGGGTTTTTTTATCGAATAAAATATCGTAAACAAAATCTGTCAAAACTTATCACGCATTCGTATCTTAGAAATAACTTGGTTATCGAAGCATTTCAAGTTGTTTTCATTGTGCGTTTAAAAATAAAACGATATGCAGCTAACAATATCGGCTATCGCGATCGAAAACATAGGTGCTTCAATTTTCGTGCATAACATAGGCCTAGATCGCTTTGGTCGTGTCGGTTACCAACTTATCAGCATAAACAAATCATATTCTAGTGATAGTACAGATTATCTAGTAGCGTGTAGTTACAAACGCAACAACCTCACCTTCGCAAATAGTCGACGTTTAGTCTATTACTCTAAGGATACCGTAACTGAACTGTCGTAACATCAATGACAATGCAGCTTTTCAAAATGCAGTTAGAGTTACTTCCCCTGTTGTAGCGACGTTGAAAACTGGTTCTTACACATTTTGTGTTATTAAAATATACAATGTTTACTCGTGCATTGGAAATCGACTGAAAATGTTCATAGATTGAAGGAGACGTTTCTATCACTGTGAAAAAAATCATTTCATGAAGGAATATTTCTAGACTGTTCACAACTGTACATCGCCGACAATATGACCTTCACCTTGGTTTATTGTGAAAGCAATTACTCCGCGAAATCTAGGTCAAACATATTTTTAGAAGGTATCATATTTTCGTTTAAATCCTTTTATTTCAAAATGACATTATATGATAAAGAAATTATTAACCTCGTGTGTTTCCGTATCATTAATATCATATAATAGGAATAAAAATATATGTATTATGCTCGCCAAAGGCTCGCATAATACAAATTTTATTCCTATTATATGATATTAATGATACGGAAACACACTCGGTTAATAATCTCTATGTATTGGTTCTTATAATAACAACAAAACCGTAAGAGCCTGTCATGTTTTTTCAGGCAATTGAAATTGGGAGAAGATGAAGTTTATTTATCGGATTGTCACAATCTTTATTAATTTTAGCACTAAATTTCCTGAAAACTTTTCATTGGGTGAAGCTGACATTAAAGTTACTTACTTCATAATTTTTGCTTATCTTGAATACGATGTTACCCAGAATTGGCAGAAAGTTATTTCGTATAATTATCTCTGACATAAACAGATAGCGATTGAATATATGATTGTTTGAACATATATATATATTTAATGTGACAGGAATTCGATTCAAAACGTTGCCATTGTATACGGTCGCCCTAAAATAAGGTGACACCAGGACATGACGCCATAGCACGAGCTGTTCTTTGACCTTGTTTGTGACCTAATCCCACGTTGAAACCGACATGAACGGTGGTTTTTAAAGCTTTAAAGGGGCAGTAGCACGTTTTAGGGGGAATTTAAGGTGATTTCAGGAAAATGAAAATTAATGGTTCCAATTGAAAGACAATGTATTTAAACTAAATGGAGCAGTAATAATTCAAATAAATAACGTTAAGTTTAGCCATGCGATTCCTTTTTCCTACACAAAATGAATTAAAGGTGTTCACACAAAATGACCGCCAATGGATTTCGTGTGAATCTTCATACTTTGTCCTCTGACTATGGCACGTGGTCCTGTGCGAAGCTCAGTTGACCGCTATCAGTGTAGTTCAGCAACATCTGGCGTGGCTCGCCGGATTGGTGGGTTACCCGATTCATTGCTGAATGAACTGAGAGTTTGAAGGGTAATTCCCTGCCCCACACTGAGACACGAGTTGTATAACTTGTGGTGTCGCCTTAGGCAAGAGACTTTATTCAAAATGTGCCTCTGTTCACCCAGCAGGAAAGTTGTGTTGGAAGGGAACCCGTCAAGCGCTTTATCGGCTGCTTGGGTTAGACCAGGGTAATAATTCAGGGAGCGCCTTGAGCATGCATTCGGTGTGGATATGTGCGCTATATAAATACCCTAATTATTATTTGCTTGTGTAATGAGATTTTTGACACTGTCAAAATAATACATTTTACATTAACTTACAATTATCAGTGAAAAAATAAGATATAAAATTATCAAAAAACGTGCTACTGCCCCTTTAATGTAGGCAGTTTTGTTGAAAATAGTGTGTTCGAACCAATTAATGTCAAATTCATTCCTATTCAGTTATTTTTGTCAGCATAATTTGCCGGTCATTTTCTTACTGCAATTTCTAAATAATTAGATAAAATAAATAAATTTTAATATAACAATACAAAAACATTGCACCATTTTAAAATATGTAAATTAAAATATAAGCATGTGTTGCTTTCGATGACAGAACGTTATGCCATGAAGTGGAACATTGTGTTATCTTTCTTGAATTGTTTCTTCTGGGTTATGGATTATCAAATTATACAATTTCTTTTTGTACGTCCTAACCTTTTTTACTTGGGTATCTTGTCTTACTTTTGTTTCATCTAAGGAAAGTGAACACTTCAAACCAAAAGCAAGAATGAGCTGTAAATTATTCCATGTTCTCAGTCGGTATTATTCATTTTCCAGCATCAGTAAAGATAAATCTCTTAAAAACAGAGAACTACGAAAGTTACTTCACTTGTCAATTTATCTGCTATCTCCCAATTCTGGTCTCTATTTATACAGTACTCTCCCACTAATTCACCAGATAATGGATAGAATCCTCGTCCAGAATAAGGTTTACTTCCTTACTTAATACAGGGAAATATTTGTCATAATCGGTTATGAAATGAGAGTGGATGTAGTGCTTACATCAGTTAATCATTGATTGGGTTAACTGTTTAAGTGACATTCTAAAAGTTGGTGGGATAAGGAAGACAAATTAAACTCTACGGATGAAAATCTTTATTTGACATTAGCGACGTTTCGGTATAGATCCTTCAGCAAAACGGTATAAGGAATTAAGGAACTACTGTCAAATAAAGAAGTTCATCCACAGAATTTCCTTTGTCCGCCTTTATGATTGGGTTGTTGAAAATACATAAACGTAATGCTTCCCTGGGTTATTCTGGTAGCAATAAACAGCAGCACGAGCAGGGCCAAAGCTAAGCAAGATTGTTAAGATCAAATTATATAGGCGTCTTTGTGGTATCTTTTCTAATTCAAATGTCATTTATCTGAAATATATTATCAGAGTAACATTGCCATTATTTAGATGCAAACTCATTATATTTGTTCAAAGTTTTGGATTGCTTTCGATATTCATATACATTAACATCTTGGAAACTTAGATGTGTAACCATTCTCGGATGCAGGGTAAACATATCAACATAAAGACCATGACATAATATGCTAACTCCTTCGTCAGATGGGAATTTGCTGTTCTTGTTTCCATTTCAAAGACTTGATAAAATCTTGCCTTGTAAAAATGAGTATAGTTGACTTAAGAATTACGTTCAGTTTTAGTTATTTTTCAAACGAGATATTCCCATTTTATGTCTTACGAGTCGAGACTTAAGACTTATACTAAGAGTTTTAAGCGTGACTCTTTTCCTGACACTGAGACATGATTTAAGAGACGAGTGGTTTAAAGTTGGACAAGAGGCTTTATTAAAGAATGTACCTCTGTTCATCCAAAGGGCAAGTTTGCGCCCTGATAATGAAAGTAACCAGTTTTCCCTATGGGTTTTCCCTTCGTTCGCGTATAGGGAAATCTGGTTACTGGTCATATCAGTGCGCAAACGCTAAACTTGCCTTTTTGTTCATCCTACACAGCCATTTTCACAATATCAGTCTAAGTAAAGTCACAAAATGGGAATTTATTGTGATTGTCATTGCCTGTGAGGAATTGTGTGTTTACTCAGGCGTAATCCATTGAAGTATTCCTATGCTGAAGACAGTTGAAGAGTTTTGGCAAACCAGCGAACGTCATTCATTTTCAAGTCGGAATTTGAAGCTTAGGTCTATGTTTTTAAAGGATATTGATAAAGGACGAATGACTTATGCAACAGGGATTTCAAATTGAAAAGAACACATGTCTTCATTTGAATATAAATTCAGAACGTCACTGAAAGCCTCTTGTTCACAGTTAATTAACGCATGTGCAGATGTGCCAAAGAACCGTCAGAGTACCCAGATCGTCACCACAACACAAGTTTGTCATGATCTGCACGCTTTAATGATTTATTGGGAATCAAATTTTTGAAAAATATGCCTGGACGGTTACATGATTCAAAACAAAGATCGACAACTCTCATATCAATCCCTAAATGGCAATTTTATTATGGATTCTTGTTTTCAATAAAAAATCTTATAACAGTCATATCTATTTTTGGAAGCCAAATTCACGTCCAATTTACATGAATACTATAAATAAAACCTATCAAACATTATCACCTAATAACTGTAGATAAGTTTCCAAATTTACGTTTGACTGATTGTCCGGTTGTCGATTATTATCACGACTTCAAAACTTCTTAATGTTACAATACAACGTCTAAAATGGAAATCCTTTCTTACAACAGTCGATACTTCTCAAATGCCACCATTTATAAAGTTTGGCATATATTACCCATAACAACTCACGAATTGTATCTTTAAACTACTTGGCAAAGTTGACATTTCCTTCAGTTGATCAGTAAAGCGGATTTTGCAAGGCTGATTAAAGCATCTAAGACCATAAGATATGATATCGTATAATAGTCAAACACAAAATGAAACAGTACATTACATTACGCATTTATTCAAATGAAAGCACAGCATATATACTATTATATACACAAGGATAAAACCAATGTTACTGAACACTTGGCATTCGCCAGGGATGATTACTGACACCTTATCTTTCTGTAGAAAATTAGAATCAATGATTTTCGTCAATAAGACACGAAGTCTGCAAATTGTTATCGACCGAACACACCTTCACATTAATCAAGTCCACTTTGGGTAAAAATCGATGGCAAATACGTTTTGCAAAGAAAGATACATATTGGATATCTTTTCGTTCAATCTTAGGATTTGATAAATATATGCGGTTTAACCATTTGTCATTTCGAGAAGGTTCATTTCAAATACTGTTGCAACTTAAGATGATATTGAAATAATTTAACATGCCTTTAATAGTTACTTTCTATCACATACTGTCAGAAGTTTATATTAAGATCTAAACAATTTAAAAAATGACTTTTCAAATTAACCTTACACAATGCTAAAAGTTTATGCTAAAACTTTTATTTTATGATTCATTGCATGGACAGCATTATTCATCTCAGTGAGAGCTTATCTAATAAGCGAGTGAACATTTATATTTTACGTCCGCTTCACTTAAAATCACGGTTTTTTACACTGTAATGTTTATTTTCTATTACAAATTATTTCAGACATGACAAGTTTCTAAATGAAAAAATAATTCTTCCCAAAAATTAAATGTATTCTAAAAAAAAGTCTCTATATATTTGTTGTTAAAATAAATGAATTTTCTATATTTACCTTACCGTTTTAAGAGTTGTATACGAATGTCATCATAATCTAATTTTTAAATAAATTTCGTTACAACATCAACATCGTCATCATAAGCAACATCAACAATAACAACAACATCATCATCATCACTATCATCAACGTCTTCTTCAGGACCGCCACTAACACAACCAGGATCACCATCATAACTTGAAGAATATCGTCACCAACATCCAAAAATTAAATATTTACTTATCAAATTGACAATTAGATGTCTGTAACAACAGTAAAGATTTGGGTGGTTCTGTAAGTTTCGTGTATCATCTGACATCACCTCGCGCACATTTAGTCACCATCATCATCACATCATATTAAAACAATCATTTACTGTGAACTTTTACAGAGGCACTAACTATATATTTTACTTATGTTGTACATTTGCATGTGGATCATAGGGCATATACATGTACATGTACATGACATCCCTTAAAGGGGCAGTAGCACGTTTTTAGGGGGAATATAAGGTGATGTCAGGAAAATGAAAATAAATACTTCCAATTGAAAGACAATGTATTCAAACTAAATGAAGCAGTAATAATTCAAATATATAACGTAAAGTTCAGCCATGAGATTCATTTTTCTTACAAAAATGAATTAAAGGTGTTCACGCAAAAATGGCCGCCAATGTATTTTATGTGAAGCCTCATACTTTGTCCTCTGACTATGGGTGATTGGCTTGTGTAATGAGATTGTTGACACTGTCAATATGATACATTTAGCATTTACTTACAATTATAAGTGAAATATTTAAAATGTAAAATTATCAAAAAACGTGCTACGTCCTATAATCATGGACATTTTCGTTGATATTTTAACACGAAAACAAGTTTTCTTCAAATTGTAAAGTAATTATGACGTCATCTTGTCTTTTGTACTTGTTCTGGAAGTTTACACACAGAACGGATCATACTGAAGAATGGTGTTATTTTCACTCTTGGAAAAAAAGACGCCAAGTTTCACTTATGTAGGAATATATACTCTGTGGATATAATAAAGTCCTAGGCTAAACGTGAAGCTCCCTCGATTTCCGTTTTCAATAACTCACGGTCGCCCTCATTAAAAATAATGTTGGTCTTAGATCTTTGTAGATTGGAAGATTTCTTTCCTGATTTTTGCAACGAAGACCTCTTAGTCATGACTATTGTTTAAAGATATTCGATATCCAGCCCAATGAATGAATATCATTCCGATGATGATCCACATTCTAATAATATCCATAAATATTAGTTAAAAAATTAAAAATATTCCACTTCATCACATGCAGTCATATTATTCTCCACAAACACTTATAAAGTTTTTAAAATCAGGATCCTTTCGTAAAAACAGTATTCGGATAATATTGACAACGAAACGCATACTGTATATTACTATATTTGTTGATTTTGTATAAACTATAATTTGTATAAAGAATCAAATACTGAAATAGGCCTACTTCAAGAATTTATTCCATTAGATATATACGAAGTATCGATTTTTTTTACATTAATTTGTAAAGTAAAGACATTAGATTTAGCATTGTTTCAAATACATACCTTTAGTTACTGTAGATACTAAGATAGGCTCTATGTGAATGTAGCTAGAAACACATCTATAATATGAGTGTGGTTGACATCATTTTTCTTTTAAAAATACTAATTCGTGAAAAGATATGCATATAGTTATCCGTTTAAATGAATGAAATGATAATGATCACAATCAAAATTAGTATGAAATGATAATGAAATTCAAACTAAGTCTTTATCTTTTCTTTGAATAATTTGAAAGATGAAGTACTGATGAGAACTCGGCGCATTGCTTTTTCCCGAGCGCCTCCTACAGCGCTAACGATCCATTTGTAGTCGCTGCGTGGAGTATGTAGATGTACATCCGGTCAAATGGAGAAACGAACTAACCGTGATGGCGGACCATGTGATGTCTAGTTTAGAACAAGCTGCTCAAGCAGTGCTGGTAAGTTTTAGCCGCCTCAATATGAAGAAATGATAACATAAAGATGTTCTTTATCATTCTGAAATCGTTTTCTATCTCAGATAAGGCAACTTCATTAACTACCAGGTCGTCAGCAGCTGTGTTTGTCCACCTGTTGTGTTGTCAAAGACAGACGTCATCAGAACTGTTGATGTTTCGCCAAAAACGTGTTTTGTGTTTTTATGTGTCTTATACAAATTGTGAACCTCAATTCAACACAATTTCATTAAATATTACTTGCTTCAGGATATACATTCAATCGTTTCATCCATAAAGATATTCAATCATAAATAGTGTGAATTATGATTTCCAAAAATATTTTCATGATTTAGGCTAAGAAAATTGCTTGTAGTTACGATATTTTTACATGTTTGCCAAGAATTGTAATTTAGTAATTTCCTTATTTTCATATCTTTAGCCAGTTTGTGTGTGTGTTAAAATTACTTTAATTTTATCTAAAATATCGCAAATATGTGATGTCATTTAAACCGTAAGAAGACATCAACATTTAACTTTTCAAAATTTCTTTTTTATTTCCTTTCCCTTTTTAACTGAATGGTTTTCTAAAAATAGTGTTAACAAGTTATGTTATGTTTTTTATGTCTCCTGGCATATATATGCAAAAAGATAAGCTAATATTGGCACACTATCGAGGGAAAACACATTCTCAAATAATCTTTCTTTATTTGCTGATTAAATAGCCTTTAAAACTTAACAATGCTGCTGAGCGCTGACAAATCATTACCTTAAATCTGAAATTAGACTCCCCCTCTCTGTTAAAACCCTAAGCCTTCTTTAGAATTTAAATGGGTCATATGTGTCAAAGCTATATGCAAAGACGTTCTGTTATTTTAGCAGTTTAAATGATGTGTTTGATGTAAATAAGACCAAGTCAAGTGTCTGATTTCAAGATACTCAACATTGGAGTTTGGACATGTCACAACTGCATCTCAATTGAAATTATGTCTGTGGTTTCACCAATATTACCTAAGGAAATGTTTAAATTATTCTGTTCAAGCTCAAAGGACGTCGCTTCGGGCGAATTATTCAAATAATGTGTTTCTATCATGTTTTATATAATAATATGAAATTCACCTATTGTATCAAATGATTTGAATGCATATATTTAGACAATAACTTATGAGTCACAGGGAATGACAGATTATCTTTCCCGAGCTTTATTAACTACACAATTAATATAACGAGGGAAAGATAATTTGTCATTCCCTGTCACAAGTTAGTTATTGTTTATATTACCCATACAACTTTACAAGGTAAAAATACTTCAAATATTCGACTGACAAGTTGTTTTTCCTGATTCTAAATCTAAAGAAGTTCAATTTATGAAATATTGTTGCTATCTGCCAATTTTCACATGTGTCGCTGCAAAGGATGTTTGATGAGTCAGGCAAATTGTCAGAAAGTAGAGAAATGATCGATCAACAAATAACTTTGTTGTCACGTAAAACGTTTGGTCGTGGAGAATGTGACGGGTTTTATTTGATTGTTATGATGTCAAAGATACGAGCGGCTATGACGTCACGATGCTTACGTCGACATCATAGGAATTTTGGTTTGTATTTTGTTACCGTAGGACGTCGCAAGTTACTTCAAATCAATACACAACTTGAAAAGACGGCTAGATAAAAAGGAAAAAGGAAATTTAAACACCAACTACATTCAAGTTAAATTTTTTATAACACTTCGTAAAGGATATTAAGCTGACTGTAGGCATATCAGGAGTAAAGGAATGGCAAACCCATATGAATTGGGAGATTGAATGGGAGTCTGTTGGGTAATACATGAACCATTTCCCCTGTCAACAGGCAGCTCCAACCATTGTGACCCCTGAACAGAGACAAGCCGCTGAACGAGTCATCCTCGACTTCCGCAAGACTAAACTACCATACAACATCTGCAAATATATTCTTGGTAAGATTTCATCTTTCCTTAAGAATCCAAATTTAGAATAAAATAAATATTGTTTTTATTTTATTATCTTCATGAATTGTTAGTTAAATATTATTTACTCACAGTTATGGGACATAAATCTTTGATGTTTTGAATCTGATCAGATGTGAAATATAAAATATTAATATGGTTATTATTATGGCAACCATCGCTTGTTCTTTGGTAAATGTGTCATTGACATTTACAACGTTTGCAGAATTAAGAGTTAATTTGAATCAATATTGGTTTTATTACTAGAAAATAAATATGATGATTAAGATTATTCCTTATATCAATATCGTCAAAAGAAGAATGTGACAAGTTTTTATGAAATGCAATAAGTATGGTATTATCCCCAAAATTTGTTTTTCTATCTCATATAATCGATTTTACTGAAATCTTACACTGAGTCGTCACCAGAATAGCCCATCGCCTCACCAATAATATGAGGTCAGGATAAAGTCATTATGTCTTATTATTAATTAACTATCAATGATATGACACTAATACAATCTAAACGGCCTACACTATACGATTCGGCAATTGGGCCAATACAGGTAAACTGGGCCAATACGGGCCAAACTGGGCCAATACGAGCAGACTGGGCCAATACGACTCTGAGCATGCGCATATACACAAATGGCGCAAGTCCGAAGCTATCGCTTCAAAACTTTCAACATATATTACAGTTCACCAATCTCTTTTATAATTTTGATTTCGATGAAAATGAACTCTCTAATGTTGTACAAGTAAATCACAAAGAAGTTAATTAATAAAAATGTCATTAATCAAGTTTTTCCGTATTGGCCCAGTTACAGGTCCTCGGTCCGCTGTATTGGCCCTTGGCTTCGCCTCGGGCCAATACAGCAGACCTCGGACCTGTAACTAGACCAATACGGAAAAACTTGATTAATAACATTATAGCATTGTTCAATGAGGTCAGAACATTGTTTTTATCGGCCGCTGACTGATACCATATTCTATTGATTTTGTTCAAAAGTGAGTGACAACAATTTATTTTACTGATAGATTCCTGTATTTTATCGACGAGATATAATACTAAATCATGTATTGTTCCTCCAGAAACCAGCAAGAGTGACTATGTACTGTTCCAAGCCGCCACCACCATCAAGGAGGGGATTGTCCGTGAGTGGACGCTACTTTCCCCTGAAGACATTGAGTCACTTCGCTCCTTCCTCCTCACATACATCACAAAAAATATCAGGTATTTGTTTATTGAATGCAGATTTTTTTGTCAGAAATATGGCTGCCACACTTTTAGAGCAGTAAAGCAATTTCTTTGTTTCTTTTGTGATTAAAATTTAAAAACTTATCAAATGCAAAAAATGAAGTGAGGATCGTTTTTGTTATTTTGAATTATTGATAAATGATTGAAAATTATTTTTAAAAATGTTAAATATTCACCATATTTTTACTTTCATTGTTTTGGTTTCAGTCTACAAAGTTATGTTAGAGAGCAGATTCTTCAGACAGTTGCTGTTATACTGAAGCGAGGCACCCTGGACACAAAGACGGCCGGTTGTGACAGTCTCTTCTCTGATGTCACACAACTTATTGGCAGTGGAAATGTTACCATGGTAATTGATATATATATTTTCATTTTCTTTACTATCATTTTGAATACATAAGGCAAGCGAAATTTGGTCAGATTGTTTCTTGATAGGCAAATGACATGATAACAATATCATGACATCATGAAACAACGGTTTGACATCTTCAAAGTAACTTAATAACTTAAGCCAATACATCTTCTGATTTGAGTCAGGGTGAAGTCAATATCATCTTCCTACGCAGAGCCTAAAAGGCCAGTTTCCAAACTGTCATTTTATGCCTTGCTGCAGAGACTTTACTTTTCTGTGCTACTATAGTGCCCCTACAGACTAGAGAGCAAGCACAGAAAACTCAAGGCTATGCAGCAAGGCATAAAACTGACAGTTTGGAAACTGGCCTTTTAGGCTCTGCGTAGGAAGATGAGTCAATATCAGAAAGCCTGAAAATAATACTTGCAAAATAGTGTTCTCTCACTCCTTGAAACATAGTATCTTAATCTCAGTCATTCTCTATCAAATTCTTTTTCAGATGGGTATCCTTCTTTGGGTACTTAATAAGCATTGTTATCTGTTTAATTAAGTGGATTGATTATATTTGTACAGCAACTGGTGGCATGTTCGATGCTGACGGCGCTCCTGAATGAGTACTCGAGCTCCAGCAGAACCAGCAGTGTGGGATTCACCTGGGAGTTCCACACCAAGTGCAAGAGGGCCTTTGAGGTTTGTAACAGCAGTGTTTTCACTAAAAGCCTCATCCTTCAAGGTTTGTTACTGAAGTGTTTCAACTAAACGGTTCATCCTTTGAAGTTTGTAGCTGTGATGGCTGAAATATTGTAAAGGCGTAGCTGAACAATTACACACTTTCTCATTTTGTGAGGGGAACTTGTGCTTGCCTTTAATTCCTGAAATGTCCCAAGCGTTTTACGGGCCTAAGCATCAATTATTTACTCACTTTTCTATTTTTATACCCCCGCTACGAAGTAGTCGGCGGTATAGCGGTCAGCGTGTCCGTCCGTCCGTCACACTTTTTGTTCCGCTCATAACTCGAATACAATTTGTTCAAATGTCACGAAACTTCATATGTGTAATCACTATGGTCCCTAGATGTTCCTTTTGTATATTTCGGTCAGATGCCCTTGTTATTTTTTGAGATTTTCGACTTCTTTGTTGTAGAAGTGACTGTTTTAGGAAGTCATTTTTGTTCCGCTCATAACTCGGATATTTTTTGTTCAAATGTCACAAAACTTCATATTTGTAATCACTATGGTCCCTAGATGTGCCTTTTGTATATTTTGGTCAGATGGTCTCATTGTTTTTTTAGATTTTTGACTTCTTTGTTGTAGAAGTGACTGTTCGAGGAAATCCTTTTATTCCGCTCTTAACTCGAATACTATATGTTCAAATGTCGCGAAACTTTATATATGTAATCCCTACAGTCCTTAGATGTGCCTTTTATTAATTTTGGTCAGATGCCATGATCATTATTTTAGATTCTTAACTTCTTAATTGTAGAAGTGACTCTTTGAGGAAGTCATTTTTGTTCCGCTCATAACTCTGATACTATTTCTTCCAATGTAGTAAAACTGTATATATGTAATGGCTATGG
This sequence comes from Steromphala cineraria, assembly GCA_916613615.1. Classification (NCBI taxonomy): domain Eukaryota; kingdom Metazoa; phylum Mollusca; class Gastropoda; order Trochida; family Trochidae; genus Steromphala; species Steromphala cineraria. The sequence continues at coordinate 23,397,495 of OU744725.1, forward strand.
TCCCTAGATATGCCTTTTGTATATTTCAGTCAGACCACTCTCATTATTATTTTTAGATTTCGATTTCTTTCTTGTAAAAGTGACTCTTTGAGGAAGTCATTTTTGTTCCTCTCTTAACTCTGGTATTATTTGTTCAGATGAGCCATTTGATGTACTCTCAGTATTTTTTTATGGTTAAAGGCCAAGGCAAAAGCAAGCTGTTTTACCCATGGGAAGGTAATTAAGGCTCTTCGTGCAGTGATTGGCTGATTTCAAGCTTGGAGAGATTTTATCAGGCAGTGTGCTCCGCCTTGTAACGGTCGCTTCAGTCAGCAGAGGTCAAAGGTTAAGAGGAATTTACTACTAGGGGAGTACGCACATGTGTTTATAGTAAAATGAGTTCAAGGTCCAAACATGAGAGAATAAGCGTATATCTTGAGAGAACATATTGTTCAAATACTGAATTGAATATTAATATTGTGTGTGGTTAAAATGGAAACAGAAAAATATATATGACCACAATGGAGTTATATGCAATAATTAACCTCTGGGTTAAATAGGTATCCTGGTACATTCAAGGCTTGCATTAATAGAAAATCATCATGATAAGATAACCTAAATGGATTACCTTTTGAACTTTATCTCTTGAACATAATCCATCAGAATGCAACACTCAATTCCATGTGTGTCCCATATATGGTATATGTGGAGGATTTGGTAACCATGTCCGCACTAGAGTTATGACACAATCTGGCATAATTTCCCTTTTGTGCTTGTTTAATGTAGCCCACACAAAGTTCCTATTTGCATATTCTTCAAGGGCCTGTCTCTTTCGTTCCTTGTAACGCGGATCCCTCCAGACACGAAGATGCAGGAGCATGGCCCAAAATCGTCTGTATTTTTCTTTCCTCATCTTTGAATTACCTGGATTTTCTTGTAAAATATTTTGCTCCCACCACATTTGTCTAAAAGATTCGTCGGTTACGCAGGGTTTGCATAAGCAATGGGGACATTCTTCTGCATTGGGGTTTTGTGGAATGAAAAATTCAGGGCAATCCGGCTCAATAGCTGTAGATATAACTTGTGGTGCTTCCCTTGTCTCTGTAGGAATCTCTAATACTTCTATCTCCCAGTTATGGTGGTGAAACAATTGGTATATTGTTTCTTTCTGTAATGGGGTTACATTTAGTAATAGCGGCTGTCGTTCTTCCTCTAGTTCCATTTCTTCCATGAAAATGGCAGTTAATAGTGGTCAGATCTTCTTCGTGGACACATAAAGTGTAGAATGAAAGTTCTTGGGTTTGTTAGTAGGCAGGCTTTCTAAAGAAGTTATAAATATCCTGTAATCGGACCCAAGAATGAAGAGGTTTAAGATAAAACAGATGATAATGTCAAGTGTTAAGCATAATCTTTCATCTTTCATCTTTAATTAGTGGTCTACTAGATTGTGTAAACTATGCATCCCACATTGCAAATAGACCTGTCAGTTCCATACAGCGACTTCCTCAAAAGAGTCTGGACATGTAACGGCTCCATAAATTTGACCGATAATTATAGGAAACATCTTTCAACACTTTCTTCTCACGACTTCTGTAGCCATATTGAGCCTGTGGATTCCTTGATCTCCATGTGGAAGTAAAATCTCTGTCTACATTTTCGTTCCAATGACAAACTGCTAACTGGGCTCTCATGTTGTAAACGCTGTCTGAGAAAGAAATCCTTTTATCCTGGAATATGTTCATCACATTATTAAAACTTTCAACGTAAAATGTATCTTTTGCCAAATTGTAGTCATCAGGATATTTAAAAATGCCTGAATTTTTAATGACTGAAGTGAGCAAAGAAATAGCTTTTTGGCTGGTTAGCACACTGTAGGATGGTATATAATCTGGATCCATTTTGCACCTGGATAATGGGCTGCATGAAGAGTGAATATTTTGATAATGGGCCACAATGTTTAGAAGAGATGATCTCAGTTTTGAGCTGTCCCCATTACACTCTCTGACAGCATAATGATAATGAGTGGTGATTGGTTGAACTTTTTCTGTAAGTTGATCATGCCAGGTACTGCCATGTTTATACTTTGGGCCAGTGGACACAGCACTCAGAGCTTTTTTAACTGCCTTCACTCCATGCCACACGTCATTTTGATTAGTGACATCACTGTCCCGTACAAACTTGTTGACAGATAGGTTTCTGTCATGTGTGTGTACGTTTACAGAGACATCCTGGGAGTCCAGGCATTCATATATTTGCCTGGTTCCTACCATCTCATGCCGCTGTGACACAGGGTCCTGACGCTTTGTGACATGTTGGCATTGAAGGACCTTGTGAGTTTTGTCGCCTATGGCAACAACGCTGCTGTCTTTGGCATTTCTTCGCCAACCATGTCGGGCATCAGTTGAAATATTGATGCCCCCAAGGTCTTCGTACATGCCTACCTCTTCTAATAATGCAGTGCTGATTGTCTCTTCATATTCTGCTTGTACGATGTCTTTGTACTTTGCCAAATGTTGCTTTCTTTGGTATTTTGACAAAGTACCAATCCCAGCACCTCCACAAAACCTAGAATATTGGACTGGTAAGATTCCACTTGAATGGAACGCGTGACCAATTCTCTCGTTGACAAGGTACTTGTTATCTGGTAGATATGGTGATGACGCAACACGATACTGATGAGATCGATGGCACCTCAGTTTCATTTTCATGACATGGCCATCATAAGATCCTTTGGATAAAGACAGCTTACTCAGACATCCCCGTCCATGCTTTTCGGCGACTTCCAAACATAATTTCATGGAGGATTCTGACATCACAAAAAAATTATCTTCAGTATCTCCTGCTCCAGCCATTAGATGGGTGTTGATGGGCTCTTCGGGTGCCCTTAATCCCCGGTGTTGTAGATAATATGACAAAACAGTATGCAACGCATCAGAATTGTTGACTAATTGATTTCTTTCTGTCATCAATTGAGTTTTCACCTGCTTGAGAAGTGAAAGTATGTTATCTTTCACAGTTCCATCTCCAGGTAATTCCAAAGTAAATCTAGGAGGTCGTTTGCTTTGAGCCATTATTATGTATCAAGTGAATAATGTGTATCAACAGATCCAGTCAACAGAATTTGAGTTGTATTTAGAATACATATTAGCATTATATAGGGTATACATTGTGGTTGAGTCTATTTCAAATCAGGGATAACATTGTTGGTTACATGTAGTATTTTCTAATGATTATTCAACTTATTTCCAGTAAAACTAACTTATTACCATCTATATGCTATTTGACACCTGAAAGACAGACATTCTCTTCTACTCAGTTACTAATCTGGCCATATTATCAGGATGATACAAGAAACAAAACACCCATATCCCTGAGATTGTAAGTGGACCATGCCCCCAGTGGAACCAGTGACTGCCAGGCGGGGTTCCCAGTACATGTGTTACAGTGAGCTGGCTGGCCGGGGAGGATAGCTATGGGAGGGGTGATAGTGCTGTGATATATGATACCATGAATGAACATCTGTAAGCCACTCACAGAATGCTGCTATGGTAACACTCTGTTGTCTGGTCACATGATCCAGACTGTGCCAAATTTGAATTTTAGGTAGGAGTATATGTTTTTATATTCAAAAATTCTCCCTTTTAGACTGAGTGTATTTTAGCAAATTTGAAACTAAGTGTTCTACGAATATTGGTTCACATGTCTACAAAATTTCATGTAGAAATTAGCAGTATTATCTTTAATAATTTTTAAGACATGTGCCTACCCCATTATATATCCATTGAAAATACAATCTTTACAGGGCAGTTTGACTCCGCCCATTTGGTGTATAGAGATTCACCTTCCTCTTTAACTTCTTTCTTATGATACAGTCACATTGAAAGGACATTGAAGATTTTATTAATACAATAGTGACTATATAAGAATCATAAATGTCTGAAAAAGACATTGTTAGTTTCATAAGAGCTTATGTAGCTTACATGCAATCAAGAAGTCTATATCTGCATTTTCATTGACTTTTAAACAACTTAAAACAGTTTTGCAATTTTGTAGGAATCCTTACTAAGTGCATCTTCCCACGGCAAGGTGAAAACGTATCGAGCAACTCTCCTCGCTTTAGACCTTGCCTTCACAAGGTAGAAAACTGGTGATCCGGAGCAGCGACACCTATCGTGATCACGAGTTACGCCCCTTATCAGCTCTTACAAAATAGCCAATGAAATTTCGGAACAAATTCAAAATACTAACAGACGATCTTTTTGAAAACTATCCGAGTGAAATTTAATTTCAAATTTCAGTCCGCATGGTTGTTTTCACGTTTTTGATGAGCACCGAGAATGCAGAGAAGACAAACATTTATGTATCACTCAAATTAATTGTTTTTCGCCCTTGTAAAAACACATACAAAAGTATTTTTTCAAATCGGTTCAGTTAACATGCTGTCTTCTGATTGGACTATTCTACTTCTGTGCAGCGGGTTGAAATGCTAGCACAGAAATCACGGCCAATGATGTCAAGGGAGGAATGGGAAAGTTTAGAAACTTTTTCGTTTCGCCCGTGACGTTGTGAAGATGTACTAAGTGTAGTATCTTAGTTTCTATAATCACTTAGGGAAGCGGGGGTATAAAAAGTGAGCTTGCTCACTAATTCTCTTGTTCTTACTGCACCTGTTCTTGTAACAAAGGCATTCAAATTATCTTGTTGTCTGAAAAGACTGACCTTCCAGGTTTGATAGGAACATGTCCTTGCTCGCCCTGAGGGCCTCAATGGCTTTAATATTGTAAAAAAAACATGTCTTGTTGAAAGATTTGATATAGTTCAAGGAACAAGGTTTAGTTATGATAGTTGACACTGTCTACAGTCATGGAAGAAGTAGTAGGATGATAATAGTAAATTGCAAAATTATTGTTACAAAATCATACTGATTGATTTTTTATGCCCCCGAATCGGAGAATCCGGGGGTATATTGTTTTTCACCTGTCCGTCTGTCCGTCTGTCTGTCTGTCCGTTTGTCCACAAAAACTTTAACCTTGGTCATAACTTTTGATTGGTCACAGCTAGGTCTTTGATACTTGACATATGGATCCCTTGTGATGAGACCTTTCAGATGACACCATGACATTTGACCTTGTGACCTTGACCTTGACACAGCGAGCCTTTTCCGAAAACTTTAACCTTGGCTATAGTTTCTATACTGTCAGTGCTAGGTCTTTGATACTTGACATGTGTATCCCTTGTGATGAGACCTTTCAGATGACACCATGATATTTGACCTTTTCCGTCCGTCCGTCCGTCTGTCCGTTTGTCCACAAAAACTTTAACCTTGGTCATAACTTTTGATTGGTCAGAGCTAGCTCTTTGATACTTGACATATGGATCCCTTGTGATGAGACCTTTCAGATGACACCATGACATTTGACCTTGTGACCTTGACCTTGACACAGCAAGCATTTTAAACTTTAACCTTGGTCATAACTTTTGATTGGTCAGAGCTAGCTCTTTGATACTTGACATATGGATCCCCTGTGATGAGACCTTTCAGATGACACCGTGACATTTGACCTTGTGACCTTGACCTTGACACAGCGAGCCTTTTCCGAAAACTTTAACCTTGGCTATAGTTTCTATACTGTCAGTGCTAGGTCTTTGATACTTGACATGTGTATCCCTTGTGATGAGACCTTTCACATGACACCATGATATTTAACCTTTTCCGTCCGTCCGTCCGTCTGTCCGTTTGTCCACAAAAACTTTAACCTTGGTCATAAAGTTTGATTGGTCAGAGCTAGCTCTTTGATACTTGACATATGGATCCCTTGTGATGAGACCTTTCAGATGACACCATGACATTTGACCTTGTGACCTTGACCTTGACACAGCGAGCAGGATGCATCTGGGGGCATTCCTGTTTCACAAACACATCTTGTTTCATCTAATCATGATAACTACACCTGGTTATGTACACAAGAATATTGATCAGCTAGATTACTGTGAATTGAATATTCCAAACCTTTTATTTGAATAACAATGCTCATACCATGATATATTTGTGTGACAGGAGAAAGGACTGAAGAAAGTGTTCATGTTCTCCCTACAAGTCCTCAACGAGCTGGAGTCACAGCCCAGTCCTCTTAGTCGGGAAGCAACCGCCGTCCTCAACCGCGTCCTCTCCATCACAGAACATGTCCTCAGCTGGGAGTTCACTCCCAAAACTTGTATCCTTTGCATTTGTTTACACTCATTTCTTTCTTCTAGCTCTTGCCATGCTGCATGTAGCATACTGAATTAGAACAGTGACATTTCCGGTATTGGATTATTCAACTAAGAAGTATACAGCCTAAAACTGGCAATTGTGATGTCAATATTCAGTTTTGCTATGTGTAAGTCACAAATATTTTAGATGACAAGTCATTTTCTGACTTCTTGCTTGAATATCTACTTATATTGATTTTCATCAAATTTTCCATCTTTTTGTGAAACTTAATTTTTCACACTTCGTTATCATTCTGACAGGCTTTATTATCAACTGATATATTCATTTTGATCAACTGATATATTCCTTACCTTGTGACAGTCATCCGAAAGCATGTGGGCTCGTTCACACAGAACCAGAACGTGACGCTCAAACCCAACAGTACATGGAGAGGAACACTACTAGACCCCACCGTCCTCGGTCTCTTCTTTAAGGTGAGAGGACCCACATCATATACTATTGCAATCTCATTAGCACGTTTAGAAGATCAGGATTTGGACCATATCAAAAATTTGGGATGACTCTGGATCTTTATTTTCTAATAAACATTTATTGGTTCCCTTGTTCCAAGTCAATGAGAGTTGTTAGTTCTTGTCTTGGATTGAGTTTTATACAGGCTGTGAGATATGAATGATAAGATGATGGCAACCTGTCAGGTCAGAATACTAATCGGTTCATATTGCTGCCCCTTTAAAAGGGAGCATATGAAACTTTTGCTTTTATTGAATTTCATGTAGCCATTTAGACCTACCTTATCATATTGTCTATAAATGTTACTAGTCGATCAGATTGCATCATGTTTTTTGGCCGCTAATTGTTGCAATACTGCCCAAGCGGCGCTAAACAATAACTCACTCACTCACTCATGTTTTATCTTAATCATGGATTGAGCAGCTGATGCTTATTTTTAACCTGTTTGATATCCCAATCATATTTCAAATGTATTTTGATGAAGTATATTTGACATGATCAGATCTACACCAAAGTACGACACAACTCTGAGATGGCGCACCACGGGACGCAGTGTCTCTCCCAGCTGGCCTCTCTCAACGGGGTTATCTTCACAGACGAGAAGGCTCAAGTACGCTACCTCACCAGCTACATTGACTGCTTCCTGCAACTACTTACAGGGTGGGTAACCTGTACTACTGGTACTACAACTACTATTGTTGCTGCTGCTGCTACTTCTACTACTAGTACTAGCATATATCTATATCATGGGCATGCTAGTTTCAGAGAGAGTGAGAGAAATGATCTTTGTTCCTTTTACTTGAGTAGAATTGCAAGAGAAGAGTACTTTGCTAAATGTTATCCATGAAATTCAAACGTGATTGATACCAAATTGATTTGAAAGTGGTGAAGAAGCAATTCGACGGTTGTATTTGAGTTTTTAAAACATTTCCCATAAACTAATCACAATGTTATTATGTTCATTACTAAAGCCTCTGTTTCACTCCTCAGACTAGGCCTGCAGGACTTTGAGCACCTCGGTATTGCAAACTGCTTCAAAAACCTGACGATGATGTTCCCACTGTCCTGCTTCCTGGAGTTACCTCCCCTGCACTACCGCGCCTTCGTGGAGCACATGACTCGGCTCACCTGTCTCATGGGCAAGGAGGCGGCCAAGGAAGAGGCAGTGAGTGTTGGAATAACATGTGGGATTCATGTTTGTCTTTCCTACAACATAGAGAGGCTAGAATAAACTCTTAGTCTGGGTTACCTTGCTATTTAGCTCAATGTGGGTCGAGGATAATAATAACTCTTTATAATTCATGGTACATTGGAAATTCATTTTGTGCATTTTGCACCCGGCAGCCATGGTGCAGCGCCAGTTAATGTGTTGTTCTACCTTTACAATGATGAGTGTCAAGCAAGGCAGCAACAACTCCCACCTTTAGTCTTCTTTTGGTATGACGCAACCGGGAATCGAACCCCGGTCTTCTGGGTGACGAGCAGACACTCTACCCCTGAGCTACGTCTCCGGTTATACTATGGTTACTCTGGAAACACATAACCTGTTTCTGGATTTCAATTTTAACCGTTATCTCATGTAGATATATCATAGCAAATTGTATCTTCATTCACTTGAAGAAATAAAGAACATCTACCGGGTATCTTTGATTTGATCTTGGTCGAATATACCTTTTAAAAAGGCCCTTAAAGATTCAAATCATCCAATTGCAGAATTACCTTACAATCGGTTCGATAGTTATGACCAACAGCTAACAACAACCAGTTTGTGTTCATATGGTCCTAGATTTTATAACTTCTCCTAGTCACAAATATCATACTTTACCATCAGCTTACCATACTTAACACTAGGAGAGCTTTAAAAATCCAAGCCTCGTTGTTCATTCACCGGGTCACTCCCACATTCTGTTACAGATGCATAGGGATGACACAATCCACATGGAGGCCTACGAAAAGATGCTAGAGACCTGGATGCAGTTTATCTCCGATGTGAAGGCATTCCCTGAAGGGTCACTCAAACCACATGCCACCGAAATCTTCAACTCTTATGTACAGTGCCACATCAGCTCACCAGAGGGCATTCGCACACAACTTGGGGTCAGTTGGAATGTTAGAGAAGATTTCCAGAAAATTCACATTATTGATGACTGAAATATTGTTGAAACATTTTTACCTTGCCTTTTTTTCTAGAAAATGCAAGTATAGTTCATGATTCACAACTAACAAGTTGAGACACTACTGAATTGTTAAGAAGGAGAAAAGCAGTTATCAGTTTGCTTATAGCGAAACCATTAAACAAAATCAGTTTATAGTAAAATACTAAATAGCTAGTTCATTGCCTTCCACCAAGATATTTTTCTGTTCCTTGATAAATATTTTCCATTGATATTTTTACAATTACCTTACCACATTGTTTAACTTATTGCTCAGAATGGGTGTGCTGATGTGGAGGATGAAGTTGATGAGACAGAAGAAGGGGACAGGGAGAAGTTTGCCGACCAACTGTGTTGTATTGGAGCCCTGTCTCGTATCATCCCCGAACACTCAGTACCTCTCCTTGCTAAGTGAGTGGCTCAGCTCTTTGGTATTGTAGCCTTGTCTTGTTTAGTAACAAAACACACTGTACCACCATATCACTCCTTAGAAAATTAATCTTCACTCCTCAGACCATTTGCACTATCACTACTTGTATCGTAAGACAACAGATAGCAACCAAGAGAGTTACCCTGGAATGTCAAGAGGTAACCCTGTAAGGGAGGTATGTTGAGGTGAGAAGTTAGAACAAGGAGCTCGGCCTCATTAAGATTCATGAAGGATGGAACTGTCATTTTATGAATTCATCCACATTGCAACTTATTGGACATGTTTTGTAATCAAATAGATAACTCTTTTGAACCAATTTGTGCCTCCTTCAAGGAATGAAGAGTATCGTTCAAGGAAGTAAATGATATATGACACCGTGGTCTCTTTAGTTATGATCAAGTAAGAGCCTATGTATTGTACCTGCAGAGTGCTGGAGGATCGTATTGGCCGACTGCACGGTCAGTTACAGAGGTTCCAACAGCAGAAACTGGCCGCCGGTCACCACAACGCTTCCCTCGACTTGTCAGTCCTCACCTGTCTACACGAGGACATTCACTGGCTCCTTCTCATCTCCGGTAAATACCCTAAATATATCTCTTATTATCCCCCGCCCCAAAGTGGAATGGGCATATTGGTTTGAGCTCCATGCAGTTAAATTGAACAAGTCTGTGAGAAAGAAAGGCCTCAAATTTGGTATCTGTCATCAGAGTTATGGCCCTTGTTCATGTTTTTGGACTCGGTTTCATTATACTGTCAAAGGGGACATATTTTCTCAGAAACTTTTTAGATAGGATTAAATTTGGTGTTTTCAGCATTTCCACGGTGTCAACACCTTATGTTATATTGATAAGGGTTTTTTCAAGAGACATTGCCCTTACTTTATTTACTCTGTGGAGTTAATATGAGAACCAATTTGGTAGGCGGTGTTTATGGTTATGTCTTCATGTTGTTTATTCCCATTCCTGCAGATTCATAGGTTTCAAAGCTATCGTCCTTGACAAATTCCCATAGTTTAGGAATGTTCCCATGTTGCAGCACATGTGTTGACTGAGGAGGCGGAGGGAGAAACCCCGATGATTCCGTCCGATATCATGAACTTCTCCATCAGTCAGTCCCAGAACGTCAACGTACAGACCACTCTGCAGGTGCTGGCCTCGCCCGGGGAGAGACTGGACAGTATACCAGGCAGTGACCAGTGTACAGACGCTGTGGTCAGGTATGTACCAGGGTATCGGTCATCTTGTCATTGAGACATTTGGTAAGAGGGACTTCTTCTGGTCAGTTCAGCAGAGGTCTTTATGGATGATGAGGTGTCGTTTTGATTCCAGAACTGAGTCGACCTGTAGAAGAAATAGAATTTGTTCTTTTAGGTATAGTAGGGAGCCAAAAATGACTGTGTTATAGTGTTTCATTACCTTTCATTGAAATGAGAACAAGGAAAAAATCACTCAGCATTCTTCACATTGATACAGGCTTGACTGCTTCCCATACACTCAGTTAAATAAATCTGGCTTCTTTCTTCATTGTTAGAGCATGGATAAAAGTAAAGTCCTGTTAAAATTTGTGTACAACCCTATCTCACCTCATCACACTTATAACTTGATAGAGCTCAAGTTAAGTTTGCCGTGAGTGAGCTCTATTAAGGAAATTTAACAGACCATATTCTCCAAGTTTTGGAGGAAATTAAGTAAATGCATTCAGGGAACTATAAGTTGAATAAGAAGATCTAGATAGCCTCTTTTCTCTCAGAGCTGATATTTGAATATGTAATTATGAAGATTTCTATGTTTCAGGCTGATCTCAGCTGTATTCCGCCTGTGTGAGGTTGAGACTCGAGCAACTGATGCTAAACTAGGAGACTGCCTGAGTCCAGAGGTGGGGTGCTCTGCCATGTGGTTCTTGAGACGCTGGATCCACGCCTACCTACTGCCGGACGAGAACTATTACTCTCAGGTAAACCTTGCACTCAACTCCAGCTGACAATTAGTGGTCTGAACTTAACTTTGTTTAGTAGACTGGATGTACAGTTATACCTTGTGTTATGGTCATCAACCTTCACACCAGTTTTGTCCATTCCCTTTTCCAGCTCCTTTGTGTCAGTTTTATGGTTTTTCTTGCTTGAGGTTCCATCGTCAACAGTAGTTTTCGACCCCTCTAGACCTATGATGGCAATCTTTCATAAACTTCAGTCATAAATGTATTCAGCTTTTCCTCCCTAAAATGCCTTGTCCGATACCGATACCGATACCAAATATATCTGCTGATCTTGAGCAAAGGCTGGAAGAATAAAAAAGTAAGTTCAGTATTTATTGTTCACCCTAAGGTTTCTGGTAAACTGACTCTTTGTCAAAAATGTTTTATGATCTCCCACTCTCTCTCTCTCTTCAATTATCTAGCCCTTAAATGAACCGTATGATTGCGATTTCTTTTGTAGATAACTTCCCCACAGTCACTTCCCAATTCCCCTCAGACACGTGTGAGTATATGAGTTGTCTCCCCTGGCACACACTAACCTTCCAAGTTTGTTACTGATTCATCCCTAGTCCACAAATGGTTCCCATTAATTTTACCCGCCATAACATTTATCAATCAGACATGGTATGGATGTCCATCATTATAAAAGAACATAAAATGTTAAATAATGAATTTTGTTCACAATTTGTGGGAAATTCTTTGATGTCACAGTTTAAATGAAAGTTTATTAGTTAAGTATATATATCAAACCTAATAAGAACTCATGAAGAAAATGCATTTTGTTAGTACTGAGATGTAAGTAAGAACAAGTAATTTTGGTGATGTCAGATGATTTTAAGATCATTGCTGAAGATTTTTTGTTGAACTTCAATCAAATCTTTATCTATAGTATAAGTATATTTATTGCATGCCCATTCAACTTGAAATACCTCTGCGAAGAAAGTACCGGTAGCTATTGTGTTGGGAAGTTGAAAAAAATTGTAATCACAGCAATTTTTCAGATTTGTTTCCTGTTGCAGGGACATTGGATCATAACTATTGATATTTATGAATTATTAATCTAGGTCATGGTTTCAGCACATTTTTCTTGTTTAAGTTTTCAGAATGCTAATTGTCAGTTGTTACACAGTTGTTTGATTGCACTGTTTCGCACAACGGAGCCAAAATGTTAGTATTCGCTTGACAGCTTTTGTTGATAGCAAATTTTGATCTGAGTTGTCCAGCTTCTTTACCAATGCCCAATGGTAACAGAATAAGAAATTTTAAGCATTTAAAGCACTAGAGCAAATGCAAATAAGCTGATGTAGCTGGATGGCTCAAATTTCTTTGATTTACAAACCTCCCTTCTCAACTCGTTTGATAAAAGACTCATTAGTACAAGAAAAACCTTAGCACACATTTCTTCATTTTGATATATGTAATTATGCTTTTTATATATTCATATGACGATACGTGAATGTTTACAGATGAGCATGGCACTAACAGCAGCGTTCGGCCGGGACACGGACGGTGCCCAGTGGACGATCTCCTTCCTGCTCCTGAAGACGATGTCGAACATTGTGCTGTGGGTGTCGGAGGAGGGGCTGCTGAAGGACACCATGGAGATGCTTATAGCTCTCGTAGAGACAAAACCTAGGTACTTGCAATCCTTTTCCTCTTAGTCCAGGAGAATTTGTAGATTAGCAGACCTTTATACAATCTTAAATCAAGAATTTTTCGGCCTTGACATTAAGGTTTCTCTATATTGAATATCAGAATGAATCTTCACATTTCAATTCAGTTTAAGTATAGGGGCTGCAGGGATTGGGAAAGACATCTTTGACAATGGGCCATTTTCAGGGTTTTTGGTAATTTTCTGAATTTCAAATCAGCCATTGTCCATTATATCACTAGTATACTTCAAAAATTCAATGGGCCAATTTTTCATCCATTGTGCAAAATGGGGGTGAATTTTATATTTGAAAGATGACCAACATCAAGTCTAGTTGTTAAAAAGAACTTTGTAGAATATATGTACATAGATCTATATTTCTGTTCCTGAAAGCATGGTTTTGAATACCTAAAAGATATGTTTATTGTGTATTCAGGGCATCGTACGTGGTGAAGGTAGAGAACATGTGGCAACTGGTGCGGATGGAGGCTAAGAATGACTCTGTGATCCACTCCCTGCCCCCGTCAGTTCGGCGTCTCATGATCAAGGCTCTGGTACTAGCGGGCGCCGGCTTCAGTGATGACACAAGTAGAGAGGAGTACTGGAAGCTGGTCAGTTGCCTTGATTTGTCTCTTTTTAAGTCATCTGGCCTGTAAGGCCCGATGGGCTTATGGCATGGCATGGTGTCCGGCGTCCATCCGTCCGTCCGTCTGTAAACTGTGCACATTTTACGATTTCTTCTCCAGCATAAGGCCTAGAACGCTGAAACATTGTGTACATACTCTTTAAGTAGTGGGGATTATGATCAAGTCATTAAGTTCTTCACTAAGATGAACATTTCTCATGATAAAAATGGAAAAGCCTGATTGGATGGAAATTTTTATGCCCCCGAATCAGAGATTCAGGGGGTATATTGTTTTTCACCTGTCCGTCTGTCCGTTTGTCCACAAAAACTTTAACCTTGGTCATAACTTTTGATTGGTCAGAGCTAGGTCTTTGATACTTGACATATGGATCCCTTGTGATGAGACCTTTCAGATGACACCATGACATTTGACCTTGTGACCTTGACCTTGACACAGCGAGCAGGATGCATCCGGGGGCATTCGTGTTTCACAAACACATCTTGTTGTTCTTAGCTCCCATTATGAATAAGTGTGTGATCAACTATTTTCTGATGAGTTATCTCCCCTTGTTCACTCAACTTGTCTGATGTGGTGCAGGTGCTGCAGTCTGTCCACGACCGGTTCTACGCGCTGGTGTGCCAGGAGAACTTCCAGGATAAGATAGAAGTGAGCAAGGACTCTGTGACCGCTATCCTCGACATGCTGCTTGGGGTTGCCGAGGGGACGCGCATCACCAACCTTGACCGAATCTTCCTCTTCCTTTCACCCTTGCTGGCCGAGAGCGTCAAGTTGCTGGGTCAGTTGACGCTTATCAAATTAATATTTGGTTGCAAACCACCTTGTTATTATTGAATTTGAGTTCACACAGTATGTTACCGACATCTTTCTCTCTCTCTTCTACTAATGGCTGAGTGAGTCAAATTGCTGAATCAGTTGACTTGTTATCAAATATATATTTGGCTAATATTCCAGTTTTCCCCCGATAGTGATGAGCTACAATGTGTAACATCCCTGAAATTGTTGAAATCAAAGTGAGATGTGCAATCCTCAATATTTGATATTAAGTACTCTCCTGTGTTATTTGACATGCCATTTCCTTAAAGACATTAACCATTTGTGAAGAGTTTTGTGGATAAATTTAAGCTTCTGATATAAGCATTTGTAGAGATAAATGTGTAACAATTTGGATTCAGAACTGCAAAAACAAATCATAAAACTAAATAGGCATATTTTTATGCCCCCGAATCGGAGATTCCGGGGGTATATTGTTTTTCACCTGTCCGTCTGTCTGTCCGTCTGTCCGTCTGTCCGTTTGTCCACAAAAACTTTAACCTTGGTCATAACTTTTGATTGGTCGGAGCTAGGTCTTTGATACTTGACATATGCATCCGGGGGCATTCGTGTTTCACAAACACATCTTGTTAAATGTATGCTTTTCTCTTCAGATCTGTACCATGAATGCGAGACGGTGGTTCCCCTCATACTTGAGCTATTTTCAGAGATCGTCAATAAGCAGTTGTGCTACCTTTCTGAGGTGGGTCAATTCTTGCAGTATGAGTTCTCTATCGGTCTCATTGAAATAAATGTGTTGTGAGGAATAAAACCTATATTATTCCTTTAATGGTGATACAAGCCTATGCGTTTTTATCTCTTAAATTCTATATTAGTCTCATTAAAGTCAAACTTGTTTTGAAGAATAAATGTTTTTAAACATTAGGGTCAACATTGATACAAACTTTTTGGAGGTTTTTCTCTCCATACAGTCTGACATGATCTGTTACAAGATTAGTAAAAACAAAATCCAGTCATTTCAAAGAAGGATGTACATGACCATATAAAAGGAATGGTTTGCATGAGATACTTGCCCCTTGCTACTGGGTACATGTCTAGATCTATGAATTGTACAGTACACATCTTCTGTTGTCAGATGAAATCTCGGAAGTTGTATGAACTGAGCTTGTCGGCCATCCAGATGTATTCTAAACACAATTCAGGTAAACTGTTTCTCAGCATCTTTAGTTTGCAGTGCTCTTGGTAATTACATGTATGTTGAAGCTAGGATATTGAATTAAGTATGAACAGTCAAACTATGCTTTACATTAATTCAATTTGGAACTTAAGAACTATATCAGATGGGTGTGTAAGTGACCTGTGAACATGGTGTGCCACAACACTTCCCCTATTCTTCATCTACTAACATGTCCATTAGAGTACTGGGTACAAAAATGTTTTGTACTGGTTACATGATATTCATACTCTCTAGAGAATTCAACTCAGTTCTGATCTACCCTCTTTCACAACTGAAGCCACTTTTCTTTGTCTAACAATAAAGTATTTTGATTGATTACAAATCGGAGTCAATCGTGCAATCATGGGTAAAGATCAACACTGAGAATCCAGTGTGTTGCTGTAGCTCAGTTAAACTGTCTGGAACTGACCTCAACACAAGTTCATGATTGTATAATATATCCTTAAATCTGTCAATTTTGTAGGAAAGCGGTATGTGGACGTGGCGGAGGACGAGGAGAACAAGTTCCAGGACATCCTGCTCGTCATCGAGCTCCTCACCAACCTCCTCTCCAAGGACTTCATCGACTTCGGGGAGAACAACGGTACAGTCCTAGTGTTCCTTGGTTATATGTTTTCTTTATCTTGTCTCATTTCCATCAGATCTATAAGGGCAGAATAGTTATGACATGAGCTGAAAATCATCTCCCCTCATTATACACTTGATAACTCATGGTGAGGGGATTGTGTGAAATATATAGACATGAAACATGTGGCGTCAGTGAGGTCAGACTGGCTCTATATGGCCTCTCCGAGTCCCTTGAGTAATTAACCTCATGATACCGAAATTCTGTTTTTTAAGTGCTTAACTACATAGCTTTACTGGTAAGTAAAAACAGAATTTCGTTTATAAGTGCTTAACTACATAGCTTTACTGGTAAATCAAAACAAAAAGCAAACAAGGATCTCCGATGTGAACGATTTAGATGTCACTTGACGACTCAGTATTCAGGTCAGTGAAAGATATTACTGTTATAAAATTGGCAGCTGTGAACAGATATCAGCTTCAATATGAGGTGAACTGACAAATGGCACTCATAAAAATTCAATTGAGGTATAATAAAAGTGTGGTAGGCTGTCTATAATTGTCATTTCCATATTTCAGAAGACGAGCCATCAGATGGAGTGAAGATGGAGGGAGCGGAGATTGTGATGTATGGACTCAACATTGTGGTGCCCCTCATGAACACAGAAATACTCAAGGTTAGTCTTTCCTTTCAATTTTTGATTTCAATATTTCACCTGGAATGTGTAGTTTTTAGTTCATCAGGCCTAAAAAGCAAGACATACTTCTTACAAAGGCCATTTTCCACATCCAGTGTCTGTAAACTTTTCATATTTTTTAAACTGAAATTTTACAGGAAGTAATTTCTGGTTAAATGAGGTTTATCATGCTTAATAATTTCACGTACCCACCCCCTCAAACATGCCTATTGCAGGCTCTTTCTCTGAAATCTTTAAAAAATGATTTTTCTCCATAACCAATTGGCATAGAAAGCTGAAATTATTCTTAACATTTTTGTGACATTGGAACTCAATTTGAAAATTTCATAATAACCCCTTTTCAAATCTGGGAATGTATTTTTTCAACCCTCAAATCTTCACTTGTTTATTCTCCAGGAAGCATAATGCTAAGAATCTCAAAATACTGTAAATATCCATTTGCAGGAAGAAGACGCAAGATGTGTAAGTTTCATTGTTCATCTATGTATCTGTATTTCTCCGACAGTTCCCGACACTATGCAGCCAGTACTACAAGTTGGTGGCCTTCCTAGCAGAGATCCACGCCAACAAGTTTGCCAAGCTTCCTTTAGACCTCTTCAAGACTCTCATGGCTTCCATAGAGCTCGGCCTCTCAGCGTATCCTTCACAATCTTTTAAATATACATGCCATAAAGAAAGTGAACAAATGAAACATGTTATATTTTTGGATCTTTCTACCTGCAATAGTACAAATGCTTATATTTGTATGCCTTTTATGACTGAAATATTGTCCAAACAGGGCACCAACATCCACTCATTCATCTATCTCACTCACTCACTCACTCACTCACTCACTCACTCACAAATGCAAGGTTGAGTAAAATTTATAAGCAGCAACTTTCCTTAATTTGTACACAGATTTTCCCCTGATATTACTCGTCTGTGTCTTGAAATGATATCTGAGCTGGCGTCAGAAACCTTCCAGACGAACATGACAGTACCCCACGTACATGCCAGTCTCTCACGCTTCCTTGAGGTGAGTCTTTATGTTCTACCTTGTTAACCTTGTATCATGCAGACCAGTACAACCACATTCTCTACCTCTCAATTCAAAACTCTTCTAGTCAGATTCAGGATGTGCAGGGGTGGTAAAATAAACAGGTTAAAAGAATTGTTTCTCATTGTATTACTATTGGAAGAATACAGTGTTTAGAATTTTATGCAAGGTCATTTACTTTTCCCATGAGTTATAGTGTAGAAATCATAGAGTCCACTTTTTTATTAACGATGCATATCCTGATTGATGTGTTATTTATGTGTTTATCCCAGCTGGTGTTCCACATGCTTCTCCTGGAGTCGTTTGACATGGACCTGCTGGAGACGGCCAGCACCGCTCTCTTCTGTCTCATCTGCTGTCACCAGGTACTGTACACTCATCTTGTCTCTCCGGCCATGAGAGGGATGTTTTTATGAAATTAATGATAGAAGCTATAGTGAAACCAAATTATGAGATTATGCAGATTTTCAGTTAATGCATCATCACGTGAACACCCAATTCTGCGATTTTTCTCAGATTTTCCTGAATATATGATCATATGGGTATAACAGACAGGTTTGTTATTCCCCTGGCATATAATGCGGGGGGATATAGTCGTTGGCTCCCTCTGTCCGTCCGTCTGTCCGTCCGTCTGTGATCACATTGTTTCCGGAGCAGAACTCAAAAACTGTTACAGCAAGCTCAATGAAACTTGGTATATTGACTCATCATCACATGTAGTTGTGCCTTTTGGGGTTTTCAACTTTCTGGAAATTTTTATTTCTGCGGTTTCCATGGAAACGCAACTTAAAAATGTGTTTCCAGGGCAGAACTCAAAAACAGTTTGGCCTAGCTTAATGAAACTTGGTATGTTGACTAATTATCACATGTAGTTGTGCCTTTTGGGGTTTTCAACTTTCTGGATTTTTTTATTTCTGAGGTTTCCATGAAAACGCAACTCAGAATGGCGTTTCCAGAGCAGAATTTGAAAACCATCTGGGCTAATTCAATGAAACTGTTTACAAATGTGCCTTTTGGTGTTTTCAAATTGCAGGGAGTTTGAAATCAATGACATTCTTCATTCCAACATTACCAATACTTTATTAACTGTGTCTCGCGAAGGAGTGAAGATGTTTTAATCAAACAGCATAATCAATCGTAAAGGATAGTTGTTTTCTTCTCTCTTCATGAGGAACTTGACGATGGCATAACATAAGCATTTACTTATTAAAAAGACCGAGCGGTGGTTTATCATAGTCTTATGTTGGTTATTAAAAGTCAAACAAATCTAGCTGCATGTGTGAATACAACATTATTCACACAATCAGTATATCAAAATATATTCTTAAAATGATCATTCAACTTCGGTGGGGCCGGGGGGATAAGCCATCTCTTCTGATGGCTCTTGTTCAAATAACAGATTAATCGTTATTCAATGATCTGAGTGAAATGTTAACGATCCTTAATGCAGACCTAACAGGAAAAGGAGTAACTAGTAATGTTAGTTTTGTTTCAACTGAATTCAAGCATGACTTTCTTTTCCTTTTTCTTAATAAGTTACATAAATTCCTGGACTGTTGATCTTCAATCATAACATTCTTGTAAAATCTAAATATTTATGCTCAAATGATTTTGTGAGGATGACTCCCAAGACTGACCTTGACCTTCCAGGAGCAGTACCGCGACCTGGTGAACTCACTGCTGCAGACGCAGCTAGAGGAGCAGTACAAACAGCGTCTCCTGGAGGCCTTCAATAACCTGACACCCCCGTCCTTCAACATGACCATCTCTCGCCACACCAAGATAGCATTCATGCATAACTTTGACCAATTTCTTACCAATGTGCGCGGCTTTCTGTGCGTGAAGTGACACGTGACATCGAATCTGTAATCTCCCACAAGGTTTACCTTTTGTGGATTCTGTCCGGGAGTGACGGAAACATTTTGGAGAATATGTGACCTGCACCGTGTTTCTTGCTAGGTGTTCTATGCAATGGCTGAACTGATGCACAGTAAGATGCACCAAGCCTTTATGTGCCTGCAATGAGAGAATGCACTGACTGTTTGCGGCAGATGTTTTGTGTTTTCTGCAAGGAGTGATCGAAACTCTAGTTCACGAAAATGTTACAGGGAATAGAACATAGTTTGCTCATAACGGTGCTGTTGTTGACTTTGGGACATGCAAGAGTATTTTTGTGAGAGTATTTTTTTGGAGGACATCCTCAAATCAAAAAGTATCGTGGATCATCATTAAGTGCTCAGTGGTTGTGATAGAAAGTGTTCATTGGTAATACTCAAGGAATGTGATTGTGTGAGTTTCATGCATGAATCGCATTTCCCATTACAGCCAGTTGAAAGTCAAACATTGTATATTTGTGTCATAGTGTGATGGATTGTATTGGTGTAGCAGATTTGTGAGACTCAGAGCATGTCAAGTCCAGTTTAATTACTATCTATCTTTGATATGAACAAAGATGCATGTATGGAGTGTGGAGTGCTGCCGTGTCTGCTGTGGTATGGTAGAGAGGAGTGAATATAAGTAAACATATAGCTGTTTGGTTAGGCCTCAATTTATGCAGTGGCAGGATGTTGTTCAGAAATGTAAGTGCAACCCAGTGCAACTACTCTAATACACAAAATTCTTTTGCTCCATTTCAAGGCATCAAAATAAAATTATTTTGGTTATAAGTTGTGTATCCTCTGTTCAACCCAGTTTTGAAGTTTCGAATTTCCAGAGCACCGAATCTTCAATAACTAAGAAAAAATTATTTTCCCCATCCCTGTAGTAAAAATACAAATTGATGTTTATGAATGAATGTGCTGACCATATATGAGTTATGAAAGACTGATGTGAGAGTGAACAAGTCCGACATGGTATATAGATATAAGAGGAATGGATCTGAGAGTCTGCTCGTCGTCTTTCAATTAGCACACAGCGGCAATGTGTCCATACCATACCTGTTTCGTGAAGCTTTTCATCTACATACTGATCAAATGTATCGTTGGTCATCATCATCATCCTCAGTATGAATGGTCTTGCATAGTGGGACACTGTAGAGAATACTCGAAATGATGAGTCAATTGTCTTTATTTGAAGAGTTCATCTGATCATCTACTTCCCTGTGAAATAACAGAAAGAATAAGAAATACTATCAGATAATGGTACATTGTTGTGTGAACAATCTAGTGAACTTCGTCGTCCTGAATATATCATCACATCCTTCACTGTTTGAGGTCTTGTAAATCTTGTTGGCTGTTATTCTTAATGTTCAAAAGGTTTGATCCCCATTTCTCATTTATGGTTTAAGGCAAGTGAATATTCTTAAGAAAAGAAAATTTGCCTATCGGAAGTCTTTATGGATCCCCAAACAGGAATGGTAGGTTGTGAAACTTGGTGGAAATATCTGATGCTTATCTTCTATGGAATCCTTCATCGTTGAGGAATGCAAACTGAGTTGAAGAGTGGAGATTGGAGACAATTGTCAGATTTGGATGTCAAGCAACAAATATTGACCTCTTCTATCCAGCGTTCATCCAAAGTTAATAGTTTGCACGTGGTCACAATGGCATAAACACTGCCTGAAGCATCATCATGTGGAATGTGAAATGTGAATAGTGTGAAAATCACATGATAAGGGCCAGATACGGATTCAGGTACAGGATGATACAGGAAGAGACTAAGGTTGGTTATAGAGATGAGATGTCTTAATCAAAATGTACAGTCAGATTATTCTTTTCAGTTATTGTCAGTTGTGAACATTTATCATATTTCTCAAATGTCAAATGACAAGTTGCCAGTAAAGCATTTAACCCTTTTGCTTTAAATGTTCAGCCATTGATGTGTAAACTTCATTCCCAGTAGAAAAACATCATCCATAGTAAATGTTTGTGAGTTTTTCCCTTCAGCTGCAGATGTATTGGATACAAACCTAGCATTACTATTCCACGGCAAATTGTTACCGAATGATTTGCCCCATATCAGTTAAGTTATTGGTTTATGTCCCTGGTCACCCATGGCTTAATATTCTTGTACATTTAGTATACCCACCGTGAGACTTTTCCTCAGGGAAATTTGTACTGTATAAAGTAATTCAATGTTGTTGTGAACCAAGTTACAATTTAAATTTTTGGCATGAGATTATAAATTTATAGATTTAAATTCCATTGTGAACAAGACCGTTCTTTAAAGCAAATGCATGAGAACTTGACTTTGATACTAGAAGAGTTGCCAGCTGTTTGACAGAAACAGACAAGCATGAGTTAAGACTTCTTTGAGTCATTTAGAAGTTGGAGTGACAATGAGGAAGAGGAATATTGATGACAACTTCTAGTTCTATATTCATGTGAAGCAACGTATCGACACAGCTCCATGTGCTGTTGTCAAGCCTTCCTGACTTAAGAGTTGAAATTGTTAGCCAGTTCCATCATTGGAGATAAAACCTTGTTTTCCCTGTTGCAAAGGCTTTTCAGTGGACCCCATGTCCAATTGATGTATCAGTCTGATGGTTTACTAAACTCAAGGGGGTTATTAGAGCACAGATTTTCTGCTGAAAAAGCCCATAGGTGATAGTGTAGAGCATTCCTGGGTGACCAAGGATAGGTGTTAATGTGATATGTGCTAACTAAAGTATGCTTATATTTGCCGTGATTCACAATTTGGTAAAATATAACTGTTCAAAATGCTTGGTCAGTAAAATGTAAATACCGTTTCGTAAACATAATGTTGTTCTTGCATTCCATGTTTGCCATAAGAATTCTTTTCATCAGACACTTCTTATCTGTTGTCTAAGGCGACAAATGTTGTTCTTATAAGTTCTCATTATTATTTTCTCAAACTACTCCCCTGAGATAATGCAATATTTGTGTGTTGTGATACAAATCTAAATACATCAATCCTTTGTCAATTTCTTTTATGAGAGTATGTGTCTATCATTAAAAATTTAATCAATTTGTATGTAATGTCTACCACACCCCAATGTCATACATGTATAAAATGATGAATATTTTCAAATTGCAATTTCATTTGGTTGAGTTTCCATGAAACATAAATGCTACAATTATTATGAGAATTTTGTTTTGGACTCGGAACAAGAAACCAAGAAAAGTGAAACAAACTCAGGTCTGAAGACTGCTCAAGAGGAATTCCTCTTTGATTATATAAGTTAATCTAAAGGTTTCATTTTATTATTTTAAGTTAAGGTTTCTGCATATCTTCAGTTTTGCTGTACGTATTGTAACATATTCATTCATTTCTTTGTGTCAAATGAACTTGTGTATGGTCTCTGTGTAGACAAGTATTAATGACATCACTCAGTCTGATTAAAATCGACCGTGCTCCGAGGAATAAACTATCAAAAATATGGTCTCTATCGGGACTCGAACCATTCGGGATATCCTCTTCGTCTCGGTCTGAATGCACCCACCTCTATCGCGTGTTTCTGTAACCAGTTTACCCAAGACAGGCCCAGTCGTAAGCTATCCAATCACATCCTCGTTTTTAAATAACGTTTAGCGGCGATTATGTAAAACGAATGGTACGCTGGAGTTACCTCCCCTGAGGGATACCGAAGCTTTCACTGCGCTCCTTTCGATTGGCTAGATGAGCTTGTGTCAGAACATGCGGGCAATAGGGGTGCCTTCAGACTGTGAATGAGAGGAAAGCCGGGCTGGGTGAGGTTCGAACCCCGCTAGAGATAAATTTTTTACACTTTTTTCCTCGAATCACAGTCGATTTTAATCAGACTGTGACATCACTACAATATCAGTCAGCTTCAAACATAGAGCTTTCTTCATGTAGTGAATTGAATGTGTGCAATTATATCAGCCTCTACATGGCTTGTGAACAACATTGAAGTATTTGTTTAGTAATCATTAAACACACTCTTAACGTTTGACCTGTTATCAAATGTCCTGACTTCAAATTCTTTAAATTTCCAAAGCTCTTAATTCGAAAATTGGAATGATCTGTAAAAAAACTTGTTTGGTATATTTAGATGTTTGATTATAAGTTTCAAATATACATATTGTCTTACCTTTCAGTTATGACCATTGCAAAACTTAAAGTTGCCTATCAAAGTATTAGGTTACCGTTCAAAGTTGTTTTGTAAAATATCATACTTATTCTCAGACTTTTAATGCAAGATGTGTGTGTTGCACAACACAATATTTATGATATTAATGTCCATATTGACTGGGTTGAGATTCCTAATTGCATCAATGACATATCATGTTGTACATTAGATGGCATTGTCAGTAAAGGCTTACTTGGCTTATCTACTTAACCTCTTCATCTTTATGTTTGTATGCATATACTTTCGAGCTCATCTGGACTGTAAGGCCCGATGGGCTTATGACTTGGCATGGTGTCTGGTGTCCGTCCATCTATGATCTTCCGTCTGTCCATCAGTAAACTTTGTGCATTTTCGACTTCTTCTCCAGAAGCATAAGGCCTAGAAAGCTGAAACTTTGTGTACAGACTTCTTGTACTGACTAGTGACTGAGGATTATATTTTATGGCTTTGATGGCCATGTGGCACCTAATAAAACCCACGGTGGCCACGCCCTAAAACCTACTTTCATCTTCTTCCCTAGAAGTATGAGGCTAGAAATGTTTTGTAGGAACTTCTAAGATAATTGTGATTCTTTAATGTACATTTGGTGACCCTTTGGGCCAAACTATATAAAGGGGGGAACCACATTGACCACACCCTAAAGCAAAAATTATTATGAAGCCTGATGAACTACAGAGCCAATGGCTCTAATTTTACTTGTTGGTGCTTGTTTGATCTACACGAACACCAAAATTTTATATTTTCATACAAAGATTTCCTGTGAAAACACTACACTGCCAGTTTGTACAGAGATTAATCATTTTCATAAACTCATATTTAACTGCTCAATGCAAAGAACACATCTTTCAAATTTATATTTATTAAGATTTTGCAAAATATAATTTTCAAGAGTTTTGTACAATATTACTTGAATACATTTCTAAAAATAATTTCTTAAAAATAGTTATATTTCAAAGCATAAAAATAGTTTCTTGCTTTGAATTTTGAGCTTTATTTTAAATCTTCAAAGGTTTTTAATATGCAAAATGGTGACTACAAGGAGATGTTTTCCCTCCAGATTTATTAGTGCCTTTTGCAGTCGGGATCTTTCATGTACTTTCCTGGATGTTGCACTCACCGCACTGCACTCTCAGTCAGTCCACTTCCTGCATCAGCATGTACTAGCCTTACTAGCCTTACTAGTTTCTACTAGTCTTATTTCTGTCTACTAGCCTTGGATATAAGTTTTATCTGAGTATCTGAAACTTGAAGAGATTTGTTAAGATACATCAGCTCTACACCCATGATCCTAGATTGGTGATTGGTACACACTGATATCTTATTTCATGTATGAAACTGCAGGAAATTACTATAATTGGTATTATTCAGGGATACAGTATATTTCATGTACGAAACTGCAGTTTCTTTTTATCATTTGATTCTCTGAGCATATCAATGATCACATATTTTCATCAAAATCCAACTCTGTCAATCCAATTTAAACCAAATTTCATCACCTTCTCTTCTTCATGCCCTAACTCTTGCCAGGATACTAACAATAAACAACGACTCCTACAATAGAGAAGGTTAAAACCTTATTAAATGGTTTCAACATGTTCAGGGCAATCTCGTAAAGGTTCGATCTCACTTAGGGCAAGTAACAATTTCAGTTAGGCGTGTTGCTTTATCTGTACCTTTAAATCTTATGTTTTATCCCGACGTTGTTACGTCCAGTGTACTCTTCTACCTGGATCCAAATATGCATTATTTAACTTGCATCAATCAATTTAGAGTGCATAGTTTAACAGTTCTCTGTAGCATCGTCAGCAAACAAAGCACAGTTGCAATTCATATGCATGGAGAGTCACTGGGTCCACAAATTCGCACGATATTGTAACTAAGCAGGGACCGTATATAATGTCCCTGGACTAAGGAATAAGCATGTTGTTATCACTAAACACTAGCACGAGGCTACTGGGAAGCTGACATGAGAATGATGGTCCTTACTATGCATACGTGATATGGAATGGATAACAAAAGAAGCACAAAGTAAAGATGCGCCTTGCAATGTATAAGCAATCGTATAGATTATCGTCAGCTACTGATATGCACATGGTCGACACTGTCTAAACTTAGCAAAACGTCGTGAACACACGAGGTACAGAACATATCGTTGTCTCAGCACTTAGCACCGTGTCTTCACCGAGAAAGCCAATGCCAATCGTAAGCATGAAAGCACCGTGCCGACACTTGGCGACCAAGCACATCTTCACGGCTCTGAGTTTCTATTGTCAGCAATAAAGCCAACCACTTCACATGAAAGCACGTATTTTCACTTCATAATCACGGAGCAACATGTGCGAAGTATCACATGCAAATGAACTTTAAGCAAGCACTTGCATTATTCTCACTTCAATAAAGCTTGAGCACATTTCAAAAGCACCTTTATCCACAAGCACTTTCTTCACTCCTACCACCCAGCATCCGGAGAAGAGAACTATTTATTGGTATTGATTTGTCAACGCCATCCCTAACTTTGCAAAGGTTGTGTTCAGGATTGCAGTTGATTCATCAAATGGTAGAATGGTAACGAGTTGGTTATCGTGAAGTGTGCAAATAGTCCTGTGCGTGTGATGCAAATAAACACATGACAAATGAGTTTGTTTTTCTTTGTTTTATAACTTTATGTCGGCAGATCTCTCCGATGTCAGAAAGGGATACCAGAAGACGTTAATGCATATTTTGAGGTTTTTCTGTCATGTTATACTTTGGGCGTTATAAGGTTGGCCATTTGACCTTCTCCCTTAACTTATGCTATGTGTACAGGAGATCAACGATTGGCTCAAAAATACTATCTAATAACGTGTGCGCAATTATTCTATTATTGTTACAAAAACATCAAATGGACGTACACATTATATATAGTAAAATGACTGAGGGTGTAGGTAGAATCTCAGACATTGATAGAATGGAGAAGAATTCAATGTTGTCAAACATGAATCATTACTCATTATTATATGTTAGCCTTAAATGTTAGTATGATATAGTCGATTTGTTTATGTGATACAGTATGTCTAAAGATCGTTTGGAAACTTTATTCAATTAAGCTAATGAATCATATACAAGTTGGTTTTTTTCTTCTGAAAATATGGATTTTAATATCTAAAGAACTGTGACTAATAACACCACGTGACTGACATTTCTGAGATTGTTTTTGGTTATTATACAAATGATAACTTATCAAACAAGTGATAATAAACACCCACGGAATCAGCAATGGTTCGAATTAAACATCTTTATTCAAAAGTAAGGATTAGGTAGAAGAAATCCAACTTTGCGAAACCCTCGGTGATTAGCTGGTTTAGTGTCAGTGCTGATCGTGATGCACGACTTTCAGGAACATGCTATCAAAAACAAAATTTAACAAGCTCTTTATTTGCGAAGAAGATGAAATGAATTGATGTTTAACGCCGCTTTCAAGATTATTTCACTTATATCACAGCTGCTAGTATTATTGCAGAGAGAAAGCCCGCAAGACTATTGTGGCTGCGTATTGCGGTGAAACCTGCCAGCATCGGCTGGTACTAGCGAACCATGGGTGGTACTGCGCTGAAGTTCAGTGTAGCATTGCACCCAAACCTTGATGCGTGTAGAACATTTCTATACTGCAGACAAAGCTGATATCTGGATCCGAAGCCGAACGCGCTGACCACTGCGCTATCCCTACCCTGGTAAAGAAGAAATAGTGTTTGCCTCATTTGTGAAAAGGCCTGGAACCTTTCTCCAGTTAGGCTTCAACTGTCACAGACGTGACCGATTTGTGTAGCAAGTGCAACTACCATTTATTTTGTACAACATTGGTAATATCCATCTTCTTCTCAACCAAAATGGTGCTGCTGCCCTGTCAGAACACTCGTCTTGGCCAGATTGGACTTATTAAATAGCCTATTTCTGAGTTCAACTAAAACCTTCTGCGAGATACAAATTAGGACCACAAGTACGATCGCATAGCACCTAATATTACACTGGCTACCAGTACAGGTTAGTATTGAGTGAAAAGTTCTCCTCTTTACGTACCAGTGTGTAAGTAGAACAGCCCCGGAATATTTGTCTGAACTCATCACTGGGGTATCTGAGATCAAACTCGCAGAATCCTCTACAGATACCAATAGTGATGCTCAAAGTTCCCGGACAACTTTCTTTTAAAACCTCTTCTCCCACTGTCTGGAATGTTTGTCGACTGACAGGAGAACATGTCTGTCTCTTGAGAGTTTCAAAACCAATGCTAAAACTCATCTCTTCGTGAATTATTATACAGAGTGACATACTCGTATATTTGACTTGTATAACCCTTTGAGCATATGTCATATCGAAAGGGCGCTATATAAATACTCAGTTATTATGAAATTGTTTGGGGTGAGCGTTTGATTCTCGTTGGGGGTGCTCACAAGTACATGTATTTATACTCTTATAAATTATGTGATCCAAAATAAAACACAATGTTGAAATAATTCACTATCGAAGTGTAATGCTACATTTTGCCTCGTTTTCATAAATATAAGTGCCTTGTCAAAATGACAGAACACCGTAATAATATATCTTTGGTATATTTGTTAAAATTGTAAGGTAGAATTGATAACATGACTGTAATTTATTTCCTGTGAGAAACTGTAATAGCTTCTATTGTTCAATAGACGCTCCTTGAAGGAACGACAAATACTCAATCCACATTTCCTGTACCAAGTTTTATCTTCCCCCTTCCTTGAATGATGAAAAGTGGAAAACAAAGGAAATTCTATGGATGAACAACGTATTTATTTTCATAGTAGCGACGTATTGCTATAGATCCGTTAACGGTTTTCAAACATGAAAATACATGAAGAACAAGTTCTTATGGATAGTCAACCTCTTTATTGCATGAAATGCGACCTTTCGGTGAAGATACTAACACCGTTATCAAGCAAGTGAATAGTCGGTGTTAGTATCCACACCGAGACGTCGCATTGCATGCAGTAAAGAAGTTGGTTATCCATAAGAACTTGTTCTTCTTCATTAACCAGCTTCTAAATGCCTCTCAATGAAATGAAATGAAAATATAAGGTATAAGGATCTATACCAAAACGTCCCTTCTGTGAAATGCAGTTGTTTATTCATAGACTTAATTTTGTCTTCCTGATACTACCTCCCTCTAGAATGACATTTAAACAGCTCACGAGGACACACTTTTAACTTGCTTACAAAACTCAAGGTCGTTTACATGCCATTTGATCACGAAATTTCCCCATGAAAAGTCCAAGTGCTGATGAAGGGCAACGGAAGGAAGCATTAACCTCTGTTTCATTATGAATACAAATATGAATAATCAAATAAACATTTCGCAGAAAATTACATTTACACATACCTAGTGAATGAATAACGTTTCATAGAAATGATGAAAAAATAGAAATAACATACATGTATATGATTTACGTTGCACAATACTTTTCCAAAGGCAAAGCTATTAGTTTAGAAGATAAACAATGCTCTAATACATAATTCTATTTTTGAATGAGTAAGTTATTAATTAGGAGACTGATGTCATGTAGAAACCACACTAAACTGTCTATATGCAACACAGATGAGGTGCCCATTCTAAACCCAAAACGAAGCGGAAATCTGTGAACTTTTCTCTTGAACAACCGATTGTTCATGCCTCGCGCTATGACACGCAAGAAGTACACATTTCGAAGTACTACACACTTCACTCATAAATCATGATCAGTGAATGGTAACTTGAAGAGTGGTAAAATGATAGTTTAAAAGTATTAATTTTGTGGATTAATGTAATAGGATTACGTGAGATGTAAGCCAGTCACTATCAAAGTCAATGAAATGTATCCGATAATGGCAGGGGCACCTTCATCCCATACATCTAATAAACTCTGTTTAATTCGAAGTAAAATCTTTTTTATAATGCAGAGGAATATGTTGATGGCAACTTCTTTGTTCATTGTATGCGACGTTTCGACAAAGATTCTTGTGTTTTTCTCAAGTAGAGGAAATGAATAATGAGATAACACTATACATATCAGTAAGTAGTACAATACACAGTAAAAACAACTTAATGGAAGAGAATTGTAATTAATCAGAGATAAGTGGTCAGAAGCCAGTAATGTACAAAACAATGAACAAAGAAGTTGTCATCCATATATTCCTCTGCATTATTGTCATTCCAACTCTTCCTCTCAAAGAAATCTTTTATGTACATATATATCCGTTTCGCTATGCTAACTCTGGTTCACTTGTTGTCGTTTTAAATATGAGGCATTCCTTCTGGATGATATGGTATCTCAACCTGTATGATAAAGTACTTTCATAATGATATGGTATCTCAACCTGTATGATAAAGTACTTTCATAATGATATGGTATCTCAACCTGTATGATAAAGTACTTTCATAATGATATGGTATCTCAACCTGTATGATAAAGTACTTTCATAATGATGAATCTTATCTTGATTATTCAGCGTCTTAGTCACTGTAAATACCTAGCGTTTCGTATAGCCTGATATCCATTTCCGTCAAGACTCGGGATGTAAATATCATTCAAGAAATAGAAATCGTTAGTAGTGGCCATATTTATTCGAGTGAGTTATTTGTAGCTCCGCTTGGCCAATTTCAGCGATAAGAGGCTGTATTTACTTGAACACGAGGAGGAAGAATTGTTAACGTATTAGTTTAATAATCTGTTTCGTCAAATTGATCAAATACACCTCAGAGCTGCTCTCTTCTACACATTTTGAGTATATTATACAATTGATAGTCAGAAAATATGATTGCACACCAACATCCCGGATTGCACATTATTTCTGTCATTTCATAATAATATTTATGGAGTAAGGAGATATTAAACTTTTACCGTGTACAATTTGAACTGGATCTTCCAGAGTATTTGTCTCTAATTAGTTGACAAAGTGGGATAAGCAAAACCTGGCTTATATGACAAAGCAGAACATAATATCTTCAAAGTATCTTCATTTTCTGAAATGTACAAATTACTTTAAATCTCACACATAAGCTAACAGGACAGCAAACAGTTCTGCCCACACCCTCGCCTAAATCTGACAACTAGCACAAGTGTTTAAAGACAACGAAAAGAGAAACATATCTTATAAAGTGGTAAGCTATCCTCACATATCCATCACGACAATGGTGACATGTCATAGGAAAACGGTAGCACTCTTCTTATACAAAATACTCAACCAAGCCGTACCCCATTCTTATGATATATCAATTTTGTCACTTATAGGTTCTGGTCTATTTCGCCATGGACTCCCTGACAACAACTACAAACATCTCATATCTCAATTACCCTCGACACCTGGCGTCTTGTGTGAAAATTAAAAACATGACATGTCTAGTAGAAAATATTGACATTTATTCAACCAAATGGGAGTCCTATTAATAATGTAAACATATAACACGACAAACAATATTTACAACAACCTTCAATAGCTATTCAACTAACATAATAACGCATTAAGGCTACATATTCAAACAAACACAAAATGTACAACTGCACACGCTAGAAGTAAATTGTGCCAATAGTTACAAACGTACGAAAGACAAAATGAGCAATTTATTTCTATCATAAAAATCTCAATTAAATAAGCTTTATGTAAGAAATGTACACGCAGGTCATTATCTTTTAACAGTGCTTTTCAACCCGCCGTTTAATATCGAGTCACATTTTTAAATTAGTCATGTGAATTCGCGGAATTATAATGTTATTCTCGAAACAACCTATATACATTGAAGTAAGATTATGACCTATTTAGTCCAACTCTTACTTCCGTCTCAGTTTCACATTATTACTCGCTAACTCTCCATAACGCATTGACTGTGTGGGTGGCATACGTCGTTTTAAGGATATTGAAGTTTTAACGGTTAATAAGTAAGATAAAACTCTTTTTCTCAGACTTGTCGGAGATTGTTTACCCGAGAGTCTGTAAATATCACGGTTCTTTCTCAGGGTTCACAATCTCTGGTATGTCCTCATAGACGTGCTTTCTTCTTGACGTAAGCAAAGGTCAAATGCTTAATTTCTAAGGTCATTCAACAATTAGTTTGGTTGTATCTTATTTATTTATCCCTGTATACCAGACCGTTTCTGTATGATATTCTTACATAGTTTTTGTAACTATAAACGGCTTAACCCGTCAATGCGTACCTCAGCACTGCCGATAGGAAAGTTACATATTTAGGCAAATTACAAGGATACCCCGTTAGTTTTTCTCTTATTGACTGAACATTAAGTTTCCAAATTCTTAAATGTGTTCATTTATAACAATTAAATTCAAGATAAATATCAGGATATATCATCTTATCTAATAGCAAAACATGCACTAAATGAATAGTGCACAACATTCTCTTATATCAATATACACTCGTCGCTATAGTTTCATTTCTTAAGTTTCAGACTGCTAGCTCGTGAGTTTTCAACTTCCATGATGCGATCGAAATTGTCGTAGATTTGGTTAGGGTTTGGCGGCTCAGTGACTGTCCTGACCCTTTTTGGGACAAGGGGCTTCCTCTGAGGAGTCGGTCGACTTGCACTGGGAGGCTCGAGAAACATTTCAGCATTGTCGTACACATCCGTGGGCTGAAGTGAGGCTTTAGGCTTTGGGCTGATAGAAGGTCGCTTCTTCTTTTGGGTTGGTGTGATGTTTCCTTCCGTTCTTCCATCGTGTTTTTGTAAAATTGGGCTATCTGTCTTTCGTCTGTTTGCCGCTTGCGGAGTCATTTCCTTCTTCTCTGAAAACGCATCAGTTCTTCTTAGCTGTCCTTTCATTTCCGGGTATACGGTATTCATTTCCTCATAACAGTCCGTCGGCTGTAGATCATCTTTCTTTGAAGGTTTCATTGATTTTCGTGCCCAAGTTTTAGGAGTCCTCGCTTGGGGAATATTTGGTGTATTTACAGCTTTTGAAACTTGGTCCTTTCTTGAACCGGAAGTTGGTACGCCGACCTCAACATCTTCATATTCATCCGCCGGCGTCCAATCAACTTCCACCGGAACCGATGGTGCCTGCTGAACAACCTTTGGTGACCTTGGCATTCTCTTCTTCTGTGGTTCCACAACCTCTTCATATTCAGCTTCCGGTTGAAAAGGGTCGGCTACAACATTTTGACTTCTCCCAAAGTTAAACCAACCTTTCTTCTTTTGAGGAAGTTCCGCCGGCGCTTGACTGGTGCTACTTCCTTGTTGCGCTACGTCCTCATACCCCTCGCCTATAGCCTGGATATATCTGTCATCTGCGCTGCTCTGAGACCGGATACCGACGTAATTATTCCCCCTTGGTCTTTCCGAGCCATCGCTCTTGGGCTGGTCTCGACGTTCTGAGAGGGAAGATCGCTGCTTAAGTCTCATTCGCCTCTTCAATCTGGTTGAAAAGGACAATTAGAAATTTGAAATCTTACGGTCATTCTGTGTAACCAGTAAATACATGTATTTGCTAAAACTTTTAGTAAAGTAATATTCAATTACTGTTTCACTCAGTAGGCTTAAATATGTAGGTTTTTTAATATGAAGGTCATTTTCATAGCTCACCAATTAAGACGTAGCCGCAAATTCCAGCCATTTGTTGTTTTCATTTGCTTAAGTCACATATTCATTATATACATTTGCTTAAATTGATGAGTGATTGTTTGAAAAATATAGGCCTACTCTTGAATTCAGTAAATACACATATTTCATAATGATGAGTATTTACTAGATGAAACTGGAATTACACGTATCTACATAACGTAAGTTAATGCACGTAATGTTCTGAATACTCAGATTAACCGAAACGAACATTTTAGGTTGCTTGAGTAATTTTGACAAACTTTTAGAATTATTTACAAAGCTTTACAAGCTTTCACACTTTTATGTTATCATGTTCAAATCCTTACAACCTTCAAAACGTTCCGTAAATCACTGTTAAATAAATGGTTCTCAAATTCGTTGCAAATAATTATTTATTATGGTGTTATTAAGTATTTTTTATGAGAGAGTATTTTATACATACATATAATAAACAAGTGCAACAGCGGCAATATCAACCAGGATGAAGACTGTGATGGTCGGGCCAAGTATAGCCCCGATGGATACTGAAACCAAGACCAGATTGTTGACAGTGTTATATATCGTATTCTCGAGGGGGAAAAACCTAAGACCGAATAGTGTAAAAATCAGAATCCCATTAATAACTTGAACTGCACATTTCCTTAGTTCTTTGATCAAGTTCAAATCCTTTGATCAGCCCCCTTTGAAATGTTTTGGGTGTATACTTGAACCGATTGTACTTAAAACACTTTCACATTTGTCTGTACATAACATTCACAACCAAGAGATCCTACGAATGTGGAGTTTCATAAAAGATAAAAAAAACAAATCGAAATACCTTTACCTTAAATCTTTGAATACACCCTGCGGATATATATAATAACTTATTAATAAGATACATATAAGACATTTTTAAACTAGCCGCAACTCATGTTTTGATTGTAAACATGGAACTGCAACAGAGGCTATGACGGAATGGGCCACATTGGTACCTGTCATGTGAAACGGACATTTATTAATGCATGTTTAACGCTTATATATCTGAATTGTTTCTCACCTGACGAGCTTGAATCCCCTTCTGGTCGGAACGAAGCAGAACAGTTCAGCGACACTTCTTTTCCTGGAACACAGCAGGCATACGGATATGACCATTCTCTCCCCACAGAGACAGATCAAGCCATGAACTGTTGATAAAGCCTCTGTAGTATTACGCCGAGTTTGCGGGATAGAATGGGAGGAGAATGGAGGAACGCTGTTCTTAAATCATCATTTTGACTACTGAATCATGGCAAAAGGATTGTGATATGAACCACCCTTTCCATGCGCGAAGCGTGTCATTTGATAAAGAAATTCGAATGGTTTGTGGTGCATTTTTTTCCGCCAGGGGAAACGGCCGGTCGCGGAACCAACGGATTTAGGCGTAATATAACAGAGGCTGTGTCAAAATTTCATGACTTGATCTGCCTCTGTGGGGTGAGAATGGGATATGACATGAAATATATAGCTTCGTCTTAAAGACGTGCTCATCTTATTACTTATTACTTATTATTCTGTAAAGCATTGAATATCTGCAAGGTCCATGGTTCACTAGCAAAATCTGGTTTTACGCCTGGGATCATAAGGGCTGTTTAAACTTAATAGCTGAAAAGTAGTTTTCCCTGTAAGTGGCAATGTTATGAAGTTATTGTAGTAGTAGTTGTTGTGAAAGTGACAGTGGTGGCAGCAGAAGCACATTTAAATGAACATTTTTAAGCTCAGTTATCTTAAATCGCCATTGTTTTAGTGTTCTCGTTGAAATGTTTACACTGTGGATAACCTTTATAGGTTATGGATCATATGTAAAATGCAAAAAAGGAAGATCAAATATAATATGCAATAAAACCGAGAAAATATTATTGGAGAAATTGATGGAAAAACCTAAAGTATGCATTTATAGTAATGGATTCTTACTACCGTATTTCCTCTAATACAACCCGGGCCTCCATTACAACCCGGGCCTCGAATATAACCCGGGGGGTAAGGGGGTGCTGACATTAATACAACCCGGGTCTCGAATAGAACCCGGGTCTAACATAAATATTGGTATAATATGTCGATAGAATATACTTCACGGAAACCGTATATTGCAGGGATTGATACGGATTTTGATAAAAGAATGAATATCAACAGAAATGCCACGAGATATGTAGAATTAGATCAATAATTTTCCATGAAAACGCCATTCCTAGAAGATTTTGAAACGTCAATTCAGACCTGAAGAAATACAACCCGGCCTCCATTATAACCCGGGCCTCTAATAGAACCCGGGGGGTAAGGGGGTACTGAACGAAATAGAACCCCGGGGTTGTATTCGAGGAAATACGGTATCTTCAAAGATCAAAATTTGTGACTCCTTCAATGAAAGTTGAGTGTCAGACACGTGTTTGTTATTCAAGCAAAAGAATTTTGCATTGCCTTACAATATATATATAGGCCTACGTATAAGCTTTCAGAGGTAGTCGCAGCAATAACAATAGAGGCAGTAGCATCAACAACAAAAGCTGAATTCAACTTATAGCGTAAAATCAATTCTGGATTCGTTTTCAACTTACTACCTCTAGTATAGAAGTGATAACAGTACGTCTTGTGTTTGTGGTCATCTTCTGATGAGTGTTGAAAGCTGAGAGTTACGTCCCTTTGCATCTGATCAATATCTATGGACCCTTTAAGGGGTAGATTCTGGTTGCCATTGGTGATACTGATGTTGGTTCCAGTTCCTGGGTCGGGGGACTGTCCAAGTGATAATATAGTTAGACCCGTCGGTCCGTCAACTGGACGTATGGTACATGCGCAGAACGTCAGTTTCTCGATGTCGTCCGGTTCAATCCAGACCTCTCCGTTCGCGCTCGTGAACTCGGATGTTTTATTTTCACAAATCCTAAACACTAAAACGAAAACAGTACGTATGAACAAGAAGCAGTCTAAGTAAACCTAGCCTCACTATTATCCGTTACACTGCTATACTGATCAGTATAGCAGTGTAACGGCTAGGTTTACTTAGACTGGAACAAGAAGATGAAAATAGGTTTTAAGGGTGTGGTCCCTGTGGCCCTTCTAAGGGGCCACAGGGCCACCAAAGCTACAATTTATAATCCTCACTAGTCAAAGAGTATATACACAAATTTTCAGCTTTCTAGGCCTTATAGTTCTGGAGAAGAAGATGAAAATAAGTTTAAAGGGTGTGGCCCTTATTATAACAGTATCATGAAATATAATGTCAACTAGAATTTAAAGGTGACAAAATTGCCCTGGTGACTAAGTAAAGATCAACATAAATCATCGTTGTTGCCAAAGAAGGCTTGGGCCAAATTCGAAGATTAAGAGTACAACGCCGGCTAATGAGATAATGAGAGTTTGAAAAAATGATCAAAGTAACATTCTGACCTTGAAAGTGAAGTCAAAGTCACCATTTTAACTGAAGTCGGTGTTTTCACCAGTGAGGGCTGTTACCAAATTAGAAGACTTTTAAAGAAATTGTCACCTTTCTTTGGTGACCGTGAAACTGAGGCCATTGCTCAAGGTCAAACTATTCGATTGATGCCTGCCTGTACATATGCGACAACCACATTTGGAGACATGCAATAATGAAAATATGTTGGTGTTGTGTAATATCCCAATGTAGGCAAACTTGAGAACTAGTGTTGGAACAGCTCAGGCGTTTTCACGTTGAAATGCATTCAAACTGCCGTTGTAATAATGCTGTGAGGCTGTGACTAACTTTGATCCAACGGTTCATGAGGATGAGATTATAGGCCTATGCACACTGTGTATAACCGTACACCGGAACTAGCGAGGTGTACGGCGGAGAAATGTTGCTAGCGAGGAGCGTGATCGCAAACGGGATCACTTAAAAAGCAACCATCGCCGTTTCATCAACTTTTTCTGTGTTATTATCATGTCATTAGCTTTCCGAGACATAACTATTTAATGTCATATGCTGTTCATAGTCAGATATAGCAAATATGTTACTAACAACAGCATTACTCGCAACTGTCATTGTTACTGTCCCTTGGATACAGAATGACAAGCACATACATTTTACTAAGTATGTGTGCTAAAATTATCACATGATATTGATTATTTTAAAGTTATGAAGTAAAATTTTACCTAATTTTCGATTTAGGCTCCTCGCTAGCAACATTTCTCCGCCGTACACCTCGCTAGTTCCGGTGTACGGTTATACACAGTGATGCAGATATGAAAGCAACACTATCTGTTTATATGGCTTTTGGGAAATTTATGAAACACATATATGTACATATAAAGCATAGCGGAGATAGATGGAAGGATATGGAGCAAAATAAGCCTTAGAGAGACAATAGTACGATACTTAAGTTAAATATAGTGATCTCACATATATCAAATGAATATTTCTAATTGCAAGACAATGTTTTTAAGATTTACTTCGAATAAGGATAATAGTATTAAGAAATGAGATCTTTTACAGATAATGCAGATAATACATTTGGCATAAATTTTAGGTAAAATTTGAGAAATCGTACCACTGTCCCTTTTAGTGTTTATTAGAATTATAAAGAAGCAAGAGAGTGTATTACGTTAAAAACCAATACAATTTAAAATCAATATTTTCTTTGCACATGGCGGGGTTCATATCTTTACAATATTTGAAGTAGTAGTAGTAAATGCCCAAGAGTGAGGGTAAAGGTCATTCTCTCCCCACAGAGGCAGCTCAGTCATACCTGAGTTAGCCTCTGTTCTATTACGGCTAATACATGGGGTAGAAAGGAAGAAATCTGATTGGAGGCAATCGAAGTTAGTTGTGCAATCAGCGACGCCGCTTCAAAAGTGGTCATTCGCAAAACCTCGGCCATCTCCGTGTGGTTCGTCAAAGCTTTCGTTGAAATTTAACATCCAGGGGAGGTAATTCTTCTTTTACAAACCATCGCTTTTTACCTTCAGTAGTTATTATTTGGTTGAGTAGTAAAATAAAATTTATCATAAAACAAATAATAATTTACTCAATTATAAAACCGTTTCTATCTAATGATAATCCCTATTCATATCTGATTATCAAATAGTTTCCCTCTCACACTGTTATTGAAAAATACAGGTCAAGACATAATATTGTCCATGCCACGATACGACAGTTAAGAACTCCCCGAGTCATGGATATCCAAATGGTGTTTTCATTGGCTGCAAATAAGGGAGATATTTTAAGTTACAACTTTTTGCCGCTAGGGTAATCTACCGGAACTCCAGGATCTTGGCGTAATAGAACATAGGCTAACTCAGGTATGAATGAGCTGCCTCTGTGGGGAGAGAATGGGTAAAGGTATAAAGTATGACATAAAATTAATTTTCTTCTTACCGTCTGAACCATCCTCAATATTTGAAGTAGTAATAGTAAATGCCCAAGAGTGAGGGTAAAGGTATAAAGTATGATATAAAATGGAGTTTCTTCTTACCGTCTGAACCATCCTCACTGCATTCTGCCTTAGCTGTAAAATAATTCATAATAATGTTGATTCTCTTTGCTTCCCCAAGAAATGTCACATGTAGGCCTGTTTAGTTATGTTCAATATAGAAAAGCTTTTGAAGTTTCTTAAATAAAAAGTCAGTTTTTACAAAGGGTACATGACCATGACAATTTTTCTGTCACAATCTTAATATCATTCATACATGATGACGTTGCGCCATATCAATATTGTCATAATAACATTGACATATTATTATACTAATTTATAAGATTATTCAAGGACAATTTGAAAAAGAATTTTCCTGAAGGGTAATGATAAAAAGTTATGTCTCGATCAACCTTAAACCAATTGAAATATCACAACTGTAACTCCTAATAAATAAACTAGTATCCAAAAGAAACAGTACCAAGTTTTCACCATCATTAAAAACAATATTTTTTTACCTTATAGAGTTATTTTAGGATATATCTAATAAGGGCCCTGTCACACATAAGCGAAAAGCAAGTGCGTTTGAGTTGCGTATGAATTGTTTTTGATACGCAACCAGTACGCTAAAAAATGTACCGTATTTTGCCTTACTTGTACTGCACATGGAGCGATTGATTACGAATTTTGCGTTTTCTTTGCGTTTCGGGTGCGTTGGAGATGCATATAATTTGCATATCCCCACTTTATTGTTGCATATGCAGAGCGCATAGACGCACACAACCAATGTCTACTGCATGCCTTGCGCTAACAAAGCGAACATATTCCGAGCCCGTTGCGTCTTCACATAATTTTTAATCCTTTCTGTCTTTGTAGTAAGTTTTCGTAGGTAATATCTATATACAAAGGGATCTAGCGAAAACGGAAAGCTTGTTACCAATTGCAAGACAATATATTTGAAAAAAGTTTACTGTATTCATTTCTCTATCACATGTGATTTAAAAGAGTTCCCACTTATATGTCAGTCCGCAGTTTTCGCCTGTTATTTGATCATTTCTGTACGAATACATAACCCTCAATTGAGATATTTGAACTTTTAGAATTTTTAGAACTTTTAGAACTTATATATCAGAAAAATACATTCTTCTCACCTTAGGTCGGATCTTTTCTGTTACATGCTCTCACTACATGTTTACTCAATATGTCATGCTTAAACAATAGCATCGCTTTCATCCTGTCGCTTTTGGTCCGGACCTGACTTATTCAAGGATAACTTACATTTGTAAAACTTTTACTACACTTTTCCATTACCTGGACACTTGACCAGAAGATTATCCTGGATAACTCCTATATAAACAATGGAATAGTGCACAGGTTTGGTCTAATGGTATATTTGGTAGTCTGAAGTCGATTTGCAGCTGAGAAGTTTACAAGGAAAATATTAGCTTCTTTATGATTTTGTCTAAGTCAAAGGGTAGATTTTACTGTTTATTTGTGGAATTTCACAAAGCCTTTGATTGTATAAATAGAGACCTTTTATGGTTTGTTCTTGCAAATAATGGCATACGTGGTAAAATGTTGTTTATCGTGCGTGATATGTACAAAAAATCAATATCTGCTGTGAAAATATCAAACTTTAGTGTAACAGACTAACAGACCTTGAGTGGAGTTCGACAGGGATGTATACTGAATCCTTTACTTTTTAGTATGTTTGTTAACCAACTTGAGGAGCATTTAATGATGAATAATGACAGAGGGATTTTTGTTGGACCAGACTTTTTAGAACTCTTTTTGTTACTTTATGCTGATGATCTCTGTTTGTTTTCTGATACTGTTGTAGGATTGCAAAAGAAAATAAATGTTTTGTCCCAATTTTGTACGAAATGGGGTTTGAGGGTAAATTTTTCCAAAACAAAGATACTTGTTTTTCGTAATGGAGGCATTGTAAAGAAGACAGACAAATGGCTATTTGATAACGTCACAATAACAACTTTAACATATTATAGTTATTTGGGATTACTCTTTTCAAACAGACTTTCTTGGTCGAAAGCAGTCCAAACCCTTATTCATAAAGCTAATAAAGCTCTTATTCCAATCAAATAACTCAATTATAAATTAAAAATCTCCAACTTCTATTTTTTAACTTCCAGTGTTTTATAAGCGAGGCCCTCTCCGACCCTCTCGGGGCCTCGCTAATAAAACACTGGAAGTTAAAAATTAGAAGTTGGAGACCCCCTTTAAAAAAATGGTTATACTACTATAATGCGGTAATTTATTTTTTATTAAGAGTCCCAGCTCCCCAACACACATTAAGAATCAATTTACCAATTACTTAGAATATGAAATGGTTTAAATACGTGATGATATTTTTCACAGTTATACATTTCATGATTGACTAAAAGCAACAAAACGTTGAGGATAGAAACACAATCTAAATAAATTTAGATCAACAGGTTTTATATTAAGTCAACAGTACGTCATAATATAAAACCTGTTGATCTAATTTTATTCAGATTGATAGAAACATAATGAATAAACTAATTGTAATACTTATGTTAGTTAATCAAAGATCTATGAGAAGACATAAATCAATAATAATGAAATAGCAATACATTTCCTTTTAAGGAAAATGGTAAAATAGAAGCTAATGATTTTTTGAAATGTTGTTTTGTTTGTAAAAAAAAGTGATTGGTGGTATATAGAAGTTGAGATAAAACTTGGATAAACCACTCAGTGGCTAAGTGATTTCAAAATACCAAATATGCTATTAGACTAAATCTGTGCATTATTCCATTGTACATATAGAAGTTTTCCAGGATAATGTTCAAGTGTCTCGGTAATAGAGGGGAGGGGGCAGGGAGATAGATGATATAAAAGATAAGTAACCCTGGAAAAAGGTCGGTCTGGATCAAAAGCGACAAAATGCCTTTGCTGCTATTGTCCAGTTTCAGCTGCACAGAATGAGTAATCAAATCACTCTGCCTCATCAATGGGGAGAGGGGATTGCATGTCACAGTAAAGATCCGAACTTTCAATAACTCAATCCAGGGATGTGTATTCGTACAGATTGTATCAAGTATCAGGCGAAAATTGTTGACTGCCATTTTAGTGGGAATACCTTTTAATCATATGAGATAGAGGAATGGATTGAGTTAACTTAACTTTATTCAGTCCTATCACTTCGCACAAATTGTCTTTCAATTAGAAACACAAGTTTTTGTTTTCGAGGGATCATGTATTTATATATAATTACCTAAGAAAACGTACTACTAAGACACAGCGGATGGGAAATGATGTGAAGACGCAACGGGTTCGGAATTGGCCGCTTTGTTTGCGCAATACATGAGGCATACATAAGTTGAGAGCGTCTAGGGTATGGTATGTATGTGCGCTGCATATCCACATATGCAATCATCTTCCACAATAAAGTTGTGATACGCAAATTTGATTTTCTGTGATATGATGTCTATTTTGAGAAATGGTATATGTTATAGTATAGTATTTCACTAGATATGACATGTTTGAAATTATAATTATCACCATAATATGATCCCTGCGAAGGAGGTAAATGTACATGTATATTTACATTGTATATTTATCTTTTGTACTATAGGCCTGATAAAACTGATACGCAAATCATATGCATCACCAACGAAGGATTGGTATCGTTCCTCATTTCCGTATTGCTAGATATTGCGATACAGGGGAGTGTGTTGCGATTCGTATTGCAGTATATTGGTACTTTCAAAATTAATGATTTTGCCTGCCCTCTTGAATAAATAACAGCGATAAGAGTAAGAGTCATTGCTCAGCTATCCGCTGTCTAAACTATAATTGGTAAACATAACACCTTAAGTGGTAAGAGGTAAGAGCAAACCACCGAGAACAAATGAAGTCAGCGATTTTAAAGGGCCAGTAGTTTCAAGGGGGAATGTAAGATGATGTAAGAAACATTAAGATTAATGGTTCCAATTGAAATACAATGTATTTAAAATAAATGAAGCGGTAATAATTCATATATATAATGTAAATTTCAGCCATGCGATTCCTTTTTCTTACACAAAATGAATTAAAGGTGTTCACACAAAATGGCCGCCAATATATTTGATGTGAATCTTTATACTTTGTTCTCTGACTATGGATGATTGATTTGTGTTATCAGTGAAAATTTTAGAATATAAAATTTTCAAAAAACGTGTTACTGCCCCTTTAAGGAAGGCAAATAGTACATTTACATCATAGTACATCAGTATTTAAGAAACATTTAGTTAATAATATCGGAACAAAAATCAAAATTTTAAAATATAGAGAGTTGATTAATGGTAGTTACATTTCTTACTAAATAAATATTGTTTTAACTTTTCTAACAAAATGGTCTAAAAAGAACCCCGGAATGAAATAAATGTTCATGAACACAATGTCTACCTACCATAATACACGTTGCAAAGGAGTATAAAAATCCACATCTCCATACCAACTACAGCTTGTGTAACTGTCAGTATTCACATTGACGATCTCACTTCATTATAAGGAAGTGCAGTGTTTCAGTCCCATCCTTCATATGTTAGTAACTCGTAAATTGTGTTTCCGATTTTCGAGGGTTTTTTTGTTTTCATTTCCTTACGACAACCTTTGACTGAGACTTGAAAAGGTTGAAAATGTATTTTTCTCCGAAATGCTGTAAAATTTTGAAGATTCATAAGACAGTTATGAAAATAAGATACTGATGGTTTATAAGTGCAGTAATTTGCACTGGTTGAAATGGGAAGTATCATTTTTTTATAATTTTATATTTCATATTTTTCACTGATAATTGTAAGTTAATGCTAAATGCATTATTTTGACAGTGTCAACAATTTCATTACACAAGCCAGTCATCCATAGTCAGAGGACAAAGTATGACGATTCACATAAAATCTATTGGCGGCCATTTTGTGTGAACACCTTTAATTCATTTTGTGTAAGAAAAAAGAATCGCATGGCTAAACTTTACTTTATATATTTTAATTATTACTGCTACATTAAGTTTAAGTACATTGTCTTTCAAGTGGAAACATTAATTTTCATTTTCCTGACATCGCCTTATGTTCCCCCTAAAAATGTGTTACTGCCCCTTTAAATAACGTTGGTCTTGTCAATCTAAGATCTTAAATCAATACATATTAATATCTTAATATTCAGTTTGACTAATTCAAGATCCATCCCGAAAGTTTGTTCACCTTCTAGAGTAATTAAGGACAAACATAACGTTATTTGTTATGCATTGCATTTCATTACAAAATCGATAACGATTATTTAGAATGTTCACTTTAAAATCGATATTCAATGTAAGCTTACCATAATCAAATTCATTACCGAATTGTATACCTATCAATTTTGAAGATTTTGATGATGAAATTATTTGGATGATAAATCTCTTACTAGCGATGACAATCGTTTAACATCGATGTTGTGTTTTTATTCTTAGTCAGTGTACCTGTGCCGAATATATAAGGAAATAAAATATTCCGTCTACTTAACCATGCCAATGTTTTTTTTTTTAAATGTGCGTCACCAACCCGAGAGCCCATTGAACAGTTAAAGAATTATTATTTTACACAATGAAAACATGATGAACTACTTCTTTAAGTCAATGGTAGCAATTGACGTCCAAAAGTTCAATTTACGTGAAAATCGAATAACTATGTACATGCATAAGAAATTACTATATATTTGTAATTAGGTGGTGATATCGTGAGAT
The DNA here is from genome assembly GCA_916613615.1 of Steromphala cineraria. NCBI lineage: Eukaryota > Metazoa > Mollusca > Gastropoda > Trochida > Trochidae > Steromphala > Steromphala cineraria. The sequence continues at coordinate 23,442,116 of OU744725.1, forward strand.
ATTTTATAAAAAATATCATAAACATGGCATTTGGGTTCGTTTCCATGCCAAGCAATATGCACTAGCAGAGCAGTCTGTTATCAAGTGGTCTCAGCTTTAAAAAATTACGTTTTGTTCAGTTTTTTTTTCATCTCATTGCAGATACAATTTGAAGTTGTTTTTTAGTATTTCATGATCAGGGACTTTAGGGTACTCTCACCACAGACTGTCTGTTTGACAACTATTATGACGTGCAGTTTAAGAGCTTGGATGATGACCTGGCGTTTGAGTTATGTGAAGATTATTTTGGAGACAGTCCAAATGGCAGTCTAAGTAAACCTAGCCTCAATATAGCCTAGCCTTCGATATTGAGTCTAGCAAGAAATAGTAGCAGGTCGCGCCAACCGACCTTTCGCCGACCTATGACCCTCCACCGTTATCTGTGTGAATGCAAACTGTTGCGGCTTGGTAAGACCATCCCTGATTGGTCAATTCGATAGATCGGCTGACGCGAACCGCTACTACATCTTGCTAGGCTCAATATCGGGAGTGAAGCTAGTATTATCGAGGCTAGGTTTACTTAGACTAGTACTGCCCTGGGGCCCTAGGCTTCGTTATTTTTTTGGAATGGAGAGTTACTCTGACATTAAATTATACAGAATAGTAGTTAGTAACACGCGTTTATGTCTGTAAACTCAAAGGAAACCAAGTTCTTTTTCAACTATTATGTGAATTTTTAAATCATATGAGTTATGAATAGTAGAGGACATAAGATATAAAATTATTGTACATTAAACAATGTATGTTAGCGGATGGTACTGAGATTAGATGTACATACTATTGCATCAGAAAAGTACATTTCGACCTTGAAATAATTTCGAGGCGTGAAAATGACACGTTTTTCTCTCCTGTAAATTCATATATTTCGGGGGATTTTATAAAAATTGTCTGAAACAAAAGTTGGGAAAACCCATTGTGAATGGTAAATATTTATAATAAAAATATCCAGTTAGTTCCAAATAAAGAAATGATAAGCAAAAAGCATTTTATTTCTATTTCCGTGAGTACTATAGTCGGTTCAAAATGAGTGGTAAACTTTCTTTTGCACGACAGTTAAGTTACAATATCACCGAAAAAAACAATAACAATTATACTATTTATACAAAATGTTTAATGTTTATGTACACTGAAATTACAAGAATCAAGATGTCAGTGTCGAGTGCAGGGTTCCAACATGAGTATGAGAGCGGCTGTGAACTGACTGACTCCCAGTAGATAGAAGCACGTGGTGTAGCTCCCCGATCGATCCCGCACTAGACCTGTAACAGATCTAGACCGGTCACTTTAAAGGGGCAGTAGCACGTTTTTTGACAATTTTATATTTTCTATTTTAATTGTACGTTAATGTTTTGTTTATTATTATTATAGTCTAAAATGTCATTACACAGATCTAGACTTTTTTTGATAATTTTATATTTTCATTTTTTTACTGATAATTGTACGTTAAAGCTTAATGTATTATTTTGACAGTCAAAAATCTCATTACATTAACTAATCATCCAGTGTCAGAGGACAAATGATAAAGATTCAAATGAAGTCCATTTGCTGCCATTTTTGTGTGAACACCTTTCATTCATTTTGTGTAAGAAAAAGGAATGGCATGGATGAAATTTATATATTTATTTTTTATTTATTACTGCTCCATTTAGTTTTCATACATTGTCTTTAAAATATGAGTCATTTATTTTCATTTTCCTGAAATCACCTCATATTACCCCTAAATGTGCTACTGACCCTTTAAAGGCACTGTAAAACCTTCAACTTTATCTGGTCATTTTAGTATGAAAGACTTAAAGAAGGGAAAAGGATTGTCGTTAATATAGGGAAATGTGTACAATGACTCTTCGTTATTAAAAACAAATATTTGCCATGTCATTTGTTTTCCTTATGATAAAATTATTTGTTTTTCCTAGGAAAACATGCTTGATTACCTGAATGGATTCTAATGCAGGCTTTACAACATACGAACACAACACAATCAATGCTGTAATAACTGATTAATAGCCAATAATAGGAATGGTAAAAAGTATTGGCTATTTCTGGTGCTATAAACGTAGTTTTTTTTCAAGAAACCTATAAAAAAGAAACTGGTATCAAATCTAGTAAAACTAGCTGTAATGTTTATAATTACGTCCCATAAGTCCTACGTTACATCTAGAAACTTACCCACTAGGTCTGTGTCGAGCATGCGCGGAAATCAACTAATGAAAATGATGTATACATACATTACAGCTAGTTTAAAATAGATTGACAAATATCAGGTGTGTTTGAAAGCTATTGCATACATCAGAACTAGCACAAGTTATATCGTCGAGTTCGAACTGTGAAGCAGGATACTCATATAACAATAAACAGAGATTCAACCTTAAACAATAATTCTTAACGTTACTAGATATCGTCATTTCAATTAATATTTGATTTCAAGTTTCATTTTCCGGTTTCAGTCAAGACGTTAATTATAAGCATTTGCTTACGACAAAGTCATACTATTAATACTTCATTGTTACACATGGGCTATGGGTGACATCCACAAGAAACAGGCTTTCTGGATGACATCTACTTTATTGTTAAAATCAAGACCTTTCAGAGTACAATAGCCTCACCCCAATGTAATCAATTGTTCAAGGGAGATATGTTAAGGAATTCATACACCACAAGCTATTCTAGCATTGATGAGGCAGACACGTCATGAAAAGTATTCTCTTATAGCCTTCCCATTTCCACTTATATGGATTTAAAATTTAGTAGCTTGATGGGAAGCAATCAATGTCGGATTTGCAAAAGAGGGCATTGATTGTTTTTGGTATTGTATGTGTATGTACGAATGTATATCAGATATGCTTCATATGGATGAATGAAAAAAGTTAGATTTCGTCATTGATTGAAAAGTCAATAATTTATAGGCTCAGCTTGAAGTAATAACTATTGGAACTTTTAACGAAAACAAAATATCAACAAACCTGCACATACCTACCCAGAATAGGAAATGAAATGGAAAGCGCTGCTCCATGAAACACTTGAACAAAGCCGAACACTTTGGAAAACTTCTCAGTTCCCAGGAAATCCAACAGAAGAGCGGGAACAAGAGCTGGGTAGATTCCGTTGATGGATCCGAATAGAACCACAAACACCAGCATATGAGTAAGGCTCGAAAAGAACGTTGTAAACTGGTACATGACACCAATGGACAGAAACATACACACTAGCATGTATCGTCTGTTGATACAAGGCACTTCCGCTATGGCACCGGAAGCCAGCCTGCTGATGAAATCGAGGACTGCAAAGAGGCTAACTAAGAAGGCAGACTCCACGTCCGTCAAACCGATCTCTTTGGCGAGAGGAGGAACAAAAGCTGGGAAAATCGCTGTCCCCATGTTTCCGAAGAAAGTAAAGCCTGCGATCATCAGGAATCTAGAGTTCTTGAAAAGTTTCAAGTTCTCCTTAAGTATGGACGTACAATGACTTGATTCTCGTATAGAATCCTCGCTGCCTTGAACAGTTTCACGAAGACTTAATGTTGAAAGGCAAATGGAATCGCTGTAACTAATAAATTTAGTTCTAATTAAACGATCTTTTACATATGACCTTTGACTAACACAATTTAAACCGTGTGTGTCAATCAAGGAAAGCTCAGCCTGTTTTGACATGTCACTATCACTCATTGTCTCAAACGCGCAAATTAGGTGTTCCTGATGTTTTGACTTCGTTGTATTTTCGTTGACATCTATATCGTTTGACACAGAATTTGATTTAAGGACTATCTCCAACTGTTTAGATGGTGTGACCGACCCCTCCTTTAACTCCTCAACGGGAGATTTCCCTTCACAAATCTCTGGACTGCTGTCCTCCTGTGAGTCCTCGTCTCTTTGACCCTCTTTTGAATTTTGACTTTGATTCTGGTTCCTCTCTGGAGGCGAGTACAGACCTGCAAACACCAGCATCTCCATGAGGACTCCTCCCATTATAAGCAGCGCTCCCCTAAAACCGTACATGTCCAACAAATATCGTAATAAAAGGGGGAGTAGGACAGCCCCCGCGCTGATTCCACTAGTAGCGACTGCAGTAGCGAGAGTTCTTCTTCTGTTGAAATATTGACCAATCAAAACAATCCCTGGGCCATACAGTAGTCCCTGTCCCGAACCTGCAATGAAACAACTCATGCTGAAATAATGTCGTATTGAAATACGGTTGGAATAACATGTCATTGGAATATCGATGTCCCAAAGTAAATAGATATAATAATACCTAATAAATGATAATTGATTAACATCATTATCTTTAATCCTTCTAATAAATAAGTTAGTAGTCGATGATCAAGTTATACATATCATACTGATGAATCCGACGTCAAATATTGATGCATCTCGAGATCGCATCCGACGTGATCCGATGTAATAGCTGGGAATATGAACAAAGTCTTCACTATCTATCTGAACATAATGAGAGTTAGAGTATGACCAAATACTATTTCATACTCAAACTTCTGGAAATGAGATCTAAGAAAGCAAGACAGTTACTATCTACGAGAGAAGAAGAGGAAGTGGATGGTAGATGCATTGGAAGACAGCACCAACCAGTAGACAGTTCCTACCTACAAGTATACTCTGAGAGAAGAAGAGGAAGTTGATGGTAGATGCAGTGGAAGACAGCACCAACCAGTAGACAGTTCCTACCTACAAGCATACTCTGAGAGAAGAAGAGGAAGTGGATGGTAGATGCAGTGGAAGACAGCGCCAACCAGTAGACAGTTCCTACCTACAAGCATACTCTGAGAGAAGAAGAGGAAGTGGATGGTAGATGCAGTGGAAGACAGCACCACCCCAGTAGACAGTACCTACCTACAAGTATACTCTGAGAGAAGAAGAGGAAGTGGATGGTAGATGCAGTGGAAGACAGCACCAACCAGTAGACAGTTCCTACCTACAAGCATACTCTGAGAGAAGAAGAGGAAGTGGATGGTAGATGCAGTGGAAGACAGCACCACCCCAGTAGACAGTACCTACCTACAAGTATACTCTGAGAGAAGAAGAGGAAGTGGATGGTAGATGCTGTGGAAGACAGCATCACACCAGTAGACAGTACCTACCTACAAGCATACTCTGAGAGAAGAAGAGGAAGTGGATGGTAGATGCAGTGGAAGACAGCACCACCCCAGTAGACAGTACCTACCTACAAGTATACTCTGAGAGAAGAAGAGGAAGTGGATGGTAGATGCAGTGGAAGACAGCACCACCCCAGTAGACAGTACCTACCTACAAGTATACTCTGAGAGAAGAAGAGGAAGTGGATGGTAGATGCAGTGGAAGACAGCACCACACCAGTAGACAGTACCTACCTACAAGCATACTCTGAGAGAAGAAGAGGAAGTGGATGGTAGATGCAGTGGAAGACAGCACCACACCAGTAGACAGTACCTACCTACGAGTATACTCTGAGAGAAGAAGAGGAAGTGGATGGTAGATGCAGTGGAAGACAGCACCACCCCAGTAGACAGTTCCTACCTACGAGTATACTCTGAGAGAAGAAGAGGAAGTGGATGGTAGATGCAGTGGAAGACAGCACCACACCAGTAGACAGTACCTACCTACAAGCATACTCTGAGAGAAGAAGAGGAAGTGGATGGTAGATGCAGTGGAAGACAGCACCACACCAGTAGACAGTACCTACCTACGAGTATACTCTGAGAGAAGAAGAGGAAGTGGATGGTAGATGCAGTGGAAGACAGCCCCACCCCAGTAGACAGTACCTACCTACGAGTATACTCTGAGAGAAGAAGAGGAAGTGGATGGTAGATGCAGTGGAGGACAGGACCACCCCAGTAGACAGTACCTACCTACGAGTATACTCTGAGAGAGGAAGAGGAAGTTGATGGTAGATGCAGTGGAGGACAGCACCACCCCAGTAGACAGTACCTACCTACAAGTATACTCTGAGAGAAGAAGAGGAAGTGGATGGAAGATGCAGTGGAAGACAGCACCACCCCAGTAGACAGTACCTACCTACAAGTATACTCTGAGAGAAGAAGAGGAAGTGGATGGTAGATGCAGTGGAAGACAGCATCATTCCAGTAGACAGAACCTACCTACAAGTATACTCTGAGAGAAGAAGAGGAAGTGGATGGAAGATGCAGTGGAAGACAGCATCATTCCAGTAGACAGAACCTACCTACAAGTATACTCTGAGAGAAGAAGAAGAAGTGGATGGTAGATGCAGTGGAAGACGGCACCACCCCAGTAGACAGTACCTACCTACAAGTATACTCTGAGAGAAGAAGAGGAAGTGGATGGTAGATGCAGTGGAGGACAGCACCAACCAGTAGACAGTACGTACCTACAAGTATACTCTGAGAGAAGAAGAGGAAGTGGATGGTAGATGTAGTGGAGGATAGCACCACACCAGTAGACAGTACCTACCTACAAGCATACTCTGAGAGAAGAAGAGGAAGTGGATGGTAGATGCAGTGGAAGACAGCACCAACCAGTAGACAGTACCTACCTACGAGTATACTCTGAGAGAAGAAGAGGAAGTGGATGGTAGATGCAGTGGAAGACAGCACCAACCAGTAGACAGTACCTACCTACGAGTATACTCTGAGAGAAGAAGAGGAAGTGGATGGTAGATGCAGTGGAAGACAACACCAACCAGTAGACAGTACCTACCTACGAGTATACTCTGAGAGAAGAAGAGGAAGTGGATGATAGATGCAGTGGAGGACAGCACCAACCAGTAGACAGTACCTACCTACGAGTATACTCTGAGAGAAGAAGAGGAAGTGGATGATAGATGCAGTGGAGGACAGCACCAACCAGTAGACAGTACCTACCTACAAGCATACTCTGAGAGAAGAAGAGGAAGTGGATGGTAGATGCAGTGGAGGACAGCACCAACCAGTAGACAGTACCTACCTACAAGCATACTCTGAGAGAAGAAGAGGAAGTGGATGGTAGATGCAGTGGAGGACAGCACCATCCCAGGAGACAGTACCTACCTACAAGTGTACTCTGAGAGAAGAAGAGGAAGTGGATGGAAGATGCAGTGGAAGACAGCACCACCCAAGTAGACAGTACCTACCTACAAGTATACTCTGAGAGAAGAAGAGGAAGTGGGTGGTAGATGCAGTGAAAGACAGCACCACCCCAGGAGACAGTACCTACCTACGAGTATACTCTGAGAGAAGAAGAGGAAGTGGATGGAAGATGCAGTGGAAGACAGCATCATTCCAGTAGACAGAACCTACCTACAAGTATACTTTGAGAGAAGAAAAAGAAGTGGATGGTAGATGCAGTGGAAGACAGCACCACCCCAGTAGACAGTACCTACCTACAAGTAAACTCAAAGAGAAGAAGAGGAAGTTGATTGTAGATGCAGTGGGAGACAGCACCACCCCAGTAGACAGTACCTACCTACGAGTATACTCTGAGAGAAGAAGAGGAAGTGGATGGAAGATGCAGTGGAAGACAGCACCACCCCAGTAGACAGTACCTACCTACAAGTATACTCTGAGAGAAGAAGAGGAAGTGGATGGTAGATGCAGTGGAAGACAGCACCACCCCAGTAGACAGTACCTACCTACAAGTATACTCTGAGAGAAGAAGAGGAAGTGGGTGGTAGATGCAGTGAAAGACAGCACCACCCCAGGAGACAGTACCTACCTACACGTAAACTCTAAGAGAAGAAGAAGAAGTGGATGATAGATGCAGTGGAAGACAGCACCACACCAGTAGACAGTACCTACCTACGAGTATACTCTGAGAGAAGAAGAGGAAGTTGATGGTAGATGCAGTGGAGGACAGCACCACCCCAGTAGACAGTACATACCTACGAGTATACTCTGAGAGAAGAAGAGGAAGTGGATGGTAGATGCAGTGGAAGACAGCACCACCCCAGTAGACAGTACCTACCTACAAGTATACTCTGAGAGACGAAGAGGAAGTGGATGGTAGATGCAGTGGAAGACAGCACCACCCCAGTAGACAGTACCTACCTACGAGTATACTCTGAGAGAAGAAGAGGAAGTGGATGGAAGATGCAGTGGAAGACAGCATCATTCCAGTAGACAGAACCTACCTACAAGTATACTCTGAGAGAAGAAGAAGAAGTGGATGGTAGATGCAGTGGAAGACAGCACCATCCCAGTAGACAGTACCTACCTACACGTAAACTCTAAGAGAAGAAGAAGAAGTGGATGATAAATGCAGTGGAAGACAGCACCACACCAGTAGACAGTACCTACCTACGAGTATACTCTGAGAGAAGAAGAGGAAGTTGATGGTAGATGCAGTGGAGGACAGCACCACCCCAGTAGACAGTACCTACCTACAAGTATACTCTGAGAGACGAAGAGGAAGTTGATGGTAGATGCAGTGGAAGACAGCACCACCCCAGTAGACAGTACCTACCTACGAGTATACTCTGAGAGAAGAAGAGGAAGTGGATGGAAGATGCAGTGGAAGACAGCATCATTCCAGTAGACAGAACCTACCTACAAGTATACTCTGAGAGAAGAAGAAGAAGTGGATGGTAGATGCAGTGGAAGACAGCACCATCCCAGTAGACAGTACCTACCTAAAAGTAAACTCAAAGAGAAGAAGAAGAAGTGGATGGTAGATGCAGTGGGAGACAGCACCACCCCAGTAGACAGTACCTACCTACGAGCATACTCTGAGAGAAGAAGAGGAAGTGGATGGAAGATGCAGTGGAAGACAGCACCACCCCAGTAGACAGTACCTACTTACAAGTATACTCTGAGAGAAGAAGAGGAAGTGGATGGTAGATGCAGTGGAGGACAGGACCACCCCAGTAGACAGTACCTACCTACAAGTAGACTCTGAGAGAAGACGAGGAAGTGGATGGAAGATGCAGTGGAAGACAGCACCATCCCAGTAGACAGTACCTACCTACAAGTATACCCTGAGAGAAGAAGAGGAAGTGGGTGGTAGATGCAGTGGAAGACAGCACCACACCAGTAGACAGTACCTACCTACGAGTATACTCTGAGAGAAGAAGAGGAAGTGGATGTAAGATGCAATGGAAGACAGCATCATTCCAGTAGACAGAACCTACCTACAAGTATACTCTGAGAGAAGAAGAAGAAGTGGATGGTAGATGCAGTGGAGGACAGGACCACTCCAGTAGACAGTACCTACCTACAAGTATACTCTGAGAGAAGAAGAGGAAGTGGATGGAAGATGCAGTGGAAGACAGCACCACCCCAGTAGACAGTACCTACAAGTATACTCTGAGAGAAGAAGAGGAAGTGGGTGGTAGATGCAGTGGAAGACAGCACCACACCAGTAGACAGTACCTACCTACGAGTATACTCTGAGAGAAGAAGAGGAAGTTGATGGTAGATGCAGTGGAGGACAGCACCACCCCAGTAGACAGTACCTACCTACAAGTATACTCTGAGAGAAGAAGAGGAAGTGGATGGTAGATGCAGTGGAAGACAGCACCACCCCAGTAGACAGTACCTACCTACAAGTATACTCTGAGAGAAGAAGAGGAAGTGGATGGTAGATGCAGTGGAAGACAGCATCATTCCAGTAGACAGAACCTACCTACAAGTATACTCTGAGAGAAGAAGAGGAAGTGGATGGAAGATGCAGTGGAAGACAGCATCATTCCAGTAGACAGAACCTACCTACAAGTATACTTTGAGAGAAGAAGAAGAAGTGGATGGAAGATGCAGTGGAAGACAGCACCACCCCAGTAGACAGTACCTACCTACAAGTAAACTCAAAGAGAAGAAGAGGAAGTTGATGGTAGATGCAGTGGAGGACAACACCACCCCAGTAGACAGTACCTACCTACAAGTATACTCTGAGAGACGAAGAGGAAGTGGATGGTAGATGCAGTGGAAGACAGCACCACCCCAGTAGACAGTACCTACCTACGAGTATACTCTGAGAGAAGAAGAGGAAGTGGATGGAAGATGCAGTGGAAGACAGCATCATTCCAGTAGACAGAACCTACCTACAAGTATACTCTGAGAGAAGAAGAAGAAGTGGATGGTAGATGCAGTGGAAGACAGCACCATCCCAGTAGACAGTACCTACCTAAAAGTAAACTCAAAGAGAAGAAGAAGAAGTGGATGGTAGATGCAGTGGGAGACAGCACCACCCCAGTAGACAGTACCTACCTACGAGCATACTCTGAGAGAAGAAGAGGAAGTGGATGGAAGATGCAGTGGAAGACAGCACCACCCCAGTAGACAGTACCTACCTACAAGTATACTCTGAGAGAAGAAGAGGAAGTGGATGGTAGATGCAGTGGAGGACAGGACCACCCCAGTAGACAGTACCTACCTACAAGTAGACTCTGAGAGAAGACGAGGAAGTGGATGGAAGATGCAGTGGAAGACAGCACCATCCCAGTAGACAGTACCTACCTACAAGTATACCCTGAGAGAAGAAGAGGAAGTGGGTGGTAGATGCAGTGGAAGACAGCACCACACCAGTAGACAGTACCTACCTACGAGTATACTCTGAGAGAAGAAGAGGAAGTGGATGGAAGATGCAATGGAAGACAGCATCATTCCAGTAGACAGAACCTACCTACAAGTATACTCTGAGAGAAGAAGAAGAAGTGGATTGTAGATGCAGTGGAAGACGGCACCACCCCAGTAGACAGTACCTACCTACAAGTAAACTCAAAGAGAAGAAGAGGAAGTGGATGGTAGATGCAGTGGAGGACAGGACCACTCCAGTAGACAGTACCTACCTACAAGTATACTCTGAGAGAAGAAGAGGAAGTGGATGGAAGATGCAGTGGAAGACAGCACCACCCCAGTAGACAGTACCTACCTACAAGTATACTCTGAGAGAAGAAGAGGAAGTGGGTGGTAGATGCAGTGGAAGACAGCACCACACCAGTAGACAGTACCTACCTACGAGTATACTCTGAGAGAAGAAGAGGAAGTTGATGGTAGATGCAGTGGAGGACAGCACCACCCCAGTAGACAGTACCTACCTACAAGTATACTCTGAGAGAAGAAGAGGAAGTGGATGGTAGATGCAGTGGAAGACAGCACCACCCCAGTAGACAGTACCTACCTACGAGTATACTCTGAGAGAAGAAGAGGAAGTGGATGGAAGATGCAGTGGAAGACAGCATCATTCCAGTAGACAGTACCTACCTACAAGTATACTCTGAGAGAAGAAGAAGAAGTGGATGGTAGATGCAGTGGAAGACGGCACCACCCCAGTAGACAGTACCTACCTACAAGTAAACTCAAAGAGAAGAAGAAGAAGTGGATGGTAGATGCAGTAGGAGACAGCACCACCCCAATAGACAGTACATACCTACGAGTATACTCTGAGAGAAGAAGAGGAAGTGGATGGTAGATGCAGTGGAAGACAGCACCACCCCAGTAGACAGTACCTACCTACGAGTATACTCTGAGAGAAGAAGAAGAAGTGGATGGTAGATGCAGTGGAAGACAGCACCACACCAGTAGACAGTACCTACCTACGAGTATACTCTGAGAGAAGAAGAGGAAGTGGATGGTAGATGCAGTGGTAGACAGCACCACCCCAGTAGACAGTACCTACCTACGAGTATACTCTGAGAGAAGAAGAAGAAATGGATGGTAGATGCAGTGGGAGACAGCACCACCCCAATAGACAGTACATACCTACGAGTATACTCTGAGAGAAGAAGAGGAAGTGGATGGTAGATGCAGTGGAAGACAGCACCACCCCAGTAGACAGTACCTACCTACGAGTATACTCTGAGAGAAGAAGAAGAAGTGGATGGTAGATGCAGTGGGAGACAGCACCACCCCAATAGATAGTACATACCTACGAGTATACTCTGAGAGAAGAAGAGGAAGTGGATGGTAGATGCAGTGGAAGACAGCACCACCCCAGTAGACAGTACCTACCTACGAGTATACTCTGAGAGAAGAAGAAGAAGTGGATGGTAGATGCAGTGGGAGACAGCATCACCCCAATAGACAGTACATACCTACGAGTATACTCTGAGAGAAGAAGAGGAAGTGGATGGTAGATGCAGTGTAAGACAGCACCACCCCAGTAGACAGTACCTACCTACGAGTATACTCTGAGAGAAGAAGAAGAAGTGGATGGTAGATGCAGTGGAAGACAGCACCACACCAGTAGACAGTACCTACCTACGAGTATACTCTGAGAGAAGAAAAAGAAGTGGATGGAAGATGCAGTGGAAGACAGCATCATTCCAGTAGACAGAACCTACCTACAAGTATACTCTGAGAGAAGAAGAAGAAGTGGATGGTAGATGCAGTGGAAGACGGCACCATCCCAGTAGACAGTACCTACCTACAAGTATACCCTGAGAGAAGAAGAGGAAGTGGGTGGTAGATGCAGTGGAAGACAGCACCACACCAGTAGACAGTACCTACCTACGAGTATACTCTGAGAGAAGAAGAGGAAGTGGATGGAAGATGCAATGGAAGACAGCATCATTCCAGTAGACAGAACCTACCTACAAGTATACTCTGAGAGAAGAAGAAGAAGTGGATTGTAGATGCAGTGGAAGACGGCACCACCCCAGTAGACAGTACCTACCTACAAGTAAACTCAAAGAGAAGAAGAGGAAGTGGATGGTAGATGCAGTGGAGGACAGGACCACTCCAGTAGACAGTACCTACCTACAAGTAAACTCAAAGAGAAGACGAGGAAGTGGATGGAAGATGCAGTGGAAGACAGCACCATCCCAGTAGACAGTACCTACCTACAAGTATACCCTGAGAGAAGAAGAGGAAGTGGGTGGTAGATGCAGTGGAAGACAGCACCACACCAGTAGACAGTACCTAGCTACGAGTATACTCTGAGAGAAGAAGAGGAAGTGGATGGAAGATGCAATGGAAGACAGCATCATTCCAGTAGACAGAACCTACCTACAAGTATACTCTGAGAGAAGAAGAAGAAGTGGATTGTAGATGCAGTGGAAGACGGCACCACCCCAGTAGACAGTACCTACCTACAAGTAAACTCAAAGAGAAGAAGAGGAAGTGGATGGTAGATGCAGTGGAGGACAGGACCACTCCAGTAGACAGTACCTACCTACAAGTATACTCTGAGAGAAGAAGAGGAAGTGGATAGAAGATGCAGTGGAAGACAGCACCACCCCAGTAGACAGTACCTACCTACAAGTATACTCTGAGAGAAGAAGAGGAAGTGGGTGGTAGATGCAGTGGAAGACAGCACCACACCAGTAGACAGTACCTACCTACGAGTATACTCTGAGAGAAGAAGAGGAAGTTGATGGTAGATGCAGTGGAGGACAGCACCACCCCAGTAGACAGTACCTACCTACAAGTATACTCTGAGAGAAGAAGAGGAAGTGGATGGTAGATGCAGTGGAAGACAGCACCACCCCAGTAGACAGTACCTACCTACGAGTATACTCTGAGAGAAGAAGAGGAAGTGGATGGAAGATGCAGTGGAAGACAGCATCATTCCAGTAGACAGTACCTACCTACAAGTATACTCTGAGAGAAGAAGAAGAAGTGGATGGTAGATGCAGTGGAAGACGGCACCACCCCAGTAGACAGTACCTACCTACAAGTAAACTCAAAGAGAAGAAGAAGAAGTGGATGGTAGATGCAGTGGGAGACAGCACCACCCCAATAGACAGTACATACCTACGAGTATACTCTGAGAGAAGAAGAGGAAGTGGATGGTAGATGCAGTGGAAGACAGCACCACCCCAGTAGACAGTACCTACATACGAGTATACTCTGAGAGAAGAAGAAGAAGTGGATGGTAGATGCAGTGGAAGACAGCACCACACCAGTAGACAGTACCTACCTACGAGTATACTCTGAGAGAAGAAGAGGAAGTGGATGGTAGATGCAGTGGTAGACAGCACCACCCCAGTAGACAGTACCTACCTACGAGTATACTCTGAGAGAAGAAGAAGAAGTGGATGGTAGATGCAGTGGGAGACAGCACCACCCCAATAGACAGTACATACCTACGAGTATACTCTGAGAGAAGAAGAGGAAGTGGATGGTAGATGCAGTGGAAGACAGCACCACCCCAGTAGACAGAACCTACCTACGAGTATACTCTGAGAGAAGAAGAAGAAGTGGATGGTAGATGCAGTGGGAGACAGCACCACCCCAATAGACAGTACATACCTACGAGTATACTCTGAGAGAAGAAGAGGAAGTGGATGGAAGATGCAGTGGAAGACAGCATCATTCCAGTAGACAGAACCTACCTACAAGTATACTCTGAGAGAAGAAGAAGAAGTGGATGGTAGATGCAGTGGAAGACAGCACCATCCCAGTAGACAGTACCTACCTACAAGTAAACTCAAAGAGAAGAAGAAGAAGTGGATGGTAGATGCAGTGGGAGACAGCACCACCCCAGTAGACAGTACCTACCTACGAGCATACTCTGAGAGAAGAAGAGGAAGTGGATGGAAGATGCAGTGGAAGACAGCACCACCCCAGTAGACAGTACCTACCTACAAGTATACTCTGAGAGAAGAAGAGGAAGTGGGTGGTAGATGCAGTGGAAGACAGCACCACACCAGTAGACAGTACCTACCTACGAGTATACTCTGAGAGAAGAAGAGGAAGTTGATGGTAGATGCAGTGGAGGACAGCACCACCCCAGTAGACAGTACCTACCTACAAGTATACTCTGAGAGAAGAAGAGGAAGTGGATGGTAGATGCAGTGGAAGACAGCACCACCCCAGTAGACAGTACCTACCTACGAGTATACTCTGAGAGAAGAAGAGGAAGTGGATGGAAGATGCAGTGGAAGACAGCATCATTCCAGTAGACAGTACCTACCTACAAGTATACTCTGAGAGAAGAAGAAGAAGTGGATGGTAGATGCAGTGGAAGACGGCACCACCCCAGTAGACAGTACCTACCTACAAGTAAACTCAAAGAGAAGAAGAAGAAGTGGATGGTAGATGCAGTGGGAGACAGCACCACCCCAATAGACAGTACATACCTACGAGTATACTCTGAGAGAAGAAGAGGAAGTGGATGGTAGATGCAGTGGAAGACAGCACCACCCCAGTAGACAGTACCTACCTACGAGTATACTCTGAGAGAAGAAGAAGAAGTGGATGGTAGATGCAGTGGAAGACAGCACCACACCAGTAGACAGTACCTACCTACGAGTATACTCTGAGAGAAGAAGAGGAAGTGGATGGTAGATGCAGTGGTAGACAGCACCACCCCAGTAGACAGTACCTACCTACGAGTATACTCTGAGAGAAGAAGAAGAAGTGGATGGTAGATGCAGTGGGAGACAGCACCACCCCAATAGACAGTACATACCTACGAGTATACTCTGAGAGAAGAAGAGGAAGTGGATGGTAGATGCAGTGGAAGACAGCACCACCCCAGTAGACAGTACCTACCTACGAGTATACTCTGAGAGAAGAAGAAGAAGTGGATGGTAGATGCAGTGGGAGACAGCACCACCCCAATAGACAGTACATACCTACGAGTATACTCTGAGAGAAGAAGAGGAAGTGGATGGTAGATGCAGTGGAAGACAGCACCACCCCAGTAGACAGTACCTACCTACGAGTATACTCTGAGAGAAGAAGAAGAAGTGGATGGTAGATGCAGTGGAAGACAGCACCACACCAGTAGACAGTACCTACCTACGAGTATACTCTGAGAGAAGAAAAAGAAGTGGATGGAAGATGCAGTGGAAGACAGCATCATTCCAGTAGACAGAACCTACCTACAAGTATACTCTGAGATGAGAAGAAGAAGTGGATGGTAGATGCAGTGGAAGACGGCACCACCCCAGTAGACAGTACCTACCTACAAGTAAACTCAAAGAGAAGAAGAAGAAGTGGATGGTAGATGCAGTGGGAGACAGCACCACCCCAATAGACAGTACATACCTACGAGTATACTCTGAGAGAAGAAGAGGAAGTGGATGGTAGATGCAGTGGAAGACAGCACCATCCCAGTAGACAGTACCTACCTACGAGTATACCCTGAGAGAAGAAGAAGAAGTGAAGGTAGATGCAGTGGAAGACAGCACCACACCAGTAGACAGTACCTACCTACGAGTATACTCTGAGAGAAGAAGAGGAAGTGGATGGTAGATGCATTGGAAGACAGCACCACCCCAGTAGACAGTACCTACCTACGAGTATACTCTGAGAGAAGAAGAAGAAGTTGATGGAAGATGCAGTGGAAGACAGCACCACCCCAGTAGACAGTACCTACCTACGAGTATACTCTGAGAGAAGAAGAGGAAGTGGATGGAAGATGCAGTGGAAGACAGCATCATTCCAATAGACAGTACATACCTACGAGTATACTCTGAGAGAAGAAGAGGAAGTGGATGGTAGATGCAGTGGAAGACAGCACCACCCCAGTAGACAGTACCTACCTACGAGTATACTCTGAGAGAAGAAGAAGAAGTGGATGGTAGATGCAGTGGGAGACAGCACCACCCCAATAGACAGTACATACCTACGAGTATACTCTGAGAGAAGAAGAGGAAGTGGATGGTAGATGCAGTGGAAGACAGCACCACCCCAGTAGACAGTACCTACCTACGAGTATACTCTGAGAGAAGAAGAAGAAGTGGATGGTAGATGCAGTGGAAGACAGCACCACACCAGTAGACAGTACCTACCTACGAGTATACTCTGAGAGAAGAAAAAGAAGTGGATGGAAGATGCAGTGGAAGACAGCATCATTCCAGTAGACAGAACCTACCTACAAGTATACTCTGAGAGAAGAAGAAGAAGTGGATGGTAGATGCAGTGGAAGACGGCACCACCCCAGTAGACAGTACCTACCTACAAGTAAACTCAAAGAGAAGAAGAAGAAGTGGATGGTAGATGCAGTGGGAGACAGCACCACCCCAATAGACAGTACATACCTACGAGTATACTCTGAGAGAAGAAGAGGAAGTGGATGGTAGATGCAGTGGAAGACAGCACCATCCCAGTAGACAGTACCTACCTACGAGTATACCCTGAGAGAAGAAGAAGAAGTGAAGGTAGATGCAGTGGAAGACAGCACCACACCAGTAGACAGTACCTACCTACGAGTATACTCTGAGAGAAGAAGAGGAAGTGGATGGTAGATGCATTGGAAGACAGCACCACCCCAGTAGACAGTACCTACCTACGAGTATACTCTGAGAGAAGAAGAAGAAGTGGATGGAAGATGCAGTGGAAGACAGCACCACCCCAGTAGACAGTACCTACCTACGAGTATACTCTGAGAGAAGAAGAGGAAGTGGATGGAAGATGCAGTGGAAGACAGCATCATTCCAGTAGACAGAACCTACCTACAAGTATACTCTGAGAGAAGAAGAAGACGTGGATGGTAGATGCAGTGGAAGACAGCACCACCCCTGTAGACAGTACCTACCTACAAGTAAACTCAAAGAGAAGAAGAAGAAGTGGATGGTAGATGCAGTGGAAGACAGCACCACACCAGTAGACAGTACCTACCTACGAGTATACTCTGAGAGAAGAAGAGGAAGTGGATGGTAGATGCAGTGGAAGACAGCACCACCCCAGTAGACAGTACCTACCTACAAGTATACTCTGAGAGAAGAAGAGGAAGTGGATGGTAGATGCAGTGGAAGACAGCACCACCCCAGTAGACAGTACCTACCTACAAGTATATTCTGAGAGAATAAGAGGAAGTGGATGGTAGATGCAGTGGAAGACAGCACCACCCCAGTAGACAGTACCTACCTACGAGTATACTCTGAGTGAAGAAGAGGAAGTGGATGGTAGATGCAGTGGAAGACAGCACCACCCCAGTAGACAGTACCTACCTACAAGTATACTCTGAGAGAAGAAGAGGAAGTGGATGGTAGATGCAGTGGAGGACAGGACCACCCCAGTAGACAGTACCTACCTACAAGTATACTCTGAGAGAAGAAGAGGAAGTGGATGGTAGATGCAGTGGAGGACAGGACCACCCCAGTAGACAGTACCTACCTACGAGTATACTCTGAGAGAGGAAAAGGAAGTGGATGGTAGATGCAGTGGAAGACAGCATCATTCCAGTAGACAGTACCTATCTACAAGTATACTCAAAGAGAAGAAGAGGAAGTGGCCATGGATGGTAGATGCAGTGAAAGACAGCACCACCCCAGGAGACAGTACCTACCTACAAGTAAACTCTAAGAGAAGAAGAAGAAGTGGATGATAGATGCAGTGGAAGACAGCACCACACCAGTAGACAGTACCTACCTACGAGTATACTCTGAGAGAAGAAGAGGAAGTTGATGGTAGATGCAGTGGAGGACAGCACCACCCCAGTAGACAGTACCTACCTACAAGTATACTCTGAGAGAAGAAGAGGAAGTGGATGGTAGATGCAGTGGAAGACAGCACCACCCCAGTAGACAGTACCTACCTACGAGTATACTCTGAGAGAAGAAGAGGAAGTGGATGGTAGATGCAGTGGAAGACAGCACCACACCAGTAGACAGTACCTACCTACGAGTATACTCTGAGAGAAGAAGAGGAAGTGGATGGTAGATGCAGTGGAGGACAGCACCACCCCAGTAGACAGTACCTACCTACAAGTATACTCTGAGAGAAGAAGAGGAAGTGGATGGTAGATGCAGTGGAAGACAGCACCACCCCAGTAGACAGTACCTACCTACGAGTATACTCTGAGAGAAGAAGAGGAAGTGGATGGTAGATGCAGTGGAAGACGGCACCACCCCAGTAGACAGTACCTACCTACAAGTAAACTCAAAGAGAAGAAGAAGAAGTGGATGGTAGATGCAGTGGGAGACAGCACCACCCCAATAGACAGTACATACCTACGAGTATACTCTGAGAGAAGAAGAGGAAGTGGATGGTAGATGCAGTGGAAGACAGCACCACCCCAGTAGACAGTACCTACCTACGAGTATACTCTGAGTGAAGAAGAGGAAGTGGATGGTAGATGCAGTGGAAGACAGCACCACCCCAGTAGACAGTACCTACCTACGAGTATACTCTGAGAGAAGAAGAAGAAGTGGATGGTAGATGCAGTGGAAGACAGCACCACACCAGTAGACAGTACCTACCTACGAGTATACTCTGAGAGAAGAAGAGGAAGTGGATGGTAGATGCAGTGGAAGACAGCACCACCCCAGTAGACAGTACCTACCTACGAGTATACTCTGAGAGAAGAAGAAGAAGTGGATGGAAGATGCAGTGGAAGACAGCACCACCCCAGTAGACAGTACCTACCTACGAGTATACTCTGAGAGAAGAAGAGGAAATGGATGGAAGATGCAGTGGAAGACAGCATCATTCCAGTACAACAGAACCTACCTACAAGTATACTCTGAGAGAAGAAGAAGACGTGGATGGTAGATGCAGTGGAAGACAGCACCACCCCTGTAGACAGTACCTACCTACAAGTAAACTCAAAGAGAAGAAGAAGAAGTGGATGGTAGATGCAGTGGAAGACAGCACCACACCAGTAGACAGTACCTACCTACGAGCATACTCTGAGAGAAGAAGAGGAAGTGGATGGTAGATGCAGTGGAAGACAGCACCACCCCAGTAGACAGTACCTACCTACAAGTATACTCTGAGAGAACAAGAGGAAGTGGATGGTAGATGCAGTGGAAGACAGCACCACCCCAGTAGACAGTACCTACCTACAAGTATATTCTGAGAGAAGAAGAGGAAGTGGATGGTAGATGCAGTGGAAGACAGCACCACCCCAGTAGACAGTACCTACCTACAAGTATACTCTGAGAGAAGAAGAGGAAGTGGATGGTAGATGCAGTGGAGGACAGGACCACCCCAGTAGACAGTACCTACCTACGAGTATACTCTGAGAGAGGAAGAGGAAGTGGATGGTAGATGCAGTGGAAGACAGCATCATTCCAGTAGACAGTACCTACCTACAAGTATACTCTGAGAGAAGAAGAGGAAGTGGATGGTAGATGCAGTGGAAGACAGCACCACCCCAGTAGACAGTACCTACCTACGAGTATACTCTGAGAGAAGAAGAGGAAGTGGATGGTAGATGCAGTGGAGGACAGCACCAACCAGTAAACAGTACCTACCTACAAGCATACTCTGAGAGAAGAAGAGATAGGGGATGATAGATGCAGTGGAAGACAGCACCAACCAGTAGACAGTACCTACCTACAAGTATACTCTGAGAGAAGAAGAGGAAGTGGATGGTAGATGCAGTGGAAGACAGCTCCACACCAGTAGACAGTACCTACCTACAAGTATACTCTGAGAGAAGAAAAGGAAGTGGATGGTAGATGCAGTGGAGGACAGCACCACCCCAGTAGAAGCACACACAACTCCCAGCAATGCCAGACTTCTGATAGACAGACGCTCCGTCAACACGTTCAGGGCCACTAGAGCTAGCGAAACATAACTAATGACAGATATCAATTCAATAAATAACATTCAGTTGAAGTCATAAACAATGACGTTTTCATGGCTAAACAATATCTTTCATTTTGTGTAGGCGACGTCGCTGTCAAGAAGTGATTATTTAGATTATGTCGGAACGTCTTTTGCCAAAAGTAAAGGAACTTGTACATCAATGAACATAATTTTCATTCGATATTGTCATAGAGTGTTGTTAAATGTTCCAAACGAAATCGCTGATGATTTACAGTTGCATTGACCCAAAACAAACACCACGGGAATATGAGTTACATGTAGGCAACTCTTTATGCCTGTTGCTTACACGTTAGAAATATAATGATTTTCTACCCAATGATACTTATAACAATATTTGTCGATGATGATTTTCGATGAAAGTTATGACGTAGTCACAACCATTTTTAAGAATGGCGGGACAGTGCAAACCACTCTAATCTGTTCCTTTACATTCAACATTTACTGCATTATTGCGGAACGTTTTAAAGTTTATTGTTCATCTCCAAAAATATATAAGTTTTCACTCATAAGTAAGTAGGCTTAGCAATGGCTGTACCCCAGCTGTCATACTTGGCTTACATTTATACATATGCTTGAGCACTTTATATCTCATTAATGGTTACTGATTTATTAGTATTTACCATTTTAAGAACAATATTTTTAATATTGAACAACGAATAGGAGTCAATCATTTGACTAATTTGCCAGTCCATTTGATATTTGAAAAATAGATGAAACAATATTATTCAAGTAAGCTTATATAAAGTAATTTCTATCTTTATAATTTACTCACACATCAAACTTGTGAATGCTGATGTTAATCCCATCACCGCTGAAGCCGTGGAGGCAGAGGAATTGAATTCCTGGATGAATTCTAACAGAAGAATTCCGAAACACTTGACATATCCTAGCATGAGCGTGTTGATAGCAAAGCAGGCTGGAAGTTACAACAATATACATACATTCATACCCAACATTTCTCTGTTTCAAATTTGACACGACATTGTTTCTGAATTTCGTTTTCATGATTAAAACTGAGCTTAACATATTGTCTGAAAGATCTCAATCTAATCAGGGACCATACAAGATCATTGATCTAATAGGCCAGGACCATTAGTTAAAATATATGGACAACCCGAAAAAAAATAGTAGAAAGCTGATTTTTTTCTGGAGAACTTCAAAATATCACCCTTACATCAATGGCACAAAGTTCTGCGAATTCTAGGTGGTGGCTTTTTCAAAATGGCCGCCGTTTCCAATATGGCCGCCAAAGATTTTCTGAATTATTGAATATTTTTTACATTTATGTTGTATATTGAATGTTGTATATCAAATGAAAGCTTGTTTGATTACCTTTTCAAAAATATACTTTTTATTGGTGTAGATAATAACCGAAGTGAAATATTGATCAAAATGCTTGCAAAATATACTTATATTTCGGTAAAATTGAGAATTTTTTCATTTTCCTGATAATCATGTCATGCAATATATCAAATGAAAGCTTTTCTCAAATGCTTCTAAAAATGCTTAGTTATCTAACATAAGGTTATTTATGTAATCATAATTTGTGCCGGCTTGGAGATTGCGTGATGGGATGGTTAGCAGTTGCTGATCTTGTGATCTCAGAGAACGTCCGGGAACATAGATGGAGAGAAGTTCAGTGAGGTAGTCGGGTGCTCGGCCGTGGAGACAGTTAAAAACAATACATAGCATTTTATATTCTATTCTTGCTTTAAGTGGCAGCCAGTGTAGCAACTGAAGAACTGGTGTAATATGGCTTCTCTTAGATGTTAGACAGATTACCGGTAATACCGACATCAATGTCAGCATTCATACCGCCAATGGGAGGTATTGCATGAACAACACCACCAGGTTCACAGAGAATGGAAACTCAAATGTCCATTACGGGTTAGAAAGTCACAGTTCAGTCTTTCATTTTGTAAATTGGCAAAGTTCCTTTAAGGGTATACTCAAAACCAACCATACAAGGGTGAAATCCACCAAGATTGAACATCCGGTTGTGGGACAAAATCTCCAGTGGACAAAATCCCCAAGAACAAAGTCTCCAAGGACGAAATCCCCAGCAGACAAAACCCAAAATAGGGTAGGAACAGGTATAGAATATAGATATATATATTGTTGTGTTGAAGTTTAACATCTGCTTCACCTCTTGACCTCTTGGTCATTTCGCATATATGGGGCAATCCTTTAATTATTGTGAAAGAATATGGACTTATAATTTAGAAGAGATCATTGGCCCGATAAAAATCAAAGTAGACGCTCCAGTGGCAAGAAAAGTAATGCTAGAGGATAAAAGTTATTTGGAATTTTGAAAAGAGTTGGGGTATATGACTTAAAAAGGAAGAGGTAATGAAAAGAAAATACCATTTGATATTCAGTATAATATTCATATATATAAACGTATGTTAGTTTGTAAAATGAAGATGAAATAGAAGTTGATTACAAAAATTCATTTATTTCATATAAGCAAAAAGCCGACAGGTACTAAAATCAAAGATAATCCTTCAGAAGTGGGGATGAACAGTTAGATATATTTCTAAAACTTATCTTTCTACTTATCAAAATAATACAAAACACACCTAATGATCTGATTGGATTGTTTGAAATGTTGTCCATAGATTGATATTTAGTCTTAGGGGATTTAGGCTATTTGGGATGAGCCTTCTTTGTTCCAATGCTGAAGAGTTAATATTAGGTTACCTCAGAGGCCCATTTTATCTCTGAGTTTTTTGCACAGCTATTGACACTTGGTCTTGCCCCTGTCACATTGAACAACCTCAAGTTTAATAACATCATCATTTGCCTTATGGGTATTAGTTTAGTAATGCCATTGGATTAATTTGATTCAGAATGTAGCATATTGGAATATGCTTTTCAAAACAGATGATTAATCATGCATATCTCAGCTATTATGCCTATACTGTTAAAACATTTTGTTGTATGGATGACTTGGATCTCACTCAGATCAGAAAAAGGCACAAATATCTGCTAAATCCGAAACACTCACTACACAAGTTTGCATAGCAATCAACCCCATGTGAGATCTCACAATGAACTTCAAAATGATATACTCTATGTCTGAGTGTTGAGTGATCTGTTACCGCTACATGTGGCTAGGTTTATGAGTGCTACCAATTACACATGGACATAAATGGTATTTGTTGTACATAATATGTTATAATTTAAATGGATATTGTAATCTAAGTAACAGTTTCTGGCAAGCAACTTCTATATTGTGTATACCACTTCTTAATGCCTTTCAAAGACTGCATGTATGCAAATATCTTTGTAACCTTGTACCATTTGTATATTGACTTTGACTTTACATCTTCAACAATTTAAGGTTTTGAACAACAGAGGCGGTGCCCATCAGCAGATATTCCTTTCAATTCTGAAACGAAAACCATTACCTTTATGGGTCGCATTTCTTTGTTGTGGCAAGACAGTGATTAATCACTCAAATACAAACAAAGAGTCAGGATACAGGCCTGGAAATGATAAGTTGATTGTATCAACTGCAATGGATATTGTCCAATGAAACAAGTATCTGTTAAAGTAGTTGGCTTTGGTGATGATGGTTGCATAGGCCACAACTGACATAAAATGAAATTATTCTGTATGGATCCAGTCCTTTGACGCTATTTTTTCAGAGCATATATCAACATCTATGTTTGCTTATGCAGTTTTGATGTAGATAAAGAAGAAAGCTCTAGTAGACAGTGCTCAAACTGAAATGCAATTGATGTTTCTTTTAGAATGGAATTCCAAAGGTTGCATTGTTTTAGAAACATTCATTTTGAAAATCTTCAGTTAACGAATCAGAGTAAGCTCTGAACCACCATGTATTTCAAATCAGTCTAGAGAGTCAGCGTTTCAATCTCTTTCAAGTTGGAGTCACTCATATGAAGCTGTGTGTTCCACAAACTATACCTTACTGTACAGCAAGTGAATGGTAATGGCATTACAGAAATGCGATATTTGTTCATACAGAATCTGGTCTACATTTATCACAAAAGTTCTGAAAATAGTTTCTTGTGGATGCAATACTTGAATGATTCATCTGTTTGAAAGCGTGATTAGAGTGTTCAAGCCTGTGTATGGGATGTCATTTAAAATGCTGTAGTACTGCTACTGATTTAGTGACTAACTGTGAGCACATGAATTCTTCATGTTATAAAAGTATATTTTGCAAACATTTTGATCAATATTTCACTTCGGTTATTATCTACACCAATAAAAAGTACATGTTTGAAAAGGTAATCAAACAAGCTTTCATTTGATATACAACATTCAATATACAACATAAATGTAAAAAATATTCAATAATTCAGAAAATCTTTGGCGGCCATATTGGAAATGGCGGTCATTTTGAAAAAGCCACCAGCTGGAATTTCCAGAACTTTGTGTCATTGTTTTGAGAATGATATTTCTTAGGTTTCCAGAAAAAAATCAGCTTTCTACTATTTTTTTCCACCTCATTTCTAATGGTCCTGGCCTATAATCATATTATTTGAAACAGATATCTAATTTGTCATTGAAAGCTTATTCATCGAATGTAGTATTTCGAAATAATTACTCTTATATTGTCAGGTTTAAGCTATTTTAACATAATGAACTGATTACTGACTAATTATTAATTGGTTACTGATTACCAAAAATGACGACGTATCCTCTTGAAAAACATCTTCTTTCTTCAGCATTCATGTTTGCCAGGGTTACGATCTCGCATGATATCCCTTTTCTCTGTAAATGTTAGAAAGTTTTCCATCGAACGGTTAAACAGAAATAACTTTACAGTCTTTAACCTCAAACCTCTTATCAATAAGCGTCAAATGCAACATTGGACATTGCATATATCCCCTCTTAAATGAATATTATAAATACATTGCAAATACATGTATATGCCTGGAAAAAAGTATTGCAACACCCAATTATCAATCTTTTATCTGATTCTGTTGCATTCTTGTGATAGTTTTACTGAATGAACCATCCTAGACAAGTAACCCCTAGATTTAGTGGCTAATTTCTAATTTGATTCCATGTTGGCATTTTTTGGAAGTTACTGTAACCGGGTCATGCCGGGGCAAGAAGCAACAACCAATAAGGGGTCACGGGGTGCGAGGATTTATTCGACTCGTACTCTGATAGTACATGATACACTTACTAGTAATTAGTTCCAGCCTTCTTCTTCTACAAACTGTCGAAATACCGCCCTACAATGAAGGTAATTCTTTTTCATGACATGTTACGATACCACATGAAGTTTCAAATCAATTTCTGCATTGTGTTATGACAGGGATAAGTAAAATCAGTTATCCGAAAAAACCATATTCAAATTGAATTCTTCTGCAATAAAATCTCGATATATTCCTTGATACCACTTATTCACAAAAAGAAATACGTCATATTTGCAAGATTTCATCGTTAAAACACAATACGACTGTGCTGCATTCCGTCGTTGTTGACGGTATGTACAACCTCACTGAAATCGGATGAACTATTCCCTCGCTAGTTTCTTGAAACATTGAGGTATGAATAATAGTTTCAGTCTGATGCTAGTGAGATAAGCGGCATATTAACGTTCTCAGTACAATGTATAGAATACACGCAAAATATTCTTCCCAAGACATCACCACCACAATACAATATACTCACTGAAGGTTTACTTGCACTGTAATCTCCAGGTTGAGACAGATACTACTGAACCACGGCTATGTGCATTACATATTCATGTTTCTCCTCACCAGTGTCTTCTTGTTGACATGCTTTTAACCTTTGCATTTTCCATAGCCTTCACGAGGAAGATGCGTGTTCACATTTCCCCTAATGTATCTGTCAACTTTGATTATAAGCAACGTATCGCTCATGTTGTTTCAATGTTGATTACTTTATAATTACAAAGTCATGCTAAATCAAAATGATCTCCAATTGGTCAACCACTTTCATGGGGAGTCATAAATGTAAAAGAGAATATTTCTTTATTTGTTTTGAAAATTGTATCAAAAGTGTTCCATAAACACCGTTAACTATACATTTATCAGTATATGCGACCTGCAAACAATTGTAAAACTGTCTGAATTCAGGCAAATATATCTAATAATTTTCAGACATGCCCAAACTCTAATTCTTCCATTTACACGTGCTGAAGTAAACTAGTGTCCAAAAGAAACGCTACACACATTTTTTCCAAATAATTTTGTTACTTTGTTATCATTTTGTTTGGAAACATGATTTTGTATATCAGGTATACCAAATACTGTGTATTTGATCGAAAATATCGGGAACCTGCCATCACTTCCGGTTAAATCGGGAATTTTGTGAATAAGAAATTATTGACAGCAGCAAGTTTTGCATGGGCAGATAAATTGTATAAAACGGCTCGACCCAAACGTTATTGTCATAGTAACAAAAAGAACACCACAGAATGCCATGTTTGACAGTTAATGAAAGAGAGAGAGCCCTTGGAAATGACCTACAAGGGGCCTCACACGCCGACGTCGCCAGACCATTTGGTTGTCCGCTCATAACAGGCCGCAGATTAATGTAGCGATTACATCAAACTGGTTAGACATCAGACATGCCCATAATCGGCAGACCACCCTTGACCTCTGCAAGTGAAGACCACTACATCCGGTTATAACACTTTCGGAACTTCTCCATCACAACAGCGTCAACAGTGGTTACAGCACTGGGAAACAGATTCAGTCGATATACCGTGTACCGGATACTGCGACAACATGGTATCCGGCCATTCCATCCTATCGCGGATGGTTCCTGATACCTGACAAACAGACTGATGGCCAGGCGAGTCAGTCCGTAGACGTGTTTTGCCTGTATAGACTCTTATGGTGTACATACCCGTTACTAACATCACTTTGTAACATGTATTGTGACATTTATCCACGCTTTCGCGATCAGTGTTTAAATGAGTTTTCAAATATTGGACCCCACCTATCTTTACAGGCTTGTCCTTACGGTTATTCTGACTTGATTAAAATTAAACTTTATACACATTGTGTGAAAAGGACACGCTTTAAAGTTAAACCAAAATTATTTTTCTATATGTTTTTTTTTATGTCGATGCAAACACACGGTAGCGTTTCTTTTGGACACTAGTTTATTTTGAATCATTGTATGCACATTTAATCAGTATACAGGCCCATATTAGAATCCCCGGTTAAACATACATGAACAATTCGCCTATTGTTAGAAACCTATCGGGGATTTCGTCTATTGTTTTGGAGGTCTCTTGTTTTCTCGTAATAACCTCCAAGGAGGTTTTACATTGGGAAGTCAGGGCATTATATTCACATATATGAGACCTACTCGGGGGGTTGTAAGGTTTTTATATTCATTTGTAAGACCTACTCGGGGGTTGGAAGGTTTTTACATTTCAAAGTCAAAGGGTATTATATTCCATTGTATAACCTAACCCCAAAGTCCATACTATCTTGAAAAAATCTACAAAGTTTCAATGCTTCCAAAGTGCGGGATTCGAACCCCCGTACCCTCTGGACCGTAAGCAAGCACTCTAACCACTACTCTGACGGGCCAGACAGAAGTGAAGCCTATGTTAAACCATCTATTGATTGAAAAAAGTCGGCCCTAAAGCATTTTGATATCCAATTGCACTTTAATGCTAATTTTAAAAGCATACAAACATTCAAAATTGATATTAACAGTGTTACAACTTTTTACTTGTGATAAGTTTAAAGGATCCAAATACGGTATCAACCACGTGACTTGTCGATTGTCATTTGTAAAACCTTACACCTTGAAAAATGCTTTGCGCGTGCATTTTGTGCTATGTCAATATCAAATAGTCATTTTAACACACTGCTTATTTTGAAGGAAACTCATTTTAATCGTTTTTTATTCAGAATTAAAACGACAGTATAAAATAATGTAATTCAATAATAAATGTTAAAACAAACCAACAAACATAAATCCTTGATATTTGTTGTTTTTTCTAAAAAAATTATGATCAGTCTAAAAATATGATTACAAATACTACAATATGGACACATGATTGCGGGTTGTTAATAAATGTTTAATAACGGTATCTAAGTTAGTTAAAACACTCGAACTCGGTTATGCTTGAAACCCCAAGCATAACCTCGTTCTCGTGTTTTAACCCTCACTTAATTCAGGGTAGCTTCTGTGCTTGTGTTTTATCAGAAACCTATCTGGGATTTCGTCTATTGTTTTGGGAGGTCTCTTTTTTTGTTGTAATAACCTCCCAGGAGGTTTTACATTGGGAAATCAGGTCATTATATTCATTTGTAAGACCTACTCGACGCTTGGAAGATTTTAATATTCAAATTCAACCTCAAAACCGACAGTCATTTTTAAAAATCTCCAAAGTTGCATGCTTCCAAGGTGGATTCGAACCCAAAGCCTCTGAACCGTAAGCAAGCACTATAACTAACGATTAATCTAACTGGGTAGACAGATGTGTAGGCAATGTTATTATTCATAATTGACATCTATATTGTAACACCTGTTTACTTGTGATAACATTTTATAATTAAGGATCCAGATACGGTATGAACCACGTGACTTGTCCATTGTCATAAAACCTAACGCCTCGAAGAATACCATGCACGTGCATTTTGAGCATTTGTCAGGGACAAAGAGTTGGTTGACCATACTGCTTGATTTGAAGCAAACTTGATCGCATTTGATTCGTAATTTAAACGAAATTTTAAAATAATGTAATCAAATATATAATGAATGTTAAAACAAATTCGACAAACATAAATCCTTCATATTTGTGGGTTTTGTTTTCCATTTCTTCCTGATCAGTCTATAAATATGGGTTGTTAGTTAATGATTATTTACGTTAGCTGAAACACTCGACCTCGGTTATGCTTGGGATTGCAAGCTTTGCTTTCTTTCCTCAGGTTTCTAAATACCAAGCATAACCTTGCTCTCGTGTTTTAACTTTAACATAATCAGGCTTGCCATAAGGGTCTGTTGTTATGAAATGAATATTCGCAGATGTCCAGCATTCATATGTATAAATTGAGAATCAATACAAAATGGCGAGACATGATTTGGTTCACTTCAAAATTCGTATTTAGATTAAGAATAAATATTCAACTGTGTTGCTTAAATGCTTATTTGTGATTATTTGTGTTTATTTGTTATATATTTAGATAAAGATCAGGTAAACCTTTATTTGATTTTGTTTTTCTAAATAGTTGAAGAATACTTTGGGTATTTTCCATACACGACACAAACAAGACTGATACAAATGTAAATTGTACGTGAATCGACTATGAAAGGAAAAATCAACCCTTTATCGCTTTTTAAACTGTTTATATACAGATAGTCTAGATTTTTTAGTAAATACACCATTTGTTCAAACTTGTACGTAGGTCGTCCTTGATGGGCATTCTAGAAGTTAAGATGATGAAGAAGATGAACTGTGACAATATTTTGAATATCAAACTTCTTTATTCAAGTTTTGCGACGTTTCCACATAGATGCTCATGTCGTTTTCAGACAATTCACTTGCATGAGAACGACATTAATATCTGTGGTGCTTGAGAACGACATACGTAAGTAGCCTATCTATGTCTAAACGTCACAAAACTTGAATAAAGAAGTTGTATATCCATAATATTGCCTTTATCTTCCTGTACATAGGTCCTTGTCAAAAAGATATTTTCCATAAATACCAAACGAAAACCTTAAATTTTAATTTCCCCAAACAAGAAGACAGATTAGGAAAAATCAAAAAGAAATATATATAATATCGTACCTGTATCTAGTTCCAACAGTCCCTCTGTTATGATCAGTTTTTGATAATTCATACCCAGAGAACGTTTCGAACACAACTTGAATACAATCCTCATATGTAGATGAGTTGTTTTATATGAATCCCCGTATTGTCTGCGCCGTTGGTTGAATGCGAAATAAGCTCGTATGAGACTATAATCAAAATTTCCAAAAGGCATTTTCCCATAGCTGTGGCTTATGTTCTGTTAATAATGATCAATATGAATGCATTAAATCATTTTCGAATAAAGGCAAATGTCAATTTGGGATATTATCAGTATATACGAAGAATATCATTCCTTTCATAAACGTTATTGTTAGTTTAATTTATATTAAAAACTAAATATAGCAGTCTTTTTTGCAATTCAGGGATTTTATTAATTTTACAATTTTACAATTTTAAATTATCCATTAAAATAGCTTATCAATTATGATTTTAGTGAACGCAATGTATTATCGATGTGGATTATGCAGTGTTATATATACAACTTGTATGTATACACTTATGTAAGGTTATTACGTTAGTAATTAGTCGATGTATGTTACAGATAACGAGAGCTGTTACATGTAGAGCAGACACACTAGCCTGTTAGACGAGCAGAAATAGTGCTTTTATCAAATAGGTATTTTTATCGCTTGACGTATGTAAAACATGGGCGAGAAACTATAAAATATACCATATGATACCAATTACCTCAAATTTAAGCTTATGTGGCATTAAGACAATTACTTTGTGATAAAAATGACACCAATGAGAAATAATTATAATGCGTCAGCAAATCGTATGTAATCTCGTTCAAATAGAGATAAAACACTCAACCTTTCAAATTATTGAAACAGGCTTAAGTTGTTTTTAATAGTTTTTATATATGATGTTCATGTCATAAAAAAAATAAGCTACATAACTTTAATTTTTACCTATCAGTTATCTATTTCTTCAAGATCTTCAATTTCTTCAAATCTTGATAGGGACATAGTTGCAGTAAATGAAAAAAATGATCATCGATGCAAATGTCATCCACATTTCGAATCTCCCTTTCAAATATTTCTTCTAATTTTTTATTTTTCGTCAGCATACTTTTTGATATTTTCATATTGAGAGGTGAGGGTGAACCCTCTCACTTAATGGTAAGTTATTAGGTAATTATATAAAGCTGATGCCTGTTACTGTTACTGAAATCTGTTACCAAGGATGTTATTGATTTGCTTTGCGTCAACAGTATAGCACACATATATAGACACATATGCTTTAGATAATTGTCGTTAGGTTTGTTGGTAATATAAAAAACATAATTTACAAATCTGTTGATTTACGTCGATATTCAAAAGTAAAAACTTGGTTTCACATTGCCCTACGGCCAAAGACAGTCGCAGTTAAACACACTTCACCTTGGTAGCGAGTGTGACGGATATGAGCTGCGCCGTGAAGCAGCAGCCGTTGTATCGTTTCTTCCATAGGTGTGTTTACTTAGTGTTTTCTCGTATAATTAATATCATATATCATAAAAAAAAATCTAAAAAATCGTTATCTAGTGAAGTCTTTAAAAGATTATTCCGTTTATTCCTAAAATGCATATTTGGCTAAACATTTAACAACATCGTGATTTATTAGAACTTAACAGCTGAATGAATTTTAGATATGAAAGGTGTTCTACGTAATATTCTGGGAAAATGGATTTCCTCAAACAGTGATAAAAAGGACAGGTAAATTATTAGTGATCTAACGAGTGGCCAGGTTGTGTGAAGTGTCCATCTGTTATACACACACTTCCGTCATATATAGTTAGTTCTAGCCAAAGGCGGAACACATGAGTCAGCTTGGCTGTAACACTTCAATGGAGTACTTTGACAGACGGAAATCAAAATGGCGGATTCTTGACAAAAACGTGTTACTAATTTAGCAACTTTTTTGCATAAACACCGTTAGATATTTTTTTTTTCAAACTAGACGATTCGAAATATGTGTTTCACGGTTACAGCGTTGGCAATAACCTGTACGTACATGAAATTAAAAAGGATTGTTCAACACTTATTTTTTTCCGACTTGCCAAGTTTCACGCACAACTGCTAACATTTTACTCCCATATATGATAGTTGAATTGGTCCTTATTGTTTTCTGGTATTCCTCCGAGAGCTCTTTATCATAATTATATTTCAATAAACTTTACAAATACATCAACACCAAGTAAACCACATATTTGGTCTAATAAAATGTTTTTGTCGTACATTCATGAACTTGTGCTTTTGAAAACATTACGATATCAATAAAACATTGTTAAACTATAAACGGCACAGAAACTAATTTGACTTAAAATGTCATCTGACCAGACAAGCATTAAACTCTGAAATCAAAATTGAGATGGTAAACGGAAACGACGTTTAATAAGCCTTTCTATATTCTGAATTTGTAAAAAATAAGAGAAATACGAATAGCAGTGGTCCGTGTGATTACGAAAACTTGTCAACCCTAAACGTGAAACATAAAATGATTTATCAAACAAATGGTCAAATTGTAAAATACTATAGGATACCCAAGAATACGACATTTGAATTAACCGTAAGGGGTATGCAGTTAACGTACCTTAATTTGTTAATGATTTTGAAAAAAACTGAGTTTCCCCCGAAACAATCTCTTAAAAAATCAACATTTCAAAAACGTTTTATGATAACATACAGATGAATAAAGCATATTTTGAAAAAAAGCAAAATATTTTCGTTTTCGAAAAGATTTGATCCATACAAAATTTAAAATTTCGAAGAGTTATTCGAAAAACTAAAGGAGAATAACTAAAAATATATCGATAATTCCAATTAATCAGGACATATATATGGACACATTACTATAAGCCATCACTTGATTAAAAAGAATATTAACATGTTTTGAAATATTTTGTAAACAATAAACAATTTATTTGAAAATGACGAAATATTGTGAAACGCTCATGGGCTACCATTTACTCCAAGCCCAGCAGGATGTAACACGAGTTCAGGTGTAATATTATCCACGCATTGTGCCAAATCCGGGATATACCGCTTGTAGGTCTAATCAGTGACTAGAAGCAAATAACACCTTGTTCCTATAAAACATCAATGGTAAGAACACGGGTCATAACAGGCCTACATAACGGTAAGTGAAAGAATTGCCAATAATTCATATGCTCTAATCGTGGTATAAAGTACTATGGACATGTTCATATTGGTCAATGAACTTGTCTTAGCGAATTAAATAGATAACTATGTTATTGAATTTTATTTTCTTATTAATTGTTACAATGAAAATGATTAATCGGCTATGAGACAGATTTGTGTTATTATTATTGCTTCATATTTTGCTTAGACGTACGATATTGCAGTTTGCTTTTATCATACATATCCATTTAGTATATCAACTAGTCCAATGGGAAAATTTATCCTTTTATTGCGTTTTTGGTTAACTTCGAATTTTATTGTTTATCCAATCGATACCGTTTTGATGTACGGCTTCGTCACGAAAATGTCTCTTAACGATGTATCTAAGTGCAATCATCATGAAGTGTGCATTTCAAATCAGTTCTCAATTTACAAAGGATTATCCTGTCCGTGTGAATTATATTTAATTCTTTTCAAATCTACCGTCAGTGGTGCAAGTTGGTTGGCTTCATGAAATAGACGTTTATGGTCACGGTTTAAGACTTCAGTTTCCTTAAATTTGGAATATAATTTCCATTCTTAATATTTTATTCATCACAAGCACATCGTTTGGGTATGAAAGAAAATACTAGTTGTTGGAAGCTGTTTATCACGTCGGTTTTTAAGACTAATCCTGATAATTTCGCCAATGTGACTACTAGTCATTCAACGTGGCGCACAAATTATTACATGTACGTGGTTTGTAGTGATCAAGTTTTCAGTATTCAGTTCAAGTTCATGTTGGATACACGGTAATTCATATGTCAAATGTAAAAGTGATTTTATCGCAGCTGTAAATTTCTTAAGATATGGCTGTTACTTTAATATGTGTGAAAGACAGATAAGAGGGCGTACTCGAAAACTGCCAAACTTTATGCTTTACATATAATTACGCGATTCAAGTTTTTTTATCGTTTTTCATACCTCTGAAAAGACGTTGAGGCTCAAAACTATTTGTCCGACATGTTTCTATGCATGCATGTAGAATGTCTTTAAGCTTGTCATATACATTTTCTGCACCAACAGCACCACCATGATGATGATACACTCGATTGAAATTGATGAATTAATAAATTTTAGCAAATTTTATCGCGTTTTAGCACTCAGTGACTTACAACTGTCATCTTTTCAACGTTTAGGATTTGGTTCTATAGTACACCTCGGTTCATGAGTTCATAGTTCCCGTAAAACGTTCAGAATAATTGTCATAATCTTCAGTGGAAACGTTGAACAGAGTGACTGGTTCCATTGACTGCTTCCAAGTGGGTGAGTTGATGAGTGACATGATAAGGAAGGCAACTACATACACGTTCCCTAATCTAATCGGAATTTCACTCACCCTCCGTGTTACGCTTAAATGATACATATGTTTGTCACAATTGCCCCCCTCCCCCTTGCAATCCTCGCAAACAGTCGATATAGTTTCAGACGTTTATACAGAGGGTCATCTTCCTACGCAGAGCCTAAAAGGCCAGTTTCCAAACTGTCATTTTATGCCTTTCTGCATAGCCTTGAGTTTTCTGTGCTTGCTCTCTAGTCTGTAGGGGCACTATAGCAGCACAGAAAAGTAGAGTCTCTGCAGCAAGGCATAAAATGACAGTTTGGAAACTGGCCTTTCAGGCTCTGCGTAGGAAGATGACAGAGGGTAGGAAAACATAAGCTGGACAGGTGGACGGGTAGAATCCAGACCAAATTAGAGTAGTTATAAAACCTGCTGTCTTTTTCTCAATATACATTGTATCTTTCTTTCAGTCTGTCTACTCCACCTTTCAATCACTTTCCCATATCTTTCTTCTCTCTTTTTACTCAAATAGCTAGAACTATTACTGTTGATCAGATGAAAGCCATGACACATGTAGTTCTTTTCTCAATGATTTGTCTACTCTCTTAACCTCTCCCATGTCTTAAACTCTCTTATGTCTTAAACTCACCCATGTCTGTTGTTTAGATAAAAGCCATGGTACTAATGTTCTCTCTGTTCTGTCTACCCCCTTTAAACGTATTCACCCACTCACTCCCGTTGTTCAGATGTCAGATGCGTGTTACTCCTTTCTCCCTGAGATGGTCAGAAACTTTGTCTGTTCTACAGTAGGGGAGACCAGGGCAAAGCGCGCCGTCGGGGCAAAGTGACCAACCGTTATTTCTCCTTAACGATCGACAAATGGCATGGTTTGTCATTATCAACGAATGAATGCAAACGTTAAGAAACGTTCTGATCCACGTTTGCATCGTCAGCGTGAGTTGGAGACTTACTATTGCAAAAAGATGGAAAAACGACATTTTTCTTTAAGGAAAGACTATGTCCGAATTCCAATATTTCATACAAACACAAAACGCGACATTAAACTCTAGAGCACCTATTACACAAAAATATATCACCTATTCATTGAATAAGGAAATTTTTAATTCATTGCTTTAGTTATTTTCTTTGATGCACAAATCGAATGCTACCTTCAAAGGGGCAAAGTGAGCCGGGGGGAGCGGTTTGCCCCGAGTGATCTGAAATGTTTCTTTATGGTCAACACATTATGATATCAGAGGTATCAATTAGTTTTCATAAGCAAATATCGTAAGATAGAATTGAAATTTTCATTCTATTATTTTCTTGTATCTTTTTAAAATTGATATTACAAATGAATTAGAAAATTATATTATATGATTTTATTTCATGCAGAAACACATATATTTTCTTTAATTTTTCAACATTAGTTTGATATTCAACATTTATTTTGTTTTTATCCCTAAACAATTAAGATGATAGGCCGTATGGGCAAGCCCGACAGAGATTAGATGTTTATAAAATGTTAAATTCTTTCAGACCAATAAATTTCTTTCATATATTTACTGGTTTCTGTTTTTAAATGAGTTAAATTTTAAGACTAACATAGTTCTAAGAAATTCGTATATAGTAATCATGTAAGTTTTTTGATAAAAACTTCGAAAACATAGGTCCATGATATATAAAAACATATTTTGTCCTTTTTGTGCATACAGAACCTAGGTTTTTATTATTTGTTAAGTTTTCAAAAGGGTGCCTGTGAGCTGCATGGCACTTTTAACAAACCTTTTTGTATGGTAATGGTTTATTATAGGTATTTGACATACCACATTTGTGTGTATTTTCGCATGGGGCACTTTGCCCCAAACTACGGGGCAAAGTGCACCGCCGTTGTCGAAAAACATTTTTGTTAATATCTCTTTATGCAGGTATGGTAGGTTAAAAAGCTTTTGTCATACAATAGTTTATTTGATGAGAATTAGAGACATGCTGCAAGTTGCATTCTAAACATGTTAATATGCCCATAAAACACACTTATATGTTAGGGGGCGCGCTTTGCCCTGGTCTCCCCTACTAACACAGTTCTACACGCAGTGCCGTGTGGGTGCAATGCTTAAGCGGAAATTAAGCGCGATACCACCAATGGTTCGCCAGTGTCAGTCGATGCTCTTGGGTTTCACCGCAACGTATAATCACGATATTGCAATAATACTAGTAGCCGTGATATAAGTCAAATACTCTTGACAGAAGCGTTAAAGGGACAGTCCTATTGGGATAGAACAACTAAAATATTACCCTCACTAACATACATGAAAATAAGTGTGAACTAATCATGTAATTACCATAAATAAGTATAGGGAAGTACATGTACTCTAGGTTGAATTTTGTTTGAAAAAAAACCCCGATAGGACAGTCCCTTTAAACCTAAATCACCTAACATCACCTTACCTCACCTCACCTCTCTGATCTGTCTGCTCCATTAAACCCTAGTCACTCATTCACTCCTGTTGTTCAGATGAAAGGCGTGGTACTTCTTGCAATCCTGGCGGTGTTCCTCATCCTGCCCGACGGGTCAGACTCGTGGTGGTTGAACAGAAAGATCAAGAACGGCTGGAGGAAGATTAAGGATAAAGTCCGAAGAGTCAAAGAAAGGATTGGTCATAAACGTATGGATCTTTCAAAGTAGACTTTTTAGCGTTCAAAAATGCTTATTATTAATATTTAATAGAAAAGGCCTTTTAGAATTGATTAGATGAAGGATGTATTTTTTAAACGAATATAAAAATTTTAGTTGTCAGAATTAGTTAATTCGTAGAATAAGTTATGTGTTATTGACAATACCAATGTAACGGTGTTCTATATAATCATTTATAAGTGGTACTTTGTAAAGGGGTTTCGTAAAAATTTGTTATAACAAGTTGCAAAGACAATTGAATACTCTATAGACAACATTTAACCATAGTGAAGCTAACCTCAACAATGATAATCATCTTAAACTTACTTAAAAAGACGGGCAGTGACGTC
Organism: Steromphala cineraria; assembly: GCA_916613615.1. Taxonomy (NCBI): domain Eukaryota; kingdom Metazoa; phylum Mollusca; class Gastropoda; order Trochida; family Trochidae; genus Steromphala; species Steromphala cineraria. Next base: position 23,479,786 of record OU744725.1, read on the forward strand.
GCCATTACATTTCGTTGGTCAAGGAAAGATAACTCTCATCTGTTCTCCGAAGAGAGATTTAATTTCCGCGTGCGCTTCGTTCATGACTTGTGCTCATTACTTACATTTAACCACATATTATGGATTAACTTTAGGTTGAAATTTAGATGTGACGCCATATCAATTTGGAGGCGGTGACGCGGTTGAATATTTATCCGCATTACGTCTCTTTAAATGCACAGTAAAAAGTTGTTTGAATGAGCTGTAAATCGCGTGAAATGCAAGTTGTTAATAAATAGGATACATAACTCGTTCTCCTTTCATATCAAGTGTATGTCCCTCCTGAAATAATGTTGCTTCGTCACTGGCCAAAGCACGAGACAATGCATTATTTCACTTCGGACATGAACTTGATATGAAAGGGGAAGTTCGTAAGATATCCCATGAATATATTGAGATGAAGGAATAACGTCCAATGTCGATATTTTGATGAATATATTTATTTCCTTAAGTTTTAACCACTTAAGCTATAGAACATAGGAAATAGGACACTAATTTTGAATGAAATCACGCGTGAAAACTAACAGTTGTTTGAAATTGATGATCCGAAGATGATTTGATTGACACAGACTTAAATATTAAAATCGACTGCGTTTACATCAAGAGGATTTTTTGTCTTGCAGTCATTACAGGCCGCCGTGATATCGATGACCTTGACCTTAACCAGGATGGGTTGCTCGACCAATCAGAATTCGAGGATGCTCTTGGGCGGCGTGATACACGTGATCTCATGAATCTAATGGGCGGTATGTTCTTTGAATGAAACAAGAACATTATTGCATTTGCAAGTAATACCTTTCAATATTTTATATTCAGTAGACGGGCCAAATATGCCATATAAAAAACGTTGATGATATATATCACTATGAATATTGTTTTGACATTTTGTTGTTTTCTTTATAGTGGATGATTCCATCTCGCTTGAAGAATTTGATCGACAAGCTCGTGATCTGGATGCTTTGGAGGAAGGTATGCTAATTAATGCTTGATGAATATAGACCTGTCACCGTGTCTTTCTAAATACAAAGAAATATAATGTATTGTGATATTTGCTTTAGTATTTGATGAAAAAAGACCATCTTGGATAATTTGTTTTCTTTAAGAATCTTCGTCTAACATACCTTATCAAGGCGTGTGTATACCACCTTGCATTATAAAAGGGATTGCATCTTTATTTCATAACAGCTTATGCTTATCTTGTTATTTCAGCGGACGAATAGAAACGCTCTAATGCCCACAGCGCCTCCATATGAAATAAAGTTTTCAAGCTCTTAATCATGTCTTCCCTGTGATTTGTTTCCTGTACAAAAATTAATGCTACAGCATATGTGTAGAGAAACAAGTACGGGTTTATAAAAACGACGGAAAGTAATATGTGTTCAAACTAAGATATAGTGACCACAGACTAGTGTCGCCTTTGTTTATTCCTTAGGAATCTGGGGATGTAGCTAGGCGAATGTAAGAATTGAACTACACAGGTGTCTCTCTCAATCTATCTTTATTCCAAACACGGGAGGGCCCGCCAACACTGGCGTTACCTCTGGGGTAACAAGAAATCGTGAGGCCAGTCTGACGTCTAAGAATCGCGCACTGGCTTATATACCCTGAATGTACATTGGAATTTCAGTCTTACTTATTTCATTGGTTATCTACTAAATATATTCTTAGAATATCTCTTGGTTCCGAGGTGAACTCTTTTTATGGTAAGGTCCGGTCTTAGGTAGTGCTGAGAGCACGTCCTACAAATAGTAAAGGAATCATCTACGTCATTTTGTGTTTAATGGAGACTGAGAGAGTTTTTCCTCTAAATCTAATGAAACAACATTTATAGAAAATGATTATTATATAAAACACAAAACCACACAACTTACATTAAATTCATCATTGAAAGTCATCATTATATATTTAACAGAGCATAAACAATCATAATTGTAGATCCAACTGTGACCATGTTGCATGCAGGTGATACTAGCTATTGGATGTAACGAGTTTTACAAGTCTAGTCTCTTTGAAAACTCTTTTTCGAAATGTAATAATCTCATTTCCTTTAAGGTATTGAATCATAATTATTCAAACGCTTTAGTAGCAGTAGCACGTGTTTTTGAAAATTGTATTTTTTCTTTTCTTTTGATAGTGTCAAAAATTTCATTAAACAAACCAATCATCCAGAACCAGAGAACAAAATATAAAGATTCACATGAAGTTCATTGACGACCATATTTGTGTGAACACCTTTAATTTATTTTGTGTACGAAAAAGGAATGGCATGGCTGAACTTTACACAATATATTTTATTTATTACTGCTTCATTTAGTTTAAAAACATTGTCTATCAATTGGAACAATTTATTTCATTTTCCTGACATCACCTTATATTCCCCCTAATAACGTGCCCCTTTGACATTCATCGTAAAATCGGACGGGTACTTTTCAGATTATAATTCTTATATCTAAAATTGCTCAAAGCATGCAGCTGACTGGCCGCAAGACTAGATCTAATCTTAATTTTATCCGAATAAGGTATTCGTTGCTGCCAAAGTTGATACCCATCGAACACAATTACGGTAGTTGAGACACGGTGTAAATCCTACACGCATAATGATTACGTCACCGAAAGCGGGTTCGTTAAATGCTATGCCCTTTTTACAGGGGAAACTGTGCTTTTGCCGTCGAAATAATTATGTGATTGTTGATTTAAAAATGGAAATATGTTATCAAAATTTCGACGAAGGTTTTTATACAGAGTGATGTACATGTATTTATATTCTCAATAGCTAAATTTCATCCCGAACCGAATGCAAGTATGATAATGCAGCTTTAATATATTTATCAGGGGAAAGTTCTGCATTTCGAAAAATACTTTCCTGCAGACTTGGTTTTATACCTTAACTTTCTTGTATTACATGGGGCGCTTGATCGTCGACTCGAGCTGTCTTCTAGAATGCACCTTGCAACAATACACAGACGATGGATATAAGGAATATATGTAAACGATGGTAACCCTCCACCTTCACCCCATGCATTGCTGTATTCATTATATATTCATACATATTACAAGATATCTGATTGTGATTGTAATATACAAGAAAAGGTACAAGATCTATTAATATTTATTACTGTTCTCTTTACAAGGTGTTTTCCAATGATGTGATTTCTCTGATATGGGGTCGACCAATTCTTTTTGACGTGTCTCTTTTAGCTGTTTATGAATTCTCCCACTGAAGATCTGCAAGAAATATGTCATAGAAATACCTGTATACGTGACTGAGCGAAAAGAACAGATTTACAAAGAACAATCAAATTAATTATTGAATGAAGTATATTTCCGTATGCTTGTTCAAAATCCAAAACGCAATTTCAATGCTGATTGTGATCGGAAATAGGGATATGACATGGGTATCACAAAATGAACAAGTGTATCTAACACTTTTCCCAATAGATACTAGTTTCTGTCAAATGTATGAACTTGACAGAATCAAACTCCTCCTAACCCAACGTTATTATCAGTTGTCCTTGAAGAAATTATTATTCGGGTCGTAGTCAAAACGGGGTTTTACAGAGGATCATCAGCCAGTGATTATACATTGTATTTATTAAATGTCCTGGGAGCTCTGCGACCATCACTTGCATCGCGTACTGTTCCGTGTGGTTGGCAAGTGTTGGTTTGTTTGTTTCATTTGTTACAAACATATTCTTCATCACCTTAAAGGGACAGGTGCTCGTTTAGATGAATAGCTACACTCAATAAAAATATACCAATTATTACAAAAGACGATTTAACAGATTTTCAAAAAAAATAATTTATTTGATAATTTCATTTTTAATTAAAAGCGCTAGACATAAACTATTATCAATTGGGAAAATTTGAAGAAATAAAGTTTACAAAAAAAACGGGCTACTTCCCCTTTTACGTCGTGAGTTTCACAAGAAAGACGGCGTTATCCAGAATATCCCTCTGTTCTTGTCTTTATCACTTCTAAATGCCTTTTAAAGATTTGAAAATAATTATCAATGAAAAGATAAAAACTGGCCATACCTTATCCTCATCGTGTATCCGTCCCCTTTTCTCCTGAAGAACAAAATGGATTTCTACTAAGATAAATCCGACAAGATGTGTGTTTATTTAAACATTGTGATAAAAATTAGCCTTCATAAGGGAATACTTACATGTACTTTATAAATACTTCCAGTTAACTTTAGAAAAAAACAATAGAATAAAAGTTAAATCATATAAAACTTATAAATGACTCAATATGCGAAGGGTTATTATTGCTAAATAATGTCCTATTAACGGTGAACTAATACATTATTTGGATCAACATGTTACCTTTGTCGTCGTCCAAATCTTTCTCTTTGCTGGTTGTGATGTTGCTAGGGGACGGATGAGGAGTCACACCTCCCACCAGTTCTCTCCCTTCGTCGAGTTCTAGCAGATCATCAGGGTCTTCTCTTTCGGACGAGACTAGGGCGAGAATACCCACAAACACGACCAAAAGTAGAAATTTCATCATGAAGCTCGTTCAAAACTAGAAACCGGAAGTAGGTCATTTATTAAGAGATTAGACACGTAAAATCATTTCCTTCTCTACTCAACTAAACATGCAAATTGGCTGTCACTTTTAGACCCTTTATTTTGTTGCTTAAACTGAGTTCAACATAAGTTTTTCCAGAGACGAAGTAAGATGTTTGAAAACATAATAAACTAAAGTAAACGTGTATTTTGTGACTAAGTGACCTTTACGTGCTGCTATCAATGTTGAACTGTCCTTGGCATTGAAATGTTAAGTGAGATTCAGACACAGCCTTAAATGAAAGGGGAAATTTAGGAGACATCATGCCGGAGTCATCACTAAATGGCGAAATGAGATTAAAGAGAAGTTCTAATCATTGAATGGCGAAGTGAGATTAAAGAGAAGTTCTAATCATTGAATGGCGAAGTGAGATTAAAGAGAAGTTCTAATCATTGAATGGCGAAGTGAGATTAAAGAGAAGTTCTAATCATTGAATGGCGAAGTGAGATTAAAGAGAAGTTCTAATCATTGAATGGGGAAGTGAGGTTAACGAGTCATCGTGAGAAGGCGATGTGAGATTCAAACGATATCATGGAATTGCGAAGAAAATAAAATAGATATCAAGAATTGAGATTAAAGAGACACAATGAAACGGCGAATTGATTAAAAGGAATGAAATAACGAAGTGAGATTATATAGATATAATGGCATAGTGAGATCAAAGAGATACAATTGAATGTGATCATATGCTTTAATTTGTTGCATTGAAAGGTAACGAGTCATCGTGGGAAGGCAACCTGAGATTAAAATGACATCATGGAATCGCAAAACAGACAGAAGATTATAATTAATGAAATATAATGAAATGGCACAGTTAATTAGATCAAAGAGACACAGTGAAATAGCGAAGGAAGATAAAAGTGACATAATGAAATAGCGAAGTGAAATAAAAGAGATATAATGAAACGGCGAGGATAGGTTTAATAGATATGGCTGTAAAGTTTTATTAAAGAGACAAAATTGATTGGGTGTATATCTTTTTTTCGTGTAAAATCTAAAAAGTTTTGAAGTAGTGATTAAATTAACATCATTTGAAGAACTATCAACCAAAGAAGATAAATATATATCTGATTAACCCTCAGAGAACGTTTTTCGGGTTTGGTAGAAATAATGATTCGGACAATTAAAACATGAAAACCTACCGTTGAGACTGTCTTGATTCGGTATTCGCTTCCTTAGATGGACACCCTTATTTATACGCAGTCTAAACGGAAAAGTTTTGAAAGATGTCAAATTGTCAATTGTTCTTGTGACAAAACAGCTTAGTGCCAAGCGCAACTGGTATTGCAATGTGGGGAAGGTCGACCGTGCATTGCGATGTGTCAGTCAGCCTTCAAATATTTCTTCAAATCCTCTGTATCGTGCATAAAGAATTCGAAGGGATAAATGTAAATATTCATGAGCGGCGAGGTGCAAAACATTGCTTCGTCATATCTGAATATGCTGATTATATTTACATCAATTAGCTGCATTCGTGACAAAGGTACAATTTATCATGTGTTGGATGGGAATATTTCATTAGTTCATCATTGTGGAAGAATTGCAATTTAGTTTCATGATGCACATGTTAATCAAGGTCAATTAATGACAAATGAATGACAGTTGGGTAATCAGTTAAAGCTTGAGCAAGAATAAATCAGTTTTACAATGCCCGCCAATACTACAATTTTATAGTATAATTGATGGTGAGTTAAAACTTGTGTCGCGCAATACAAGATGATTTTCTGTCATGATGCCAGTCGTTCTGTCAGATTCCAACAACAATTACAAAACACCTCTTAATGGTTTACTGGGCTTTGATCAAAGAGGAAACAAGTTAGGGCGTCCAGATCTGAAATGTCCTATTCCTGATAAGACCTTTAAGTTATTTTAACACTCTTAAGAACCATAGTTACATCTAAATATTAAAGGGGCAGTGGCACGTTTTAAAGGGAATATAAGGTGATGTCAGGAAAATATAAATAAATGGTTCCAAATGGAAGACAATGTATTTAAACTAAATGAAGCAGTATTAAATCAAATATATAATATAACATTGAGCCATGCGATTCATATTTCTTATACAGAAGGATTTAAAGGTGTTCCCACAAAATGGCTTCCAATGGACTTTATGTGAATCTTTATAATTTGTTCTCTGATTATGGATTATTGGTTTGGGTCATGAGATTTTTGACGCTGTCAAAATAATACATATAGCATTAACATGCAATTATCAGTGAAAAATCTAAAACATTAAATTTTCAAAAAACGTGCTACTGCCCCTTTAAGAGGCTGGATAATGCACTGGACATAAGAAGCAATAGGGTTATGTAAGAGGGATATGCCCATGTCATAACTTACATTTAACGTTTGAGAAAATGACAAAATGTCACTTTGTTTAAGATGTTTATCTGACATTGAAGTGAGTAATGCATCACGATTAGCAGGTTTAAAAAAAATGAAAATGAAAAAAGGGAAAATAAAAACATTTGAATGATAAATCAATGCAAAATAAAATATCACTCAAACGATAAAAACATATCATGATTGGAAGATTATTTTTCAATAAATAACTTTTAAAGGAGTTTCCTGAATACGTTTAAAAGGTCCTTTAACAAAAACGCTTTGCTTAATGTACAATATTAAACTAATAACCTCTATCTTATTCTACTACACTATCTACTATTTATACATTTTGCCATATTAAAATTCATAAAATAATTGAAGAAAGTACGTGTTTTTCTTTTATGTTATATTCTTACGAGACTCAGTTTATCAAGACTTCACTCTATGAAAGTGACGTAAGCTATAGCACGTTTCCTAAATTTGATTCTAAGATACACATTTTTGGTAATTGTACCTGTTAAAAGGCATCATACATATGTATATCATATTTTGGCACAGTTTGGGGGCCTATTTGGGGGAAAACGTTGTTGTTTCAACTTTTGTAAATATTTAGATATTTGTCGAGTAATAAAAGAAACGCCAAAAAAACATTTGATTTGTATTTCCGTGAGTACTTTGGTCATTTGGTACTTGCAAACGTTCTTTTCACAGTTTGGCTATTCTTCTGTATAATGTATCTTGAATACCTGGTTTCAGGGGGTTTCTCCGATAGCTTTGCAGAGAAGGGGTTACTTTACTTCCTTTCTTGTAGCCGTTGGCTTAAATCGCATACCGGTTACCGCTGTCTCACTGACAGTGCAACATGCGATCCTACATGTACAAGGAGGCTCAATAATACGGTGAATTTATGTTCAAATCTGAACACCAATGACTCTTTGAAACTAACAGTTTATTAGTTTTGACTTCCTTGGTAAGGGTGAAAAAAAAACACAAATCCCAGTTATGTTGACATTTGTTTGTTTATTTACAGGTATCATTTGAAGGTTTAGCCGACTCAATAACCTGGATCTCCAGCTCTGTGCGAGCCTTCAGTCTATTGTTGTACAGATCCACAGCCTCAACCTCATACGTCAACGTCTGGGGGTCAAGCGTGGAGGCCATGTCAGTTGTGATGACCACGCCGGTCCTTGCGTTGATGTGGAAGTACCCCTGGAGGTCGCCCTTCATAGAATAGTGGTAAACAGAGTCCTTCTCATCAACATTGTCAAAAGCAATAGGCGTGGCTACTACAGTTCGAGGTGGGAAGGTATCCGTCACCATGTGACGGTATTTACGGAGGGAGAATTTTGGAGGGTTGTCGTTGACGTCATCGACGATGACGCTGATGTCTCTGGTGACGTTGAAGGGAGGGGAGCCCGTGTCAGTTGCTCTCACCTTGAAGGTGTAATAATTGGGGCCCCGGTCTCGATCGATTCTCTCTACACAGGTGATGGCTCCGTCCGCTTCCAGTCTGAACGGAACTGTAGACAGTGAAAAAGAATATGCATGTTTTACTGAAAATAAAAAACAACGTTTGCATTCATAGCTGAGCATGCGTGTACTTATTAATAGATATACAGGTAAAATGGTGAAGTTGAAAAAGCCCTAAAAATGCAAGAAGCAAAACATGTTATGCAAATATGTGAAACAGACCCTTTTCAAAGCAATTGCAGTAATTGTTTTCCGTTTCATAACTTAATGTAAAATTGATTTATCAACATCTTTCCCACAAAAATCACAAACTTTTTCGACCCCAAACCAAAACGACACATCGATTGACTCTTGACTCTTTAACAGAGACATACACACCTTTCGAGGCTGAGGGCAACATCTCGAGAGTGACGCTGCTGTTCCCCACCCCCCTATCCTCGTCAACCACGTTGAGTCTCCCCACTACGGACCCCACGGGCACCTCCTCCCGGGTTACAAACATGGTCTCCCCCTTGAAGTCCGGGGGGTGGTCGTTGAAGTGGAAGTAGGGTGCCCGGATGATGACTGTAGTGAGAGCGGTGTGGAAGGGGTAGCCCATGTCCCTAGCCTCCACTGTCACTGAATAGGCGTCCTTCCGGGGCTTGGAGTAGAAGCTTTGAAGCAGGGTCAGGTCACCTGTTGGTAGGATTGTAATTTTCCTAGAGAGTGGCAATTTATGTATAATATACAACTATGGGAAAAGTTTGATGTCATTTTTCTTTATAATTGATAAAATTGAATGAATGAACTTCACAGAAAAAGTAATCGTTTTTGTTTTTAAAGTTTTTTTGGAAATATTAATTTTTTACACCCTTATCACCTTAGTCATTTCAATATAATATTCGTTCATATTTGATGGTTTCAAATCTAAACAAGTTTAGATCTACATGTTTTATATCAGGTCAACATTATGTCATAATATAAATTTATTTAGATTAGATGGTTTCCAATATGGCAACATTGCAAACAAGATTAAGGTCGAAACATGAAACAATCAAAACTGTTAAATGACTTTGAATTGTATGTGGATTTCTAAGAATCTAATTTCTATAAAGGGATAGAGAGGTAAACCGAGAATAATATATTGGGAACATATTACGGTACCAGTTATAATGAGCTGTTTGATTGGCATTCTAGAAGTTGATGATATAAGGAAGACAAGAGTAAGTTTATGGATAAACAACTTCTGGTTTGACAGTAGGGACGTTTCAGTGTAGATCCTTATACCATTTTCAAGCATATGATTTACTCATGTCTAACAATTATACTATTCTTTTCATTCTATTCTATGATATTTGTATATGTGTACATTATCTCGATTATGACAGGACTTCCTTAAATGTAACACAAAGGTAACAATTTGATGTTTATCTCACTCGTCTAAATTAAAGGGACATTGAGTGTTTTGATACAAATTTAAGAACACTGCTAAAACTCTATATCATTGAAACATATTCAAACAAATTATCACCATTTAGTTTGACCTGAAATAAGCTTAGAAACCGAAATAATTAGAAGAGGTGTTTCCCCAGGATATAAATAGATCGAGTTTATAACTTTCTCTCGCAAAGCATTGTGGTCATTGTTGCTGTGGGTGAATTCGTACCCAAAACGAAGCTTTTCCCATCGGGAATTCGTACCGAAAAGAAACTCGTGCCTATAACAAAACGACGAACACGTATCCGCAGTCCATTTGATGGTTTATTAGTCATTAGTGATATGTTTATCATTTAAGCATTCTTTCTTAACAATTAAGGCTATTTAAGCTAATTACACTCATTATGAAATACATCGCACGTTCTGATTTTGAAATTATTTCAATGTGTAAAAGTATTCTCTATTAACCCTCAATATATTGTCAATAAATATTTAGCTTCCAACCATTATTTTATAGATATGAAATCAAAACTCAGAGTCAAAATCCCGTGGATTACAGACCTCAAAAGGCTCGATAAGTCGAGTCGTGCAGTCGCTCTTCCGTAAATGGCCGACTGTAGAGTCACGTGAACGAATATTCCTGATATTATTTATAGTCTTACCAATTAAGTAATTTACATAAGTTGATTATATTACCAACCGATGACGAATTAAGCTATAATAACTCGGTCCTTAACGGAATGAAGAACTGCCTAATTTGCATAGAAATTTCGAATATGTCTAATATGATATCGACAAGAAAGCTATTTGTATTTTTTTGTTCACGTTAAGTATTATCTTGGTGTCAACATAGTTATGGTTACATATTTAGAGGAAATTAATGTTGAATTATCCAAGCCTATAAATAAAATTAGGAAACGTTTCCGGTACGAGTTCGTTTGGTTACGAATTTACTATATCCATGTCGTAGTCTGCTCACACACTGAATGTAAACACAGATGGCAAAGAGCGAAAAGGAAAAGAAAAGCTACATGGAATGTTTAGAAGAAAGTTATGTTAATTGGTTATTCAATATCAATATAATGCTTAAATAATTGTTCTCTGGTTTACATACTGTTGGTATTTGTTAGTAATTAATTGATATTGCGGATGAAAATAGGCGAGCCGACGTAGTTCGCAAAAATCTTAAATTTGCTCAATGACATCACAGTTCACTAGCACGCGCTTCCGGTTACAAAAAATGTCTTTTGAACATAATAACATCGACTTATTGTGATTTGTCAGCATACTCTCATATACCTAATTGTAGTTAAAAGATTTATCTACCGATTGATATAATTTATAGGTGTTTTGAATAAAATGTTGTATCAGAAACATTAACATACTCAATGTCCCTTTAATATTTGTAATAACAAAACTTGATTAAAATTAGGACAAAAGTAGGTGAAATAGAGAAAGCCAATAATCTGAGAAAAGACCAAAGAGTCAAACCGAGCATAATATAATGGAAACATATCACACCACCAGTAATGATGATCTGTTTAATGGGCATTTTAGAAATTGATGATATAAGGAAGACAAGAGTAATTCTATGGATGAACAACTTCTTTTTTTGACAGTATCGACGTTTCAGTATAGATCCTTATACCATTTTCAAGCATATCATTTGTCTAACAATTATAATATTCTTTTTATTCTATTCTATGATATTTGTGTATGTTTACATTATCTCGATTTTGACAGGATTTCCTTAAATGTAACACAAAGGTTACAATTTGATGTTTATCTCACTCGGTCAAATCAATAATTGTAATAAAAAAACTTGATAAAAATTAGGACAAAAGTAAGAGAAATACAGTAAGCCAATAATCTCGACCTGTGTTGATATCCAGCTGAAACTTGCCCAGTGGGTTCTCCTTCAGGAGGTACATCATCTTGTTGTTGGGCTCTGTGGCGTCTACGTCCCTAGCAACCACTTTCCCGGCTATATCCCCAGCCTTGACAACGGACGGGAGCGTAAAGGTGAAGGTCGATTCAAGGAATTCTGGGGGATTGTCGTTGCTGTCAGCGACCTCTATATGGACAGTAGCGGCCGAGGACAGAGATGCTTGGTTGAGGTCTCTGGCGATTATCTTGATCAGCCAATACAAAGCAGCGCTTGTTGAAAGTTTATTGTACTTTTGAATTCTCAGAGGAGTTAAAAATCTTCTATTTGTTAGCAGACACAGTTTTATCAACAGTTTATGAATACTGTGCCGTTTACCGAAAAATTTTATTGAGGAACGTTATTTCATATCTTACTGAAAACACTGTAACGATAATTATATATAAGAATGACAAACAGTGTTAAAAAAACTAAAGCAGGATTAATTCCTTTTTAGTGTGATTGGAATCAATATAAATTGATGAAGGATTGTTTCGCGTGGATTGTTTAAATTCGTATGATGAAGACAAGACTATATGGTGTTAAATCTTTCCATTCTGCCGAAGTGAACGTTTCAACGTTAACTGATAGCTGATAGTAATTGTTTCATCACTGACCCGGAGATCGAAGGCCTCGTGGAACTCCCTGTCGATGGTACCAGGCGTTGTGACCAGCAAGTGACCAGTGTCCGAATCGTACCTGAAGAACTTGCTGGCGTGTCCGTCCAGGTAAATAAAGTATTGTCTGTTCTCCAGAGTCGCATCGTGGTCCACCACGGAGATGTTCCGATCCTGTAGACATAGTGAGATTATATTGGTAATGTCTGATGGAGTAGATGTAACGTTTGTTGTTGAGAAATCTTATTAAAAGCGAACCTACACCTTTGTTGAAATTCATCTGAGTGTTCTTGTCAAATGAAACAGTCTTTGACAAATTACCTCCAATTAATTGAAACGACCTGAGTCGTTCTATAGCCTCTTCTCCGCTTACTGGCATGCGTGCAAGAGGTCCGGCTAAAGTCATATGCTAGTATGGGTAGTTATAGCTATAGTAGGTAGTTATAGCTAAAGCAGTCTATTATCAGTGAGTGTCTTGTGTTGTCAAATCAGTTCGACCGGAGAAGCGTGATGAACATTATTTCATAATACTACAATACTGCATTCCGTTCATGAAACGGAATGCAAAGGTTGAACATTTTGGTCTACCATTTGGTATTGAAACATCAAACTGCAACTGTGAACTGTTCACGAAACAAACTGCCATATGTGATAAGCATTCTTTCTCGATGTTCACATATCAGAAATAAATATACTACCAGTTTGACGATCTGACTGTGTATGGGACTCCTGTCGTCCTCGTGAACTGCTCCTATGTAGTGATCTCCTCCCAGCAGCAGAGGCGGGTTGTCGTTCACGTCGTCTATCAAAACGGTGACTGTAGCGACGTCACTGTAATTAGGGTAGACGTTGTCCGTAACGTTTACGTCAAATGTCACCTCTAACTTCGTTTCCCGGTCCAAGACTGACACAGCTATGATTTCTCCCGTTTCAGAGTCAACGCTGAAAGTTCCTGAAAATTTAAAGTTTAAACAAGTTGGATAATTTTTCACAAAGTTTAACTGTAGAGATAAACCTAGTTTTTCTACAAAATTACTTTTACGTTTACGTTTACGTTTACGTTACTTGTAATTGAGTCTACCCTGAAATCATCAAAACGGTTTCGTAAAAAAACAGAAGTAAACATTTGCACCTTCTGTTGACTAGGTGCAAACATGCTGAGGGTAATAAAAACACACAACACAACACGGCCTGAATACTCTGAATATCTCTCATTGGTCACTTATATTTAGTAACAAAACATGGTGATTCATCCATTGATATATTTTATCTACATCGTATGTGTACTTGGTTATTGATTATTCTCAATTTCCTGTGAGATCTGCTTACCAGAATCGTCAGCCCCGGAGAAGACAAGTCTCTGATTAGGATCTGAAGGTATATCAGGATCCGACGCCGTCACGACTCCCACCACGTCTCCTACAGCGTTGTTCTCAGCCAGATGAAACTGGAAGTGTCTCTGGGTGAGTCTGGGTGGATGGTTGACCGGGACTCGGACACTGACCACTGCCTCTGCTGACCGCTGGGGGACTCCGTTGTCCTGTACCTTGACCTTCAGGTTGTACTCGTCCAGCAATGGCTCTCGGAGTAGAGAGTCCGAAACCTGGATCTCACCTAGCCAAAAAGAATAATAGAGACATTGGCTCTCTAAATCATCAGGCCTCATAACAAATATTTAGAAAGGACCAGTGAGTCGCCAAATCAATAATTCAGAATCCCGATTGCCAATCCAAAAAGGTGTATGCACTTTTAAGCTTTTTAGGATGTTTCATTCTAGACAAGACGATGACAATATGTTAAGGGAGTGGCCACTTTGATCCTTACTAATTACTGAGTACATTTTGGTAGATTTAGATTTGATAACCATATGAATAAGAAGCCATTCGTGGAGAATGAAAAACCTTGCTACGACATAACAAGGCATTGACTATTAGTCTTCTCATTAGAAAATATGTTGACGTATGGTTTACTATTGTTATAAAGTAAATTAAGTTGAAGAATTTATTTCCATTCCGAATCAAATTCAATTCCCCGAAAGATATGAAGAATCTTAAAACTTAAACATAAACGAATTCGGTAATGGTATTCCAAAATGATTGGACCCCTCCCTCGACAAATGCATAATACAATCCCACTCAGACATCAGACAGAGTCACACCTGTAATTGAGTCTACCCTGAACTTGCCGTGCCCCCCGCCAGTAAGGAGGAAGGTCAGTCGACTGTTCTGGGGGGTAACATCAGCATCAGTGACAGACAACACCCCCACCCTGCTGTCAGCACCACTGGCCGGGTCCACCGTGAAGGTCAAGTTGCCAGTGAACACGGGGGTGTTGTCGTTCACGTCGTCCACTGTGATGGTCAGGTTGGTGGACGTACTCAACCCTGTCCCTCCCTGGTCAGTTGCTGTCAGCTGGGAGAACGTGTAGAGAAGCAATAAAGGCTATTGTTATACGAACGATCTACAGGTAACGGATACATAGGTCCGCTAAAGGAACTGTGGTAAGTTCTCTATTCAAATTTTAACTATTTAATTCAAGTTTTACTTAAAAAACATCTATTCTCCGAGGAGGGTACAACATCTCATTATTCAGGTGGATTATTCATATTTGAAGATATAGGTGTTACAGATCAGACGAAGACTCCATATCTCCATTTTAGTAATTACTGTATAAGGGAAGTAAATTCGTATAGCGTAAACGAATCAGTGAGTTGAGTGAGTTGGAATTTAACGTGTTATCAGCTCTATTTCAGCTAGTCGACACCAACTTAACCAAATTGAAATGCTTGAGGGGAAACGTTTGTGTGCTCATTAAAAAGATTGGTGTGCGATAGCTTACATTTATTGTCATTTTGTGTGATCCCTTTTCCTTTATAAAAAAAGAGCTATAGTACTAGTGCATTTCACAATGTGAATTGCATGTGGAAGGGCATAGAATAATTGCTGTCATTTGGATGTGGATTAATGATATTCTGCACTGATTGATATTGAGATGCAAAACATATGCAGAAGTTTGCTAACAAATTGGATGAAGCAAACATCTGAATTAAAGCTAGCTTCACAATAAATACTGTTTTGGGAATATTTACAAGTCATCTAAGAGAGAAGTTGTAATCCAAGGAATAGAAATCATTCATATAAATGCCACTATAAGGCACACTTGAAGGAGCAAGTCCGAGAGTTGTTGGGGTCACATATGCCAAACTCTATCAAAACTGTCATTTCATCAAGAATTTTACTTTCTATTAGCATTTCGTTAATAACTGTTGCTGAAGAGTATCATTTTTTTCCCCAGAAATGTTTTTATAACAAAAATGTTTCTGTAATAAAAAAAAGAGTATCATTTTAACGGTAATCGACGTTGTATGGTGACAACAGGAAGGTATGTCGCAATTATGATCGAAACCCGGACAATGACTCGCGCAAATTAGTCAAATGTAATTTTGGAAACTTATCAAACAGAGTGATAGCTACGAGTTGATAGTGTTTGACGCTAGTGTTTTATTCATGAAAAATCGGATGTGTCATTTCGAATTCTGCGAGCATACATGACTTTCTAAAGTTATTATCATTGAAAACAAATAGTAATCATCAATTTTCAATTTGGGGGTGAATATGTTACATTTAAAAAAATTCATATATTCAATTATGGGTAATAAATGCGTATGAAAGCTAAAATATTTTCATTAAAATCACGGTGTGGATCATGATATCTCTCTTTGAATAAGAATACCAAAAAGATGTTTCTTGCCTTAAATTCAAACCAAAGCATTTATGTATAAATTCGTGCCTACATATAATTTACATTTTCCTCGATATCACTTACTATCAAATTCCTTCGATACAACCAAGGTATTGGGAAAATCAGAGGTTTCTCAGATTCACACCACGTTGAAATCCAAACTGCGATATAACCCAAGGTAAAAATAACAAGACGTAGCAAAAAGGAAATATGGTTGGAAACAAGCATTCATAGAAAGTATTTTCAAAATACTCATTCAAATATAACACTTTTCCAAAAAGAAGTTACCTTAAAGTGGAATATTTGTTGTTTCTCGGCATCGATAAGGGTTACGTCCTTTATCCTAATCTTCCCAGTATCCTTATCGAACAGGAAGTTATCGGACCCCGCTCCTGTCATTTTCACTTCCACATTTCTGTTCTCTTCGGTGTCGTCTTTGTCCTCAATAATGATCGGATGGTTCTGATACAGAGTCAACACACAATCAAAACCATTATCGTATAATGGTAATAGTTTGCTTGTGCGCTTCTGTCTCATGAAGAAATATTTATGTAGAACTGAAAATTTATTACAGGAATGGGAAAAGTCGTACACTGTGAAACTGTGTAATGGGTTAATTATCAAGTCATTTGTTTGACATGTTATCAGCCTGAATATCTTTGTACAAATACAGCCAACTATGAAATCCTTATAACGATAATATTTACAAAACATACCTCAATTAACTAAGCCTAAAATATATGTACGTCTAAAGGTGCATGCATCATGATAAGATTGGACTCATTATGAATCACTAGCGAGTAAACAATAAGTGAACAACAGGAAGATATGTTTATATTTAAACACTAACATATAAACAAACATCATACAACGCCTCGTACCAGATTTACAAAGACCTCCCCTTTCTTAGCGGCAACATCTTCAGAAACACTACCAGAGTAACCTCCCTTGATGGAGAACTCTGGCGCATGGTCGTTAGTGTCGTTGACGAGAACGGTAACCATAGTAGACATGGTGTATGTCGGAGCGCCGTCGTTGACGACGTGGACATTGAAAGAAACACGGGACATCTCTTCACGGTCCACGGACTTCATCAGCTTCAGCTCTCCGCTGTGTTTGTCCACTTCGAATGGCACTGGAAGAGCATTTTGTCAGACCATCATTTTCATGATATTAAGGTCCAGGGTTAAGAATGTCCTACCTGGAAAACGGAAGCTACATAATAATCTTATCTCCAACCATCATCGACGTAAGGGTAACAACAAAGTTGTCGAAGTTATGCGAAGTTACTGCAGCTAGATATATTTCATCGTTTTACGTTTTGATTTGGTCATTTTGAGAAGACGTGATCTTGA
The DNA here is from genome assembly GCA_916613615.1 of Steromphala cineraria. Taxonomy (NCBI): domain Eukaryota; kingdom Metazoa; phylum Mollusca; class Gastropoda; order Trochida; family Trochidae; genus Steromphala; species Steromphala cineraria. Next base: position 23,497,243 of record OU744725.1, read on the forward strand.
TTATTTTCAGAAATTATTCTAGGTGGAGCACTAACACACCGAAAGAAAGATAAATATTCTATAATAATAACGAATATAGATCAATTTACCATCAACGTTACTAGCATTTCAACCTATCACAAGCCCGAATACACTGTCTTATCAGTGAAGTTTAGAACCTCGTCTCCACATAGTTTTACCAGCATCATCCATGATATGGTACTCGAGAGGCTCCTGCGAGTTGAGAGCGGAGTCGGGGTCTGTGACGGTAATCTTGCCCACCATCGACCCCACGGGAAGGTTCTCAGCCACCGTCATCGACGTCTCTGAATCAACATGAGGCGCTCTGTTCATAGGGACGTGGACGTCGACGTTAACGTCGGCGGAGCGACGTGGAAAGCCGTTGTCGACGGCTTGAATGTGCAGAGTGAACACGTCCCGGTATGGTTCCCGCTTCAGGGTGTCCGAGACGTACACCTCTCCTGTAGAAACATTGCTTAGCTTTAACATGATACTCCCTATTTTGCTGCAAGCTATCTGCTGTTTCTCTATTTTCAGTTTTTCATTAGGATAAGATAACTATTACATGTATGTGCATTAGTGATTGAAAGTTGTGTGATTACTATAGGTGTCACGACGATGCTTTGGGCGTCTCTGCTATTCGGCAAGATTGCCTAACCGGCGACACTAGTAGTGATGTAGTTTAATCAGTTTTAATATTCATATTTCTTTCTCACAAATACATCAAACATACTATCTTTTACTAAAACAGCCAGTAACCTTTTTTATTCGGAACACTGTTCAGGTGAAATCATATTTGTCAAACTATACCCAAACCGCTCATTTCTTACACCTTACAAAGAAGGACCAGTTTTTCAAGATGCTTATCTTCACCTGTTTCTGGATTAACGTCAAACTTGCCACTCCCACCTTCCACGAGGAGGTAAGTGAGTCTGTTGTTCTTGATCGTCCTGTCCAGATCTGTGGCTGTAACCACGCCCACTCTCTGTCCGACAGGGGAGCCAGTGCTCACGGAGAAGTTGTACTTGCCCCTGAACAAGGGGGCGTGGTCGTTGATATCCTCGACCAGCACGGTGAGGTTAGCTGTGCTGGTTAGTCCTCTTCCCAGCTGGTCCGTGGCGTGCACCTGAAGTAGAGGACGGAGATCCCTTCTGAATAAAGCTTCCACGTAAAAACCTCAGGTGCAACTTTGAAAGTTATTATTTTCATAGGTTTTTTGCGATCTATCATCCTGTCACAGGGTACGATCGTTACGCTAACTCCACTAATCTGTACCCTGGGCTCAGAAGCTAGATTCGCTCGCGCGGCCCGACTTGGGATGTAGCCAATCAAATCATTGTCTCGCCACCTTCTCGATAAAATTTCAAAGAGAAAATGATCACATGAGTCCGTTTTAATGTTTGACTTGTAAAGAGAGATTTTAAGAGATTTTAACGACACGTCTTTATCAACAACAGTAACAATACTCAGTCTTAATGCAAAACTTCCTTCCTTAGTTGATACCTTTAACATTTACCTGTTGCATCACAAAGAAGTTTACAATACATAACCTGAAAAAAGTATTTCCCCGAAATTTAACATGAATCCTATTTTGTCTGTTGGGCATTTTTATCCAAATCTGTTTCAGCATTTCTCAGAAGAGATCTCTACACAACTGGAAAAAAACTTATGAGTGTAAGGGTCTCGTTTGGGTTGCAGAGAAATAACTTAAATAGTTGGTGTTGTAATATATGTATATGAATATGAACTTGTATGTAGATATGTTACACACCTGGAGATCGTATTGACACACTGTCTCACAGTCGATGTCCACGGGCCTGTTGACGTCCAGCTGTCCAGTGGTGGTGTCCAGAGTGAAGTGGTCACTGTGTGGGCCTGACAGGCTGACCACCACTCCTCTGTTCTCCTCTGTGACGTCACTGTCCGTAACCAGAATCAGTCTCTCCTACCGTGTACAAATAATGTCTTTATAGAAAATGTGCAAAGGTGCTGTGTATTTGACCTCTCACGTGGCTATCATTATCTTTTGATGCGATGGTTAAGATTATAATACACATTTTAATATGATGCGCATTCTACAAATGAACCTCAGCAATCTATGTGTCAAAGTGAAAATGAAACTTTACATATGTCGACAGAGGCGGTGTGTTTAGTTATTATTTTAAACTTATAATAGTAAAAATAGATTTTGTGACTCATTTCATATAACATTATTAGTTTATGTAACGTGGAAGATAATGCCTAGGATCATATTCATGTTATACTGCAAATTTGCTACCCAAACAAATTTCTTATGTTTTGAAAAACCAACTTGTACTTGCTTCTGACTCGTTGATTGACGAAAATGTTTTCAATCTTTTGCAATGTTTGATAAAGACGCGAGTAAATTTAAAGTACTTGTTGGCAAACAATGTAAGGTAGAGATATTGTAAGACATGAAACTCTTCATAGATCAAAATTATGGACACGGATGCGGGAAAACTAAAATGGTAGATAGGGAACTATGTTAACGTGAGACTCTGCGAGATTAGAGAGTAATTTGTGCAAAGCTTTTTGCGAACACGAACCAACTGCACATGGTCCTCAAGTTGTGTCCCCGGACCGTCCTCCACGATGCGGCCCACATACTGGCTGGAGGAGAAGAAGGGAGGGTTGTCGTTGATGTCGATGAGGCCCACTGTGACGTGTGAAGTGGACGTGTAGGACGGAGAGCCCTTGTTGACCACAACCACCGGTATCTCGAAGTGGTCATTTGTCTCCCGGTCAAGCTCCGACGCCATTCTGATGACCCCAGTGTTGTGTTCAACAGTGAACGGGGCTGAAGGAAATGTTACAAGGTCGACGAAATAGAAGCCAAAACGACGACGATGGTCTATAAGAGGTTGCATCACCAATTGCGAGAAAAACTAAAGGGAACAAATCGCAAGCAATAAAAATAGACAGCTCTTGATCTTTGTTTTAATCCACCATTAACAGAGTGCTCAAGCTCAAAATAAACACAGTAACAAAGAATAGAAAACTGGCATTGCCTTGTGATCAAAATGGTATTAACAATAAAAAAAGGAAAGTTGGGAATTTATGGTATCTCTACCTTTTCAGACCCAATAATCATTGAAAGACCTCCGACTCAAAGATGTGGTTTTGTATAAATATTAAACATCCTCAACTTAAAAAGATGACCAAAAGCTCACCAGAAGGTTCCCCAGTGAAGAACTCAATCTGTTCCCTTGGGTTGAACTCTGAGTCTGGGTCTGACACCAAGAGTTGGCCAACCACTGAGCCCGCAGTCTGGTTCTCTCCAACCTGGAACTCTGCAGTCTTCGGCACCCTCGGGGGCTTGTTGAGGTTCACGCTCAGTCTCACGACCGTCTCGGAGGACAGTCTGGGCTCCCCCGAGTCTATCGCCTCCACAGAGAGGTGGTACACATGGCGGAAGGGCTTCACTGTCAGGTCTTCAAGGACTATTATGTCTCCTTCAACAAGCAGTGGAAATATGAAAAACATCGAAGGGCATGCCATGGATTATGAATTTTCATGCTCTGACAAATTTATCTATCAACTATAATACATGTGTTCTTGAAGTTCTTAAGAATAAAGAGTATCATAATATAATCGATTGTGACCAGGTTTTGGATTTCCGAAGTTTATCTCTGGAACTTACAGTTTTTTTGCTTTACTTTAAAGAACTTTAGAAATCCGCTATTGTTTAAGCGTTCTTTAGATTGTATTTTGAACCTTGAAATTAAAATTTGAACCCTGATTACAATAGTATCAAAGTGTATAATATTTTCGTATCAGTAAATCTTTTGAATTAGTATTAGAGTATATAACATCATATACATGAAGACATTGCAGAATATATTCAGACGTAAAGACACAACTACTTTCTGATTCAATCCAAACGCTATACCTGTGTCTGGATCGATGTCAAACTTGCCCCTAGCGCCACCTCGGAGAAGGTAGGTAACTCTGTTGTTCTTCCGCTCAACGTCTTCGTCTTCTGCCGTTACCTTGCCAACGATCTGACCTACTTTGGATGATGCTGCCACTGTCATGTTGTGTTTGCGGGGGAACCTCGGGATGTTGTCATTCACGTCCTCCACGTTTATTGTCAGTGACGTTGTTGACTTTCGTCCCTTGCCAGACTTGCTTCTTGCAACAACCTAGGTGATAAAAACAGCTGTGAGATGGTACTTATTCGTGAATGTCAGCAACTCACTCTATTATCCAAATTGCTTTATATTTTCTAGTGTCTGAAGAGACTGGCTATGGTGATTTTGTATATTTATCAGCAAAACAAGCAATGTATTGCGTAAAGTAATTGACACAAAGGGCATGTTATTTGTAAAACTGAACATTGTTTATGTTGGTATGAAGGATTGTTTTTAAATAACAAGGTATCGATTCTATGTTCATGGTATCATTTTCATTTGATACCATTTTCCATATCTCTTTGGTTTATATTTATTCAAAACAAACACGAACATACACATCTCGAACTTCCCATTGTTTTTCAATATAACACAATGCTAAGTAATTATGCAAGGAAATGCTGCCCGATTCATCGCTGTATACACTGAGACTATAAAGCCTCAATTCCTGCTCAACATTGACACAGAAACTACATGTGGTATAACTTTGACCAAGAAAACTCATTCAAACTTTGCCTCTGTTCACGAAGCAGTACCAAATGGGTACCTGTACAAGGTCATAGAAGTGACCTTGAAGCGCTTTTACCTACAGCGTTTTAATGCAGGGGCGCCTTGGTAATGCTTTCAGTGTGTATATGTGTTCCATCCATATTGAATCTAAGGACAAACTCACAGTGAGGTTGAAGGAGCTTCTCTTCTCGGCGTCCAGCTGTCTCGGCTTCTTGAAGGAGACGAAGCCAGTGTCCTGGTCAATTGAGAACATGTCACTATCCTCCCCTCGTATGTTGAGAAACGTCTGACGGTTCCGTTTTGTAGAGTCTGCATCGCTCACTGTGATTGGTTGAGTCTGGTAGTTGACAAAACGTTAAAGCGACTTTATTTTCTCCCATAGTGTTGGTAATGTCATATACAACCCTTTTCACATTTATTTCACGTGTCTTGATACATTTTTGGTATTTTTCGTTTTCTGTTTCTTATTATGAGCTGAGAGATAATGAAGTAAATACGCAAAAAAGTACTAAAATGTCTATCTTAATATTTGAAAGGTATAAGCATAACAATATATGTTTAGCATGGAAGAAAAGCGTCTTCGCCAACATCACTTATCTTGTGTGCTGAAAGCAGCAACAAGAAATACGCAATAAAATACCCTGAAAATGAGATAGAGAGATAACTGAACAGAAGTGAGCCACTGCCCAACTGACCATGTTGAGGAAAGTGCCCAGCATGTTCTCCAGGACGGTTGCTAGGTAACCTGTGGGTGAACTGAACACTGGGTCGTTGTCGTCCACGTCTATCACGTCCACTGTCACCGTAGTAGATGCTGTGAAGGAGGGGGCGCCGGGGTTGATCACTTGCACCGGGAGAATGAAATAGTCGTCCTTCTCTCTATCTATCTTTCTCGTTGTCACTATCATTCCGGTCTTTTCTTTGAACGTAAATGGAGCTGTAAATAGAAAATTCGAAATTGAAAATACATTGTTTGGCTCCGAATCTCTTGGCATAAGCAATCATTCAAGATAAATTATTTAGAAATAATATCAAGTTAATATCTCGATAAAGAACAACAAATGTTCTGTCATTCGAAAATATATATGCAAAATACCAAATATCAGTTGACAAATACTCATATGGTTGGTTACCTTTTCTATCAAGCATTGAAAACTCAAAGGATTCAAATGGGTTGGATTCCATATCCGGGTCAGTCAGAGTAACCTCGCCTACGTCACTTCCTGCTGGAAGGTTCTCTTCCAAACTGAAAGTAAAACTGTCCTTGACATTTGGCGGGAAGTTCACAGGTACCCGGATGGTCACCTGCGTTTCTGCGGATAATCTTTCGAGACCGCTGTCCAGAGCCTGCACGTGTAGAGTGTAGACTCCGAGTACAGGCTCCCGGAGAATGTTGTCAGAGAGGCTCACAGCTCCTGGAGGGAAATAAGGAAAATAATAATAACTGTTTGTTTATTCTAAACCACTGTCAAGATTCTGTACTTAAATGTGTTTCTTCTGAAACTAAACCACAAACGGATTTGTTAAATTTCGAAGTTTCAAGGTCATAAGTTTTTGAATGATTTTACATAGTTTTATATCAAGAAACAGATAAACTTTGACATTAATAAATATATAATTGTGTTTCACAGAAATTGTTCAACGTTGCGATAGCATTGAAATATCTTTAATGAAAGTGTGGTGCCCTTTTTCAGCAACTGATCTATATTTTTACCCTTTCATAACTTAGAAATTACTCTCAAAAACGTATTTGTCCTGGTTTGTTCAGCTTGCAAGTGTAACGTGATTACCCAATCTGCGTGATTACCATACCTGAATCGCTGTCAATCTGAAACTTGCCGTACCCCCCGGACTTGAGGATAAAGGTAAGTTTGTTGTTCCTATCAGACACATCTCTATCCACAGCCTCAACTCTCCCAACCTCGGCTCCAACTGGCGTGTTGGTTGCCATGTCGAACTCAAAGTCTTGCACAAAGACCGGGGGGTTGTCGTTGTAGTCGTCCACGTCGATATACACGGGGACGGACGCTGATCTACCTAGCCCGTCTGTATCGTCTAGTGCTGTCAACTGAAGTGAAGATTGATATCGATTAAATAGATAATAATAATATGAACCATCGTGATTCTTTTAAGTCCGATTGATTTTGTCAAAATCTGATTAAATTATCATATTTATGCTACACTACGATGTCTAAAGTAGTGAAGAGAATTATGATCTTATTTTGATGAGAGTGATAATGTCATAATTCGTTCTGATATGTTAAAAAAAATATATCAAATTATTCATATTTTGTATTAATAATACCATTTGATCATTTTTATAGCTTATTTTGAGGCGGGTATATATATTGAATTCCAAGTAAGATTGTACTTTTCCATTTTTATTACTAGATTATTAATACATCAATGGATATATTCATTTAAAGTTGTAGGATTTCTTTACACGCACGCTCAAATTGATGAGCATTCGTACACCAAAATCATTATTGCATGTCTTTATATACCGTGAGGTTGTAGACAGAGCGTTGCTCAGCGTCAATTTCTTCGGGTGATATCAGTAATAGATGACCGGATGTGTGGTCAATCTCAAACAGGTCACTTCCTTCACCTGACAAGGTCAGCTGGACATGATCAGCTTCAGGGTCAGCATCGTGCACAACGATTGGTTGACTCTAAGGGGAACCAGAAATTTGTACTTACTGGATAAACAAACGGTTTTACACTTATCAATGTATGACAAAACAATTGAATCTTCTTACGTGTCACAAGGTAGTATCCCTATCATACATATATACATGTATAATACTTTCCAACTTTGAATTGTTGAAATCCTAATGGCGTCAAAATGTAGGAGATCTTTGGTAAAACTTGAATTATGATAAATTCGCTACTGTCATAGATCTTTCGATATGAGAGTTGAAGAATCAAGACTACCCTTGGTCTATCAATAAAGGTGTCATGTATGTGCTCTATTGATACTTATATGACTGCACGCACCAGGAACACTTTGAATGGGTCGAGGGACAGATACACCTCTGGTACAATCCCATGGTAAGCGTCATCCACGTTGAATGTTGGGATGTTGTCGTTGAGGTCAAGGACGTGTACAGTAGCCACTGCCGTCCCAGTGAAGGAGGGGGACCCCCGGTCTATCACCTGTACAGGTAGGCTCAGGTGTGACACCTGCTCACGGTCCAGCTCACCTGTAGTTCGTATAACTCCCGTGGACCGGTCCACAGACAGGGGTACTGGAACAAGGGGGACAGTGAGCTTCTTGGAGGCATTGAGAAGTTAGTGTGTTCAAGAAAATACAATCACCTGACGATTGGACAAGGAATAGCCATGAAACCTACAGTAAAGAAGAAGTTGATATCCATAACATGTGTCTTTATTTAAAAGGGGTTAATATTTTGGGGTTTTCAGGATGATGTGTTGAAAGTATATCACGTCATTATGTCATAAGAGTTTATGCACATATGAAATAATATTTAAATATATTTCTGAAAATAAATTGGGAAATTGATTTTATTATCATAAGTACTTCTCGAACTGAGTATAACTGTTCTAATCCTAAAGTAAAAGGACTTTCAATGAATTAGTTATCCCCAATCCGACATGGTTAATTGCTACATAAATAATGGTAATTGCTTCTTTATACCGAACTGTTATAAGTCACAAAGTAATGGGCACTTCGTTTCTATTCATTCTTCTTTTTTTAAACCTGATATTCAAAGAACTATAAGGACAATATTTATGGATGAAGAACTTCCTTATTCTGTGTAAGCGACGTTTCGACATAGATTCTAATGTCGTTGTCGAAACGTCGCTTACACAGAATAAAGAAGTTCTTCATTCATAAGAATTGTCCTTATTGTTCATCACACCAACTTCTAGAATGCCAATCAAAGAAACTGATATACACAGGTAAATACAATTGAGAGTCAACATGATTGTTCATTTGTTCAAACACATACACCTGAAACGCGTTAACAGCCTCCAAACCGAATATCAAACAAACTCACCTGAGAAGTCGAGACTGGTAAACTCCAATGCTCTACCATCCGGGTCACTGGCATCAATGTGTCCGACTCGTGTGTTGATTGGCTGATTCTCCTGGATGTGGAAGCTCTGGGCTAGCTCGAAGACAGGGGGTTGGTTCAGGTCGACTGTGACGTGTACAGTAGTGTTAGCAGACCGTGCTGGGAGACCGGAGTCCACTGCTCGTACTGTGAGTTCATACTTGCTTCTCAGGGGTTCATCGGTGAGTCGGTTCGTCAGGGTTATCGACCCTGGAAACGTTACGTAAGTGTGGTGTTTGGCCATGTTCATATATGTATACATCTGACATATATTTAGCTATCTAATGTCATGATAAGGTTTAAACTTATTGGTATTTTAGAAAATGATAAATGATACTCATTAATTGAACATAACATATTCATTCCTGATGATTGTACCTAGACTTTTTCCCCAAAGATCTGGAGACTTACAATCGGATTGGCACGGATACATCTAATTAGCGCAGGATGTTGGATCAAATGACTGGTTTTGGAATATTGGACGTAGATTGACATGTTTTTTAAAATCAATATTAATTTTATCATATACACCTGTGTATAGATGAGGACATATGAATTCATATACACCTGTATATAAAGAGGACGATTTATGAATGGAATCTTACAAATCTGTTTATCATAAACAATGATAAATATATCATAAATATTCAAGAACAAAGGGGTTGAATAGGTCAAAATAAGTTAGTAGTACAAACAACACTGTTGTTTTGTTCGAGCATGCAATACTCACTTAACGCGCTTAATTTCACAAAATGTTATTTAATCAGTTAGTCATTATCGATAATAACAGTTCATGATTTAAGTTGATTGCAAATATCACATTTACCCGTAATAGGATTGATCCTGAATTTCCCCATGCCATCATTCAAGAAGTATAAAAGACGGTTATTTTCTGGTGACCCGTCATCATCTGTCGCCTTTACCGTCACGACCTTGTGATCCACTGGGCTCCTTGGGTCGACCTTGACATTGTGAACATAGTCAAAACGAGGCGCGTTGTCATTTACGTCCTTGACCTTGATTTTGAGTTGAGCTGGAGTTCTAAAACCTTTCCCTTGCTCGTCCGCTGCAATAATCTGCAGAGCAATAACATTGACACATTTTATATAACATTATGTATAATTTTCTTAAATAATCTGATATATTCACCCTTTCCATTAAAATCTAAATAAAGCTACCTTTTCCAATTAAAATCACTTTCTTAAAACTTCCAAATATGCGCAGCACGATGTCCAAACGAATTCGAAAGTTTTCAGAAACATTTTTAATTATTACAATCGGAATTTTAATAACCCTTTTTTACTTTTATTTTGATCAGCAATTCACCGAAAGTCATAATTAGGGTTTTGCCTGATCTATGTCGAAGTAAACAAGAGTCATCAGAAGATGACATATCCCACCGGTTCCACATGATCGTAAGATGTAAACCTTTGAAAGATAATTGTAAATTTTTCAAGCAAGGTTCATAATAGTGTAAGCTAATATATAATATATATGAAACGAAACCTTTCATGAACAGAGTCCAAATAAGAGCCGTTTCCATGGAAATAATAAAAAATAAAATTTTCAGAAATGTGAAAATATCAAAAGGCACCACTTCAGTAGGTGGACAATACACATGTAAAGTTTCAGAAAGATATGTGGACCGGTTTTTGAGTTCTGCTTCGGAAACGAAACCTTTCATGGACAGAGTCCAAATAAGAGCCGTTTCCATGGAAATAATAAAAATAAAATTTTCAGAAATGTGAAAATATCAAAAGGCACCACTTCAGTCGGTGGGCAATACACATGTAAAGTTTCAGAAATATATGTGGACCGGCTTTTGAGTTCTGCTCCGGAAACGAAATGATTACGGACGGACGGACAGACGGACGGACGGACATACAGACGGACAGGGTGATGACTATATCCCACGGTATTACATATATTCCCTATAATTTTGAAAATGTATCAATATATAAACATATTACAATGTTGTTGAAAACTATATTTACATTAAAAATGTGAATCACAATGTAAATTAACCTATATAACGTTAAACCCACCGTCAAATTGTATACCAGCGCCTGCTCAGCGTCAAGACCACTATGATCCTTCACGGCGATGGCGGCAGTGAGAGGGTTAATTGTGAAGAGATCAGACCCGTTACCTTCCAGTGAGAACTTAACATCCAGCACAGCATCAGCTCTGTCCACGTCTACTACTGATATAGACGGAATCTACAACAAATATGCCTATAATCTACACTAATGAAACAGTTTTAACCATTTCATATTTGAAAAATATTTGCATAGTCATTGCTGTTTTTATGAACCAGCTATAATGATACATAAATAGTTGAGTTTGAAAGGTTTAGAGGAAGGGACAGTTCTTCACAAAGAATTGCAACGAGTTCCATGTTGTGAAGTGAATACAAATGATGACTGGTGACGTCTTTGATCTCTGTCAAAAACATGCTAAGATCATCAGCATGTGTACATACAAATGTGTTGGTACATGAACGTTGTACAACTGACAAAAGAGACTCAAGACAGTTGGAAGTGGCGCGGAGTTGTCACAGGCTTAAGTTCCACATGGTATAAACAGAAGCTTAAGTGAAGTAAGTCAAGTCTTTTATCTCTGTCAAAAACATATTTAAAACGTCGAGCGCGTTACTAACCACGTGTAGCTGTTCAACCCTGTAGTTTTCTTCTACTGATGCTGTGTAGCCGTCTCTCGATGTAAACTCGGGCGCGTTGTCGTTGACGTTGCCGACGTCGACTGTTACGGTGGACGTTGACGTATATGTGGGCGTGCCTATATTAGCCACGCCCACTTCTAGGGTATAGACAGGTCTCGTGTCAGCATCTAAAGCAGCAGCTGTGCGGATAATACCATTTGTCGAGTTAACGGAAAAGGGGACTGAAAATAAAGACAAAGAAGGAAGGATGAATAACACATTTCATCAAACTACTAATGTGGGTGTTTGACAAAATATTGCGGCAATCATACCTAAATCTGATGTACATAAAAGAAAATTGAATATTAAACTGGAGCACCTGTTTATGTGGATATATTTTTAAAATCAAATGTTGACCTAATATTCTCATATTCCATAACCTAATATTATCAGATACAAATTTATAAATGGTTACCGATGTTTGGTAAACTAAAGTCAATATAAAACTGAAGTTTGATAGGAAAGTATCTTCTAGGTCCTTGCCATGTAAAATTAGAATTACTATTTCCTTAACGACAACCAAAGACTCAACCTTAAGATGTGAAAACCCAAAAAATAATGACTAGGTAATTTTAACAAATGTCAAATAGTAGATTAGACGTATTCATCATGTGAGTCAGTAAAAAACGAAAGTCTAAAACAATAGTAAATTTTACGTTCTAGTACTCACCATTTTCGTCCATGAGCACAAACTGCACAGTTCCAGCATACCCACGTGGTAGCTTCACACCAACCCTCCCGACCTCAGCTCCTAGTGAGGCGTCCTCGTCAACACTGAACGTCATAGTCCTGGGCACAGTGAGCGCTTTGTTGACAGGGACGTTGACTGTGACGGTAGTGGAGCCAGTCAGGGCAGGGAATCCCTTGTCGATCACCTCGATCTTCAGGGTGTACAAGTCATAGGTCGGCTCCATCGTCAGGTTGTTCTTTACGAAGATGTCACCTGGCGACATCAATGATATATCATCATTAAAGATGAATCGTCGGGTGTAGGGATTACAAAGTCTTGCGATGTTGCAAAGAAAGTATGACCATAGCAAAAGAGTTGCTTGAGATATATTTACCCGATATATGACACACACACAGATGAGACAAAATGTCGGTAAAGAAGGATGTAAATTTATGGTTATATTAGGGTAAAATGGTAAATAACATATCAAACATCGTTGTAAATTGATGGATATTCTCGAGAACATAAATGACGAAACACTTATTAAAATACCTTTATTGCAAAAAATGTCAATGATACAAGTGCTATGGATTGATTGTTGTCGTCATAAATGGTTTGATAAGTTCTCTTTGAAGACCTAATTAGATACGAGGGGTGTTTAAAATATTGACAAAAATAAAAAATAGGACAAGGACACAAATTCACGGTATACAAACCTTTATCGATATCCACCCCGAACCTGCCAAGTCCATCTTCCCTCATGATGAACATGACCTGGTTGTTAGGACTCTCAACGTCCTCGTCTGTAGCCACAAGCCGACCTACAACTGATCCTACTCTACTTCCGGGGTCAGCCTGGAACACGTGGTGTGCTGGAAGGGAGGGGGTGTGGTCATTCTGATCCTCCACGGAGATGGTCAGGTTGTGAGCTGACCGCCTCGAGCTGTTCTTCACGTTCTCGGCCACTATCTGGAATTTGAGGTATGAAAGGAAACATCTTCTCAGCGTAGCTTAAAAAGTTAGTTTCCAAACTTACCTTTTAAGCCTTGCTGCCGACACTGAACTGTTTTGTGCTTGCTTTAAAGCTTACTATGAGGGAAAGTCATAGTCCAATCAGAAATCAGAAAGCTCTTTACAAAACTACATCTGACTGAAAATACCATGGCCTGAAAATAACATGACGGCCTTTGTTTCGAAGTTCATCGATTGAAAGATTTGTAAAGAGGGAGTAGCGCTTTAGAGTGCAGATTTATATATTTTAATTTCACGTTTAATTTATCTGTACAACTAATGCAACACCGAGAGAAGCCGAGAAAATAATTGTTTTGGAGATTTGAAAAACTTTTTTAATCAAAGTTAACCAACACAAATACAAAAAAGAGCGTCGGTGATTGGCTGTAGCATGGAAGATAACTAAAGGTAACAAATTATCGCCAGAGAGGGCGTTGTTAGCAAACCAGAGGTCAAGGGTGGACAGAAAGGGTTAAATAAGCAGGGTTCGCGACTGACGTTTTAATATTTGCATAGGAAGATGGTATGTAAGTGACTGATTTATATAACATATCTTCCACACAAACACAAATGATTTTGAAAGAAATCATAATTAACTTCAGATGAATCAATGAATTCAAATTGATGACGGGGTTTTGATATAATTATTGTGTTGGAGTTTATTTACAAGCAATGTTTTCAAATTAATTGTTCTTAACAGTTTTATTACGTCAATCTTTCCTCATAATTTGAAATAAATATTCCCTTCACCTGTAGATCAAAGGACGGATCTGTCTCGGCATCAAGCTCAGAGGGGTCCTTGACAAAGACATGTGCTCCGTCCGGTGTTATTTTAAACAGCTGACTGCCCCGCCCCTTTAAGTACACTTTGTACTCCGAGTTACCTGCCGTGATGTCATCGTCACTCACTGATAGACCTGGAAGCTGAAATAATGGAAATATTTGTTCAGTTCCTTATTCAAAGATAAATATAATTTCCAATCAGCAAACATGATATAAAGACCAAACTCAGAAAACACAGATTTCATGTTCATTATGTCAATTTCAATGTCAACAGTATTTTAGATGTCCAATGAAAGAAAAAGTGGATCAAGTGATGATCAAATGGTCAGTCTTGGCAAAACATTACAAGACGTTACTGGAGCCAGTTTTAACTCTGGATAATTTGAGCATTCTTCAGTCCTTTCAAATTAAATCGTACTCTAGCTAAACCTTCTTCTCCGAGATTGTGATCTTAATATGTTACTTCACCGATGAAGGTACTGCAAACACAATATATTGTTTATATGCAGCAAGACATCGTTTGTGCGACTTTATTGTTCTAGGAAATTTGTTATTATAATAAGTTTGACAATTCAAAAAAATGTCATTCAGAAGAGAAAGCATAATGAAGACACTTAACCCATAAGTCCTATATTGGATGACATAACATAATGGATGAGTTACCTGGATAATAGTATTAAAAATTTAGAAACAGAAGACCCCACATAAATCTTCAACTGATCATTCATTGACGAGTCGTAAGCAAACTGCGTGTATTGTAAAAAGACTTAACAAAAGAATTGACAATTCACCAGGTGTATCTCATGCATGTTGTCCAGACCCCCTTCCCTGAGAGACGCTGTGTAGTCTGTGAGGGAGGAGAAGTAGGGCAGATTGTCGTCCACGTCGCTGACGGTCACTGTAGCGGTGGTGGAGACGGTGTGGATGGGGACGCCGTGGTCTATCACCGTGATGGGCAGCTCGTACTGTGTCTTTAACTCGGCGTCCAGAAGCTTCACTGTTCTGATCTCACCTCGTCTGGGGTCGATACTGAACTCGTCTGTATAGAGGAAATGTTTCACTACATCGTACATCGTTTGTTTAATGTTTATTTGCAAAAAGGAAAGTTGACGTATACAAGAAACAAAATAAAGTTTTGAAAAAACAAGTAAAGCAAATCAGAATAATGGTTTAAAAATATCAAATTAAAGGGGAAATTACATCGTCATGGTTAATATCCAAACAACTAACAACTATATAAAAGAATTATCAATCACCTATATCAGTGTCAAATAGGAACCGGAAGTCTGACTGGTCATCAAAGTCCTTCATGTAGACCCTCCCAACAAGCTCGCCTACTGGTATATCCTCGGGCACCTGCAGCTGAATCTCCAACTGTGGCTCGGGCCTCGTATTGAGGGGCACGTGCAGATGCAGCACAGTCTCAGCTGACAGCTGGGGAGTTCCCGAGTCGAGAGCTTGGATGCTGAGATAGTAATCCTTCTCCAGAGGTGCCCGACTGAGGTCGTCAGCGATCTTCACTTCACCTTTTGAAGAGACATTCACTTGGTTGTGTTGTGTTCATTTATGGTATATATATATGATATATACATTGTATAAAATTTGCAAAAAAGTAACACATAAATGTATATCTTTTTGTTCCAGTAATCAGGCATATGTCTACGTTGTGCTTTCTTTTCTTGAAGCTATGTAAATATATTATGTTTGTGATCATAAAACCTCTGCATGAAAACATGCAAACTTCAAATTCATACAGAAGCTCCAATATTGAAAAACGAAATTACTCATTTATTAACTGGTTCTTTGGCGGTGACACTTATCCATATTAATATAATAATATGCAGTAAGGTTATTGTACACTAACAAGAAACAATAGTCAGTGTTCAACAATTATATATTCATGACAAACAGCCAATATCAAAACAACTTAATCAAGAACAAACCTGAAAACGAATCGACAGAGAATTTCCCCATGCCACCATTCTGCAGTAGATAGGTTATCCTGCTGTTCCCAGGGGCAACATCGGCATCATGAGCCACCAGTCTATAGACGACTGTGCCTATGGGCAGGGAGGGGTCCACCACGAGGGGGGACAGGATACCCTCCCCTTCCCTGAACACCGGCGGGTTGTCATTCACATCCACTATATGGACGTCTAGAGGTGCTTCTGAGCGGAGTCCAGAACCGTACGAATCTATTGCTGCAATCTATTGGTTAATTAATAAATTTAAAGTCACATACGACATTTGTATGATATGGTATTTTGAATCCTCAGTCATCAAAATGAATGACAATTCAATGTTCGAGTGGTTAGTGCTTGAAATAAACGACCGCAAAAATGCAACGTTTACCAATATCATAGTTTCATACAGGTTCAATGTTACCATTGAAACGTACAATGTAAAACAATTTATATTTTAAATGAACTTTAAAGGGGCAGTAGCACGTTTTTTTATAATTTTGTATTTGAAAAATTTCACTGATAATTGTAAGTTAATGTTAAATGTATTATTTTGACAGTGTCAAAAATCTCATAACACAAGCCAATTATCCATAGTAAGAGGACAAAGTATGAAGATTCACGTTAAATTCATTGGCGGCCATTTTTTTGTGAACACCTTTAATTCAATTTGTGCAAGAAAAAGGAATCGCATGGCAAAACTTTACGTTATATATTTGAATTATTACTGCTCCATTTAGTTTAAATACATTGTCTTTCAAGTGGAACCATTAATTTTCATTTTCCTGACATCACCTTATATTCCCACTAAAAACGTGCTACTGCCCCTTTAAAGAACTCAAAACTATAGAGTTCAATTCCTCACAACCATTTCACATGATCTTAATCACATAGCTTGGGTTAGGTAAACGGGACATAGGATCAAAGGTCAACATCCTCTTCATTAGAGTCGCCTTACATGCATGTACCTTATACAATCTAATATTCTCTTACTACAAGGTTATAGAGCTGCCTCCTGTCTGCGTCCAGGGTTGTGTTCTCTCTCACTCTCAGCTGTCCTGTAGCCGGATCTAGGAGGAAGTCTTCACTTCCGGTTCCTTGCAGTCTGAACCGGATCTGGTCGGATCCATCCACATCTCCGTCATGGGCAGATAACTCTGGCACCTATCGAAGAGTCCGTTGTCTGGAAATGAGACATGGATCTCAATAGTTTGAGAAACTCATAAAATCTTACTTGCTTGACAAAATATCATTATGAGTTAAATGAAATGGAGGATTTCTTATATCAAAGTAAAAGTTTCATTACAAAGTTATCTTGCCGTTGAATGTTCCTGAAAATATATCTAACATTATACATAAACCATTTAACCTTTTTTATTGAATTTATTTAGTTTTAAATTTTCAAAACCATACCAACGTTTTTTTCATTGATATTCTGGACACTTACAATTTCAACAATTGGTGTGATTGTGACGTCAGCGTTCTCCGGCAAGATCGCTACATAGCCTTTCTCTGTAGAAAACACTGGAGGATGGTCGTTGATGTCTTGGACGTTGATGAAGATTGTCTCTGATGACGTCAGGGACGGATAGCCATGGTCCTGAACCTTGACCGTGAGCTCGTAGGAGGTCTTGATCTCGGCGTCTAGGTCATCAAATAGAATCAGATCTCCAGTTCTTCGGTCAATCGTGAACAAATCTGAAAGATGAAAAAATTAGCAAGCATATGATCCATGTTGTAGCACTGCAGCTATATTAACGCAAATAGTCCATAGCTATCTTGAAAAGTGTTCTTGGGATATCTTTTTGAAACCCGTAAACATGTAATTATAATCTATTTATAATGAAATTTACATCAATGAAAGAAAATATAAGGCATATACTCATACCATCACCACCAACGAGGCTGTAGTCCAGAAAGGCTCCTTCTCTATCAGCCAGATCCACATCCACTGCAGTCACTGTGCCCAGTATCTCGCCCACCTGTAGGTCTTCTGTCACATTATACACGAGGTCCCGGGGGAGGACAGGCCCCACGTTCACGGGTACAGTGACAGTGACCTGGGTCTCCGTAGACAGTTGTGGATATCCCTGGTCCTGGGCCTCCACCTTCAGATGATACTCACCCAGATGGGGCTCCCGGATCAAGCTGTCCCTCACTGACAGCGCACCTGTTAGAAGGAAAAGTGGGAGCTTAACCTGAATCTATATCATTGTGATCATTATGGCCAATCTTTTCAAAAGAATATGTGACCTTGGTGACCTTTGACAATGCAGAAGTTGGACGTCAGAATGTTCAGATTCTTCCAAAGAGACAAACTAGGACCTTGGCGCTAAAAGCAACCTTTATTGTATAGATCATTATTAATTCCTTAGTAATATTAAACACATTTTTGCGAAATTTAAACTGTTAACAAAACTTAAGCTCATCAAATTACAAAACTACTTATAGATGACGTACCTGAGGTTGAATGAACAGCAAACTTGTCGTATCCACCAGACTTGAGGGAGTACGTCACGTCACTGTTCCTTTCATCAAAGTCTCTATCTGTGGCCTCAATGTATCCAATGACAGTACCAACCTCAGCGTCGACAGGAACAGGAAATACGTAGACTCTGGCAAACTCTGGTGCATGCTCGTTCACATCTTCGATATCAACAAGCAATGTTGCAGAACTCGTAGAGGAAGGGTCGCCATCGTCTGTAGCAACCAGCTGTGGGAAAACGATTCCTTTTTATTTGAATTTTAAAAGTACTTAATGAATCATTTGAGGAACCTGATGCGGTATAAGAACGGAAACTATTTAAATGACATAAACATGCAGAATTTATGATACGGGAAGGTCGAAGGAAAATATTATCATTTGTAAAAGGGTCAACATGGGTGCTATTGTTGTTTTATTGAAACGTAATGACTTTGAACTGTACTCCCGAAGTAAAGATCATATTGGGATCTGACCGATTTCATGCTGAACATTTACTGAAACGATTCAGCTGCAGGCATTCGAAAGGACAGTTCAACGAATATGAAAATTTGTTCAAGGAAATTACAATGAACGAACAATGTTGGCCCTGTTCAAAAAGAAAAGGAAGAAACGTATGCTCGGACCGTCAAGTTGTAGGAGCAGGTGCGCTCACAGTCTAGTCTATCAGGATGCAGGAGGGAGAGCACCTGTGAGTCCGGGTCAACAGAGAACCTGTCTGCACCCTCCCCAGACAGACTCAGAGTCACCCGGTCTCCGTCCTCGTCAGACACAGATAGTC
Organism: Steromphala cineraria; assembly: GCA_916613615.1. NCBI lineage: Eukaryota > Metazoa > Mollusca > Gastropoda > Trochida > Trochidae > Steromphala > Steromphala cineraria. Next base: position 23,516,390 of record OU744725.1, read on the forward strand.
CCGGGGTCTGATGTGGTCAGAATGATTATTGATTATATGATGGGAGTGTATATCGATGACATATCTTTTAGAAATGAACATAAGTTCGTGTTCAACAGGATTGTTTGACTAACCTGTATGGAAATAACCTGTCCTTATCATGGTTATTTAAGCTTTAAGGTCTAAGACTAACAAGGGAGATAGAGATCTGTGCCGAAGTGACAATATTTCAGATAATACTATTTTTGTCCTCCAAGGTTGAAGTTTTAGGTGAAAAAGGACAAGTTATGCACGAAATGAGTATAAGGACTAGGACTCCTGAAATGATTTTGAATTTCAGAAATTTAATTAGAAATTATTTTTTTTCTTATATCATACTGACATGATTGCACTAAAATCAGAAAATAGAAACACCTCGAGAAAAACCAAAAAAACCACTATATTTCAGGCATGAAAATAAAAATTCATTAAAGTATCTATCCAAAGAGTGACTTAAGTTCTCCTTTTCACTGCTAAATTATACCAAGAAATCTGTAAACTGACCAGGACTAACTCCACAGGATGTGTCGATGATAAGCCCACGTCTTCCCTGATCTGTGCTGTATAGCCTGTGTTGGAGGAGAAGACTGGCACGTTGTCGTTGACTCCACTGATGTCCACATGGACGGCTGTAGTACCAGTATAGTCTGGTAGTCCGTGGTCCACAACTGTAGCCGTCATATCTACTACGGTGGATTGTTCCGCGTCAAGATGTACAGCTGTTGTGATGATCCCAGACTCGTCTATGATGAACAGGTCTGTTGACACCATACACGATGAATTGTATTATTCGCCAGTTGGATTTGTAAAATATGAATGCAGCATGCTTGTTTCTGTATGTTAGTATTATGGGCATACTTGGGATTGCTTCAGAGAGATCAGTTTTACTTGTATCAAGAGACAGAATCATAAAAAAAAGATTTCAATCAATTCTATGCTCATGTAGTTAATAATACATGTATCTGTGTTGTCTTGACTCCAAATATCTTGATGTTGCAGGAAAGGTCAGGGTAGTCACAGTAGGTAGCCATTGCTAGATGCTTTGTTTCATCTTCAAGCATGATAGACTTTTATTAAGTATTTACTCAAAGAGAAATCTAAAAAGCTTTTTTCTTGTTGATATTTCTGAAATTTAACAAATACATAGACGGATCCAAAAACGTAGTATGAATTCTGTTAAGGCTTTGAACTTTGATATGATCTTCCTAGCCTACATAGGATACGCAATTTCGGTAGAATGTTGTTCATCGCTAACCTTGATGCCCAAAGAGATCATATGTGACATTATTTTCACTCAAACCGCCCTGGTCCTCCACACCGACATCAGCCACCACAGTACCAACATCCACGTCCTCAAACAGCTGAACGTCCAGCCTGGCAGGTTTAAAGACAGGAGGCTTGTTGATGGGGACGCTGATGGTGTAGAAGGCGGTGGAGGACAGAGAGGGGAACCCAGTGTCTCGTACTGTCAGACTCAGTGTGTACTTGTCTACCAGGGGTTCTCTAGTCAGCGTGTCGGATACCTTGATTATACCTTGGGAAGGGGAATGTGAAAATCATGTAAGACTCAATTTCAGATGACTTTTACAACATCGACATTTCAAAAACCAACCACGAGAAGCCCACCACGGAAGTAAGACATCTACTCAATTTCTTGTTAGTTCATGATATGTTTTAATGTTAGAATAGTATTTTTGGCTTCATCTTTGCATGTCTCCAAACTTATGTTTCAGGGACCTGCACTGCACCTGTCACAAGGAGTATAAATGTTGTGTAGATTGTAATAACTAAACGGTATTTTATTATACTAGTTTATTATATACAACTACAAAAAGCTATAAAATACGGCAGGATGAATTTAGCAACTTCTTAGTTAAAAGCCAGTCAGATATGAAATACTGGAATTCATCAGTGAAATAAATTATTAAATTACATACATAATAGAGTCCTAACTGAGTTTGGTTAAACAAAAAATTTCCTCCGCATAAGGCAAAAGTTGATTTTAAGGTAGGTAACTCGATGGAGTAAAGTTTGCCAAAATACATTGAATATTCTTTAAGAGTACTGGTGTCAGTCTCTTTGAATATAAGCAGGGAAAACAGACACATTAAAACACGTACCGGTGTCAAAGTCAACTTTAAACTTGCCGAACCCCCCTCCAGTGAGCAGATAGTTAAGCTGATGGTTCTGTGTGCTGTTGTCCAGATCTACTGCTCTGACTTCACCAACAACCTGACCAATCGTAGCGTTTGGAGCCACGTGGTATTCGATCCAGGAAGTGACGTCAGGGAAATTGTCATTAATATCCTCCACGTCTATCGTGAGAGGCGCCCTCGTGGACAACCCGTGTCCCAATTCGTCAGTTACAATTATCTGGATTAAAAAGATAGAATGCGTCTCTAATGTTTGAAACTATTGAAATAATTCCCTTCATATTTATTGTTTTCTTTTGTCGATTTGTAAGGAGGCACGAGATATTTTATGTAGATCTTCCTTGTGCTAATGAATCACTGAAAATCATGATTGGTAATTGTTTGGTGCAAATTGTTAAAATCATTTGTCGTATTATTCAAAGAGTACAAAAATGTCTCGCTTACTTGGATACAGTTGTGAAATCGAAAATGGCAAAAAATTTAAACTGAATTCGCCTTGGAATATTATGATCCTTTTGAAAAAAAACATGACATATATTCTGTCGTCTACCAATCTAAATAAATTAAGATCAACAGAAGTATGACCTAATATAAAACCTGTTGATCTAAATTTATTTAGATTGGTCGTCTACTTACATGTAAGTCATAAATACATTGTATTTCACAATCAATATCTACATCCGAGTCCACAGTTATCCCCCCTGTTGACTGATCCATGATGAAGTGTTCAGATCCTGGGCCTGTCAGTTGGAATACAAAGCCAGGATTGTCTCTGTCCCGGTCTACCACGCCAAATGTAGGAATCTGTCAAATTAGAAATGATATGTTTAGGGCTATCTAGTATTTCAGTTATTCTGTACAAGTAAACGATTCAAGCAAAGCTAAGAACATAAATTAAATTCAGTGGATATAACATGCTTTGACATACATCTAAGGAAAAAAAATCTAAAATTTTGCCAATAAAAACATATATCAACTACACATGTACTTGCAAATCGACTATTTTTTATCTATTTCTGAAAGCAGGGTAAACGTTTATAATATCTGTCATCACAGAATACACATATGACAGAACATTTGATTGACTGATTGAGATTGTTCTTGACTTAGTTTACTTCTTTGTCAATCTACTATCATAACATAATTTTGCCCAGTCTGATTAAAAACTGCCTAGTTCCGAGGAAAAAAAGTTTAAAAATATAACTTTATGGGAATCGAACATGTTACTCCGATAGGTATCCTCTCCACTGAGACCTAGTGCAGGGGATTCAATATATCCGTGCAGTTAATATTTTGAATATTTTATTCTTCGGAACTAGGTCGATTTTAATCAGACAGTAATTTTGCCTGGATATAAAATTAATCATATATTCTTAGGGTATCAGGAAGAACGTTATACCAAGTCAAGGCTCTTGGTAACCAACGAATCATCATTTTCTGTTATTTCAGCTCTGTATCCATCAGGCGATGAGAACTGCGGGTAGTTATCGTTGATATCCCCCAGACTGATGGTGACGGTTGACGTCATCACGTGTGTGGGAGAGCCCGGGTCCTCCACCTCGACCCGAGCGATGTACTGGGGGTGGGAGTCAGCGTCTAGGCTAGTCAGGGTTCTCATCTCGCCAGATAGGCGGTGGATCTTGAATGTATCTGGTCAACAGTAAATTGTTATATCGAAAATGAATTGAAATATGTTTGTTGATCAATCTTAGCAAACGTTTGTCTCGCCGTTGATGTTAGTATATTTTCCTTATTTGCCAATCATTACAATAAATACGAATTTAATATAATTTGTTTTTCATGATCGACGATGAAACTGATATATATAAATAGTTTTATTTTGTGTGCTAGTGTCATCATTTCAAATACATAAAACCATCTAAAATTATTGGTAACTTCAGTTCTTAGTTTACTTTTTAGTGTTATTTTCAAAATGATTGATTGGAGTAGGTTATCATAACTCTGTTGAGGTTCGTCATTGCATTCTTTTTATTTAGAGCTATGAAAGTTAATAAAAGATTTCTTCCTGAATCTTATGAGTCAATGCAAGGCTATTTCTCTGCATGTACACACACACCTGTATGATCCAGAAGTGAATAAACGACAGGAAATTCAGCTGAGGCATCTGGATCATCAACTCTTATTTCACCCACATACCCTTCCATTGGAATGGACTCGTCCACGGTAAATGTGAAACTAGTTGGGACAATTGGTGGCTTGTTGCTAGGCACTTCTATGACAACCGTCGTGTCGTCATGGAGACTAGGGAAACCCGAATCCCTGGCTTGTATCTTTAGCTTGTAGAAATCTTGAAGTGGAGTCCTGAGAAGCGAGTCTGCTACTGTCACTCTTCCTGTAAGGTGATTAGAAGATCAGCACAATGGCACCCTTTCCACAGTTTATATAATATTCGGGTTAGTTCAGACGTTGAAAAATAATTTAAGAAAACTTTATGCATAAACGCCGTCCCAAGTTTTGCTATTTCTTGCACACTTGCTTTCTGTTATAAGTTATGGTATGCAATTAGACATAAATCCTTTAGTCAGCATAAAGATCTGTACCAATGCGTAATTACCTTTCGAATACTTTTTACCCAAGGAACTATATAAAGTTTAAATTCCGGTGCATATTAACCTAAGCAAAGTTATACAGAACAGGGCAAACGATTTATTCAGTATTTCAAGGCCATATGAACTATAGAACAGCAGTGGATAACATTGTGATAGTATAAATTGTATTATATAAGACTTCTCCTTTTGACGCAATGGTGTGACATTATTCACCTGTGTATGGATCAACTCGAAACTTGCCAACTCCTCCCTCCGTCAGCAGGTACGTAACTCTATTGTTAACGTCATCGTTGTCAACATCAGAGGCATCAACAACACCGGCTAACGTCCCAACTCTTGCGTCGGGGCTGACGGTGAAGTTGTAGACGTTACTGAAGTAGGGCGCGTTGTCGTTTACGTCGATGACGTTGATAGTCAAATTAGCGTAGTTCTTCAGACCGGTACCACCTTCGTCAGTTGCTACAATCTGTTGGGGAAATAACAGACAGGGTGTTTCGATTTAAGTAATTATCTAGTACGTTTTTAAAAACAATAATTAATGATTTATATTTTTCACAACATTCATCAAAGTTTAACATAAATCTGAAATAACAGGATCTTGTGACATTACGTTTTTTTTGTTTAAGTTTGTGATCGATTCCATAAGTCTGATATGATTAAATAACTGCATATTTGTAGTTATTGATATTCAAATGTTTTATGGAGTTCCTAACCCTGGTGCAATGCATCTCGTCAACAACTTATCGATGATTTTGTAATTAAACAACTCGTTCATTACTATTAACTATAACCTACATATGGTAGGATAAATCGCTTAATTTACTTATTTGTTTTCAGCAAGTTTGAATAAATGCATAGTCCTAGAACTGTGATCTTGCCTTGCTCAGAACAGAGTATTTAAAACACACCATGAACGAGCCGCAGCTTTTTATAAATCGTTTCATAAATAAGTACTGTTCCAAACATCGTTTCTTGGGATGGTTTGAGTTATTTAGTGAGAGATACCCAAGCTTACTTGAAAACAACGTTGTTCAAGAAAAAATATGGTAAAAATGTTTAAAGCTGAAGTATCGTCGCTAAGTGACATGAAGGCGGACAAGATCAGATCACGAGGGCACTGATAATTCCCTTCTGATTCTTTTAAGATTTGGGAACACAACACAAAGGTTGTCTTACAGTTTATAAGTGTTCCCAATTGTCAGAAAGCCACCACAACACAAAATAGTTCATGAAGTTATTTGTAAACCGTAAATTTTTAAGAAAAAAGACACCTACATTAAGATTGGTATTAGTTTACAGTTGAAAGAAAACACACTCACGATGAGATTGTACACACTGGTGGTCTCACAGTCTATGAGGGTGGGGTCCCTGACAGTCAGCTGGTATGTGTCACTGTCCAGGATGAAGACGTCACTCCCCTTCCCCTCCAGCCTCAACACCACCCCCAGACCCCCCTCCACACTGTCCCCGTCGCTCACGGACAGCTCCGGCATCTGGGCACATACAAAGTTGTTCCGGATGAATTATGTCATATGGCTTATGCGAATAGAGTGCGATATCGTGTATAACTGAGAGATAAATAGCGTTATATCAATGTTCACGAGTTGTCATATGACACACTTCCGAGTGTGATACATTTTATACTTCCCATCGAATTCAATTAATTTCGCATAGAAAACGCAAGGGATGCCTTCTTCTGTTGGGCGTCATTAAAAACAGTCGACGAAATACTGAAACCCTCTCTGAAACAATTGCTAGGCAAAAATATTGTACATGTATATATGTGTTAATGGTAAAAATGTTTCCTTTCTTCCGTTTTACCCTTAAGGATAATAAACAATATTATTTTCGGAGCGTAACCGTTTCAGTAATGATCTGTTATGCCATCGTTTACATCAGCTTAATGAAAACGGTTTGTACTTGAATTGATTTGATTAAATTGCGAAAGAGCTGTGTAAAAAACAAAGTTTTTCATTGTTCATCATACATTTGTTTATGTATCTAAAATGAATAATTCTCAGCGAACGCATACCATCCTGAACTCTCAAAACGTTTACAAACGTTATTTTCACTAATGACTCAATTAAATACATATGAAAGGTTATATGTGCATTGTTGACAATGACCCTGCTTCTATTCACCATATCTAACAAAGTCTCCCAAAACGTTTATTTGATGAATAAGTATTCACTCAATGTCTCCTTAACATCTGCAGTGTTTAAGTTGACCTAATATTTATATAATTCCTCAAACACTGTTGCGTTCACTCACAATGCTGAGCGGCTTGAGAGCATCCTGAACCGCCAGGTTCTCCTTCACAGCTGCCGTGTATGTAGAGTGAGAGAAGACAGGCTTCTCATCGTTGACGCCGTACACGTTGACAGTGACGGTGGTGGTGACAGTGTGTGAGGGAGTCCCCTGGTCTACCACCAGCACTGGGAACCTGTACATGTCTCGTCTCTCACTGTCCAGTCTCCTGGCCAGGACCAACCCTCCGTCTGTCTCCATTGAGAATGGCACTATTTAGAGCATTGAGTAAATGAACTAAGCAGTCTGTTTGTTAAGTGTATACCAGAAGTTGTAGCGGTATAGAAGTACAATACTTTCATGGATTTCCGACTTCTGTGAACAAGGGAGTTGGATATCTATGTCTCGTACTCCATTAGCATAATGTTGAAATCACTCACATTTAAAACTGTAGATAAACTGAGAAAGGTAGATTTCTAAGTGAGATTCACAGTATTTGGTTGCATTCGTTGCAATATACAAACAAGTCCATGTCTATTTGCGATTGCTTTTAAGCGCACTTCAGTCACGCTTATGCTTACAGAACATGATGTATGATTTTTAAAATGTGAACATTTGTTTTTTAAGTAAAAAAATATTCAAGAAATAGAGTTCGTTTTCAATGCATGCAATTAAATATTCATCAAATTTGGCAATATTTCTACCGTCTGTGTCCGAGATCTTATACTGCAGGTGCGAGGTGTCATTGCCGTCGGGATCCGAAGCCTGGATACGCCCAATTTCCGCCCCCACTGTCTCGTCCTCTCCTACTCGCATCTCTGTGTCATGTGACACAGAGGGGGCGTGGTTTAGTGGAACCCTCACTGTAACGACTGATGAGTCGGATAACTGAGGCTGGCCAAAATCCACTGCTCTTACTGTGAGCTGATACTCATCTCTGTAAGGAGACTCAAGTAGGTCCCCTGTTAGGGATATTTCGCCTGGAACATGAGTTCAACACTTGTCCACAAATGGTTTATCTGTAATATCATGTGACCCAAGGATTTAAATTTCTGAGTGTAATGGGCATATTAAATTTAGCTATATAACAAATTATATATCATTTTATCATTTCTTCTTACATTGAGATGATGAAGAATTTTTAACTTTATGGCTAAACATTGTAAGGATACAGAAGTTGTTCGTTCATTGAATTTTGGTAGTGGGAATATCACAATTCAGAAATCAGACTTACGAAACGTTCGTATAATGAAATTTACAAAACACAATTATAAAATTTTCCTATCAAGATAAACCATATTACAGCATCTCAAGTGCTTAAAAGTTTTTGGAAAAGTTTGCGTCCAACATTTAGGCTTGATTCTTCCTTACACGTATTACGGGACTCTTTAAACAACGAAGGACGTTTTTATGGCATTAAATATACAAGCATGCTCAGCGCATCCATAACCTCAATGAAGACCTATTTTGATGCTTCCGGCGTGGTTTCATTGACAAAGGGAGATAAGCGATATTAAGAACAAACCCGAAGAAGAGTCCACACTGAACTTGTCGAGTCCACCGCTCTGCAGGTAGTAAGCCACGTCACCGTTCCCTGGTGAACTGTCCCTGTCCACTGCAGCTATCTGACCAATCACAGTGCCTTGTTTTTCCAGAGGGTCAACATCGAGCTCGACAGAGGTCAAGAACACAGGTGCGTTGTCGTTAGCATCCTCCACTTTCACCAACAGGTGCGCGGTGGTCTCGTGCTGGCCGTCTGACACTACAAGCTGGTAAAGGGCGGTGATAATGTGACGGATAAAACACACTCCCTGAGTCTACGCCTCAAAGAAAAACCTAATGGGATGGATGAAAACCCCGAGGGCCTAAATCGAGGGATAGTGTTTCGTACATGCTATGTGATGAATTTGTGTTTTTGTGTCTGAAAAACTATTTTAAGTCTCCATCATAAATCTTCAAATATCACCTCTCACAAAGGTCTTACTTTCAAACCTGATGAGACGAATTTGAGGGAGTTTTACCGTTTGTACAAGTTCTGCTTACACTTCATCGAATAAATAACTGAAATAGATTTGATGACCATGGAATACATACATGGGAATATCTCCTCTTTGCTGTAAAATAAATGTTACTTAACGAGCCTGTTTTAAACTATAGTGGGTAGAAAATATATTTGTTTGCCTGTTGATGCATATTATAACATTCATGACTATCTTAGTTATTTGGTGATATGAAAAGGATCGAGATTCATCAATATGTATGTTTTTCTTACAGTGAGATTAAAGATCTTGTTCACATCAGCGTCTAAAGTACCAGCCCTCTTCTGCTTGACATTGCCCGATACAGAGTCAATGTGGAAAAGTTCACTTCCGGGTCCTGTGAGGTCAAAGGTCAACTTGGAAGTATCTTTGTCAATGTCTGTTGCAGCAACAGGCGGAACCTGATGATTAATGTGGAAGGTTACCAATTTATAAATGAAAAGTAATAGCTATTTGTTCATTAACCTTAATGAAAAGTAAACATGCGAACATGTAGGCCTACATGTATGTGATATTTTTGCATGAATTTAATAACTCACTGTCTTGTTAATAAATCTTGATTTTATTTTGTCGGGATAACCGTCGTTTTACAATGACCATCCCTTGGTACAAAGAAACCTATATTTATATCATTGATAGGTCTAAAATGTATACATACAATTATGAGTCCTTGTGGTTGTGATGGGTTATTGTCGTCTTCTTTTATCATCCCTGTGTATCTCGCAGCCTTGAACTGAGGTGGGTTGTCGTTTACGTCATCAATAGTGACGGACACCAAAGTTGATGACGTATAAACAGGTTGCTTGGAGTCCGTGACGACCACGTGAAAGTTGTAGTTGTCTTCCTTCTCTCGGTCCAGCACACACGACACAACCAGGTGACCGCTGTCTCGCTCTATGTAGAACGGGAAGTCCACACCTGAAGATGAAAGAAGGAAACTACTTCTACATTCAATGACGTTCTTACTCGGGGGTGCGGCGCACATTGTGACATATCTGATATATGATACCCACTCAGGTGTGCACCTCTATCATTACGACGTCATTTATTACCTACAAACACGGGACGGCACTCAAACAATGACGTCATAACTGAACACGATGACGTTCCTCAGTCCCTTTAAAGAAAGGACGGCTCTTACACAACCGTTATGAAACTTCTCAGGGTGAGGTTTGGCACAAAATCTTTTAACGTTACTTTAGACCAAATTTCACACAAAGGTGCAATGCGGGTATTAATACATTACCTAAAAAGTGACGGCTGGAACACTAATTCTAAGATGTCATACTATACCAAAAGTCGGGATGCGACCAATTCACTTATTAGACTTCACACGGTACGTACCCTGTGTACTTTGTTCATCAATGAAGTAATTCAATATGTCAGCCTCTCCTCTCAAAACGTTCTTGTCCACTGCGGTCACGTGACCAAATCCTGTCCCGACGGTGACGTTCTCTTTGACGTGGAAGGTGAAGGTCGAATTAAACTCTGGCCTGTAGTTAACGGGTGTGCGAATTGTCACTGTACCCTCTGTTTGCTGTTGAGGTGTCCCCTTGTCGTAGGCTCGCACCCTGAGGTTGTACTCGCTTCTCTTGGGGTCAGAGGTCAAAGGTGAAACTAGGCGTACCTCTCCTGTAACATGTTGAATCGTGGTTAGGTATGTTTGTGGCTTCAAGATAATCGCTTAAAGCGTGTCCGGAAATAAGAGCTGACACATTCCAATCACCTAACCATTGTTCAATGTATCAATAAAATAAATAATTCAATGTTCAACAAATATATTTCCGATTAAGGTCTTGGTCCGCAGGAGGAAACAATTTTGGACATCTGTTAGGATAAAATTCCCAGTTTCGAGTAAACGTTCATTGTATTGGCGAAGATTTGATTACTCGGTATTTTACCTTTTTTTTTGATTGTATAAACCATACACACTTGGTCAATCGTAGCTTGTTCAAGTTCCTATCGCATTATGTTTTTTTTGGTTTGCATGACCTATTTGCACACTGTTGTAAATAAATGTATGTTAATAGCATTCAGTAAATGCTTTATTTTTGTCAAAGATATATTTACAACTACTTTTACTGACATTGATTATAATTTACTTCTTAACTTCAAAACACGCACCTGTATCTTCATTAAGATGAAATTTGTCCAGCCCCCCTCCCAACAGGTAATACTGCACCTCGCTGTTACGTTCTCCTATATCAGCGTCTGTAGCCGAGGCGTCCGCCACCACTCTGCCTGTCTGGATAAACGGGTCAAGGTGGATGGTGACGTTCTTATTGAAGACCGGTGCGTTGTCGTTCACGTCGATTATGGTTACAGTTACACTGACTGTGGTGGTATGGAGCCCGTCACTGCCAGATACCTGTCATTTACAACATGGTAAATACAAAAGATTAAATTTTTGTTGGTCGTCCTTGCGGAACCGAATATTTAAACTGAAAAATATATCACAACCGATAACCGTTTTTTTAGTTTGATTTGTGGAGAAGGAAATTAAGTATGCTCATAATTGATGGTGAATTTGAAAAGAATTGTGGTGGAAAAGATAGTCACATCCGCTCATAAACAGGGATTAAATTTCAAACATCGGTATGTTGGCTGTATGGTACACAAAGAATGTTGAGATTATTTATGCTTTACCTACGTCACACTAACATTAATAAACAACAAAGAATAATAGAAAACATCGGAATTTCGAAATTTTTAATGAATGAATGAAATGAGGAACGAAAAGATAACTTTATTCTCTGCACTTGGTTAAGACTAATGAAACATCCACGTACTGTCAAGTTGTACAGGGACTCCTGTTCAGCATCGAGGCGTGTTGTATCTCTCACTGATATAGCCCCAGTTGAGGAGTCAATGTTGAACAGACCATCGCGGTCCTCCAAAGTGTACACGATGTTATCACCATCAGCATCATTTGCAGACAACACTGGGACCTCAAATAGGAGTAAAAACAACACAAAATGTAAGCTGGATAACAGTATATTTTTTCCTCAGATCACGCAAAAATAGTCATGCTTTCAACTTCATTATCTGTCTATAGATTTATTTGTGCCGATTAAGCTTCAGGTAAAGGTTCTTATCTATTCATGAAAATAGTTAATGAAGCTTTCCTGTGTAAAATATATAACTTGTTTGTTATGTTCAGAACCAGTTAATGACCAGCGGTCCTTTTTCAATTTGACTGATTTTTGTACTCGTCTATGTTGTGTTTTTATTTTGCAAACAAATGTATTATTATAAATGACATGTGTATTGTACTTATCTCGACAAAGTCATTCCATTTATTAAAAAAGCAAATCTTTATAATTCTACTTCCAATTCATCAATTCGTTTTGTCTACGTTTCTACATATTATTGGAAAAGTGATGTAAGACAAACTACCAGAGGCAGTAAAGGTTCCTCGCGTGTATCCCTATCCTCAGATATGCTGACTGTGTAGAAGCTGGATGAGAACGCAGGAGCGTTGTCGTTGACGTCGAGCAGAGCCACGGTGACTGTAGAGGACGCGGAGTACACTGGAGATAGACTGTCCGTCACCAGCACTGTGAAGATGTACTGACTCTCGCTCTCTCTGTCCAGTGTTCTGGAGCTCACTATACGTCCAGTCTCTCGCTCCAATGTGAAGGGCAGGTTCACTGGGTCTACTGGAATGGCATGGCAACATGTTAATTTTGGGTGTAAATGACGGTCATCTACCGTTGAAACAATTTGGTTGTATTTTCGTATTGACAATAGTCGTTTGAAGAGTGATGTATATACGATGATTTTAATATAATTCCTGGGACATGGGAACATCAATTTAAACATCTTGCACGAGGAAGCGAAATGTATCAGATGTGAAAACATTGCCAGAAAACGTGTCTCCGAAGAAGAAAAGTGACATCACTTAAGGTGTATGAATTTTTAGTTCCCTCATTTGCACGCACCTGTTCCATCGATGAAGAAGTGTAGCGTCTCCTGCTCTCCTTTCTCAAGGTTCCTGTCCGTCCCCACCACCTCACCCACCACTGTCCCCACCTTCACGTCCTCCCCCACACTGAACAGGTGCGTGCCCTGCAGTCTGGGCGGGAAGTTGACGGGCACGTCTATGGTGTAGGTGACCTCAGTGGACTGGGGAGGGAAGCCGTGGTCAGTCACAAGCACCTGCAGGGAGTACTCGTCCTGCAGGATCCCGTCAGTCAGCGAGTCCGACACGTACAGCTCACCTGTGGGATTGTGACAATATCACTGTTTTTAGAAGGAAATGATATGTGATCTTAGATCTAGTGTAACTGTAGAATAGTCGGTAGAATAGTCAGGATTGGCAAAGTTACGTCCCTTTGGTCAAGGTGAGGTCCGGTCGGCAGTGCTTTTTTTTACAGCAGTGCAATATTGTATTTCCGTTTTCTCGGCATGTGGGTTAACCTCTATCCGGGAATATGAGACGGTACAAGATGTCTATTGTGCTACGACTGCGATATTGATATGTAATGAATACGATGTAATGTGAATCTTGGAGCAGTAAACTTTGAAACGAAAAGCAGAAGTTTTATTGCGTTTTCCATGTGAAGGAACACTGCGTCTAAACCAGAGAAGCTAGTGTAGGTTGTACAGAAAGTACAGCTCTTCACAGATTTCACCACTACATAAACATCTACTTCACATCTACACATATTTGCAAATGCTTAAAAGAATTCTATAATTTCTCACGATTAATTTCCCCTTGAGACCGACAGGCATTGAGATATCGTCTTCCTGTCTCTCGCGTCTTTGACATAAGCTTAGAATTCTCTACATCATATATTGACAGAACTGAAAAGAGTTCGTTACAGACACTTTCTCTAGAGGGATGGGGATCCAACGTTGAGTTGGGCAATATTACGGCGGTGTAGGAGATTCTCGAACCTTAGAATCACATATTGATATAACGAGGGAAAGCTATGAACTCCTAATTCCAGCGCGCACCTGTATCCCTTTGAAGCGTGAACCTGCCCATGCCCCCAGACAGCAGGTAGTAGGACAGTTGCTTGTTCTTGGGGAGCTGATCTCTGTCCCTCGCCCCTACCCTCATTACAAGGGTCCCGGGGCTCGTGTGGGGGTCCACCTCCAGCCTCCTCTCCCCCCGGACCTCGGGGGCGTGGTCGTTAATGTCCTCAACCAGCACTGATACCGGAACACTGGTGTTGTGGTCACCGTCACTGACAGTCAGCTGTCAAGAATCAAGGTGGGATTTATTTCATTTCTTCAAAATCCCAAGGAATTTCTCTTATCTAAACATTTCAAAGGATTATGAGTGTGTTAATATTACTTACACCCTAAGTATCAAAGATCATACCGGAGCTTCAATATACGAATACAGTATTATCAAGTTTGACTTATTAATATACCTTTTAAGGAAGAGTCCGTTTCTGAAAGAATGAGTTTCTTTGTAGATAAAATGGTTTAACGTGAATTTGATTCATTGTCGTCATGATGCTCCTTGCTCTTATCACAATTCCCGTTTAAGCCATTGCACGTTACAGTGATCCTGTTTTCAGTTAATCCTCATTTCAGCTTTTCCATATTATACACACCCTTAAACTTGTCCTTATTCGCTCCACATCTTTATGATCATTCAAATCATGACCAAGACCTTTGCTATTATCATTTAATCGTCATTTGAATTTTTCGATATTTAGAGCTGCCTTTTGCAAATAACCAAACAACAAGGATTTCAATCACGTCATGTTATAAGGTACATTGTCTCCCTTTCTTTGAAACACATTTAAGCAATGAAGAATCACGAATACATCACCGTATGGTGAAGAAGACGTTAAACCCCAATCCAACAACAACAACGAATACAAGTTATACAACTCAGGCAACTCATGATAATATTTTCTTGACAACAACATTAAAATCTTGTCGAAACGTCTCATCTTCAGTATAAAGAAGTTTATATGTATCTACAACAAAAGTTGCCACATACAACAATGATTAAGCAGCAATACAAAGAACCGTTATCAAAGCGTTTAAAAAGTATGTAATATTTTACCGTCAAATTGAAGGATCTGTTGGTCTCCGCGTCCAAACTTCCTGCTTCACGCTGAGTTATCTCCCCTGTATTTGAGTTAACATAGAAGAGTTCGCTCCCCTTGCCACTGAGACTGAAAACTAGGTCATCGTTGGTACTGTCCGTATCTGTCACTTTCAGTGATGGTATCTAGTGTACAAAATATAAGTTACATTAAATGTTGAAACCTGTACAATAAATCGTGTCATATTTCTATTTGTCATGACTAAATTCAGTAAATTGTCACCATAGAGTTTAGCAATGCTTTGCTGCATCACCTTACGATACTGTAAGGGTTAGGGTCATTGTTGTGCATTTCATATTGTAGTATAAGGTGTCCTAAATGTTGTTTATCGAATAAGATTCATAAACGACTAAGTCAGACACTAACTTTTCTTTATTGCCTTCGAACTCTTCACTTGCATGCGAAACATCTAGTTTTATATTTCCTTCTAGGACTTTAAAGACAAGGGTTGATCCTGATTAAAGCTTCTTCAACATTTACAATAGAACGTTAAGGGCTGATTCTTTCCAAAAAATGAGATGAATGAAAGGTAGATATCGATTGCAACTATTTATGGATATTAATATTGAGCATGAAACGACTTAATAGACGTATAAATATGTTCTGGGCAGCCTTCATTGTATGCCCTACCAACTTCTAAACGCCAATCATGTATCTAATATTTTGTTTAAAAGATTTAACATCACGAAGAATGACCCTCTAGTAAATACATATGATCCACTAAATACATACAAGATACACGCTTTGCGCCGCTGTTGGGTTAGCGTCATCCTCTTTGACGTTGCCTTGGTAACCGCTAGCAGAAAACACTGGTGGATTGTCGTTTACATCATCAACTGTTATAACTACGGTTGTGGACACAGTGTGTTGCGGTAGTTTGCTGTCCGTTACTTTAACAACAAAGCTGTACTTCTCTTTCATTTCACGATCCAATTCATCCACTGCTTTTATCAAACCAGTCTGCTCGTTGATTTTGAAGGGAATGACTATAGAGAGATATTTTCATGAATTAGCACAGTTATATTCACATTGACTGAGATAATTGCAATTCTCGTTGACATGTTAAACATACATCTACTGGTTAAAACAGACCCAATGGAAATGGACCGACGTCTTGATTTACAGCTAGGGCGGTTTTGGAAACAGGGTGTTGAATTAAATAAATGAGGTGGGTTTTTACATCCAACGATGAATTGTAACGCACTGAATATCTTTGTAACAACACCAATATATTTCAGAAACTTCTATAAAAAAGATCAAGCAGTTGTGTCCACTTCCACTTCCACGTCTCCAGACCGTGTTGTGACGTACACGTGCATTTGCTTTAACTAACACTGACATCACCATTACATTGAACCTGTTGTCAAATCTTGAATACTTAACTACCTAGATTTCGGAGACTGAGGATTGTATTGCATTGCGCCTTGAACTGTTTCAAAAAAATTAGAACTATCAAAAATAGAAGAATACGTCACCTTTTGTTTCGTCATCCATATGAAAGGTCAACTTATCATCTCCAAGGTCAACGTTCCGGTCCGCTGCCTGTATCATGACAACATCACTTCCGGGTTTGATACCCTCCTGCACGTGTACCTCAGTAAGGGCGGGCACCTGTGGTCTGTAGTTGATAGGGACGAACACAGACACAGTGGTGTCAGAGAACTTCTGTGGGACTCCTAGATCTACGGCTCTCACTGTCAGCTCGTAACGGTCTGAGTAGGGTTCCTCCAGGAGGGAGGAGGTCACTTGTAGTTTACCTGGAGAACACGAATTTTAGTTTTGCTATTTACGACGATATGTTTATGATCATCAAATTGCTAAGAAAAACACTTCTTTTATTGTTATATTTACTATAACTATATACCTTAAAAGATTTGATTACAGGCCTCCAAGGGATATAGCATAGACTTAAAATGCAACCAACATTTTAGCATGAATATCCTAAGCAGGTTTATTTTGATACGAAGTTTCCTAAAGATAATGTGAAGAGTATTTCTTCCATAAATGTCTATGACATGCTACGAAAGCTATAATTTTACGTTTTGTTTTTAAAATCAATCATTTATACTATTTGTTGATGCTTTAAAAAGCACAAAAATAAGAAATATATAACTGTACGTTGCTAAGGACATTAGAATATTTATTTATTTCCTTCATATCTATAGAATTATTGTCTTTTCAATTAAACAAAACAAAAACAAATCCAAACTTCTTCCAAAAAGCAGAAAGGCAAATCTGCTGTCAAAAATGTAGAATGTTGCCAAAATGATCCTTAAACATAAGTATTCATCTCATATCTATAATTTTAAAACAATACCTGTTTTGGGGTGGACCACGAACTTGTCAAGTCCGCCACTGGTGATGTAATACATGATGCCGTTATTTCGCTCTGTGACGTCATCGTCTGAAGCCTTAACCTGACCAATCACTGTTCCCGATGGAGTGTCTGAAGTGATGTTGAGAGTTGTCTCCCCTTTGAAGACAGGTGCGTGATCATTGACGTCTTCTACCGTCACCGTCAATACAGCTACGCTTGAATGACTTCCATCTGATGCTAAGATCTGTTTTAGGACAGTAATTTAGGATATTTTTCGCGATAAAAAAATTACAGTTAAATCATGTTTTAGATCCAACATCATGTTCAAAACGCCGTCCATTTGACAACTCGTTTGGCAGTTGAATACTTACTTACGTAAGATTATATTGTTGGTTCTGTACTGATTACAAGGTTGTATTGTTGGCTCTGTAGTTACAAATGAGGTCGTATTTTCGGTTCTGTACTAACAGTAAGGTTGTCGTGTTGGATCTGTACGTACAGTAAGATTATATTGTTGGTTTTGTACTGATACAAGGTTGTATTGTTGGCTCTCTAGTTACGATGAGGCTGTCGTGTTGGCTATTTCTTACAGTTAGGTTGTTTTGTTGACTCTGTACTTACCGTGATGTTGTATAGTTGGCGCGTCTCACTATCAAGGTGTGCTCCAGGCACGAGACTAAGAGCACCTGTAGCTGGGTCTATATCAAACAGGTCAAACCCCTCCCCTCGTATACTGTACTGGATCTCCGATAGTGGTGTGTCATTGTCAGTCACAGCAATGACGGGCGTCTGTGGGTTGAATGGATAACATGTGAACGGTTTTATCGTGAATATCGTAAGTCGAACCTTAAAGGATATCATCAATCAGAAGTTAGTCAAAAGCACTATGTCTGGAATACTGTTCATCAACCAAAACACTACTTTGCGTACGTAAATGATACATTCTTTTCAATGTCTTTTAAGCACTATTTAGAAGGTCGATGTCAAGATAATTTTGGAAAAGTTAATGTATGACAAATGTAACTTTAGATGCATACCGATAAATTAGACATAACATCCGTACAAATAGACATACATGAAATTTGGAAAACTTATTTTTCAGAAACATAATTCCATATTCCCTCTAACTTATTGTCCTAATTACTACTTACAACTGGTAAGTGGTGTTTGACATCTTTGCTGCGGGTATTTTCTGGGATTGTGAGGCTATACTCTGCTGAAGTGAAAACTGGGGGACTGTCATTTTCATCCTGAACATCGATATGTACAGAGGTTGATGAGGTGAAGACAGGAAGTAGTGAGTCCACCACGTAAACCCGGAAGTCATAGGACTCCGTCTCCTCTCTATCCAGGGCAGTTCGTGTGGATAGCACTCCACTTTGCGAGTCGATTTGAAACGGAAACGTGACATCTGTGAACAAAGGCAAACTCTTTCAAGAACATCTTGAAAACCTCGAATGTCAAGCAGGGATTTATGTTGTGTATAATGATGTCACGAGATTGGTATAAATGTTCATCACGTTGAGTATACCAACAAAACCACAGATTTAACACAAAATGAAGAGATAACCTATGCATGTTAATGTTAAACCAGGTTAACGATTTTCAATAAAGGTGGTTGTTCCATAGTGTATGTCATACTTTATTTAGTTATATGGCATGTACGTATCTAATCAAATTCATTCTCATGTGTAACCTTACGCAGGTATGATAAATGAAACAATCCTTCATTTCAGTGAATCAACATCTCAATCTAAGTAATTCTTGTGACTATGTTATCAGGCAATTGACGTGTGTGTATGTGAAGAAAGTTAAACACACCTTCAAGTAAAGCCTCATCAATGTAGAAAGACATTTCATCCTGGTCTCCTCTCTCAACATTGACGTCACGAGCCTCGATCTGGCCGACAGATGTCCCTACTGACACGTTTTCCCGCACAGAGAGGTGTAAGTCTTTCTCAACTTTCGGGGCAAAGTTCAAAGGAACGTGCACTGAGACTGTAGTGTTCCCAGATCGTGACGGGTTCCCGAAGTCGAAAGCCTTAACGTGAAGCGCATACGTCTCTTTTCGTGGTTCTTCCAGCAGGGATATCAACAGGTTGATGTCACCTGTTGAAGCGTACGTAAATTGCTTATTGAGAATATTATCGATAAGAGTTCAGTTCAAAATCAGTTCTGTTCTTAAGTGTTAAGTGTTTCCCTTGAAACGAGAGTGCAGCTATCTTACAGATGAAATAATAGTTACATTATATCGTCAATGAATAGATTTGCGTATCCTTTCATTTATGCTTTTTAAGTACTTATACCATGTGAATATTCAAGTGTTTGTATTGGAACAAAGTCATACATCAGTTATAAGTGCCAAAGGCATGGTGAGGAAAATAACATCAAGGAATGTTTGTACATCTTAAATGGTGAATACCATATATAATTAGTGGCCTTTGCTGATGTTCGACTTCAAGAACAGGTATTAAGGGAAGTACAAATTCTATGGACAAACAGCGTCTTATTTGAGAGTGAGACGTTTCGATACAGTTTCTTGTATGTTTATCACTCACAGAATCACTTAAGAATAAAGAATCCATGATAGAATCTGTACCTAGTCTCGAATTCCTAGATACCACTGAAAGAAGAACCTAGATGCATCATGTTTGCTGACAACGCACCTGTATAAGGATCAAGCTCGAACTTGCCATCCCCTCCCTCTGTCAGGACATACAGTAAAGCGTTGTTTGGAGCCTTCGTGTCACGGTCAGTTGCCTTGGCACTGCCGACCTTGACCCCTGGTTTCATAAGAGAGTCAAGTGTCAAGGTCAGAGGCTCTGAAAACTCTGGAGAATTGTCGTTGATGTCCTTCACCGAAATTTGAAGATCCGCTTCGTCTGAGAATCCAGTTCCGTTACGATCCTGAGCGTGAAGCTGAAAAATATCGTGAGACAATGAAAAAGCCAAGTCAGCATAGTTTAGTTTAAGTTGTATATTTTGATTAACAGCTACTACCGGATAGCAATGCGAAACGGTTCAATGTTGCCACGACCGTTTGATTAAAATTTCCACAACATCCGACAAAGCTGCACCCATAAATATGTTCAACAATATTTTTTATTACTTACATAAAATCATTTTTTCCACTTAAATTAAAGTTTCTAAAATAGGATCACATATTATGAAAATGTTCATGTATCATACGTGTATATGGCTTGCATTGTTTTATAAATGTGACGAAGACACTTCAGCTTCACCTTCAGCTTATAGAGACATATCTGTTCACAGTCTATGGAGCCCGGAGTTCTGACAGTGACAGTGCCCGTCTCGGAGTCTATATCGAACATGTCACTCCCCTCTCCCCTCAGGGTCAACACAACGTCTCTGTTCTCTTCGCTTTCGTCTTCGTCAGTAGCGGTTATCTCCCTTTGCTGAAACGTCGAAATTTATGTAAAGGTTTTAAAGCATGTGGCTGTCATCAAAAAGTAACAACTTTCGCAACATAACTCAATAAAGATTGAGCATCATTTGATTATAAATGGGATTTCATATTTGGCACCTCATGTGTGACTTGTCTTTATTTCCGCAAATAAAAACCCTTTAACAATTTTTATCTACTCCCAGATTGGCTGTACATGGAATTTTTCTCCTTAACAAGTAAAGTTATTCAATATGGCTAAGTTGTCTTTTATGACGCTAACGACACATCTGCAAAGAAACATGCTTTGTAAAAACCAACTCTTGTTACAAAATGATTAAATATGAAAAGGGTTAAAGACACAAAACGTATTTAGCGATGTATAACGTTCCAAAGTACAGGTCCCTACCAGATGGACAGCCTGTCCCGCCAGTGGTCTGGAGTCGTCCTCTGTCACCTCCCCTGAGTAGCTGCTGAAGGAGAAGGTTGGAGGGTTGTCGTTGACGTCCTGCAGGACGACAGAGAGGGTGGCGGTGACGGTGTTGACGGGGTAGCCTCGGTCTGTGACCACCACCTCCAGCGTGTACCCCTCCTCACTCTCCCTGTCCAGTTGTCGCGTGGTTCTTATACTCCCGTCAGAACCAACTCGGAATGGAACTATGGTAGGTATAGAACATCGATCTTAACAATAGTAAGGGGGCATAAGGCTGTCTGGGACTAGATTTTAAAAGCTTTCTTGGAGCAAAGATAATCGTTGGTACCTTGCATTGGTACCAACAATGGCCTACTACTATGTTAGCACTCAAGAGCTTGAAAATCTAGGCACAATCTGCCTTCTATTCCGCTAGTATACTTTCTAGAATCAGCGAAAAGGACGTATTAATAGATGATTTTCTTTTTCAGTCTGCTGTCAGAATTATTCAAAAGACGTCCTGAATACAGAACCTTTGTAGTAAGTGCTACTACAGAAGTCATGTTTTCAAGGATTGAAAGAGGAGTTATACTTATTTGTTGCATAGATAGGCAGTTTAGATAAACTTTTTGTTCTTTGGTAAGCGTTTGAATGAACTCTTAGCTTGGCAAGTGGTAATTCAGCTTTGCAAAAAATGCATAACACTTCGTTCACCATGGATTTTTTTCAAGTAGCAACGAGAGTAAACTACCATAACTGTTACAGCTTCAGAAGCACTAAATGGTACAAATGAGATCATTACATGAGAATATATATACATTATATTTAATTAATTCCGCAACAGTTGCGTAAGTACCTTTACAAGTATTGCGTCAGACAAATTCAGCTATTGATTATTCCGTTGCCAGCAATAATGCAATTCAATTAAGGATATCGATCAAATATTTCGTTCAAAATGCTTTTACTTTACCTTCATCACCAGACAGTCTATATTTGAGTACATCTCCACTATCTTTGACCTTGACCTTGCCTATGTTACTTCCGGTTCTGACGTCCTCCTTGATGACGAGTGTTTGGTCAGCCTCAAGGACAGGTCTGGAGTTGACGGGCACCTGCACCTTGACCACCCACATGGAGCTGAGGCGAGGGTCACCTGTGTCCATCACTTCCACCGTAAGGTTGTACTCGGACATCTGGGGCTCCCTGGTCAGTTGGTCAACAACGATCACTCGACCTGTTGGTTGAAGATGATTTCAATGGTAAATCAATGATGACGAAACATCGTTATGCTCTAGACTTGAAACCACTATTTTTTAAGATAATTGTATTTTCAGTTCTCACAGATCGAAATGGGAACCATTTTTCGAAATAAGTTGTTTTTTCACAAAATGACAAAATACGCTGCTATACCAGGATGCAACAATGGACACCGTTATAAATTCACTTTAAATCACTTTCTTACAGTCTCTTTCATCTACAATCAAAACGATCAATGACCCTGAAACTTACCTTCATGTTCTGCTGAGTTCAAGATGTCCCTAATAATTATGTTTGACAGTTATGTCAGTAACAAAACGTATCACTTTCTACAAACGTACCTGTATCAAAGTCGACCCTAAACTTCCCGTAACCTCCATCTCTCAGTATGTACATCAGCCTTTTGTTCCTGGGATCCTTGTCTGCGTCGGTAGCGTCGATATCGCCAATAACAGACCCGACCTTGACCTTCGGGGTCGTCCTGAAGGTGTAGTTCCTGGCCAGGACTGGCGTGTTATCATTTATGTCCTTGACCTTTATGGAAAGGTCAGCTGAACCCTCCAAGCCGTTCCCTCCCTGGTCCCGAGCTATAACCTGGTGGTTTATCAATCGATTTGATTAAAATCGTAATCAGTTATATAGTTTATATCGTAGTTGGCATTAAAATTACCCGATTAACAAAGATGTCATAACCTTTGGTTGTATCAGTAATCGTTTGATTGGTCCCGTAATGTTAACAATTAATTTCATTAAATTATCTCGTCAAGAAATCTCGTGGTGTTTATGCCGAGAATTAAATACTTTAAACAATATTATATTATATCAGATGGCCTCTGCTATATCAGAACTGCTCAAAGGAAAATCTTGACACCTTCATCCTATATGCACACTTCTTCTCACAGTCTATGAGTCTCGTCTCCCTGACTGACAGTCTGCCGGTCCTCGGGTCCACTCTAAACACGTCCTCCCCGTCTCCTCGCAGGCTGTACACGATGTCGCGGTTAGCGGTGTCCTTGTCCTCGTCCTCAGCCGAAATCGGGTCCTCCTAGTGACAGGAAGTATTCTTTTGAAATGGAAAATGGATGATGTATTTAGAAAACTGTAATATTGTGTCCTCGCTATATACATTTATCTCAAGCTTCCTCTACGGAACTTGGGTCCAGCTATTGAATCAGTTCGATTATAATCGACCGTGTTCCGAGAGAACACATTCTAAATACGGTCTATACCGAGAAAAAACACGTTCAGTTAATTCTTCGCACGGTCTGAGATCAGCCCTGTTAGTCCTATGTTTTGTAAGATCAGCTAACCAATTGAAGTCGGATGTTTATGGCAGAGTATGCGAGAGTCTGTTCAATTTTAAAAGGGAAGCAATATGAATTTCTTCCTTTTTGTGTATATCATGAATTCTTCCAGACTTACCCATTTCACAAGTATCATGTTATCCCTCCCTTTGATCATTGTATATTAAGAGTAAATGTTAGAGATCTAAGGAGATACCTATGCCTACTAAGATTTAATGCATTGCCATTAAGATGTAACACTAGATGGAAGGAAACTGTAAATTCTGATGTTGTTTGTAAGACATGTAATAGTGGAAGTAAATGAAAGTAAAGTAAAAGAAAATGAAGTCCACTTCCTGTTTGAATGTAATTAATATGTAATACTTAATAATATTTATCTACCTGTTTGGAATAGATTAACGCACAATTGTAAATTGATCAAGCTATTAATGTCTAATGATATTGTTCTTTTAATGAAATGTGCTAAATAAATTAAATTATCTCTTAAATGTCGATCTGTAACAAATTGAAACTAACGATGTCTGAATATTGTCATGTAAAATGTATAAATGTTATTTGCTTTTGTACATGGGCCAATGACCTACAAACCGAAATAAACTTTCTACTTCTATTACCAACTTCTTTTGTAGCCTTGAAATATTATTTGCAAAGTCT
This sequence comes from Steromphala cineraria, assembly GCA_916613615.1. Lineage (NCBI taxonomy): Eukaryota > Metazoa > Mollusca > Gastropoda > Trochida > Trochidae > Steromphala > Steromphala cineraria. Next base: position 23,540,835 of record OU744725.1, read on the forward strand.
TTTTGCAAAAATATTAATATTTACCTAGTATTTAGAATTTGAGTAAGCATTGCTTTGAAACAAAATGTTGTACAGGTAGATACCTTTTTCCTCATAAATATATACTCTTGAAAAGGGCGTTACCCCCTAATCACCTCATCTCACCTCAACTTAATATATTCATTTCTTTACAAGACGTGGATGAAAGAAATAATTTTGTAAAGTTAGCATTCCTTTTAGGTTAACGCATGACATCAAAAATATACCCGGTTGATTTAATGGTAGGACAAGGAAAAAATCGCACAATCTTTGACGAAGATTTGAAGGCGTGTTTTTCAAAGGGAACAAATTTCGTTTAGAAATATCATTAACTTGTTATTCTATTTCCCAATAAAATGTCCAATCCTTTAAACGCCCAGGTGTAGTCGAAAACTGTATACACCTGACCTTGGGGATGACTTGATCGTGATATTGTGCCCTTTGAGTATCAAGGTTGATGATGTTGTAGTGTGGATGTGGTAAAACTCGGCTATCTGTCGTGACCAGGTAATGTTGAGCAGGTAAACTGCGGGGGAGGAACGAGGAGCGCTAACTGTTTACCAGTAACACCTCATCAGGTGAAACATCGCCCAATTATTGCTCATTATTGCTTCCTGTCGACTGACAGAGGGAGCTCACCCGGCGAGTGGAGGATAGGTCGTGAACTGGCTTGATTTATGTATGAGCGATAAAATTCAAAAATTATATAGAATTATTCCGTAGTTTCACTTTGAAAATTATGGGATATCATACCTATGCACATGACACTGATATTACAACGTAAAGCGTAGATGTTATACTAGTAAAGGAGGACGTTTTAGATAAGATAAGGTGAAGCGATTTGAAACCTACGATGACAAACTTGCCCATCGTCCAACTTGTATTCATATTAAACATCTAAGTCATAAAATATATATCACTCGTACATTTTTTTAAATTTTGCAATCACTTTCTAATTTGACGTTTTGTTGTAAAAACTTAAATGAAAATGAAAAAAAGGGTATAGAAAGTAGGATGAAAATACTTGTTTTGGGCAGATTTTTTTAAACCAGTTAGAGTGAGAAAAGAAACTTAAGGAAAAGGAACAGGAACTCGAAAATCTCTCTATATCTACTACGATATTATACTTTACCGACCATGCTCACAGCCTTGTTCTTCCTGTTCCTGCCCGGCTGTTCCTCCACGATATCCACGGTATAGTGAGACTTGCTGAACACTGGTCTGTTGTCGTTCACGTCTAGCAGGCGGATACGGAGAGTAGCCTCTCCCTGGTAGAAGCATGTTACACAAACATTTAACACTATCTAATGTTATAAGCAATTGAAACTGCATGACACTTATATTTTCTTAAACGTTTAACTTACATCGCAAACCTAATTTTCTTAATGTTCAGTATATGTCTTTCGCTTGTTAAAAATGCCATTATCGTTTCCATTATATCATAACTTCATAGATCATTTATGAGGATATGCATCTTTAAAGGCATTTAACCATATTTTGGCTGGGGAATTGTTTTACACGAAAGTGACGCACGCACCTGTGCCGGAGGTTGTCCCAGATCCTCTGCCCGGGCCTGGAGAGTGATTCTCTCCGTCTTCTCCCTGTCTATAACCTCGCTCCGTCTTTTCAGGTACACCTCACCTGTCTACAGGTAAACATCATATATATAACACAAACAGTTTACTATATATGCTTCTTGTTCTGTATGTAGCTAAGATAAAATTGTATTTGGATCATTTCAACAAATTTCAGAGCCTTTTTACCTTCTTGATACCAAACAGACTGGCGTATTCTCCGAACAGAGAAAACACAAGCTGTCCATTGGGGCCCTCGTCTTCATCCGTGACCATGACACCTCCAACGATCTGATTGGTCCTTGCGTCTTCAGACAGCGTAAAGTCGTACGATGATTGGTTAAAAACTGGCGCATGGTCGTTAGTGTCCGTCACATGGACTGTCAATGTTGCCTCTGCAGTCTGGTCAAATGAAAGATAAAAAAATCTGAGCATAGCAAAACAGAATCTTTATATTCAAATGCATAATACAAACATCGTTCTGATCAATTCAGAAGTGTGTAAGGCGAAGGTAGGGTCAGTTATCATAAATGGTCAAATCAAGAATGTACTACTACAATGTCCACTGCAATGTCAAATGTATCTGTCTTTCATTAGAAGACATAACTTACGTTCTTGCCATCAGTGACTTCTATCAGGAAGGTGTATTTACTTCTTGTTTCTCTGTCAAGTCGTTTATTCGTGAACATGTATCCCCTGTGGATGTAAAGTTTCTTGAAGCCAAACTTACATATATAAGATAAAACACACACTAAGTCTCTCCAATTTAAAATTTACAATTGATTATATTTTTCGTTTTTAGAGATTATCTAATAACATTGTGAGATTTAATTTCAATATTGATTACTAAATTATCCCAGTTTTAATGAGAATTAAATGAATGATATTTTCCTGATAAAAAGGCATTAGTATTTACGTGTTAACTTTTTAAAATTACATATAGACTTTATACTTGTCATTTATTCTGAAATGTCCATATTCGTTCCCAGAAACAATCCGAAATTTAAGAAAGACGTCTTCATCCCCATCCTCGTCTCGTGCCTGGAAGAAAAACGAACTCAATATGAAATAAACAAACCAAGATACAGTTTAATTGTATAATTCATTCAATTGTAATTCATGATAATCACATTACAGTCTGCGAATGCATGGTCGAGAATAAGCATATCTTTCTGTATGATGTTTCTTGAATACCAAATAAATACAAATTAAAGTGTTGCAGGCGTGGCTGAAATTTCAATTTTTTTCCAAATTTAAACTTTTCTAAAACCATACCTTGACTTTGGTGATGAGAGAGCCTACTGTGGCCGCCTCACTGATGTATGAGACTGGGTCCGAGTTCTCGAAGAAAGGAGGGAAGTCGTTAGCTTCAACCACCTGGACTAGGACCTGCACAACCGATGAACTGCAAGCAAGATGAGAACGGACATTGCCACATTTACCCAAAATAACAAAACAACATACGAAATCAAACCCATTTCAAGGCATCTATTTTTCATATTTCGACATTTCCACTAACAATGCAAAGGAATCTTGGGCACCTTAATCATGACACTTTGCAAATAAATACATGATCCATAACATCGCTTATGATCAATACACTTATGCTGTACTGGAAATGAAACATAGACAATCATTATTACTAACCACAGTTTTATCCACATTATCTCTAAAAATGTTCCTATCCGACGTCACATGTACATGTACCACGATGTGACTAAAATATGTAAATGAATGTGACGTCATCAGTTCCTCATAGTCTTTTCTTTAAGGAGAATGCCTTACCGCCTGTCTCGTATATTCTCCGACTGATCCTCCGCCTTCACTCGAATGGTGTACACCGGAAACTTCCTCAATCGCCTCAAGTCTCGCATACTCTCGTCCAGCCTGATGACGCCATTTTCTCTGTTGATACGGAACCTCTGAGAATCCTTGATGGAGAATCCGAGACTATTCTGCACCGACATGATAGAGAAGCGCACGGTTCCATTTTCTCCTAGGTCGGGATCAGTAGCGGCTACTCTCTCCCCGTACTGGGACAATAATGGAATAACATTGAGAAATATGTCATATTCCAGATCTTTTTTCTTATTATATGGCTGCTATCTGGTTAAACCTTTTTATGTTTTATCCACAAGTTCGGACTTCACACCTAGCTAGCTAAACTTCCATTGAAATCGTGTCAAGAAAGTGAGGTGGTCATTGGTTGAATTTTATATTTGAGTTGCCATTCAGGTTTCTAAATAGAGTTTAAGCAAGTCAAAATCTTGAGAATGAATCCCCAGCTTTTAGATAGAAGAACATCAATAGTGTTAATTCACCCTCATTCTTAGAACCCTACCGATGTTTACTTTTCCAATATTCATACAATGCCTGGTTTATACTCTACTACTAAAATGATCACTATTGCTATGATCACAATTATATTCTTATGTCCAGACCTTATCACCATGAGAGAACGTCTGGCAATTCACAGAGCATAATGCTCAACCACGTGGATATATGAATGAGCTCACCCTGTGTATAGAAGTCCCGACTGTGGTACTATCCTTGACCTCGAAGCGATATTTGGACTTCCGGAACTGAGGCCTGTTGTCATTGTCGTCGAGAACCGTGACCTCTACGATTGCATCCGGGTCACTGTGTTTCTTCTCTGGAGTCGAGGTCTCTGTGGCTCGTACCTGAAAGAGTGATTCGGATGAATTTAATCTTTGTCAAATTTCTTTTCGTTAACTCTAGTCGAAGTTAGTCCAGCATTACAGTCATCTTCCTCATGTTTGTGTTACCCGAATTTTAGATCGGTTGACACCTGTGAACTAAAAACTATGGGCATACTTTTTAGAGTGGAGTTAAGACATTTGGAAATTGACCTTCACTCATTTGTTATAAATAATACTTTCTACAAAGGACGTCACAATAGTGATTATGGCATATATTGATAGGTTACTCTCACAGAAACTCAACCATTATTTCAAGGAAACAGTTCATAAACGATATACATTTGCTCTTCTGTCTATCTCAAAGGATCACTTTGCGAAGGCTTAGGATGATTGATAGTTAATATTGTTATCTTTCGACACTGGAATTGTACAAGAGCTCATATGCCAGTTCACTAGAGCCCACCTTGAAGACCATCGTATCGTTCTTCTCCCTGTCTATACCCTGTGGTCGGTTGACCTTGACCTCTCCAGTAGTGCTGTCTATCCAAAAGGCTCCGGAAGGATTCTCCAGGAGTTCGTACTCGAACAAGCTGTTCTTACCCTGTAAATAGATCATCATTGTGGTGTCAGTGTAATAAGGCCCTCTTTGCACAGGACTGAGACGGAGCGTCAAGCAATGGCACAACCGCCAAACTCTACTCATGCATGTTTTTATCAGACTGCTGCCTGGACTTACCCTTCAGCTACAAATGTTCCAACAAAAGTGGAAATATGTATAAATACTGGCTTCCTCACATGCACTTGTAAAATCCTTTAGATAAGCCTTATCTACAGTATTACCCGAAAATACAAACAATCAAATTCAGTTCAACAAGTATTCCAGTATCCTTTGAAAAAGTGGCAGTGCCTCTATTTTAAACCAGGACAATGAATGCCTGTGAGTCCAGAGTATAGACTTTGCTTTCTGAAACACTCGCTCTCTGTGCGACTGACTCAAATTTTTGGTCATTTTTTTCTCCACTATATCCAATTTGCTATCTGATACGCACATAGTCCTCATCCTCTGCCGCCAGATGCACGACGACAGTCCCGGCCCGGACCGCGGGGTACTCCTGAACCTCGGCCCTGTAGCGGCGTCTGTGGAAGGTGGGAGAGTGGGAGTTCTGGTCTAGCACATTCACGTGTAGCGTGGCCGTGTCAGACTTGCTCCGGTTATCTGTCTGGTAGCTCTGGGGAAACAATGGTACATAGTATAATGACTGATGATTTATAATGTAAACGTCTTTGAAAATTGAATAAATATAATCAACTTACAGTATTTGCCAATAATTTGTGTGATGTACTTTTTAATCCCTGTTACTTAAAGTTAAAGGAACTTTCGTTTTCGTTTCAAATCACATGTTGAAGTGTTATTTCCTTTTATCAACAGATAAACTCAGTATGAACGAGTAAACATGATAACAGAGTAAGAAACCTATCGAAGACGTTGAATTAAAGGATTAAACGTTGTCAAAAAATCCTTTAAGTAAATAACTTCAAGAATGTGAATGTATAGTTCATCATTATTTTCAAACACAATTGAACTGTTCACTTTACCTTTGTTTTGGTAATTTCTACCATTAAGACTGTTTTGCAGAAATTGCAGTACATGTCAATCCTTTAATGCTAAACCACCCAAGTCATAGGTCACCACCCACCTCGACTGTGAGTGTAAAGTTATAGAAGCCCTCGACCACCTCCTTCACTGTCTGGTCTCCTCTCTTGTACACAGCTCGCGGGATTGTCTCCCTTTGACACAAGAACCCTGTCTCGGCATCCAGGAAGAAGAAATTCTGCCAGTGCCAGGGTTCCAAGGGTATTCCTGTAGAAAAAATATATCTTGTAATTTGTTTTATTCGTAACTATAAGGACTTTCTATTGACATTACAAGTAGAAACAGTGTTCCTGGGAAAATGGGTTTTTTTTAATACATAATACACCTTTTTCAATAATCTATTATTGACAGTTTAAATGCATGTATTTTGATGTTTTGTTATTTGATAATTGCCCTGGCCATAGGTTCCTGGCCTTGAAAATTAGTTAAATCCATCAACGTTCCTAAGGGTTTTTGTAACAGAAATGGACTAAAGCCTTAATAAAAAGGTTTGGTTAAATGTAACTTTGGTATATGTTCTTAAACCGTTGTCAACCTGTTTATCTTGAAATGTCGCTCTCAATCGTATTGGAAGATAAGAATTTTACTATCCTTAAAAACCAACTTGTAATTTGATGTGCTATAACTGAGGCTAGAATCTGTTCACCCCTACCTTCCTTGATGTGGTATCTGACTGACGACTTTACCACCGGGTCCTGATCCTCGGCAAACAATGGTGGATGGGTGGGGTGACACTCCTCCACCACCTGGGGGCAAGGGATGGGGGTGGTTATTCGAATATATTTCTGAATGCTCTAGGTCCTCCCTACATTGCTTCAAAAATAGGGTCTTCGAGTAATTCTCTTACTTGGCGTTCTTACTGATTTTATTTACCTTTCGTGAATTTGATTTGAGTGGTTTTATTTTGAATAATGTTTGGACTTTTTTTAATAGTCAGCGCCGGAGGAGTAAACGAGCAGTTTTTTAAGCCAGAAATTGTAAATAAAGAAAATTTTAGTAAAACCTTGATACTTGTTACGTCGTAAGAATCATTATTGTTACCACAGGGTCGTTAACTTACACCACAACTTAAGTGTATATGTAAATCATCTAAATGTTCAAATTGTAGGTGAAAAGGCATCGACACAAGGCTTGGTATCTTATTAAGATAAAGAGCATGGATCTGATCATTGCATCAACATGTCCACTCACTACAGGTTTCTCCCCTATGACCGAGGCGGTGTAGAGCTTGTCCCTAAACACTGGAGTCTGGTCGTCACTGTCGTTGATGTACACGTGCAGTTGGGACACCGTCCTTAGTGGAGGCTTCCCCCGGTCCTACATCATCATCACGGAACATTGTACAAAGGTTAAAGGAAAGACATTTTTACTCATATTTGACAATTGATACGATTGATCATTGACAATTGATCATGCATTTATATAAGGGATAATTGTGTGTGTGTGTATTTTATGTAAATAGACTTTTTATTTATATAAAACTTATTATATAAATGTCCATATGTATTTCATGCCATGAGCTCTATTTGATTCAAGAAGAATTCCCTTTTGGGTAATAAAGTGTTATCTTATCTTATCTTATCTTATCTTATCTTATATCCAATTTTCACGAATATATATGGATGTTTAGATAATATACATGAACTTGCTTGACGAGCATGTTTGTCGGAACTTCATCCATATAGCATAAAGGCGTGTTACCGAAAATATATATTTATCCTAAAAATGTCTGCATTTGTTGCGAATAAGCTTTAAGAATGCCAATGGTATCATTGAAAAAACATTGATGTGTTGAGTTTTTTACATGGACTGAGATTCATATATATTCTTTACAAAGGACGTGCAGTAGCATATAAGCTTGAGATCCCATTACTTACAGAGACTTGTATCGTGATGAAATATTCCCGTAGTCCCTCCTCGTAGTCAAGTTCACCTCTAACTCGAACTCGACCAATCGTATCAATAAGAAACATTCCCTTCAGAGCTTCAGTCCGGTTACTTCCGGTAACATTCTGGAGAAAAGAAAAATCGGCCCCAAAATGTCAGGAACGTTTGAAGAAACATTTGTTAAGTTTTCAAAAAGGTGCTCGGTCGTTCAGCATTTCAAAAAAAAAGATCGTTCTCAGGTGAATGTTGTCCAATTTGCTTCGTAAGTTTACAACATATTAGTTTGTTTTGTTTTTTCTTCAAATGAAAACAAGAAATTTAACAAAATATAAACAAATCTTTAAAGACTTCCTTTAGAAGCACAAACTTCAATTCAATTCAACACATTGTCCATCTTTAAAGGTTAGCATCAGTAGTAACAGACATTTATATAATTATATATTCAAGAAGATCGTTTTGGCAATCAAATAAGACTTACATGTACATATCCTAATAATTTTCTCTAACCAGTCTAAGTAAACCTAGTCTCAATATTACCCGTTTCACTCCGATATTGAGTCTAAAAAGGTCCAGTAGAAGGCCGCGTCAGCTGACCTTTCTTCCACCTATGACCCTCCAATACGTGCGAAGGCAGACTATTGTGGCTTGGTAACACGAGTTCTGATTGGTCAATTCGTCACGTGGGCTGACGCGACCCTTTACTAGGCCTTTCTAGACTCAATATCGGAGTGAAATGGCTATTATTGAGGCTAGGTTTACTTATACTGTTTCTCTAACTAATCCAATCTCAATCATCATATATGTTTAACCTGTTCTTTAAATTTGAGGTATTAGATTCGCACATTTATTATATATGCCCTAATTTGTTCAATCATGTATATGAGAGAAGACCTCACCAGGACAGTGAAGACGGTGCTGTCATACAGGGGGTCCACATCGGTCGGGTTGTTGGCCTCAACCACGAAGATCACACTCCCGATTTCGGCCGACTAAGGGTTAATGTTGAAAATATGGACAATGAAAATCGTTTGCATTTATATAAGGGATAATTCAATAAAAATCAAAGTGGTTTATATTATGGCACTGTCAAAATTGCGTGAAAACGTTACATTATATACATATTAAGTACTTTACTAACCAGCTTATTACATTATGGAGTATGTGCAACTATATCAGATTTCATATCTATAATTTCATTTGAATTAAACGCTTTTTCTAGTTTGAAAGGTGCGTAATATCTTCCATGATTGTATAACCTGTGACCGTTACCTCCCTAACGTTGACAGTTGACGGCAGATTCTTGAAGACTGGAGGGTCGTTAAGGTCAAGGACATCCACCATGATGGCCCCCTCAATGTTAACAGTGTACTGCAATAGCAATAACAGTACATAACTTTATTAGGCATTTAGAGTATGAATATACGATTTCTGTAAATGATACGCTCTTATTGACAATGTACTAATATACAACTAGCAATAACAACACACACATATATATACTAGTCTCAATATGCGCCTTGAGCAACCACGAGTGGATTGATATGTGCGCTATATAAATATTCATATAATAATAATAATAATATGTGTGGAAACGTTATATGGCTCAATATCGACCGTTGCTACTGTCAAATAAAAAAATTTAACTACCTTTCTCTTCCTAACAATACACATATCTAAAGATTTTGCTTTTTGAAACATCAGCAAGGGTATTACATTCAAATTACTGCTTATGATAATTCAGATTATAGATGAAAAGCCAAGCACTCTCATCACTCTCATTGGATAGAGCGGAAATGTTACGCAATCAGGAAATAAATCTAGGATATTTTCGTCTATACGCCATGGTAATATTATCTAGATGTACTTAATTTGTTTGAGAATAATACCATATACCTATATGAATATTTCAATAAACAATGTAATGTTAAGAAGACGAAGATGGCCTTACCTTCAGAGCGGGTATATGTTCCTGGCATTTTCCTTTCAGTTGGAGTGTGGTTTGCTGAATACAGATAGAAACAGTATTTGAAGATTTAAACAATAAATTTGTGTCACAAAGGGCTCAATCATTATGATGTTTGTGAACACATCATCATGTCACTTGAACAACAAAATTTAAAAAGTTCAACAATGATTAAAACACAATTTTTTAAATGAGGTAAATGACAACGTTGGACTAAATGATTACTTCGTCTTCATTTTTGTGCCTGGACTCTACCAAAATGCAGATTGTTCAAACAAAATATTTCTTACCCGGAGGTGACTGAGTGACTTGATGACCAGAATGTTACCGGTGACATTGTCATATTTCAGAAAACCCGTATCTCCCCCCGTGATGTTCATGAACGTCAGGTTGTTACCGGAAGGGGATGTCGTACCCACAATACTTCCTGGCAAAAGGCAAAATATTCCTCTTTAGAGATATGTGAAACTATCATTTTGGATTTGTAAGAGAGATAGACAAAAAGTTCCTCATCCTGTAATTCATCGATAAGAAATAAAACAACAATAGTGCGTATAATTTTCTTCATCCGAAATTAAAAATAGCAAAGTCATTGCTTATCAGGCTGTTAACCTTTTTGCGCGATTAGAAATCTAATAAGTGAGATATTTTGATAAAGTATTACCCTCGAAAGTGGATTCCGAATTTCACAGCTCGCTCTCGCTCAGGCAATAGAAAAGCAACACTCGTTTCGAAAACGTCATTTCCTTTACGTGGTCTTAAGATACCACTATCCATGAATCGAAAGCGCCAAAGTATTTTCAGGGTAAACAAAACAATTTCAATTTGATAACAAAGTATGTATCGATGGGGCACTTACCAGGAGGTGCTGATTCCGACACATTGGCTCGGTAGTAGGGCCGGAACTGGGCGCAGACTGTGGGTAAAATGTCATGTAGAAACTAAATCATGTCAAATCTCATTTAAATGAGATCATATACTGCTTCACTATTTTAAGCAGGGTAGCGTAGAGAAGTAATATAGATCATATTTCAATTTAATTCATCAAATTGAAAGGTGCACTTTTTCATGTCACAATTCAACTCAATCGTAAACTTTTGTCACTATAAATATTTGATATATTGAAATGAAAAAAGCTATAATATAACAAACTTTAAGTGGCAATAAAGGTCATGTTAAAAAGTAATGACTGACTGAAGAACATTGTATTATGAGAACACGAGTGAAGCATGGTTAGCCCAATCGGTGGTTCTTATTGTAAAACTCTCGTTTACTGCTTTATGTAAGAAATCTATCCATGTATGTGACATCGTTTTCAATAGTTTTAATATTTAAAAATAAGAATATCTAATAATCAAGTTTGATTCGTGATTCTTGTGTTATTTAGTAAAATTGAATCAATCACAATTGTAGTGAAGTATATACTACTCGACAAAAGTTTAGACTCAATACTGCAACAAGGTTTTAATAGGATTGCATTAACTCCAGAACTGAAACTTAACTTACGTCGAGTGAAATATTACGTTCATTTATAATGTTTATGATTAAGTAAATGAACATTTGATATAACAAAATAATGATGAAATCAAAATTGTTAAAATCACATTCAATGTAATATACAAATACATATATTGGTTTGTGAAGAATTAAACAAAAACACAATTCTTCGTATATATCATTAATATTTTTTTGCTTTTCATGAAGTTACATTCTTAAAAAAAATAAGGTACAAGTAAAATCTACTCACAAAATCCTGCATGAACGCAATTAAAAAGATACGTTATACCCCAAAACAGAAATAAAAACATCCTCTTTTGAAGTCTGCTCCATGAAAGTGAAATAAAACAGCTGAACCAGTTGATAGGAAAGTGTTACGTGATGAAAACAAATATGCTGTTATCCTTCCAACTAATTACACATGGATCACATTAGCAGACACGCTGGACGAGACGGATTTGGTAACAGAGAGTGGCTCAGATAACATGGACAGACATATCGGGGGGAAAAGACAGACATAATATTACTTCATGCACTCTTTTTCTGTCTGTCTGTCTGTGTGATTATCGTTTATAGAGATTTTAGAAAACAATTACTAACATAACGGACAGTTTTCATAATATTCATATTTTGTTCGTACATATATTGTCTATAGGCATAGTGACAATGAATGTTATTTATATTAAACTTTTGTTAAAACGTATTATATATTCAACCATTCAGAATAAACTTACAAAACTTGGTATTTTTTGGCCACTGTAAATATCTATTTGACAGTAAAATAAACTTATATTAATCAAAATTTAATGTTCTTCCAAAATGTTACACTAGAATTAGTTTTTTATGATTTTTAAATCCGTGACTAAAAGGCTATATTTTGTGGGCTTTCTGTCCTGCGCCCACAGACTGATGGAGTTGACATCACAGCCTGGTTGGGATAAGGGCATTTGCAATGTTATTTAGGTCAGTTAAACTGGAGTTAATATATAACATATTTGATTCTTCATTTTTAAGTTATAAGATAAATAAAATCAAACTCTATCAAATTTACTTAATCAATTATTGTTTTTGAACAGTTCTAAAGACTCTTTAAAATTGATTCATGTACGTCATCAGTTTGATGACAACCCTTTATAAGAGCAGCTTATATCATATTATCTTTATCAGATGAAAATCAATAATATCGTGCCTTAATTACAACTTAAACAAAATACATTTTACTCTGTTATATATGAATGAATGTACTATCAATAATCAATGGCAATCGTTCAGTTTCCAACTAGATTAAAGTCGTTTTGAATAAAAAGTCATGTAAAGGAAGGTATTGTGCAAAACAGTCGTCTAAAGTATATAAATGTTAGTGTACCCATAGGTCATAGAAATATGATACACATTTCAACGTGAAGTGCTCTCATTCTCTACCAGTATTGTATCTACGTGTGGGAACACTTTATCTATCTTTCATCAGTATATTGGAAATCATAAGCTTTTGATGTGAAGCGGGGCCCCGGTACGTGAATTCCTCCAGAACCATAAATGAGAGCTTCACGTAGCTCCCCAGGGGGTGGTTTGGCGTCAAACCCTGAACCAGGCTACATGGAATGGAGACTAGTCAAGTTGATTGTTTCTGTGTATGACTGTTCGAAATCTGTAGAGAGTTTTCATTTACAAGTGTTATATCTGTTGTATTCATTTATCAAGAAGGGAATGCTATTATTTTGTGTTCATTATCAAAGAACATACATTAAGGGGTCGTGAATGTGTAATGTTGGGGTAATGTCAACAGCAGGTATTGCAAGTAGTTTACAGTGTTGTGACAAGTAGTTTACATGTTTAGGGGGTGAATTCTAACTACAGTCATCTATTGTGACTATGCCTACAGTTTGAGAAGGGGGAGGGAAGTTTGCCTACAGTTGAAAAGGGGATAGTAGTTTGCTTACAGTTGAAGGCATGCATACCACTCACTGAAAAGATACAGAACAGCATGTTCCTTATGATAGTAATAATAAAGAGTAGATCATCTTCTTTATTGTGATTATGATCATACACGATCGAGGTTGCACATATTACAAACATAAGACATACCCAATATAACATACATACCATATGAAACCCACATACTGAAAATGTGATCCAATTTAGAAAATTATTGAAAAGGTCAAAGTAAATATGTGATTTTTCTTATGTGCATGTGCATTTATTAACCAAATGGTTGGAACCATGTGTAAGTTTTATATAGCCGTTTTCATATATTGGATGTCAGAAGACTGTTAGTGTAATATTCTATACGAATTAGGCATATACATGTGAAAATGTCACTGTGCAATGTTATGCTCATGTCAAGAAAAATTTGTTTGAGTTTGATTACACTTGTGATCTGAATGGGAAATAGAATAACGTGTTAATATTTTCATTTCATAGGTTTTCATCGTGAAAACAATAATAAATGGTGAACAATAAGTTTTCAAAAAAGCTAAATGACTTATTCCTACATTATAATCAAGTACATAAAGTCGTTACAGAATCAAAATGAATGAAACTACTAAGATATACTTGAATATGTAACAAAAAGTTAATTACTTTCATTAAAAGCTTTCTGTCTGACAATCTCCTCAAGTGCGAGATAAGATACAGAAACATCCCAAGTGGTTGTTTCACTGTAGGAGGTAACGATTATCTCCCAGGACACGACAAGGCGCTAGAAGGTAACTGGTAATGATCGTTACTAGGTACCTCGTGCCCTGTATCAGTGTAGGGGTCTTGTGTCGCTTGTTTCGTGTCAATAGCTGTCACTCTAATGTCTATATCATCAACTCTTCAAAAGGCACTCTCTTACTGGGTGGTCATCAGAGATTAGCTCCACTTAAGTAGAACATTTCTCACTTACCAATGGGTTGTATGTTAGTACTTGAGAATGTTATCTACAGTATGTATTGATAAGTGATAGTGTCATCAATAGAGATCATTACCCGTGGATGTCTGTCATATAGCAAGAGCGAAAGCGAGAGCGAGGGTTATACCCGAAAAAACCCGTCAATTTTCGAGTGTAATGATTTCTTTTTTTATCGATTTTCTTTTGTGTTTTGAATCGCAGGAAAACATCAACAATTCGTTTCATTTGAGACGTTATGATTTAATCGTACACCCCAAAAAAGACTTTAAAATAACATTATTTTTTATAATTCAAACATTCAATGCGTTTCTTTCCTTGATGATGGCTGTTTAAAACACGATGTTTACCAACATACCCATAAAGTAACATATTGACTATTTATTTTGTTGCAAATACCAAATCATGTCTCAAAACAAATGATATTACCTTCTTTCCAATGATAAAGAAAGAAAGGTTTTAACCGCGTAGAGAACTCGAAATTGTACTTCCCACATGCGTGCAAAATAGTTACATATGACGTATTACACATCAGCAAACAAAACCTAAAGAATTCAAATAATAATCTAAGCAATATATTCAGCAACACTGACATCCTTTGACATGCCTTTCATGACTCCAAGAACAAAGTCACATTGATTCCAATAATTATGTTTTTGTCGCATTTAGATAAGTTTTCATTGATATCAGTCTTTAAAACACGTGATATACGATACTTGATATTGAAAATAAGTTTGTCTTTGATTTGGTTGAATAATTATCTGCATTATGTATTTATAAATTAATCAATCTATACAATTACTAAGAACACCATTTAAGTGTATTTAGTATTTCTCTCATAGTTTCGTACTTCCAGCAGAGATCTTGTGACATCCCATAGTGTAAAATCAAAATCAACATTGCATAATTCAACTTAACACACATTTATGTATTGTATAAGATATTAATTGCTACGTTATTTCAACGTGCTCATATATCTGTTTGTGGCGCAAAATTATTAAAATGTGAAAATATATATTGTTGAATAGGCCCATGGCTAAAACAGCTAATCCAAATTCAAAAATACAAAAATGTCATTATTTCATCACAATGAAAAGAGAGACCCAATACATACATGTTCTTGTTACATAGGTTCATAAAGACAAGTCGATGGTCGGAGGTTTATTAATGAAAGTAGCTTTAGCAATGAAATGAGTTACTAGTTAAATGTAATTGTCTTGCATCTAAGTATGATAGAGATTTTTTTTAAACGACAATTTGCTTAATTAATTTCCTAACAATAATAGTATTGTACTTTTAAACTGAATAGGTGATCAAGGATAAGTTGTTACACGCGATAAGAAGGTGAAATAAATCAGATAAAGACAGCAGTTAATCATTTGATGTGATTGTCTTGCAAGAAGTGCCCCCTACACGAGAGAGTGGGGAGGTTGTTCAAATACCCCCTTGGATTTCCTCTCCTTAGTTGTGAGTCAACCCATTGTGGCCTTGGTCCATTGTTTTACAGTTGCTAAAATAGACATGTGTCATTTGTTGATTAGGTTGAGAGTACTGATCTACTTTATGAAAGCAGGTGTTTAAAAATCATAATTAAGTCACTAAATCATGGACTTATATTAGTTTTTCACTTTAATAACCGAACTTAACTTAATATATAAATTGGGAAGTCAATGAGATTCTAGTGATTTTTCAGGCAAGCCAAAGGTAGAATGTTAATCAGTACATATACATATTTTAACCATTGAGAAAGGTAACCATTATTTACTTCGTATTCCCACACACAATCTTCTAGTGTATCTTGTGAAAGGAGGTACGGACTCCATCACTCAAAACATAACGTCTTGAATGTTATTGATGACAACTTTCATTGTTTTATCTATTAATTAATTATTTTGATGCATAACATCTAAAATGTTATTACTTAAAAACCCTTACTGCATACACGCACTGGTTCAGAATTTAGACATTATTACTATTTCAAAGTTGATGTCCTTAAACAGAAATTCAAATAGTGAAATTTCAAATTGATATAGAAATGAATACGTTGTACGTTACCTTACATTTTGTATGCTAAACATATTTCTTTAAGACTTGTAAATGTATAATGATAAATTCTATAATAGATTTGTACAACCCCTTTGTACTTCGGTATTTGTACTTTCCTATTTTGTAAATGTTTCATTCTGTTAGTGCCCTATGATCTCTAATCAAAGAAAAAAAATGATTTTTATATTTTAATTTTATTACAATATTGACGTACGCAAACAAGACCTAGGAATGATCTCAAGGGATGATTCACGATCGTTTGATAATTTCAGAATATATGAAAACTTCATGGTGTAAGAGGTATAGATTCAAATATTTATGTATTTTATTTATAGCTATGTAAAATTTATTAATCCTTCTATTTAGCTTGATGTATATGAATTACGCTAATAATGTTGACAAATATGGTTTATCAGTTCAAGGTTGCTGTCATCATGAACACTAATGTTTGTCGATATGTTAACGTTAAATTAATTGACAAATTAACTGTTTGAAAGCAGCAAACGTTTTAAGATCCTCAAATAAAAAATGGCAATATATATTTTAGGAATGTGACACATAATATCTATGTTCATATTTTGACAAAACATTTTTTTTCTTGTAGAGTTTTGCTGTTACAAAGAACAATAATATTAATGTGGAGACTACAGTCATGTTTGTCCCGCTGCATCGAACAAACGTTAGTATTTTCCCCGTTAAACCGTTACAGTTTTACCGTTCTTTGACACTAATGTATGGTCGTTTTTATCAGAAACAAAATACTTTACATTCATCAGTTACATATCTTTTAACATATATTGCTTTCGATTTATTTTTTTTCGTGTTTTAAATGTACTTATAAAAAATTAGGAATCTGTAAGATGATAAAAAAAATCATAGTTTTAGCCTAAATGAAGAAAACTGTCTCTAATAAAAGTTTTGATAGCTATTATCTTTTCTTGTTATATAAAATGTATCATTTATAATTCAAAAGTTACAAAATGCGTAGAGATTAAAATCTGTATAAAATTTATCACGATTTACACCCCATACAAATCATCCCTTCTGTCCATGAGTCATGCATTGGGATGATCCTATTGGTTGATTCACAAGGCTGATTCAGCCAGCCAATGAGGAACTACTGAAGGAAGGAGGGGTATACCCGACTACTGATATATAGGTAGGTTTGAGAAGAGATTATCTACACACCCCCATGTACCTGCTCTACACGGATATAGAACATGAAGCTCAGAATGAATACTGCAGTTATTGCCCTGGTGTTGGTCTTCTCTGTCCTGATGCCTTCAGGTGGGTGCTTTATTGTACATGTAGATCTTGACGGCTCATTAGGAAGAGAATAATTGTTAAGACAATATATGCTTATAACATCGGATAGCGATGTTAAAAGGGCAGTAGCACGTTTTAGGGGGAATATAAGGTGATGTCAGGAAAATGAAAATTTATGGTTCCAATTGAAAGACAATGTATTTAAACTAAATGGAGCAGTAATAATTCAAATATATTACATAACGTTTAGCCATGCAATTCCTTTTTCTTACACAAAATGAATTAAAGGTGTTCACACAAAATTGCCGCCAATGGATTTTATATGAATCTTCATACTTTGTCCTCTGACTATGGATGATTGGCTTGTGTAATGAGATTTTTTACACTGTCATAATAATACATTTAGCATTAACATACAATTATTAGTGAAAATTTTAAAATATAAAATTATCAAAAAATCTGCTACTGCCCCTTTAAAGCCTGAAGTAAAATTTGAAGTTTAAGTCAAGAATTGTTTTTCTGTCGTCTACATTCCTTAAGATCTTTTTGTTGTCATGTGCATGCTGAACGTCTACTTTAGTAAAAGCAAAAGTTATAATGTAGAGAGAAGAGCGAGTAAATGCTTAATTGGTGAAGGAGCACTTTCCAAAAGTAGGTCTAGAATTCTAGTTTTACATTCGTCTTCCACTTCTTAATGACCTTAAAACTTTCACTTTCTTGTGAACTTGCGTGAGGTGATAAGCACATAAACTGTAAAATAACCGACCATTATTGAAGAAACACCACCTAACTCCCGAATGTGTGATAAAGTAAAATGAATGTTTTGTAATTTTTACATTGATATCAAAGAAAAAAGGTTTACGTTTGTTCTTTGTGTGAACCGAAGTAGCCTTTAACACTGAAGGTTACTTGTGTTAACTTATGTTTTCATACTATCGTCCACAACATGACGTTCAAGAAATACGCGAAATACTGTTTTGCATTGAAATTATGATATAGAAGTCATACGTTTAAATTCCTATAAACGTTATTCTTTTAAATGTGTCATTTTTTTGGCGAAATATAGTAATGTATATTCAAAAATCTGATCCACCCATTTTCAGTTTTAACTGAAAATGATTAAATTTCAACATCATGAAGGGCTTTTTTTATGTAAGTCATGAAACCAAAAAGGTCAATCAAGACCAGAAACGATGAACAAAAGCAAGTTGACAAAGATATGGAATGAGCTAGTACTAAATAAGTATTAAATTATGTGCAATATATAATCTGAAGTGCTAGAAGTAGTACTTTTCTTTTACTAAGGGGATAATTTCATTTAGAAACAGTAAACTATCTTCATAATCCTCTTGATAAGGAATTTTCAAATGTCTATGTGATATTTCAACATAATTAATGAGTAAAAGTAAAATTTGTGTGTCGTAACGAGAGATTCTTGCGAAGCTGCAAAAACTTATATCCGTTTGACTTTATCTACAGTACACCATTGTTTTAAACTGCAAAAAACCTATCCCATTTTCAGTATATCAAGTCTGGTAAATGATAGCATTACCTTGACCGGACTAAGTAAACTAATATTGTGTATACTTATCCATTGCAAATATTTATCAAAATGGTTCAAATAATCGTAAATCAAAGTTCTCCGGAAAGCGTATTTATTACCAAATGTTTGACGTTATACGTGAGGTTGCACCAAGAGCTGAACCCATAAACAATTGAAACCTGTGAAGTGAAGCAATATTGGGCAGGTTTATAGAGCTAAGTTCAATATTTACGACCACGAGAAAATTTGAGCGTGTTGTTTAAAGATTGAAAGCGTACTATCTGAACATAAACATGATTTTGTTATTGAGTATTTGATCTAGGTTAAGTAATTTGTCTTCAACTTACGTCATTGCATGGTTATATTATGACGCATCTTAGACAGGCCCGAATCTGTCTAAATACATCACCGTTTGATATTGTATATGCTTTAACTGTAGACATATGATGTTTTGTAAGGCTGTTTGCTATCTTATTCATTCCTTATATTTTTTTAATCGAATGTTAAAAATTAATCAAGGGCGTTGCTTTTTCTGATAGTGTAGTATCCATGATTGGTTGAAGATGGTTATGTTTTTATTTGAACATATTTACTGTTTCGTTGAAAACAATTATGTAGTTTTTTTTCATCCAAAACGTTTAAGAGTTTAGAATCACGTACTGTGATAATCCAATTAAACCAAAATACAAAAACTCAAATTGTTAAATAAATAAGAATAATTATAAATCTTATACGTATTTGTAATTCAAAAGCCGCAAATTCTTTGTACTAGACATTTGTTGTGAAAGGAAAAATGTTCCTGTGTGTCATTTGCTTACTGAAATCAAGATGATGCAGAGAAGAATCTATTTAACTCTTGTTAACGACAGTTGCTGTTGGTTGCTATGTTTCACTACATTAATATATGTCAAATGTCTGTTTTCAGCAGAAGCTTGCGACGTCAGTACAAACAAAAAAGCAAAGAGGATGTCAGTGTTGGACCTTCTCACCAAAATACACCTTGAACGAAGACATGAGTCAACGGAGTCGAATCAACCATCCAAGACAGGTCAGACATCGGAATCAATCGAGCTGTCAGAATTAAACCAAGCATCGGAATCAAACCATCAATCTGAAGCAAGTCAACCATTGGAGCTAAACCAACCATCGAAATTAAACCAACTCTCCGAATCAAATCAACAATCAGGTTCAAGTCTATTCCTTCAAGGACGTGACTCAACTGAGGGCAGCAAGACCAGACATACCCTGATGAAGAGGTGGGGACGCCAGATGTTCGGGTGTCACTGCTCCGGCTTCCACATCCACTGTCACAGCGACTCCTACTGCTCGGCACGGTATGGACACGGCTACAAGTGCAAGAAGTCCTGCTGTGGGATGGCTTGTGGACATTAATGGGTTGATGGCTTCTTGCCACTGATTGGTTGATGGCTTGTGGACACTGATTGGTTGATGGCTTGTGGACACTGATTGGTTGATGGCGTGTGGACACTGATTGGTTGATGGCTTCTTGTCACTGATTGGTTTATCACTTGTTGGAACTGATTGGTTGATGGCTTGTGGGCACTGATTTTTGTTGAGAGACCTTTCAGGACATTCATACTCTGTGCAACTTATTGTATATATTTATTGATTTTGGCGTGTTGTCATTGGTTAAGAATACTAAAGACCGTTGAGACTCGCAATACATTACCAATCCAATTTTAAGAGCCACTTCGTGAGTTGATGGGGGTCATATCATGACAAACTTAATGAAAATTGTCATTCGAAGTATCTCGGCTTGTGGGAGTGGAATTGTTATTTGTGACTTAGCATGCTAATGATTCTTTTATAATTGGTTGTTGTAATTTGTTATATCAATACGATTTGCCTCCGCTTACGTTATTTGTATGTACTTCATTGGTTCAACTACGTTGATGTTTGCAGAGTGAAGTTGGAGTTAAATATCGAAAATTGTAAATGACAAATCGTGCCAAAAGACCATGTGCTATGCATCACGAAGAATTCATTCAAAATCGTTGAGTTGAAGAGTAATTTAAACCGTTAATTTGATAAAGCATAGTCATTTGAGTGTCACGTTGATATTGATATTGCAGTCCTGGTTGATTCGATGTGTGTTTTCATTAAATGATATTTATTGACATCTGCATCTTGGACATGTTTGAAGTTAATGAGAAGTGAATTGCATTTCATAAGCTATAGTCAGTTCAATGACTTAATGTTAAACATGGGCGTTGCAATCTTCAAACTATTGAAAGATATTTTTAATATGTTTGTTGATAAAGTTTTCAGATTGAAATTGCAAAAATTACCATAAGGTTATTCATCTAAATTCAAAATTCATATTTATATGAAAATGATATTTTCTTTTTACTCATTTCAAATTTGTTCAACAGAGCTACAATGTTCACTTTCGTTAATGGTATGGGTTGTTTTATCTAACAATGTAAACCAACTTTGTCAAATTCTTCGCTTTGCTAATATTTTAAGGGAGTTAACTTTGCTTTTAAGATATTTACACATTTAATTGGGTGGTTTATGAAAAAGGAATAAGGTTCGCCTTAAGATATCAATTGATCTAATTGGGTTGATTATGTATGCATCGATTTCCTATGAATAACATGAAACAAACTTATTACTGTAAATAGTTTTTATACATACTTGTGAGATTTTGATATTCCAAACTTTTATGTTTGTGAAATACTGTCTTATGCATTTGTCTTCTTTTGTAATAAAATACACAATATAACAGGTTCTTATATCCTTCTTTCACGAAACAGGTGCAGTTTACGATCATTCAAAGATAAAGAAACAAGAAGATAGAAACCATTTCAAACAGCTTAAAGGGGCAGTAGCACGTTTTTAGGGGGAATACAAGGTGATGTCAGGAAATGAAAAGTTTAAAGACAATGTATTTTAACTAAATAAAGCAGTATTAATTCAAATATATAACGTAAAGTTTAGCCATGCGATTCCTTTTTCTTACATAAAATGAATTAAAGGTGTTCATACAAAATGGCCGCCAATGTATTTTATGTGAATTTTCATACTTTGTCCTCTGACTATGGATTATTGGCTTGTGTAATGAGATTTATGACACTGTCAAAATAATACATCCAGCATAAACTTACAATTATCAGTGAAAATTTTAAAATATAAAATTATCAAAAAACGTGCTACTGCCCCTTTAAACTGCCCCTTCATATACAGTTCTGTAACTCTTTCTGCAATGATAAAACTGAGAGTCTTCTTCAGATCACGTCATACTCTTTGCAACCTGTTGTATATATTTATAGACCGTTTAGACATGCAATATTATGCCAATCATTTTTAAAAGCCACCCAGTGAGTTGTTGGGACTCACATATGAGAAATATGAAGAGTGACATTTGAAAAAGAAGTATCAACTGTTGCAATAAAGTTTTAATTTGAAGCTGATCGATGTTCCATAGTGACCTCAAGTGATACTGTCCTTGTATTTCCCCGATACATCTCGGAAACTATGGTGGTTTCTTACTCACATATAACTAGGTCGTGTGAAAAATGCAAACATTTCCCAAGACTTACATTAGTAGGTTAGTTCTCTTGTCTTTCTCTTATGTATGAATTGGTTGTGTAGAACTACGGAAAAGAAACGAAAAATACAACATTTGTTTATATCCGTGAAAATCGGGATACTTTGCAACAAATTGTCAGATCACTTCGTTATAAGTTTTGAAGGATTCAGATATCTTGGAGTTAAAAAGGGATTCAAAATAGGGTTTTAAAATTTTGAACTTTCAAAACTGTCTCGAGATTTAATAAATATTTGACTGTGCAAAGTTATTAAAAAAAGTAATAATACTTTATATTGTTTTCATTATTCAATTAGAGTAGTGTTTAGATATCTTGTAAAGGGTATTTCGTTAGCTACGTTTTTAGCGAATGCATGTAAACATTTATCAAACTATTGTTTCTAAAGTGTCTCTGTATATCAGATACCACGACCTTTGTTATCAAAATTGAAAATGATCCTTTAAATAATTGTAACCATGGAAACGATAACTAATTGCTATAGAGAGCAAGATATATTGCATCTAATAAGAACGATTTTTATTTGTTTATCAACCTCATCGTCGTGGTTTTACAAAAATTATGATTATAAAGCAGACAATATGGGAACTTTAAGTCACTGACACGATTTTTACATAAATATTTTTCTCTTATGAGGTTGAATAGAGAAGAACGAGCAAAACCTTATTGAATATAACTTGAATAATTTATTATTATGAACTAAACAATTATTATGAACGAATTCAGTTCTCAAATATTCTAATTCTTCTAATTTCTATATATATGTACACATAGTACAACTGCTTACTAAAAGTTTGTTTTAACTAGTTTTGAACTAGACTTATTCAAGCAGTTGTATCAAAGTATGTGCTTTTAAAAGTAGACGAAGACAAACCCCCATCACATAATGAAAGATGACACTTATATCAATAGAATATCATATTTGGCAAGGATATATATTATAATGGGGTTCAAAATATCCAAAAAGATAAAATTTCTTGATTTTCTTGTAAAAAATCATATCATTTCGAAATAGTTCTGAAGAACGTACATGTAAATTATATCATGATTTTCACCAATTATAAATTATTTGTTTGGACCGGAAGTTCGGTGAAAATGTGGAATTAAAAATATATTGCAGGAAGAAGAAAATCAGAATTTTATCATTTTGACCCATGCCCCTTTTGGAAAATGCCAAAATTATATAAGATATGCAACATATCTGTTGATTGTATATGTATTGTAGAAATGATTAACGTGCATATTGACCCCAAAGTTTTTGATATTTTGTTCAGAAATGCTGACCACTTTTTGAAAAAAAAAAAAAATCCCAAATGATAAACTAATATCGTGTTATTATTATTACAACTGTGCATCTTTACAATAGGTACATGTTGGCAAAAACCATGACAGATATGTGTAATCTTCAGAACCAATGGAACACACTTCAATAAAAGTGACCCCCCCCCCCCTCCAAAAAAAAAAATAGTGAATCCACCAGTGTGTATGGATGTTCATGATTGTTCACATCTGTTCATGTAGTAGTGCGTAATGCGTATTGCGTAAATATTTTACACTAAAATAGTAGAAGTTCATTCCATGTAGTGCGTAGTGCGTAATGCGTAATGCGTAATGCGTAATGCGTAATGCGTAATGCGTAATGCGTAATGCGTAGTGCGTGTTTGTCGGAACGCTCACGAAAGTGTCCGAATACGCATTACGCACTTACGCAGACTAAATAAGGCCATCGCTTTATGCATTACGTAAACGCATCATGCGTACATGGAATTAACTTCTACTATTTTAGTGCAAAGTGTAAAATACTCATTACGAAGAAGAAGAAGAAGAAGAGAAGAAAAATAGTTTATTTCAGTGTCACGTCTTATTACATTTTTTACAAACTTTGTATGGTAAAACACTATCACAAGGTATAAAATCATTGCAGATAAAAATAGACAGCACCCGGCCTTGAAGGCCTATGAGACACCATAGCACAATTTTTCCATGTTAAAATATATAAGTATATAGATATAAAACATTTGGGTACAACAATTGGGTATAAACGATGGGTTAAACATAGTTAGGTCAGACGCAATGGCAAATTGGTTACTCACGCCACACTATTACGGATACATGGAATCGGACATTACGCGTCACGCAACACACTTACGCATCAAGAGACACGCATCACGCACTAATACGTACACAGCTTAAGAATTAGCTTCTGTTAAGTCACAAGAGAGGGCAGACTATAAGAACAATTATATTATTTTCTTGAAGTCAAATCTTGAGCTCGAGTTCCACAGCTTAAATGCTTTTTAGCTTTAATCTTTAAAACAAATATATATTAATTCAGATATCTTAAAAAGTCATTGAGGGTATGATGTAGCTTTATAAACTAGTTTGGATATTAAATTTTTCTTTGTACATACTTAACATAAAGGATTTAACTTCCATAGTATCAATATCATTTTAGAAAGTTTAACACACCATAACATATACCATGAGGCGTTTTCCTTCTTCGCCCTTTGCTTCCATCTAATTTACGCAAGTAAAGTGGTGATGGTGTTTCTTCAAAACTGGATAAAATCAAAAACCTGAAGAAGAAAAGTTCAGGGTTGAACGATCGTGATTTGCCGTACGTCAGAGGCATGGGTGGGATGTAAACTCGAGGATTAGATTAGGCTTCGCTGACGTACGGGCTTCTCCATATCGTACCTTGTAAGTGTGTTTCTTCTTTCTCTTGAAACATTTACACTTTTGGCAAACATAATTATTGAGAGTAATGGTTTTGTTTGTTTTCTTAACAGAAATAATGTATACGATGTTTATGATTGCTTCGAAAACGAATGACTTTTATTACCAAACTTTGAATTCCAAAATTAAATTGATATACTTACAGTGTGAACTGTCACATTGTCTCTTTGTCAGTGTAATGAAGTAGATACAAATTCAAACTAATCCTTAATTCTTTAAAGTATTCAGGAAATAGGAAAGGTTTCTGATCATATATGAACGGAAAAAGGCAGTCAATAATTTGGTAAATGAAAAAAAATTTCATTGAGCTTGACTTGTACAGTTACATTCCAGATGTAGTATATATGGTATATTCGGGTGAGAAATTGAATTTAAGGCGAAAACGTATAGATAAGGAAACTGACCAATGAAATTTGCAAAGCCCTTATCTAACAAATACTATGGCTCGACAAGTGTATGCGCTTCTGGAGGATTTTATGACTGCTTCAATGAACCGATATTTCGACGTCCGTACATTCTTCTTCTCTATATCATAAAATGTACACTGCGATCTTAATACGCAATTTCTGGTCTTCTACTAGGTAGACCTACAACAAATATTTACCAGTTTTAAGTTTTTTATAAAAATAATACATTAAGCATTATCGTACAATTACAAGTGACAATTTTAAGATATAAACTTTTCAAAAAACGTACCATTGCCCCTTTAAATGTTTCACGATGGACAGACAAACCCATATTTTTTTCTTTAGCGCGTCAAAGGGCTGTCGGACAGCACGCGAAAAGCGTGCAACACGTGCAAAGTCGTGTACATTGGCATAGCGGGTAGGTGATTTTGACACTTAAAATATGATTTGGAAGCAATAAGAATGTAAATTCTGTGTGATTGTACTGAAATTGATACATAACATCAAAATAGTGATAATTCCATTTGAGTGTTGTTAAACAATAAGTTATTACCGTGTACCGAGTGACCAGATGTATCAAATGCTGACATGGTTTCACCATTCACGATGTCTTGAACAAATTCTAATAATCGGCTTTCTTACGTTGTTGATAATAAAGAAATTAACACACACGCGAGATGTCTTATCGCTCGGGAAAATATCATATTACAATTTACCGTCACTCGTGTTGTAAAAAACAATATGACATCTCTTCTTCGGTATTAATCCCTATCCATAAGAGCTGCAACAGTGTTTCAGAAACAATTGAAGCGCCTGTAAAATAACTGTTGAGAGACACCTGCTTAAAAAATCGAACACTTGTGTATTTGATAGTCGTTGCTTTTTTTCCAAGGAAAGCAAAGCAATGTTTTAAATTTTATTGCCAGCATTCACTTTTTTCCACTGGGGAAAATGGTGTGTTATTGAACTTTATGGTTAATTTTAACACATGATGTGCATGATTTTCGGAAAATGCATAATAAAAAGTTCAATTGGGTTATTAACACATTTATATCAATACTTGTATTTCTAATGGATCTATAGAGATTTTCGAAATGCACAATTTCTTTATGTACTTTGTACTCATAATGCTTTATCAATTTATCTATTTATTATAAATTTATGTTCTGATTTTGAAAGAATCTATTGGTTGACTTAGATATGCATTGAGAGAATATTATTATCATTATATTCATAAGTGTGATTTTTTCAAAATAGTCAAATTCTATAGCTCACAATTTAAAGTAACGCTTTCTACAGTTGGTCCAGTTATAATAACTCTTTTTAATCCTACATGAAGTTACATTGTAATTTCGTAAATTTCTGTTGTGCTCGGCTCAAGCGATGTTTTATCCTTATAATGCTGAGCGCCAAGCAAGGAAGCAACATCACCAACCTTTTAACGTCTTTTAGTATGGCGCGGACGGAAATCGAACCTCGTCCTCCCGGTTGACGAGTGGACACTCTACCAACTGAGCGACATGATATATTTACTTAGATACACCACGTGAACAATGATTTTGGTTGCAGTTTAAATTGCCACTGAGCGGGATTCGAAAAAAATAAGCCCTATAGAAACGGCTCTTGACGATATACCGTATTTCCTCAAATAAGCGCCGGGTCTCCAATAAGGGCCGGGCCTCTAATAAGCGCCGGGGGGTCATGGGTAGTTGAGAAAATAAGCGCCGGGCCTCTTATAAGCGCCGGGTCTCTAATAACCGCCGGGTCCTAATCATTAGATAAATGCTCCCTCAGTAAACATTTTACAGGTATTCATGGTAAAAAACGACTTAAAACAAAGTTCAATTCTCTTTGAAAGAAATAAGCGCCGGGTCTCCAATAAGAGCCGGGCCTCTAATAAGCGCCGGGGGGTAAAAGGGTGCTGAAAAAATAAGCGCCCGGGCGCTTATTAGAGGAAATACGGTACTATATTTTCACTGTGACCAATATATTATGTCGTCACTGGTCAGGTGCCGGAACTACTTTCAGCCATGTGTACAAGTGGGAGTAACTTTCCAGTTTTAAAGTGATTTTTCATATTTCATTAAAAATCATATAATAGATAGAATACTTAATCTCGTGACATGGGTTAAATTGATATTTCACTCCTGGCTTCGCCACTTACCAATGACACTCGATGAAATAAACCTGGTATTTGGAAACTACATTAAGTATCCTCTAAGTATTAGCGGACTGAGAAGTGTTTATACAGCTACGGTTCAAATCAAAAGTCACTGCAGGTAAGGCGTAGCAATGAACCAACTGACCATAACAAGATCATAACCGATTTTTCTCTTTATGGCATATTTGAGGAGATTTACTCACCCTTTGTGCCAGGTCGTATCCTACAACCTGTGCCGATCTGGACTGTCTCTCGTCTTTGATCTTTTATATAGCAAACGTAATAGAGTTAATTTGTCCCGTTCATATTGGGTTGACGTATCAAAGCCAATACTCTCTGGGTGATTCGTTTTTGATCGGGGCCTGAAAGGCACAGTGTGACATCGGTGTATTTATTGAAGGAACATTTCTAAAAATAAATCAGAGTTCGTGCAACTATGTAACTGGAAATTTTGAAAGGACTTTTTTACCATTATATTGTGTTTTAGATATACCTTTTTGTAATAAAAATATGGATAGTATGGTTAAACAAATACTTAGAAAATGTTATTAAAGAAGACCAATGAATCATTCCTCCATTAAAACTTTGTTCATTTTCAATAATCAATCAAAAGGTATCATCGAGAGCAGAATAGGGACTTAACAAATCAACTCGGTTTGATCTATTTAGTAAGATAAGATAATGGTAGGATACTTCTCTATTGTGTGAAATGCTAATACAAATCTAAGCTTACAAGACTTCCACGTTTCCAATATTCAATACTAGGGAAGAAAGTACATTCCATAAACGTGAAATGTTGTCCTATTACATGGATACACCAAGAAAAAAATAATACAAATATTGCTGTATCATAATACCGTATGTGTATATCTAGATTATTTTCTCCTCGCTAATTTCATATAACTATGTAAATAAATATAAAATATGTGTTATGTCTTCATTTTGTAAGGATGGTGTATGAAAGTCCTTCGACGCCTCTGTTTGTATATTACTCTAATTCTAGATACATACACGTATCTATATCAAAGGGACAACAAGAAATTCTAAAAATACTTGCTTGCTTTAAGTTAACCGATCCATTTAGCTTAACTTAAAATATTTGTCTTGTTGCTTGGTATGCATGCATGGTTCGATGTAAATGGATTTCTAGAATTAGGTCATATTTGGCTTCGGGATAATGATTTGTCTAGATTTGGGATAAAGATTAAATCTAAAGCAGGCAGCCAAACGTAAAAGAGGAATGTAGAAATCGAATCTTGTTAAATACATTTGACAAGGCTTTTTGATCAATTAATGCAGTGTCCAAATGGCACGACATTGGCATTTTATTTATAATGATTAATGAAAATATGTACTTGAACTAACAAGTCTTAATAATAAGTGCACATATGGAAATAATTATCTGAATAATTGTTGCATGTCCAAAGGGGAAAACTTATCTCACACTGCTAGTTTTTAATAAAAATATATCTTTATTGTAAGCAAATGTCTTAAATCGCCTCAGCATTATGTTCAAACGTTTGGTAACGGGTGTTTCTTGTCATGACAACATATGGGGAGACTTGAAATAATGGCTTTGAAAAAGGCTAATAGAAACATATGTACATATACTTTGGCATTGTACATTCTATTTGTTAGGTTAATGCAATATGTCATTTTCTTACATGAAATGTCAAATGTACTATAGTATTACAACCCTTATGATGTCGTGTTTTGAAGAACTATAAGTAGAAATCCTTAAATTAAATTTTAATTAGATAGAGAAAGGGTCAGACATTAACTGTGATATCAATGAAGAAGACAAAGGATTGCTCACGTCATAGTCTGCTCTTTGGAACATTTTGTGGTTCAATAGTTGCTAAATTTATCCACTTATAACAATAATATAACACTTTTGTTCTTGAGGTTTAATTTGTTTAAATCCCACTTATGTTGTATATTTAAATTATATTATAAAACATAGTGTACAGCATTTATGACTAAGCTTGCAATTGGTTAAAATATATTATCGTATAAGACAATGTCACATTTCTTACCAAAAACTACATGCGGTCATTATAGTGTGAATGCACTTTCAATATCAAAATCAGGAGCGTAAAGATTCGCCTTGCTTAATCTAACATTCATATGGTTAGTTCTATTAAAAATCCTTTTGATTCTATGAATAAGATACTGCAACAAATATGCATAAATTGTTTTGATGTTCGTGAGATTATTCCAAGGAAAAAATATGCTACGATGACTTGATAACCCTTGACCTTTGTCGCCCAGGTCAGCATAGGCATACATCTGATTGTTCCAGCCTACAAAAGATACCTGTTAACGTTGTTGCTCTGTCCAATTCAGGATATCATCAATAACATTTAAAAACTAGCTTATATATATATATATATGGGAAAGAGTAAACATCAGATGGTTCAAACTGGATCAATCTTCTTTAATACGATGAATTCATTTCGACCATTATGTGGGCCTTGTCAAGTATGAAACATGTAGGAGGAAATCATCGTTGTTATTCTTTTAACACTCATTTTGAATATATTTTATATATAATATATCAAAATTTACAGAGCTAGATATAGGGTATAGATAAAAACAGAAAGTGAGATATAATATATATTGTATATACACACATGAATATAAACACACCGTTATATCTTTATAACGGTTTCTATTATTTTGCTTTTAAACAGAATTCATCACAATTTTGATAACATATAACATATGTTCTATGAGCCAAATGGCCTTAAACTTCGTGTATAAACACAATAACATATCTGAATATAGTGACCGAAGAAATACAGGCGTAGGACATAAAGATAAGGAACGAAACACGGGTATAGGTAAGGATTATTTCATTTTTTTAAGAACAGTTTTCACCAATTTGCTCAAAAAATTATGTTTTTTTTAATGTTAAATAAAAAACAGGTTCTAGTCAAACGTTTGATGTATTTGTAAACCACTATCCTATAATATATTCTCGTTAAACAAAGAAAAGGGTGATGATTTACTGTAACACCTTTCATTAATGGGTTCCCGGCAGCAGTTTTGGACTCTCATAGTTACACACTCACTTCACTTGAGAGCTATAATCTTTTGAATGATCAATTTCAAATTAAACGTGACACGATTTACTCATTTTATCTTCTATCTCACCAAGTGCTTTGTGGCAAACACGGGAACAGATAACAGCTTTTAATATGTAGAATCTTTGATCGCATCTACTGCTAAAAGGACACGAGTAGGTGATAAATTAACCTATTAGTGTTTATGTTCTCTTAAAACGCCTCAAAATAACAATAACCAATATAAATTTTTAAAAATGTTATCCCTAGTAACATGTTTCAACTGAGATCGGTTATGAATGTATCCTGGAATGTCCCATTGAATAATATCATTCCCATTAAATACCTTGACAAGACTGTCCCTTTAACTTTGTTTGTACAAATGACCTCTGGTCAACATAGTCACCACTGTTAAATTTAGATAACTTAATAAAGTCTTTTTCTGTACCTTTTTTCATTCTCTTGATCTTGGTTAAGGTGTGATTTGAACTGCAATGAATAGTATAGGCTTAAAATTCGTGCTTAGAAGTAATCGTATTTACTTTCTATATAGCTCTGTGGGACGGATTTTTGACATACTTTTTTACATACTGCTTTTAACTACGTCCAAGTAGGGAATTGACAATTTATGGCATGCAACACCAAAAATGTTTTCTTCAATTTTCCGATTAGTTAACTGCACATGTGGTTTTATCGTTTTGCCCACCATGATCATATATATATAGGTAAAAATTGAGGTGCTGTCAGAATGAACACTATTCCTACACATTCCTTTATCATCCTCGAAATAATCAGAGCGTGTACTCTGGATTATCGAGGATGACATTTCATTAACAAGTAGAGATTATTTTGGCTGAGTCACAGATAATTCAAAACCTTTGAGAAGATATGCTGTGAAGAATGTTACGACGTTGACGTTGACTGTAAGGCGAGAGTTGATCATGGTTTATTTCTTGTTGATAACGTTATCTTATCTATCAGCCAAAAAAACAATATCATCAATCAGACAGATCACAAGTGAAGATATTGTATGTTGGGTTACGTAATGATTTATTTCCGCACTTAGTTCAGGTAGACAAACTGTCCTTTTGAGTTGCCTCGCGAAGGTGTGCGTGAGGAGTCGATTATATTCCAATTAATATTGCACTCAAGCAACTCGTTACATGTACTCTTCGATGTCTCCATGCAGTAGGTAATATTTTCGATTAGAACAAGATTTATGGGGTACAATCCCAACCTTATTGCACCTTTATATACTGTTGAACCTTTGCTTTCGATCAAACAGTTATTTTTTGTATATAAAACATAATATTGATGAATGTCAAGATGGAAATTTTAATTGATGTGAGACAATGAAATACATATGATCTTGGGCGTGAACAAACGATTACGAAGAGATTCATGATACATGTCCTTTTGAACACTTATTATCCCGTAATGTTGACAATCTTTTAATCTTGAAATATAGTTTTTAAATGTTTTGTTAATCTGTTATTAACAAATCCATCTTTTGCGCTGAAAAAGATTTTTCTCATTCTTCTTTTAAATGCTAAACATCTAAAATATATTGATATTGAGTAACATGTGATATTATTTGATATTAAGAATACACTTTGAGGAAACCATTCTTGAAGATACACATATCAACTCGCTTCTAGCTATATGCAGATCAACCTTCGACAATGAGTTTAAACTACATCCTCGTGAAATTTCAGGAACGATTCTTAATAACTTTCAAATCAACTCACTAATGCGTCTAGCCAGAAACAAGGTTAAGCTCCTAAAATTAATACATAAAAGACAAAAGGGAATTGAAATTCAACGGTCAGTTTATTGTGAATTCTAATAGCTAGTACAATTTTTAAATAAAAATTACATCTTCGACATCATACAAACATTACACATTGGCCTATAGGGACATATCGAACAATACTATACTTGATCAAGTGCAAAACCATCAACAATATTAATCGATTTAATTCGAAATTATTCTTCAAAACAATCTTTTCATTTCAAAAATACTTAATTAGTAAAGCATTCACGCTTAGTATGCATCATATCAGGTTTTTACCTACAAATGATCGGTAAAAACACGCCATTTCCAATGATTAGGTTCTTAGATAAAAGGTTCAAAGCTTTTTCACACAAACCTTTTGATAACGTTACCAACGTACATGTAACACCCATGATCTGGTCTAATATATCTTATATCATACTACAAAATATTAGATAATACATATGTTACATGATACTTTGATTCCGCAAGTCATTAAACGGTGATGATAGTGGATAAATTGTAATGATGAAAAGTCGTATTAATTCTATGCGCTTCTGTCAGGATGCATTAGAACCTTAAATCATATTGTCTTTATGATGTAAACGGAATGACAATGAAATACAAAGTCTGACACAGATTTAAGACGCCACAATATTTGTTACTTATTGTCAAAAATATGTAATGCGATTCCGCACCACGTAGGATCGTATTCACTGTTAAAATCGTGGTAACTTCTGTGTAATAAAAAACAATTACATCCTTAAGAGAACCAGGCACGTAGAAAGCAACGACACATTTACAAAGCAGGTGTGTGGATATTACACGTTCTTTATTTCATTAGATGCTTTTCAAAAATCCGTCTTACACCAACTTAGATAGATATTTTTCATCTAACTCAAAGCAAATTTTTCACAGTAACCAACGAGAACATATTTTAATGTAACACATGATTTGAACAATATCAATCCTTTGGTTTGCCATAAACAAATCTTATATCTTGGATACAAACATCGTTTAAACACTTCTTAACACTGAGTACTGAATATTTGTCAGTAACCCCTGCGTGAAACATGTTTATTAAGTAATCTGTAGGTCAAAGATTTTCACAGTTTTCTCAGCAATTTTATGGACGTAAGCTGCTTGCGAATTTTCCGAAACTCTACAACCAAACAATTCTCCAACATTCCGTGATTGACTCAGTTTCATTTCACTCGAAGTAGATCCCGTAGCAGGACGCCACAGCGAAGAGCGACTGGTTGTTGTAGGAGGAGCACGCGTACGTGTCGGTATGGGGGTCCCAGATACATCTGCTCGCGACCCTCAGCCCCTGGCTGTCCTTCTGACCAACGTGAACCTGAGCCACCAGCTTGTATCGCCGCCACTTGAACTCCTTGCTCCGAGCAACAATGGCGCACACAAGCTCCTTGCAGAGTTCTGAACACGTGGCGCTGTTGTAAGTTGTGTCTTTCAGTCGGTCCTCCAGTATTTGGGACATGAGGTCTTCCATCTTGCCGACCTCGAACCTTTCTTCCGGTGGGGGAAGCAACTGGTACGTGTTTTCCATCTGAATCACGTTCTTCTGTCTGGCCAGGTCAGAGTTATCGGACCTGTTCTCAAGGATGACGCCGGGTTTCCTCCCTCCCGACTGGACGCCTGATCCCCCTTGGTTTACTGTACTGTTCTTCTTCAGGGGCCCACGGTATCGGGAAGGACGTCTGCCAACGCTCACTCGATCAGCCATTTTGAAAACGTTTCACTTCAAATCAGACCAAAAATCCTCTACAAATACCTCTCTTTTGCATGAAGAGTTGGTTGTATCACCCAACTCGTAACATGTATTGTCGGTTTGTTCAATTCCTTTATAATGAAAGCCTAGAAAGTGGAGAATATCTACATTCACAGCAAGGAAGCATCTGATGTGATTGTCACACACTTATCAATTACAGATTCGCGAAAAGGTTGTTTCATAGACTGAGGAATATGATAGATTTGACCAATTGTGTCAGTGGCGATCTGGAAGTCTGCGAAGCCAATGCCAGTCTTTGAACACAACTATCCTGTGATAAGTCTATGAGTTCAATGTTTCCTCGTCTAATCCAAATTACTTATCTATTGATTCAAGTGTCACTATCAGTATCAAGAGTCTGTTTAGAGAAACATTTACATGTTAAATGAATCACTATAGTTCCAATTCTGTGAATCCAATTGATTCCTTATACTTTGAATGTATCCGTTCTGGGTCCAGTGTTTTCCGATATGAATATATTTCTAATGTTTCACCCAGAAGCGAATCAACACTTTTCAATGTATAATCTTTGTGATCCGATGAACTCATTTCAAATTCATGGCTAATTTCAATGAAATTTAGGTTCTGGGAGCCATCATCGGCATCAAAGTATGTGGCCTTAATACCAGCAATACCTCTAGTGAACTTGATACAGCAGGCCAATGAACGAAGCTATGGGCCCCGTACCTAGCGCCTATATATATATCCCAGTTGCGTGTTGCTAGTCTCCCCTCAAGTACAGTGTGGAACAAACACCTAACTGCCGTATTGCGTGCAGTCAGTGTAGGCAGGGGACTTGGGTAGGTTACACGGCCAATCTGGGGAATTTACATTAAACCATCGGTGAGGCACTTTGTTATCCTTTGAGCTCTGTGTGATCGGTGCGGTTTGAGATCCTGGAAAACAAAGGAACCTGTTATAAAGCTAGAGTGTTTAGTGAGTGATTTACAGGTTATATTCAGTGATAACAAATGGTATGCCCCTCTGTTCAACTTCTCACGTTACACCGTATTCGATTACACTACAGTTGCACATTAAAATATCAATTTAATGTTTTTTTAAAGCTAATTGCATAATATGTAACCAGAATGCCATTCGTGAGACAGACTTCATGCATGAAATCATACAATTCAAAAGCTTAGAATAAACTGTTTACAAAACACGTCTTGTGGTGGACTAACGGCCGTTTAACTGCAGGTGCCTCATTAGCCCGATAGAAATCATCTTTCATAAGATATGTGTTGGAGATTACCTCGACCCCCACGTCGCTTGGCATTCAGAATTTGTAACATACATATTGATTTTTCATAATTGATAAAATATTCGGCAATATGTTACGGTTATTTTCAAACGATAGTTATTTACGCTTGTGTAGATTATTTGATTATTGTACCGTGTTGTATGTTTTGAAAATTGACAAATAGTAAGTTTTTTATATAAGATGTTTTGCAATTTGGTATATCTATCAATAATAATATGTTTAAAGAAAATGCATTTTTACTTTAACTTAATTTGGTTATCATATGTAATAAAATCAATCATGAACAATCAACACCGTACAGCTACATGTATAAGATATTTCTTGTTTTAAGCTAAAAAAAAACAGAGCCGTCTTCATTTTCTTCATTCAATGGAAATTTTGTATTTGTAGATTCAGATACTGACATTTCAAAACGCGATTTATGATAATCAAATAAGTACTCAAAGCAAAGTAAAACAGTCTTTCAAATTAAAAACAAAATTTGAAAATGTCAGACAAAATCTGAAAGAAGAGAAAAATATACCTGGGATATTTAGATTCCTCCCAACAGGTTGACACGTCGTACAGTCGCCATCCTATCATAAACATGCATGCATGGAATCGCTCCCTACCTGGATCATGTGACGTTGGCCGAGATTTCACGAGATTACGTCGCGTGAGAGCCGTTAGCCTGCAAGCCAAGCTTTCGTTCAGAGGGTCTTTCTACCATGTTTGTTTCTGGGATACCATCAAGGCTTTGCCTGGCTGACTTGGAACAATAAACCCTGCAAGGAGAAAGTGACGGGCCTAATAGACAACCGTGTCTGCCACCTGATGGGACTGTCAACCGTTACCGCTCAACGTTGTATAGTGCAGGTTTATTCTGGGCTCAGAGTTTAGATAATATGGCTAGATTAGCGGTCATAATCGTATCTGCTCCTTTCTCAATTTTCATCTATCGATTATGACGTCATGATGAATCACTTGTATTTCTTTACTGCTACTAACATCGCCGGGGAGCGTTTACATAGATTTATGATTTATTAGCCTGGGTATTTTCAGTATACTCTGTTGGCCAGATATCGACGAATAAACATACAAGCGACGACAAGGAGCATGTTTGAGGCCTCTGCTGTTGAAATTTGATGACATATAATCGAACTTATCTCGTTTATACGCTCCGTGCTCATTTCTGTTAGCTTGTGTTTTGTTTAGAAAGAAATAACTCATCTGGGACAAGTCATTTATCAAATGTCCCAAAAGTGATCAATGGCTGTCTTTACTGAGGGTCTGAAATTGATAGTGAGGAGTGATAGTGTTGTACTAGCGGAATGAGACTGGGTGGGGCTAGTGATAGACTAGAATTTGGTTATGTAACAGTGACATACGTGTACATATAACCCCTCTTACAAAAGGTGTGTGGTTTTTAAACGCCAGAAACATGTTCTAGTTTCACATATATACATTATAATTACAAACCGATGTGTAAATGTTCCAATAAAAAGATTTAACAAAAGCATAACATATTTTTCCTTTTACATTTTTTAAGATATTTTTTTAGTTCATCTGGCCTGTAAGGCATTGTGTCCAGCGTCCGTCGGTCCGTCAGTCCGTCAGTCCGTCAATCAGTACATTTTGCACATTTTCGATTTCTTCTCCAGAAGCATAAGGCCTACAAAGCTGAAACTTTGTGTACAGACTCATTGACTAATAGGGATTATAATTTATAGCTTTTTTGGCCCTGTGGCCCCTAAAAAGGGTCACAGGGGCCACGCCCTTAAAACCTATTTTCATCTTCTTCTCCAGAATCATAAGGCAAAGAAAACTGAAACCTTGTGTTCAGACTCCTTGACAGGTGAGGATAATAATTTATAGCTTTGATGGCCCTGTGGCCCCTTAAACGGGCCATGCCCTTGAAACCTATTTTCAGGTTCTTATCTAGAAGCTGAAATGTTGTGTACAGATTCCTATTTAGGATTATAGTTGACAGTTTTGGTGACCCTATTACCCCTAAAGGGCCTGGTGAACCTTTGGATCCTATACCATAAATTATCAATTGAAAATTTGAGCGATTTTCATTTTTTAATTTGATTACAGGTATCTGAATTCACCTTTATACTTAATTCTAGGATTTGTGACCCTTTGACCCTTACAAAGGGGGAAACCACATTAGCCAAGCCCTACAGCAAAATTAAATATGAAGCCTGATGAGCTACAGAGCCAATGGCTCTATTTTTTCTAAAGCACTTACATTGTCGTTACTAAATATGTTGGTGTGAATGTTTTAAAGGTGGCGACCAACTCAAAATGGATTTGGTAATTATCCTCTTGTATTTAAGTTGATTGATTTATGTTGGTATTATGTGTGACTATAGAGTCGTGTGTGTTGTTCAATGATGATATACTTTAAATTATCTACTCCATTTTTATACATTGATTTTCTTTAAAAACTTAAGCGAATGGAAATAAAGTTTCGGAATATCCAAATTGATTAAACGGTTTTAAAGTTACATTCCTAACAACTTAATGACAATGGTTATCGTCAGTATGTGTTTGACGGCATGTGTACTTGTGAAGAATGGTTACTAGACACATCATCATTAGTAATGGTGTTCCCCACTAAAGGGCATGAACAAAAGGTTATAAGCATTACATGATATACATCCTTGATGTGAGTTTTAATTTATTGGAAAGTTTTTCTTTGATGGGAGTGTCGATATATATTGATGTCATATTTTCAAACCTTGATCGTTGGGTAGACCAATCTTCTTAGAAAATTCACATGTTTTGTACATGTATTAAAGGTTATTTAAGATCCATTCGAGGTGTACGGAAGTGAACCAAGGAATTTTCCTCTAATGATTGTCGCAGCATAGTAAGAACGTACTGCCAGTAATATTAGGAATATTTTTGGTTTTATCAAAGTCATTTTCAATTCATTCTTTCCTTATATCGTCCATCAATTAGGTTATATATGAAAACGCCTCTGCGAGGGAGTACAGCAACAATAGCTCTATCATAACCACTGCGGGTGGGTAATTATTGTCACGTATCGACCATCAATAAAGGGTTCATATGCCATGAATACTAGCTTGTGTGGACATGTGAAATCAATAAGTGGTCAATAATATTAAGTGTTTGTTTTCTCTGGTTGTAACGGGTGAATGAACTAATGGAGCTGGTAGAATATCGAGTGATATAACACCGAGTAATACGATATCACTGACCAGGGATCTTGCAGTTCAATTAGTTATACGAGTGGAATTGTGATCAAGGTGGATAATATTTCTTATTTGTGCAAATACGTTAAGTTTTACTGTCTAAACAGATGTTGAGCTATTTAAAAATATGACATATAAAACCGTTATTTCTGTATGTTAAAGCCAGCATTCGCAACAAGACACTAATCTATCTTGCTAAGTAGTATCCGCCTATCCGTTGGTATGTTTGTGGGTAAAAGGCGCACAAAACCATTGTGATGCAACAAACTATATTCAATAACTCTTGAATAAGTCGTTTCAAAATTTAACGTACTCCTGTAAAAGACATACGTTAATTACAAGGTAAACCACAGTTAAGAATAAACAATGCAAAAACGTTGCATATTGATAACTTTGATTTGATTGAGCCATGCGTGGATGTCGAAACTGTATGGATTTAACTGGTGTTATTTTGTGATATTAGTTAACTTTGCATAAGTCACAAAGTTTTGGTGTTTAGATTATGCACAATCTGGTTAAGCAAATTTGTAAACTAGGGCTTCTCTTTGTTTGGACTTCCCTCAAATATCACCTGATATTACGATGAACGTTAACAAATAAAACATTATGTTATTGTCTACATACAGTGCAACGTTTTTTATGGAGATATGGCATGTACCTTATATTTTTGAACCAATGTTAGCATGAATGGGCCATCTTCCTACGCAAAGCATAAAACGCCAGTTCCGAACCGTCAGTTTTATGCCTTGCTGCCGACCCTTAAGCTTTCTGTGCTGATATCAGCGCCTCTACAAGCGATTGTTAGCATCCTCCAATTATTTTCTGATTGGAATATTGCTTTCTCTTATAGTAAGCTAGAGAGCAAGCACAGAAAATTCTAGGGTCGACAGTAAGACATAAAAGTGACAGTTCGGAAACTGACGTTTAAAGGGGCAGTAGCACGTTTTTTTGATAATTTTACATTTTAAATATTTCACTTATAATTGTAAGTAAATGCTAAATGTATCATATTGACAGTATCAACAATCTCATTACACAAGCCAATCACCCATAGTCAGAGGACAAAGTATGAGGCTTCACATAAAATCCATTGGCGGCCATTTTTGTGTGAACACCTTTAATTCATTTTTGTAAGAAAAATGAATCGCATGGCTGAACTTTACGTTATATATTTGAATTATTAGTTTGAATACATTGTCTTTCAATTGGAACCATTTATTTTCATTTTCCTGACATCACCTTATATTCCCCCTAAAAACGTGCTACTGTCCCTTTAAGGCTATGCGTAGGAAGTTGTGAATAGACTGGTTTATAAAGACTTTGATATCCTCCTAAGCTTCGATCTCTTTACTCGAAATCAAACTCCAATATACTTAACTAGACAGGAGCTCTCTTCTCATTTAAATCACTTCACTACAATTCAAGTGAAAACAATCTATTCAAGGCTTTGGTGATCTTCTTTATGTTCACCTATAATTGCAGTTAATATGATTACTCTTCATTTTGTAAGTATAATATTATGTCATTTAACTTGCTCTTATTGTATTAATCATTACATTCTTGAAATATTACAGATAAGAATTTGGTTTACTTTTCATTGGAATTGATGTCATTTCAAACTTTATTCTGATAAAAAGAAATAAAATGTGCATCTAACATCTAATATTTTGTAGTATTTTTTTCTTTTAAATGACGACATACATAATGGCCTGAAAAACATTCCCCTCAATAACTGTTGCTTATTATTTTTAGCAACATTATTTTGATTTCTTTCAAATTTGTTTTCATAATTTCTTTGAAATACGTACATGTATCGCTATTGCATGACCCATAAAGTATACCCGCACTATTGTATATGTTATCAGCAACGTACAGGTAGACCTAGTTACCTGGACCCCCCACAGAGACAGGTATTGTTCTCAATTCTTCTGAAGTCGGTTCACTCGGTTCCCCATTATTACCTTGATTAATGAGTTCTGTTGCCTATGCTACACGCCTTCATTTATTGATGTAACGCGCCGCTATATTACGAACCCAAATCTTATGAACGGACCATGAGCTCTGTCGCTCATCAGGCTTTGTTTGATTCGACAGAACAGTACAATGAATATGTTTTATGGAAACAATTCAGGTGGATACTAATAGTGCATATCTATAAGGCGCACATTTCCACACAAGCAGCGTGTTCCAGGCGTAACATTAAAATGTTTATGTACAGCGTTAATATGGTAATATTTTATGATTCGTAGAACTGAACAAACAGATGCTCGCAGATGTTGCAGAAAGTTTCAGATCATGGGGAAGGGTTCCACACTTGGGGCGCATAATGTTCAAAAGATCTCTGACCATAGCATATACCCGTTCCTTGATTTATGCTATAAAGGCTAATTATAAAATTATCTTTAGCAATATGTTTCAAAATGAATATTTTTGCTTATTTTTCCCTCTACAATAATAATTTGTTGATATCACTATTATCGAGCAATAATAAAGTTTATATATAGTACTAGTTTCAAACCCCTTTCAGATATTGTAAGTTTTCTGACATCTTCTCAAGTGGACTCGGAGTAAATTTCGCAGCTTTTTCTTAACACTCCCAGTGCTGATATAGCACGCCTCTGGTATTACTCGCTATCGTATCAAAAGGAGTAAAGAAGTGCGACCCCATGCAGGCCAAAGTTTGAAGAGTTTTTGTGTAACGAATGCTACATGCACTCAGACAGGGATGTAAGATTTGTCCGATGTTTTTTTTAATTTTTCAAGACATTAGTTTTGTCCTGGCCATTGTACTTATAATATATCGAGCATCACGTTTTATCTAACCTTACAGTAAAATACTCGTATTTGATTGGCTTACGATCGATTTGTTTTATTGAACCCCTTGACTATCATCTCTAGCAGTGTATAAAAATCATAGAAGAAATTAGAAGTAGAACATTATTTTAATTCAGTGCCACGTGCTTTTACAAGAGATACACGTATAACATATTAAAACATTATAGACATAAAATCTTTTCATGTAAGATATAACGCACCCGGTCATAACAGACCTATGAGACATCATAAATTAAAATGAACCATGCAATATGAGATATCATTAGATAAAGATACAAATTGATATAAAACATTGGCTAAAACATTGGGTAAAATAGGATGGTCAGATTACTTATAACATATTTATGGTAAGCGCAACCTTCATGTAACAGCTCCTCTCCGAGAAGAGGTGTCGGCCTCATGAGAAGCAAACAACTTAAAGGGGCAGTAGCACGTTTTTTGATAATATATATTTTAAAATGTTCACTGATAATTTTACGTTAATGCTAAATGTATTACTTTGATAGTGTCAAAATTCTCATAACACAAACCAATTATCCATAGTCAGAGTATGAAGATTCACCTAAAATCCATGCATGGTCGGCCATTTTGTGTGAACACCTTTAATTCATTTTGCGTAAGAAAAGGGAATTGCATGGCTAAACTTTACATTCTATATTTAAATTATTACTGTTCCATTAAGTTTAAATACGTTGTCGTTCAATTGGAACCATTCATTTTCATTTTCCCGACGTCACCTTATATTCCCCCTAAAAACGTGCTACTGCCCCTTTAAAGTATCTAAACTTCCACACATACTTAATAAAAACGTTATGGGTCACCCACAGCCTCTTAACTTGTTATCCTAGTCGCTAATTTGTTGTTCATCTCTGATACATTCCATATGTATATCAACTCAAACATTATGTTGCCTTCACTGTATTTGAAATATATCAATTAACAACTGAAGGAATAAATAAAACTTGTTACATCTTGTTATGTTAGTAACGAACATCTAAAACACGGTACAAGACGGGTGTCGTCCATTCAAAGTCCTACAAAATCAGTGACTATCAAATGTTGATAAATGCTGCTGAAACCGATGGCCAAACCTTCATTTGGGGGGGGGGGGGGGGGGGGGGGGGGGGGGAACCCATCAGATAGATACCCTTGCAATCGTTGATTGTAACCAATAAGCCTGGAAGTGGCTGATGACGTTCTTTTGTTCTGTTCTGAATGTCAGTTACTCATTGCAGGACTTTACATTAAATTAACGAATGTTATTTGCTGTTAAACCCTTCAGAACCTAGGCTTTTACAGGAAATATTGTAAGGAATCTACATGCAAATATTACTTTGGATTCATCCCTTTTATCCCAGGAATGGACGGCTTGGCAAAAGATGCAAATAGCATAACATTTATACTCGAGAATGATTCATAATTAAATAACCGTTCATCACAGACATACTGCTTAGATGTAAACCTTTGATTGTAAAAACAACACATAAAAAACATTCGTCACAGCAGTATGCATCGTAATATACAGCCTTTTTTTATCTGCAACAATTATCAAATTGTGTGTGTTGTCTAACCTCAAATATGTTTCAAGTAAGTATCAATCGAATTACCGTGATATAGCTAATCTCGTATTTCAAAGAAACGGAAAAATTAAAACACCAAGGTTATTTCAAACCCTGTGTCGGTCTGTTACCATCTGTTCATCCATTTGTGCGATGCTAACACATCTTAGATAATTATCTATATGATTATCAACAACCTTATCCTGACAATAAACAAGGCATATAAGATAAACTACCTTTAACTGGTAAAACAGCGAAAGTCACTGGACTCAATCACTTGTTAGGAAGGCGACTGATTACTTTAGAGGTAGGACCAAAATAAATGTGTTAGATGCATACAGAGCCAGTGATCAGAAACTTGTTTCCTTCAATATAGCATTAACTACTCGCTTCACTGGATTGTACCATTAATTATAACCCCGTTATTGAAGCAATGGTCGCTTTCATGGGTGGTCGTATACTTCCATAACATTTACCTGGGCTATTATTCCCCACCCAAGTGTTCAGTTATATGCTGGTCGTTGATTGCCTCGGCACTCGTTATAAAGTATTAAATATATAACTCGTTTGATGACTCGTGTATAATTGAAAGACAATGTATTTAAACTAAATGGAGCAGTAATAATTCAAATATATAACGTAAAGTTTAGCCATGCAATTCCTTTTTCTTACACGAAATGAATTAAAGGTGTTCACACAAAATGGCCGCCAATGGATTTTATGTGAATCTTCATACTTTGTCCTCTGACTATGGATGATTGGCTTGTGTAATGAGATTTTTGACACTGTCA
Organism: Steromphala cineraria; assembly: GCA_916613615.1. NCBI lineage: Eukaryota > Metazoa > Mollusca > Gastropoda > Trochida > Trochidae > Steromphala > Steromphala cineraria. The sequence continues at coordinate 23,584,980 of OU744725.1, forward strand.
AAGTAATACATTTAGCATAATTTTACAATTATCAGTGAACATTTTAAAATATAAAATTATCAAAAAACGTGCTACTGCCCCTTTAAACGTACCATTTATAAAATCGTCTTTGTTTTCGCAAGATGAGAACTTGCAACTCAAACAACTAACCAGTCGAGAAGCTACTTACCTAACTAGAGCTAAGAACTGTATGTGATAAAACCAATCGATAACTTCCACGACTGTGATTGACGAGTTCTACATATTGAAACAATATAAGCTTAAACGTGAGAGTTATCGATTGATATATCGGTAATGATAATTATTAGTTGAGTATGAAATAGTTTTGTTCCATCATTATGCCCTTAACATAATAATTTTATTTTCTTGTGTTCGTAAACTTTTCTTGTCAACTTTATATTTTAATAGATCCTTGCACCATTTTCAAATAAGAGCACACTTACTAACACAACCCAATATTAGGTGATCAGTATAAAAACACGTGTTTGTTCAGGTGTGCTCTCTAATAAAATCGTGTATAATGTTTGCTAGGTAAACATGCATTTATAGCTTATCACCTTCACGGAGAAAATACTAACTTTGAAAAAAATGCTGTTCATTGTAAAGGGGCGGCAGTAAATCGTTTGAAATCATATTTCTTCAAAATGTTCCAAAAATGTTAGCGATTCAAAATGTCATCTACAGAAGATCAAAATTCTCCTTACTAAGCCCGATTATCCGTAATAGTTGAAGAAATGGTCAAATATCAAGCGAAAGACATTTTTGTTTGGATGTCGTGTCATTACATCATAATTGTTATTCGGAAATGGATTCGTGTAGCTTAACCAAAAGTGTTGAGGGTGTTTTGTAACTGCTATTTTTTCTCTCTTTTTTTAAATTGTCTTGCACTTCGTGACATTTCTCTTTGTTTTCGTGAAATAACTATATTTACTTAATAGAGCATGCTACTGTCATATTGATAAAATGCAATTTTTAACACATTTTTGTGTTTGAAATAAATAATAGTATATACTGCTATTAATAAGGATATTATCACTCAGTGGCATCCGACAGTCTTCAAAAGAATAAACACTAATAGTGGTCACGAAACCCAGTCATCTAAATATTTTATGGTCGCTTCTAATGCAAACTCCTTGCAGTACTTGTCAACTCTTGTCGGTGTACGGAGTCGAGGAAACTCTACATAAGAGTTGCCTCCCCATTGTTTCCATGGTAAACAACAGCATGGCGGCCGGAGCAATGAATATCGAAGTTTACGGATTGTTAAATGATGTCAACTTTGTCAGATCAAAATGCTGTGCAGAGGTATATTTATGATTATAAACTACAGTTATTATTTATCAAAATGATTTGCTTATATTTGGAGAAAATAGATTATATTTGGTTGTTTTCTGGAGGGAATTTCTATCCCACATTCTCCTATGTCTGTACTCAAAAGTCAATACATTGGGAGAGAAAAAATTATTTAATGCAGTAAATGCTAAAGAGCTTGTGTTTTGACAGTTTATTATGCATTTTTTGATTTGTTGTTTGTCAGTACATAGGCTAGCGGCAAAACCAGTAACTGTTATATTCCTAATACCACGGAAACATGACACGGTACCGTCATTATGCTTTGTATTTGATGATTTTCAGTGCATTTGGAAAAGGGTATGGCTATTGTGACTAATATTGTCCATATAATATTGCTGAAATTCTGCAACATTTTACCTTCTTTCGTTTAAAAACGACGTGTCAGACTCATACACAAGATTTCATTTTAAATGAAAATTGGTAAACTTTTTAAATTTGAAGAAAGACCTTAACCGACCTTGTTCTTCTATGATATTGATTGATGAACATATTGACAGCAATGATATGGTCTATCTTTGTTTGTAAGTTTGAATCTTTTCTCATATTTGTTTACAATGTTACAGGATTTACATGAGAAAGACCCACAATTATTTGCTCCCCCTGTGATCAATGGCTTGCTCGAATGTGATTGGGATATTTTCATAGAAGCCAAGAAAAAGGTACAATTTCAAAATCTCACTTTCATTGACAGTAGATCCTGTTCAGGGTTGAACTAAAAATGTATTTACATTGTAACTTTATTTCCTCTTATTATAAGCAGTCAAGGCTTTCATAAATTCAACAAACGCCTTGAAAGAACCAGCCTGTCTGTGGTGGTTTTTGTAAGATGATAAGTATGCATAGATCAAAATATAGTATTTTTATCTCCGACGTTACAAGGCAATAAGGATGAAGTCCTGTTCTAACGCAAACTATTACTTAGTCATGGTGACATGCATTATGAACAATGTTATGATGTCATATCAGTCTATATGAACTTGTTTTCTAATTGACAGGTACCTAGAGTTTATATACCTGTTTATTATTATGACTTTGATAATAAATAGAAAATTATATCAGTATCTATGTTATATTCTACACCTACAGGAGCTCCGAGGTGAAGCATGGACATTTGACGAGAAAGCAATAACGTTTGTAAATAGACAGCTTGTAGGAGGCCCAGACACTTTCATTGACTGGGCACGTCAAAACTATGACTTTGAAGAATTCCGTCCTGATGCACTCTACCAAACCCTGACAGAAGAAGGATACAAAAACCATTTAAATTCACAAAATGTAAGTAAACATTAGGAAAGAGATGTTTCACTTACTGCAGCCACATTCAAAAGTAGAGATTTTCTTGGATTGGGTTTGAATATTGTAATATTCAGCTCCTTAAAGTGAAGTTAGCATTCGTGCATATTGAAAAATTGCATAATTGATTTTGTAGAAGTCTTGATAAAACCATTTTTGCATGTTGATAGATAATGAGGAAAGATGTCAAATATACTAATTCCTGATGATACTGATTCAGTTAGCTTTTACCAATGCAATATATTTTCAGCATGATTTCGTCTTCATGGACATCTCCATTGGTGGTGAGCCTGCAGGGAGACTAGTTATAGAGGTAAGTCAACTCACAACTGTTGTTTGTACATTGAAGTGTCCATGCAACTACCGTTTGCTTTTTTTTTAATGAAAACAAATTTTGAGATTGTGTAATTATATTGAAGTTAACATTTTAGCATTAAAAACCAGCTTAAGCCAGTTGTTCATCTATGATTATGAAGTTCTTTTATGTGCTAAGACACCAATAAAAATGGTTAAGCAATAATCAACTAAGTAGCTAAATTGCATAGACAGAACAGGTTCTCTAGGTGTACCCTCTTCCCTAGAGAGTTTAAAATAAAGAATTATTTCTTATTCATGATAAAAGTATACAAACAGCATACAGCAAGAACCTATAAACAGAAAAGCCATACATATTTTTTTATCAAAAGTAAAAGTTCTATAATATTTAATTGTACTTGTAACACCAATAGGCCATAGGGCGACCACAACCAAGTAAAAGTCCTTTATCTGTCCATTGATGCTAATTGAAATCCTCTACTTGTCTGTTCTAGCTGTTTAAAGACATAGCCCCGAAGACGTGTGAGAACTTCCGAGCTCTGTGTACGGGAGAGAAGGGAGAGTCGGAGTCCCACTACCAGCTGAGCTACACTAACTCCCTCTTCCACCGCATCGTTCCTAACGGCTGGATACAGGGCGGAGGTTCGTACTCTCACTCTCGGCTTCAAATGAGGAATTTCATGGATGTTCTAAGTGATTAGTATTATTGTTAATGCTAGTAATACAGCCAATAAGTGCAACACATTATTCCATACTATTGTACCGGACCGACTATACATATATATTTGGTGTTTTCATTATGATCCATTTTGGTTAATGTGTGAAAAATTTAATGAACTTTATCAAATCAGAATCAATCTTTATTCAGATATCTGACATGAGAACCAGTGGCCAGTACTTTGCATTTCAGATCACAATTCAGTAGGTTTTTAAGTAAAGGGACATAACTCCTCCAACCATACTATTGTGTTTGAAATAAGACAGAATTACCATATGTAACATTATTTAGAAATGAAGGTTTATGTTAATAATGCTGAGGAATATATGGATGACAACTTCTTTGTTCATTGTCATCCATATATTCCTCAGCATTATTGTCATCCCAACTTCTAAAATGCCTCTCGAAGAAGAAGGTTTATGTGTTTGTCTATATGTCATTAACGTTAATTTGTTGATATTTGCACAAGGAACTACCATATATATTATATTCAAATATTTTCATGTGCTCATATGCAATTTCAAATATTTCATCTTTAATCATCTCATAGTAGTTAACTAAGCCACCCTGGGACCACTTCAGGACCGGTCCTGGAATCCTCGCTTCTGATTGGCTGAATTCCAGGACCGGGGACCGGTACTGGAATTCATGGAATTCAGCCAATCAGAAGCGAGGATTCCAGGACCGGTCCTGGAGTGGTCCCAGGGTGGCTTAGTTAACTACTTATCATTACCCACTAGATCAGGATGCTACTTGGGGTGATCAGAAGAGAAACATGCTGTGACTGATAATGTTGCATGGTTAAAATTGCCAAATTTCACCTGACATACTTGCTTTTAGTTCTCTTTTAATTTTTGTTGGTTTCTGATGAATGAAACTGATTACAAAAACTTATTTGTCCACAGATATCTACCATGGCAGAGGAAATGGAGGCGAATCAATCTACAGTAATGTTTTCGAGGGTATGTATGCTCATTGGTTGTTTTCCCTACTAGTGTCTTTAAATTCTTTATACTGAAATCATAATCATCATTGCAGTATTTTCTTCAGCTATTTCCAACATTTTATCATAATGATTATATATACGATATTTATTATGATAATCAGTTTAAAATCATATATTATATTCTTTGGTGGAATTTAAGCTCCAACAAAGACAGTTAAGTGATTATGATTATTTTGCATGAGTAATCTCTTGACCAAAGGTTTGTTGTAGTATCATGATCAGTAAGTTGAGTCTGGAAATGTGTTTATTACTCACCCGTGTATGATACCGCAGTGTAATATTTATACAACAATATTAAACTAGTGTAATAACACAATGCAAGGATGAGGTCATAGAAGTGTGTTTTGACGTCACAGTGTAAGGGCGCCGTCACAATGGTTACTGAATCGCGAAAATGTTAGTTTCGACGACTTATCGGCAAATATGTTTAAACAGAATACTAAACTCCCTTCCATTTAATACTATTTTTTATTAAACTCGTGAATGATTTAGTATCAAACTCACTTTTGCTCGTTTTATACAAAATCATTAACTCGTTTAATAAAAATAGTATTAAATGGAAGGTTGTTTAGTATCCTCTATATCATCACCTTATGGATGAGTAATAAATGACATGTATTCATGGATTGGGAAACATTTGGTGAAAATAATGGCCCATAATAAATCTAAAGTTTACTATTGACATATTCATCCATTTGAAATTCAGAAAATAACTAAAAATTCTGAAAATGTCCCATTGTGAAAGATGTTGTTTTGTTGTACCAGATGAAAACTTTGCGCTGAGCCACTACAAGCGCGGGATCGTGAGCATGGCAAACAAAGGACGACACACAAACGGTTCCCAGTTCTTCATATCCCTGCAGCCAGCCAAGTGGATGGACACTAAATATGTCGCTTTCGGGTAAGACAACAAGATTACTTATATTTATTGTCTAAAATTCAATCTATGATTGAATATTTGTTTTTATTTGCATAATATGTTAATGATTGATCTATGAAAATATTTGTGATTGAATTCTCTGAAATACATTGAACTGTCATAAATCATGTATATTTGTAAAATGGTATTTTGGCAAATATCCAAGCCAAATAATAACATCAGAAATACATGAGGTTTACCTCAGCAAGGATTTTAACCTGGCTTGATTTCTTAGATAATGATGAGGTGAGGAATATATGGATGACAACTTATTTGTTCATTGTATGCAACGTTTTGACACAGATTATTATGTCATTCTCAAGCAGAGAACGACACAAGAATCTTTGTCAAAACTTCTCATACGATAAACAAAGAAGTTGTCATCCATATATTCCTCTGCATTGTTGTGATTCCAAATTTTAAAATGCCTCTCAAAGAAGTGATTTCCAAGAGTTAAAAGTGATGATTCCTTAAACCCAACAGAGACATCAGTGGCAAATTCATTGCTTAACCTTCCTCCAAACACCCCCTTTTCATTAGCAAATCCACCAATGAAGTGGTTCTGTTATCACTTAGGTGTAGTCAATGGTTGCTTTTGTCAGGGAAGGAAAATAATACAGGACAGACCTTGACCTCATGATGTGAAAATATCCTCATTTTCATTGTTAGGCCAGACCAAATGCCTGGTACAAGTTGAATTACAGATTTTTGGGGGCAAAATGTTCAACAACAAAAAACTGCTTAAATGTAGATTTTAATTTGCCCAAATAGTTTCAAGTATGCAAATTGGTACAGAAATAAATAGAAAAACAAAATCGTTTCTTAAAAGTTTTGGTGTGAAATTTAGCTACATTATTTATTCATGGGGCTTCCGAGTATCATTTCTTTACAAATCAGTCAAAATTCTAAAAAACCTTTGCGTACTAAACGACAGTGTTGATCCTTTGGACTGACACTGTGTGAGTGAAGGACTATTGTAAATAGGTGGACCTTAATAGCATTCATTCTACATTGACCATGCTTCATGATCGGCCTCATGCTTTAACTATAATAGTTCAGGGCAAAACTATACTTTATTGCAAAACACATGATGGTTAGGGCTACTCTATTTCTTAAATATGCTGTGTAAATCTCCTTTTTATAACACTTTGCAAGAAGAATCTCTGTACAATAAGGAAATGAATGATCCTGTGTTGCAGACAGGTGATGGAGGGTACGGAGACACTGAAACTGATGGAGGAACAGGAGACGATGAACGAACGACCCAACAAGGACATCAAGGTCACCGAGTGTGGCGTCAGTACTTACGAGTTTTAGACAAGGAAAATAAACTGTGAACATTCTTGAACTATTATTTATTGTTGGAAGAAGAATTTTGTTAAGAATTCAAATAATAATACATGTCCTTACTTACAAATTGTAACTTCAAAAGAATAAATTAAATGAATTATTTCTTTAAAAATGAGTATGTACAAGACATAATACTATCTTGAACCATAGGGGTAACATTTTAAACTCTTGATCATTCATTAGGAATAGTGATATTAAGTTTTATGACCCAAAATATTATTATCTATTTTATCAACAAATGAATTATTGCTTCGGGTGTTATAAAACTTGTCAAGAAACCAGTTAATGTATATGTTTGTTTTGTAAATATTGTTGATACATAGTACCAGTTCCATATGTTACCATGGAAACAATTTTCATCTTAAAAGTATAGATTTGTAACCCATTTGTATGAATTGTCGTTTTATTGTATGAAGGTCAGGAAAATAAACTATTTAATGATCCCATCTTGCAGTTTGATTAATAAATTTTCTGATAGTACCTATTACCTAATGGTACGATTTGAACAAAGTCATTTGTCCGATTTGAACAAAGTCATTTGTCCGATTTGAACAAAGTCATTTGTCCCATTTGAACAAAGTCATTTGTCCGTGTTGACTCAAAAAGTTTCTTAACTTGTTTCTCAGTGTAGGGCAGGGAATTAACCCCTCAAACTCTCAGTATTCTATCAATTGATTCATATTCCATTCACCCAGCAAGACAAGCCCGTTGTTGCTTAACTTCATCGGTAGCAGTGCCATCATGTACAAAGAAAAGGGCAAACATGATGACCCTAGGGAAACATTGTTATTGTTATGAACACTGGTATTATATCATATTTCTTTAACGTCGCACAAAGATGCCAGTGTTATGCAACTTACTGCACAAGTGATTCTGATTCTGACAACGTTATCAATTTTTGCATTTCATAAAGTCTCTTTCTGGGAAAGTAAGAATTAGGGCATTGTCATGAATTAGCAAATGACACTGAACTATGATATTCTTGATGATTAGCAGCCCCGTCTAAGGACGGGGCTGCTATCAGTTTTTGGGAAGTTTCCACCGCCGCCACACTCATATAACTAGCTATAACTTTTTTCCACTAAGCTTTCCAGAACTCTTATTCATAACTTACTACTCATACCTCGGGGGAATGATTTTGACACGTTCACTTTCAAGGTCAAAGGTCAAGGTCACGTGCTATGGAATCACTCTAAGAATTCCTTGTAAACATGATAACTTGAAAAGTTTTTGTGCTATGAAGCTCTTACTTGGTATATATCCTCCTTGGAAGAGTAAACAATTTTGAAAAGGTTTTGGCTACAATCTGTCCAAGGTCAAGGTCACAGCGAGGTCATGACTTTAGCATGGTTTAGCGAAAATGCTTTTTTCTAACTGAACTTTTAATCAATACATGATTGTTATACTCAATAAAAAGTGTTCATTAAGTGTGTGACCTTGAAGGTCAAAGGTCAAGGTCATGAGATATGAGTTATTGCAGTGTGCACTTAATTTGGGTATAACTTTATCCCATTAAGCTTTTCAGAACTCATTAAAATGTCTAAATGTTTATACTTCCAGGGAATCATTATGACATGTTCACTCTCAAGGTCAAAGGTCAAGGTCACGAGTTATAAAATCACTACAAAATTCCTTGTAAACACGATAACCTTTCAAAATGTTGTGCTATGGAGCTCTAACTTGGTATATATCATCCTTGGAAGAGTAAACACATTTGAAAAGGTTTTGGCTACAATCTGTCAAAGGTCAAGGTCACAGCGAGGTCATGACTTTAGCATGGTTTAGCGAAAATGCTTTCTTCTAACTATGAACACTTTTAATCAATACATGATTGTTATACTCAATAAAAAGTGTTCATTAATTGTGTGACCTTGAAGGTCAAAGGTCAAAGTCATGAGATATATGAGTTATGTGTACCTAATTTGGATATAGCTTTATTTCATTTAGCTTTTCAGAACTCATGAACTTGTCTAAGTGTTTACACCTCTGGGGAATTATTATGTTCACTTTCAAGGTCAAATGTGAAGGTCACGAGTTATAAAATCACTACAAAATTCCTTGTAAACACGATAACTTGAAAAGTTTTTGTGCTATGAAGTTTAGATTTTGTATATATTATCTCTTGAGAAAATCAAAATTTTAGAAATGTTTTGGGTAGGAACTGTCGATGGTCAAGGTCACAGCAAGGTCAACATATATTGAGAAAATGGATTATTTTTACTTTTAACACTTTCATTCATTACATTAATGTTATACTCAATTTGATGTGTTCATTGATTGTGTGACCTTGGTTACGAGAGGTTACGAGAAAATGCCCAATTTGGTGAGGCCTGTAAAAGGCGGAACAGAGTAAGGCGAAACCCCAAGTTTCGGGGCTGCTCTGCTTTTGCGGTGTCCCGCAAACGCTAATCTAGATTGATTGAATAATTTGATCTCACCTGCTGGTTTTCTGGCGACTCAGCTAGCTTTAGATACTAAGTGCTATATCACCTGATATCATGGGTTCTGCTCAAAGTATTAGGCAGGATTCTAACCTGAGTACAGCAACTTGATGTAAACAAAATGATTTTTATAAAATCCCATACTTCTCATGTTAGTATTTTGATGATAATCATGCCATTAAATACTCTGAAAATAATCATTATCACATAACATAAGTAAATTAGTACATGGAATTCAATAATTCAATTTTTATTATAATCATTTTCTGTTGATCTTTATTTCATTTAAAACAGTTTGAAGTTGCACATGTACGACACGCAATTCGATATACTTCATTAAATTCAATTCAACCCATAACCAAAACAATAACACTAGATTTTAAAAATATCTTTTAAATTTTTGTAAACAGAACGACCTACATTGTACAACTAAATATGGAACACAGCCATCAATCCGATGCTATAATACTACGAAGAAAACCCAGCGGATCTCTAATCTGGTGTGACCTTTCTGTCATATATGGAGCTGCATCCGTCCGGGCGACAGCTCGGCGTCACATCAGTCTCAGAAGACGATGTTTTGACGTGGGGATTACTGTAAATAACTTCCTGAGTATCATCCTAACGCTGCGCCTTAGACTGACTGTTATTTAAGTATCGCTTATTTTTACGTGTAAATATTGTGCTTAAAGAAGGGCTGCATAACCTTTTTTAAATATATTTTTCAAAAGATATTAGTCAAATAACTATATAACATAAATATTAGGCCAAAACAGCAACGATACACAGTTTCTCAATGAAGCTACAGTTAAGTAAACATTGCGTAACAAGGCGTCTGCTTGTCGCCGTCCAGCGACAAACCATAACAAGGCTGAGAGGCCACGGGCAGGGGATACCGGAAGTGACGTGGCAGTAGGCGAAGCGTTCGTCTGCTCATATGGAAAATGATAGGCGAAATCCGCAGTTCTGCCTTTTCAAAGCGATTAACAGTATGTTATATCATTGTGTTGCTGTCAACTGTCCTAGAATATCTCCTGATGAAGTCTCCGTAGACAAATTCCCATCATATTGATGGTTTCACGCCAAATTGACCCGCTGTGTTAGGTCAAACAGAGCAATGTGACAATCTACATCGAATTCACGTGTTCCGATCACTACACCGATTTTCTGCTTCGAGCTCGCATTTTCACTGAATGAACAGTTTGGCATGCAGAGAAAAGGGAGATTAGTAAAATATAAAACATAGCACAAAGTTTTGGGCTGATTTATGGTAATAATCCGAATATACAATGCTCACATTTAGATTTGAACGTTGTGTAAAAAGGTTGAATAAACAATGACATTGGTCTGCAGGTGTTACTTACTTTCTTTAGATCAGATACTCACTTATTACACAATTACTTTACTGTCTATCGTATTTCCTGTCTGTTTCCTAATTAGATGATATCAAATGATGACTATAGCAGGTAGGTTATATAATGCACAATCATCAACACCTGGCTATTTTATGACATCAGCTAATTAGGTAACATCAAATAGCAATTGTATTCCTTAACATCCCTTTTTTCTCCGATTGGTAAATCATAACCTATTAACCTGAAATTAGGAATACCGTTTTTGCTCTATCTGATAATTATTTTTGGATAAGGTTTATTTAATAAATCTTCATTCTGTTTGGCCATGTATCGGGTATTGTTGTGGAAAATATCTCCTCTATGTACAAGAGTGAACACATTAAGATTTTCAGTGAAATGCCCTATTAAAATAATGTTTTAAACAAGACATCAGTGATCATCCAATACATGTCTTTCATTGAGAATTGTAAATTGTCCATCACTAAATGAAATAACTAAGAAAAACGTATATATGTTTTATCCTGTTACAACATGAAGTCAAAGGCAATTCTAAAAAAATGGTTTAAATGTAAAAAAAAGTAGTATTGTATAATTACATTCTTTCTGCTGTGCTACTAAAGTAATATTCAATAACAACCAACAACTGTGGACGAAGATAAAACGGTTCACACGGGAGCAATTGTTTACATATACATCCGGGTTCTCACGTGCAGTCTTATGACAACATTGCGCAAAGCGAGACCATCTAGGCCTACATGCTGTAGCATTATGCGCACAACTTCGTTTTTAATCAGGGTCTTACGTTTTCATCAATACAAATTGCCAGTTAAATAAATAAACTACCGATTTATTGAAGGTTTGAGATGTGTGGATGTTGTTTAGGGTGTTTAATCGACGGTTAAACATCGAGCTGTACTGTTAGCTTGTGTTGTTTTACATAACGAGGGCACACAAGAGGGTATCACATCGCCTACTAACACGTCACGAGGCAGGCACGCTTCAGTGCGTTTTATTCTGTTCGCCGGCCTAATTAGGCGGTGTTCTTTATACAGTCGTAATTAAGCCGTTTCTAGGTCGATTTCAGAAATTTAAAGTTGAGTCCATGTGAAATTGTTATCACTATTTCATGAATCCCGAAAGTTGCCATATAGCATTTCAGTCCCTCTTTAATGCTTTCTTGAGAAAGGACAAGGCCACGTAAACGGAAAAACTATAAAAGCACATTTACTATAGTTACATTAACATACTTACATGTTTATTCTTGAGAGAGTCTTATGGGTACAACCTTCGATTTGTTTAATAAGAATTTCAACAGTTTAGTTCATTGTAGATCATTTAGATGAAGCATGCATTGAATAAAAACAAAGACAAAGAAGACAACTTATCATGATGAAGTGTGATATCTGATAAACAGCTGCTGTTCAACAAATTGACTCTTGAAATGTCGTTTGCCTCAGTCCGATACTGATAAACAAGCTCGGCAATGCCTCGCTTGTTTATTAGTATCGACCCAAGCCTTTCCGTGAAACATAAGCGTTCAGCAGCAAGCTCATTGTCAAGAAAAATATATTTTCATTGTCGTCATAATAATTACTTCATAACAACACCTTTCAGCGAATTGATAAATTGTTTGCATTATCACTATCGTCAATTTAGTTTTCAACGCCTTTAAACTAATCATCATCAATGTCTACATGAAGTTCAATTAAAGTTTTCGGCACTTTTTCAATAAAAAATATTCTTTAAAAAAACATTCCTGAATATCGGTGTTCATTTGCATATATGAGTAATGAGTACATAGTATAAGTATATCATGTGACATGACACAAACTTGGTACTGGTTGTCAGCTGTAAGCGGTTCATAACCAAATGATTTCGTCCCTACCGAGCATTTACGACACTTTCGGGGCCCTGCTAATAAAACTCTGAAAGTTAAAAATTCGGGTTGCAGACCCCCTTTAAGTTTAAGTTCACAAAAATGTGAAACTAAAATCTTGCATCATATGACACTAGATAACTGAGTTATGTAACGACCAGTTGAAAATAAACGTTTTAAAGAGAAGTTATATTCCTGTTTGCATGATCACCTTATCCCTCAAACAAAAAAGAACATCTCCACCATTGTAATGATAATGCAAACTTGTTGTTTCCTCAACACAAGGCTGTGTGCTCGTCTCAGTTAAACAATAGCACGGAAAGTTTCCCTCAACTCGGATTCTCTTTCAGATTCTGTTTCAACTTCCTTGTCTCTCTGGCATTGCGGAGATAAGAAAAATGGAAATATTTTATTTCGATCTCACACCAGTCTAAGTAAACCTAGCCTCAATATTACTTAGACTGATCTCATACATCTTACAGTCAATAAAACATTGGTAAAACATAATGAAATATGTACATATGTCCGGCCATTAGACCCATAAATGAGACACCTTATACATTTTTTAAAAAACAAAATAAAAATTTCTTTCTTTAAATTTTGCGATCAGATTGGTCATTGTAAATTTCTTCCTTGTTATGTAATATGTAGAACCATTACAAATAAATAATAATAATAATAAAATAGTTTATTTCTGTGTCATGTTGTTACAGATTATACATTATTTACACATAGATAAAATTTTATCAACAACCAGGCCTCATGAGGCCTAAAAGACACCATGTATAAAATACATATTATAAAATCACACAAGTAAAATCGCACAATAAAAATCACCTTGACACATTACATACATTACATACATGTACCTATACGCACCCCTACGTTAGTACATTAGTATGTTAGCACATACATACATACTTACATTCATACATTAGTACATTAGTACATTAGTACATGTATACAATACATACATATACGCACATACCCACACATTAGTACATTAGTGCATTAGTACCTGCCTACATCACATACATACATGCACATACTCATACATTAGTACATTAGTATATTAGTATGTACATACATGTATACATTACACACATATACGCACACATCCATACATTAGCACATTATACATGCACACATACTAAGATACATACATATGAATGCACCTACGCCAAAGACCAGACAGACAGACAGACAGACTTTAAACTATAAAACACATATCGTTCATCCTGCAAACATACAACCTGCAGAAATACCTACATGCATACATATAAATGCACGATCGGCCAATATAATTACATAATTCAAGCAGCTTAATTATTGTCAATGTGCAATTCCAAGGATTAACTTGATCTAATAAATATATACACCCAAGAACATGTAAAAGTGAAAATTATGATAATAATATTTGTGGACGACGATGACGATGACGATGATGATAACGATAACGATGACGACCACGATTAGTAGATAGAAAGATAATTTATTTGCACAGAGAACACCCATGACTTACAGAATATATACATTACAACCAACAAACATATGCAAATATACACTATGACAACGCATGCCATTTAGCCTAATCTGCATTGCTACAAGCACGATTTTGGTAACGTTGAAAATGCTGTTAATGCTTGTAATGCTGTAATTAATATTTACAACATGAACTTCAAGCATCATAATTGTAAATGCGGTTTTATATACAATATTTGAGTGAGTGAGATGTTATATAGTTTCACTTGGGTCTTATTTCAACCAGTATAGAACCTTTTGATGAATTTCATTTGCAACATTTAGTTTAAATTGAAAACTCTTTCATTTTGAAACATCGTGTTCTTCAATTTTGCCAAAGACTTTGACTATACTCAATTGTTTCCTACTTCCGTAGTTACATTTTGCTTAGTAATGAACTGTAAGCAAATGAATAACGTACATATGACATGTCACACCATAACGTACATATGACGTGTCACATGACTGACTCGTAACAAGCGCGAGATGCAAATATCAAGAATAGGATATTTTGATAGATAAACGTTTAAGACGCTCATACTCTTTCAGAAACACGATAAAGTGACAAAGAGTATGTCTCAAATAACTGTATTGAGAATTGATACATTCCAAGTTTCAATATATTGTGTGTGTTAGTTAACAAAATAACTCAACATGCTTAAGGCAATCTTCAATGCCTATTTCATTTTACTTGTTTACAATTTCCTGAGCCGATATTCTACATCCCTACATTAGCACCTGAGCGGAAACTTGACACCGCATGATCTTCTCCAGTTTCGTTTCTATAAAAATACCATGTCGTATTTCCCTTTAATCGCACATTTAGGCAAATGTTTATGAAATATTCTTAAATGATTTTGGAAAACTCTAACAAATGGTGTTTTTTTTCGGAATCTCCTTCCATGTGTTTAGTCTAGACTTATATATAATCTAATAAAAAATAATTTAAAAAATCTAATTTCATCCTTTATTATAGAATATGTCAGTTGTTGTTTTTTATAGCGGTAGCATATGTTGTCCACATGTTATTCTACTTGGAGGTCAGTTTCAATTTGGACTATTTGTCAACAAGATCCTGTCATATTGTTATCAACTTAGCATTTATTTCAATACATAGATTATAGATTTTAAACTGTTTTGACTGTTAAACCTTTTTCATTTATTTCTATCCAAATCTTAATCAAACTTTTATTGTAATGCAAAATGATGTTTGTAAGATATTTTTAATCTATTCAAAAGTTGACATAATTAACCATGAATACTGGTATTTTTTGCATTCTATGAGCAGATTTGGTCAATTGCCTCTTTTGCAGATTAAGAAGCCTGCTGTTGAAATCCGTTGTGTAACGTGACTTCGGTAAATACTGGATTCTGATTGGCCGATATGAAAGATTTTCCTATGTTATATGACAATGAACACCCGCAAATTGGTATCACCGCGAGATGATAGAAATGTATACTATATAACTTACTATTTATCTTCTAAATGATTACGGCCATTAAGGGTTACAGCCTCTCTAGTATTGACTAAGCTAAATGTCAACCTTTTCCTCGACACTAAGCTTCCTGAAAACATTATTGATTTTAGTAGAATTCCACTTTCCCTTGAGCTAATTTAAATAGTTAATACGGAATTTTGCTCTCTTCCTTTTTAAAAGACAATTTGTCATTCTGATCACTGGGCAAAGTGTTGATTGAATATCAAAAACTTGAACCGCCAACTTCACCTGTTGCGTACAAAAATGTTCCGTCAGGATGTTTCACGGTTGTTTCTTTAAAAATCACCCCAAAGGAGAGTAAATATCCCCCAACCCCTCCTCCATTTTTTAGTATTTTTTGCAATAGTTGAAGTCACTCCCCTTCTGTCCTTCGAAATTGTGTCACGACGACTGTTCTATTGATACAAACAAAATCATAAAAGATCAACACTCAAACCCTAATTGAGACATAAACTCCTATTTATTCACCGGTCACCGTTCCCCATATAGTCCTGCTTCACGACTCTATTATATAGGAATGTTAGTCGACGTCTATTCCCCACAGTTTGGTACCCACTAACCCGCGTATAACAAAAACTTCCTACAACGTCAAACAATCCCTGCAGCCCACTAAGCGCTATAACGGGGACTGGACGCGGTGTCTTCCACCTGTCTTGTCACGCCTCGCTATTAGACGCACAACCGGAACTAGTCGAATGTCATCAGCCATGCGCCTTGTCATGTGACTGGCAGTCATCGAGTGTTGCTCCGTATTACGACACAGCTGCTGTGATTTAAACGAGGGAAACATCTGACAGAACAGCATAATAAAACAGCAACTTCGTCCAGGTATCAACATGTCGCCATCATTCAAGTCGGTCCATATTTTCGCCCTTGTACTTCTTGTTGTGGGGGGCGTGGCAATCCAAGGTAAGAAAATCTCCATCTTCCTTTACCTGAACCTTCTGGAAGCATGGTCAATGTGGGGAAATTTATCCGATTGGTTTTTTTTTGTTCACTCAAAGGAATAACGTTTGCTTTGTATTTCCTTAATACGAGATTAATAATTTTGTTCAAAGTTTTTGGTTTATATTAAAACATGGGCTTTTCTCATTAATTACAAATGTCCGCTTATTGCCTTTCATTTATATATGTTAAACATGTGTTTACCTTTAATCATCATAAAATTAATTGAAAGTAACATGATAACTGTTAAAAATCTGAATAAGCCCGACAAGCTTACATTTACATGATTATTGTATACCAAACTTGATTATATATAATATACATTTTATTCACTTGATATATATCAAATTATCATAAATCCTTCTTCAAACAAGTTCTACAAGTCAAAGAACCTTTTTATCACTTTTTAACAAAGTTTGAAATTGTTCATGATTTGAGACCCCTACTGACGTATATGTATGTATATCCCACATAACACAGTAAGAAAGTGTATTTCGTTCAGGTTCGTGGGTTTGTGCATGTTTATTTATGCAAGTGGTAACGGGTTCAATAGAGGAT
The DNA here is from genome assembly GCA_916613615.1 of Steromphala cineraria. Lineage (NCBI taxonomy): Eukaryota > Metazoa > Mollusca > Gastropoda > Trochida > Trochidae > Steromphala > Steromphala cineraria. The sequence continues at coordinate 23,602,129 of OU744725.1, forward strand.
TCCTATTCAAAGCTTTAACTACTTCCTTATAAACGAGACTTTATATTTAGTCCGCGGATCGCTGAATAAATTGTTATTTTCTTCCTCGTCTTGTTTGGCCTTGAAACGTATGTTTCTGTGTGTTGAGGTGAATTCTCTTTGTTGGTGTGAGATTATAGCCTACCAACAAATGAAAATCTTTGTTTTATTCGCCTGATTAGATCCATCAATGTTGATTTGAGTGCAAGTATGAAAAGCAATTTTAAAAATGAACATTATAATTTGTCATTGATTTTTTAACAACTTGATCAAATAAAGTTGCTATAGTTTAATATGGATAACTATCGGTCAATGAGAAATCTATAATTCAACAAGGAAATCTTGATTTTAAAAAAAAATTCTTATTTGTCTAATGCCATTTCTTTCCTGTAAGAATGATTTGGAGAAATTATAACGACTTCGGGACTTTATGAGACTTTATGAGACGGGTGTAGGCTATGTGATATTCAAAATCAAAATAGGAAGTCGTTTGCATGTACACATTGTGTTAAAACCCTCATTAAGTAGCACGTCGCCGATATCAAAAACATATACATATAATGCGACATGTTGTATATAAACAGTAATGTCATGTCCATACCGACTGTAGCCCCCAAGTTAGTCTGTCATCCAGACCCTATGGCAAAATTAAATAGAGCCTTTGTAAGTCTAGAAACTAGTGGCCAGTCTAGTTGCCTCAGCCATAGCCTGAAGCTAAGCATTGTTTAGTATTCCCTTTTTATTTTTTTCATAGCAAATATTAAAAAGTAAAATTTCAACAACAAATATTTTCTTCAGGGACTATATGTTAGTCTACCCCCAAGCTAAACGTCTTTAGTATTCAAGTAATAACTCATACAATAGAGGAACTGTGACAGTGTGAGAGGTAGCATTGCCAGCAGAAAGGAATCGTACATGTGCTGAGTGCGTGGCGACCTTGAACCTTAAATGTAGCTTAAACTAGCTGTTTTATTATGAAAAGTTAACAATGCTCAACAACGTCAATACCATATGATATGTTTATATGTACCAATGTAAAATAGTGAGAAGTATTTACAGGACACTTTTCAGTTTTAGTGATGCTCGAACTTTGAGCTTAACGATTAAGTTCTGCATAATTTATATTTCCAAGAATACATACAAGGCTGCCTTATATGGTGTTTGGTTCGTTATAAACAGGACATAAATGAACCTTTTCATGTCTTTTCGTTTTATGTTAGTTTAGGCTATCACGCAAGACATTGTAAGCTTTATGGTGCATAACTATGTATACACGTTGTAAAGTTTAGTATTTATGGCATAACAATGGTTACACGCGGAATATGTCTTTACTTGTGGATGTCATGTTGTATGATAAATGTTTATTTCTAAGACTTTTTATACAACTTCCTAGTTATTTATAACCCAAGTTGATTGGGTTTACCAAAACAGAAGTAGTTCGGACTAAAAAAAAATTATCAAAAGAAGAGAGCGATTATATTTACAATGTATACATTATGTACACACTATTTACAAAAAGAACATATGATTTACAACATTCACGATACAGTTATCATAAACATGAGTGTATGCACTTGACCTTGTACCTTGTCTTGTGACCATGAGCGGTCTTTTGTAATGTAAAAAATAAATCTCTCATGCGGGAGTAGTTTATTGGTATCAGAATAGGTCATGGCTTTTTACTTATAGCATGTATGTCGGTTGATGCGTTTTTAGGTACTCCTACATATCAATGGGAGAAGTGATCAAAATTTAGCTATGTAGTGTATTTGTGCCAGTTGTGATTGACAATTTAATTGGTGAACGTTCGATACTAATGTTAGTCTACGTCGTTATATTTTTACCACCGTCTATTGTAAAACGCTAATAATTTCTCTTTAATGTGGTAGTTTTAATGAAACGGATCATTATAACCAAGTTATTAAAACCTTTTAGCGATCACACTTACATAAATTATAAGGTTATTTAACACAAGAAGAAATAAATTCATTATATTTGATGATTTGTGGCGTTACCTAAAATGCAGTTTTCCGTCGAAGATCCAGCATATATATATGTCGTAGTACATTTAGCATGCTTTAAGGTAAACTATGTATAAAATACCGTTATCAATGTATGAGATGATGGTAAAAAACTCGAAACCTTTACGATGGAGGGACGACTTACGTCATAAAGGGACACTAATTCAATAGACACCCCCATATGGCTTATTTACAGCCGCCTTCTTACTTTATGGCACCGATATTATTAAGAGAGGCAATCGACCCACTCCACGTGCGATCGCATTATATCGATTGGTATAGCACATCTCCGTGTTCTTTACCACACTACTCGGTATATCGGGGATGCGGGGGTGTCTGGCACTGTCTTGGCTGTCTTGCATAGAAAACCTCGTTATACTGCATGTTCCAAAGTATTCTTGACTTACGCCTCTCATTTTGTAGTTCAATGAGAATTCGATTGTCCCTTGAAAATATATTTGTGAAAGAGAATTTCAGACTTTTATGATTGTGTCTCGGTAATTTAAAACTAAAACTATTTAGAACGAAGGTGAAATATGAATTGGTGTTGATGATTGCTAGTGTCCAGATCCGTGGAACTTAAATATCAACGATATTTAAAGGTACTGTCCTGTTAACTTCCCGCCCTCGATCGACTTTATCTGAGAAATGTCACATTGAGATTCTGTGCTTTGACCAATTTTAATTTTTATTGTAACTAAATTTTGTAATTGATAGAATATGCAAAGACTTACAAATGATTAGAGACAAGATTTAACACCAATGTATTGTTACGCCGACTTTTCACATTTGTAGTCGACGAACGACTCATCATTGGTGTTTTTTTACGGAGTGTGCGTCCTTCTTAATGATTTTATTAGATAATAATCAACAAAAATTTTACCCTTATTACCACATTTCAACTCGATTGTGTTATAATAATATGGTATAACATAATATGCATAAACTGGAATGTCCCTTTGAATTTCATTTCAACAAGAAATATCCCGATAGGTCTGTCCCTTTAATAGCATCGTGGATTGGAAGTAAATAAAATGCCAAGGATTTCAGACTTGAATAAAATAGAAATCGTTGACATATGAATATATGGTAGTAATGGCTTGATGACAAAGTTCTTTATTGATTCACTTATAATTGCCTGTTTGTGAGAAACATGATTCTCGTGAATCACATTGCATTTATAAGGTTGTTATTGTAAACCTTGTGGCAAGGAATAAAATCCATTGTGACGTCAATGTATTACTCATTCATCTGCTATAGCATATATATACATATAATATATAGAGAGAGTTTGAATTGGTTGGAATACCTTTATTACATTGAAACAATACACATGATGATAACAAATATGATTTACTATCAACGTCTGATTTTTTGTGTGGAATGAAGACACATAAGATTCTTGTTGACGCTTTATCTATGAAAGAAACGTTCATGTCGCTGACATTTCATCTCATTGAACAATATATTCCACCATTTCTGGATAGTTTTGGAAGATATCCTATGTATGAGTATTTCATCACAAAGATTGGAAACCGACAGTTTCGGATCAAACAATTTGCTGGAGATCCTTGAAGGTCGTCAAGTGCAGGAACTTGTCAAAATAAGTAAGATTTCGTCATATGAATTTCTTGAAGAATGGTTAGTATCAAGAATGTGATATAACAAAGATCAAACATACATTACCATTCCTCACTCTCAACCCCAATGTTATTGCTGTTATTGCTTTAAGGGGTTGTCTGAATAACTAGTTGTTTTAGCAAAGCCTGATGGATCAGTGATAAAGTCGACAGGATATTCAGTGAAAGCGGTATAGGCATATCGCTCTTAGAGTATTGGTTCGATTTCTTGCAATGAGCTCGACACAAAAAGCACCAAAACATAGGCCTTCTATCGCAAATAGTTCATTACATATATTAAAACGTTCTATTTCTAACGCAGTGTGATAGCAAAATAGATGAGTTTTAATGCAATAGTTATGATGAGTTAGATGATATCGTCCATTATTTTTATATTTTTAACTCTGTAAAACAATGAGTTGAGTCAAGAATAACCATGGAGTGAGATCCATTCCCAAAGATACAAATGAGATAATACGTAACTAATGAAGACCGCGAAACCCGACGTGCTGATTGGTGGAATGGTGCCATTCAACGTGACGTCATCAGCACAGGACCAAGCGGATGATTTCAATTTCATATGCATGTACATGCAAGGACATTATATACATATGTTTATACGGTTTCTGGTATATGTCCGTGGCTTTTAAAATCGTCTTATTTCTTTTGTTGATAAACCATCGAAAAACAAACTTTGTTTTCTGACACAATACAGTATATTTCTATTAAGTTTCCATTAACTGAGATGTATACATTGTGCCATGCAACTTTTAAATAATGTTTTATTTTCACAATTTCAATTGATAAGACAAAACAGAGGCCCTCAAGCCATGTTTAATTGGTCTGTTGATATGAACAGATATAGCTCGTTGGTGTACTACCACATTTAAAGGGACAGTCAAATTGTTAAATCTATAACAACTAAAATGTTATTCTCACTAACATTATATGAAAATAAGTGTGAAATAATCATGTTATAATGATATCCCATATCAAAATATTATATAAGTAATCTGAACAAAAGAAGGCATGGGAATATAAATGCATCGCGTGGTGACTTATTAAAACAATTTTCTTTATATGTCTAAACCCAAAGCGCAAAATAAGCTGAGTAAACCTTTCTTTAGAGTATTGAATAATGCTTTACAATATTCTATTTCTTAAAGGAATTATACTTTTCGTGCTTGGTAACTTTTATACCTACTGTGCGTACTCCTGCAAAGTTATATAAAGTGTTTGCACAACAAAAACCTCCGCGTCGTTACACTTCGGCCTATCACGGAAGTGATAAGGATCTTTTACTCCCGTGAAGATTAAGTGATACCTAAACCTTTAAATTTGTCGATTTGTTTCCGGTTTGATGTAATGTATATGATACACACAGTTTATTTCCTCTTTTAGCAATTGAACCTAGTATCAAACCAAAACATCTTTTTAAAAAATCCTTAAAGTTTGCAAGATATTTTGTCAATAAGCTCCTAAAATTTAGACCTTGAAGTATCGTATGAAAGACATTGACTTATCAATCTTTCATTGGAGATGCACGCTGTCTAGGAAGTGAACAAATGTACAAGCATGATAGTCGAGTTGATTAATTGCATATACTGCCAGTACTGTCAGTGTTTGGGGGCGGGATAGCGCAGTGGTTAGCGCGTTCGGCTACGGATCAAGAGGCCCGTGGTTCGAATCCCGCAAGGTGCTCGGCAACTTTGTCTGCAGTAGAGAACTGTTCTTCACGCAGTCAGGTTTGGGTGCAATGCTTCAATGCTACACTGAATTTCAGCGTAGTACCACCCATGGTTCGCTAGTTCCAGCCGATGATCGCAGGTTTCAACACAATGCATAGCCACAATGGTGCAATAATAATAGCGGCCGCGATATAAGTGAAATACTCATGAAAGCGCCGTTAAACCCGACATCACCTCACCTCACCTGTCGCTGTTACTTGACTATGAGGGTGTCGGTTCGAATCCCTCAATCCCTAAACATTGCCTTATCTATGTGACATTGGTGTTGCATGCTGTCTAGGTAGTGAACAAATGTACAAGCATGATAGTCGAGTTGGTGAATTGGTGGTACGGTCAGTGCTTTTGACTCTTGGGGTGTGGGTTCGAATTCCTTTAAAAGATTTGACCCGATTAAGTACACATGTTTGTTCTATTCAATTGTAGATAGTGTGATTCCATGTAGAATGTTACAATCAGATTGTCTATTTGTCTAGACCTGACTGACGACAGCTGGAACTCTGTGACCTGTTGATGTAGACAGTGATGAAATACTGGATACTTGACAAGATAATGGATACTTTATCCTCCCCTCAGTCTGTTGTATCGTTATCACCTCTCCTCTTTGGTATCTTTAGGACGGTGGGAGTTATCTTTGTTATCATCGTCATGGGAGTGGATATGAGTATAAGTGACTGGTGGTCACCTTCCAAAGTCGAAGTTATTTATCAACGTTTTTTGCGGTAATAAGTCGTTTAGACACTGAAGACGAGTTTTAGACCAAGATGTAATGAATAATACAGGTTATTTGATATTTAATGACATGATTTGAATCACAAGTTATTATGAAAACGTTATCCCTGTTTTATGTCATGATTGTGCTTGTTCCTTTTGTAACTTGTTGTACTATAGGCATGGTTGCCTTCAAGCTTCAATACTTGACTTGAAGAATAATATTAATCATTGTGTTGAATAAAAAGAAACAGATCGAGCTGCCTCAAGTCTCGTAGTTCAGTTCACTGGTGTGGTGGGCGATTTCGTGTCTCTATAAGTTCAGTTCACTGGTGTCTTGGGCGAGTTCGTGTCTCTTTAAGTTCAGTTCACTGGCGACCTGAGCAATCTCAAATCTCTATAAGTTCAGATCACTGGTGTCTTGGGCGATCCCGAGTATCTATAAAGTTAGTTCACAGATATCCTGGGCGATCGAGAGTCTCTGTAGGTTCAGTTCACTGGTGTCGTGGTCGGTTTCGAGTCTCTTCATGTTCATTCTGTCTCAGGGTACGAACGTTACGATAACTCCACTAATCTGTACCCTGGGCTCCGAAGCTAGATTCGCTCGCGCGGCCTGACTTGGGATATAGCCAATCAATTTCATTTTCTCGTTGAAATTTCTCGAAATTATTTATATCAACAATGAAGAAATTGGAAGTCTCTATACTAATATTTGGTCACTGTCATTGACTGTTTGTTTACTTCGAATGAAAATGTTTATTACCTTTTCAAAAAGACTAGCAAAGATTATATTTCTTAATCGATTAGACACATATAGAATTGATTGTTCTCTAATGGAAATGCTTTACAAAACATTTATACAAAGCATTTTAACTTTTAATCGTCTTTGATGTGAACCTGTTTGCTCTAAACCAAACCAAACTAAACAAAAATAGCACGCAAAATCATTGGCGCAGATTGAAATACACCTATCTGAAAACTTTACGAGCAACAAATTTTCAAAAAGGAGGGAAAAAATCATATGAGAGCTCTCATGTACTTTATGATTTTGAACGCCGTCGAAATCTAGAACAAACACGTTCCTCATTCTTTTGTACCAGTTGGTATTAAACTATACAATAATTTATTTACACATAAGAACATTTTTAAAGAAAATTTAGTTCTATCTATCAATCTAATGTTATGGAAACCAGTATACATTGGTCTTTTTCATCTTATCATGTATCAATGTATTTTGCCCCTTTCTTTCATATTTATTTATTTGCCCCTTTCTTTCATATTTACTCTTTTTATTTTATGCTTGTTAAAATGTGCTTTGTTGTGGTTTAATATTTTGTCATGTGCATATGTCTTTTCGATGTCACTAAAATTTCCTTTCGGGAATGCATAATATGTTATCTTATCACACTATCATACTGCAAGTCTGATTTCCAATGGTCACGATCTTAGAAGAATAACTATATTGAAAACATTTTCAAAAGAAATGAAAGTTGATAGTCATAGGGTGCTATTTAAAGGTTGTTTTCGCCAAACTGATGTTAAGAGCCGATTCCAAGGGTTAAAGTGCTCTCCCAAAGCCAACGACCTCGCGTCATTACCACGCTATGACCTTTTAATGATAACAGTCCACCAAACAATGATATCAATGCACCTATCGAGGATTTCATCCCAGTTATCATTAAGAATCTCGATTGACTATCAAATTGTAAGATTACAAATCATGGATGTATGAAAAATGGCGGACGGTAAATCGTGATAATACAACTCTCAGCTTAATTTTAGATGAGAAAATCAGGAAATGTCTGAGGTTTAAATTTTCAAATGACATTCATCTCATAATTTATTCAAACTGGTAACAATATCGTAGATTCATGCTGTTGTGTGTAGACCTTCATCTTTGATAGATATGTGTACATATACGTGTAATGTAAATGACAGTCTAAAAACATTCAACTCTTATGTTTTGTTTAAAACATCAATAAATCATATAGATCCATAAACATGTTTCTCACCCAGACTAAATTATATGTAGAAAGCACAATGGTACAAACAATAATGAAACACATAATTAACCACTGCAGATAAGAGCAAATAGCACGCTATATCTATAGACAGATGGCCATCACCTTCCATTAAGTGCACTCTCCGTGTGACTGCTAACAATAGGCTATTAATTATTGATATAAATTAGTAGATATATATTGATTATATAGTTCGTGCAACACTGAACAAACGAGTGTATGGAAGAGAGAGATTGGCCTTGTGCCCGTTTTTCTCTAATTAATGCTCTCAACTCATAACAATTTTACAATTTTAAAGCTTGAAATAACTCGAAATAATCGTCTTTCTTAAAAATCGCGTCTACATCTCTGCGGTTCATTTAAAAAGAAATCGAAACAACATTAAAGGTGGAAATTTCGAATGACTAAATATCAGGTAGATGTTTTTAGAGAGGATGGACAGTGCTTACTCAAACATAATAGTGATATGAGATATGAGGTTAATTCATTATTTCAGGATTAGCTAATAAACATGGCTAACAGCCTGCAACTCCAATGTTTTGCTATGCGTATAGCGGACGGTTAAAAAGGGACCGTTAGATGACTTCCGGGTCTAAAGTCTCAAGAATATTCTTGTGTGAATTCCATGAGGCAAACTTTGATTAGCTGTAGCTCATTAATTTGAAGGTGAACGTATAGTAATTCATTTTGGTCAGGAGATTACATCTTACTGCTATTGGTATGTCGCATATTTTTATTGTATTTTCATCGTATTAGACAGCCATTTTGATCAATTGTGACAATTAAACAATGAGGAAACGCGTATAACGAAACCTTAAGGGCGGGGAAACGGATTATATCTGCAATTTAAGCTTAAAGCAACAGGTCATCATTTCTCAAATAAAATACAATGACGAAATATTGCAAGAAAAGCCTGTTAAGTTGCCAGGGTCCACACATAATTATGGTGTTAAAGTTCTTAAACTATGAGGAAATGGAATAAGCTAGAGCAGATACGGTGGTATTGATAGTATTGCACTTAAAGAAATCATATTGATAACAGTGTTTGCAAGACACAGCATGAACTTCGACCATCAACCTCGTTCGCGTGAGAGGACATCTTATAACTAAGGATTGGCTTCTCTTATCAAGAACACGTAATATGATTAGCAAATAAGTCTTATTAGCAAATTAATATGATAAGCAAATTGCGAAATAGGTGTACAGTACAGCTGTGTGTGTTTTTCAATTAAGATTGTTTCGTCAAGTCATCTGTCAGCTTAGGTCGAAAGTAAACGGAAATATGTACAAGGAATGAATTGTTGATTTTGAGTTCTTCCCCGAAACGAATCCATGTTTTGTGCTTTTATCTATCACAATAAGACTTATGAACAAAGTTCAATCAATGATAAAACTAGACTCAGTGATAGTGATAGTATACAGATGATTATGACGATTTGAATAATTATGCTTAGTTTTTTTAATTGTGTCAAATATTGATACTTTTTTGCCTTTTAGGAATTGTTTTCAGTAAAGGGAAGCTTGAATCGATTGTTACAAACTTTCGTATTAATACATCAATGTATTACTAGATTAAAAGAAAAAATGTTTGATGTTCTATTTCTGAAAATTCCCCAAAATTCGGAACAATACTGGACTTTCTCTTGTATAAAAAGGCATGCACTTAAATAGTTAAACGAAAAGCGTAACCAAACACTTCGTTAACGTTACCTCGACAGTGTAATCAACACTATTGTCGTTACCTTACACATTCAGAATACGTGCAATATGTTAAGGATTGGAAACATATCTAAATAGAGGATATGTTGTTTTCTTGACTAATACCATGTTTATCTCATCGAGTGAGGTAGAAAGTTTATATTTTCACGAGTGGCGCACTCTTCAGTAGAGTGACGATAAAGGTTATCGCCACAGTAGCCCGATAGAAGGTTTATTTCACTGATAGAACAGAGTATCTCATCCTCAATCATTTAATAAATTGTTTTATACATTGCTTCCAGCTGCTAGTATTGCCCCCACGTCTGATGCCCCCTCAACAGATGCCCCCTCAACAGGTGCCCCCTCAACTGATGCCCCCACCACTGATGCCCCCACCACTGATGGCTCCACACCAGACATGACGAGCTCAAAACCGGGTTCGAGTCTAAGTACTGGCACCAATCCTTCAGGAGCCAGCGGGTCCTCAGGTACTTGTCCAGATCGATATTTCTAGATTTTAATATTTTAAATCAAATTTCTAGATATATATAATATTTATATATTTCTAATATTTTAAATTAGATTTTAAACGCAGAGATCTAAGATAAATTATTAATGATATTTTACGATAAGCTGACTCATCGTCAATGTTTCGAGTTGGAGAGTTATGATAAGAACATTTCTACCTTAATTTTCATAAAAAGAAAATGAGATGTTTTAGTTTATCGAAAAGAGATCTAGGCTTATATGTTGTGATGTGTTGACTAAATCTTTCTTCGTAATCTCTGGTAGCTGACATTTTGCAGCGCTAAATTGTTCTTCAAACAAAGTTTTGATTTTTTTTAATAGACAAAGCCACATGCATGTATCTCTTCACTTTTCTGTTTTTAATCATGCATGCGTTTGTTCAACTCTATTTCTATTATTGCATGTACTCTTTGAATTGGTTGAATTTAGTTGACAGTACTTCTTTGCTCCCTATACTTTCACTGTTACTCAAAATACGTCCTGGAAATCAGACCGCCTAGTTCAATTCGTCCCTTATTTACAGTTGAATGTTTGTACGTAAAAGTTTAAGTTTGTCTGTTGCTAATAGCGCTTCAGGGAATATCTTGAAAATTGGTTTACCCTACTGAATTTGGAACACCATGAACATTTCTTTAAACACATAAAAAAGACTTGGACTTGAGCATGAAATCTCGGTAGAATATAAGTGTAGGTAACATAATATTCATTTACCATTGAGGAACACCTCTGTGACTGCAGTGCACGACGTTAACGTTATAAAGCAAAACAACAATATTTATGGTAGTACTCACACACAAAAGAAACGCAAAATTTTCATGAAGAAAAATTAAAACTTCAGAACTTAAGAACATAGAGGATATCTTTTGTTTTGAGTGTGATATCACTTATCTCTCATCGAGTGACGGGGTAGAGCCAGTATTTTCACGAGTGGCGCAGCCACGAGTGAAAATATAGGCTTTACCTCGTCACGAGATGAGAGATAAGTGATATCACACTCAAAACAAAATAAATTCTGTTTATTTTATGCCTCTGTGGTCGAAAATATGGTAATTTATGTCCGAAAGGTCTTGACTCGAGAGTTTTCTGGCGACGTCATACCATTGTTGATCGTAACTTAGCGACGGCGATGACGTCGCGTTGATTGTAGAAGTGACGTCAAACCATTGTACACATGACGTCATCCCCTCTGTGATATTTTCACTGACTTGAAAAAGTGATATCACACTCAGTGGCGAGAACACATTTCTAGAACTGAGAAAACTCAGTCTCTCACCGCTTGGCATATAATAAAAAAGCTTTCGTCGACGTGTTATGTCGAAAACAACAGAGTAAGAAGCATATTCAGTCGACGATCCAGCACATACTACTATAAAATAGTATGGTAAGTGCTGGATCGTCGACTGAAAAAGCTTTTCTTACTCTGTTGTTTATGACATTACACGTCCCTGTGCTTTCGTCTGTTGGTGATTATTTGTAGTGTGGCCAATAGGTTTGAATAAAACCTTTGAAAAACGTTCATCAAAAGTACCCTTGCAGTGAAATCATGCACCCATCTTTCATGGTTTTGCACAAGCAAGGTTTGTCGCACATATGCTCTGATACCTTCACGATCTGGATCCCGAGGCCTTCCAAATGAATGTTCGGGAGATATGGCAGTGTTAACTGCTAATGGTGGTCACACATGGCTTTAAATAATCAGGAAGTGTCAAGAATCTCTGTAACTCAGATATACCCACCGGCACCATCTGTTATTGCTGACACTTTAGTTTCGTCTCTCTGACCCGGATGGTAGTTTGAGAGACCCGGATGGAAGTGGTTTGTGTTATTTATTGATTATGTACATGGTGTATGCTTGATCTTTGTAATTGGCCTGCGTTTCTTTTGTGTGTGAGTATACAAGTAAAGTATGATCCACGTTTTATCCCCATTAACCAGCCAGAGAATTGACTGCAAGCTTCACATTGAAGCCATGCTTACCGAGTAGTATCATTTTCTTGAGAGTGGGGCTATCTACCCTGAAAGTCAATTTTGTTATATAGAAGTTCTTAATATATTGTCCTTGTACTTCAATGAATTCTGTTTTTCATGTTTGTTCTTTTGAACTATTCAGAAATGACGTCTGAAGGCCCCACAGGTAAACATATAAACCAACCAAGCTATAATTCAATCCGACATTCAAATACATAAAAAGATATCTTGAATTTATGATTTCTTATAAAGTGTTTCTAAAAGTATATGAATAATCAATATCAAGTAACTGGACGTATTTAGGTCTGATAACAAGTAAATAATCTATCTTTTCAATGTTATAAAAAATTTAACATTTGATAAAAGTAGAAGCGGAGTATTGAATACAGAGGTTGAATATGACATGATATATTCCCTAAGGCTCAACCGCACCTTCAAACACAACTGAAACCACAGCTGCAACGACGGCAGCTACATCTGCATCAAGCGCTGTGTCAAGTATGTTTTCAACCCATAGTCAGCGCCTTCAACCCCTGTCACGTGAATCTACCCTTCGTGTATTCCCAACCCAGTCCCATTCACGACACCCCATTCCTCACTCATTAATGTTCTGTAGCACTTCTTTCTTATTTATCCTTTTCTGTTTACCACCCTTATAATCGAAAAGCCTCACCGGAGTTAAACAACTCCCTACTTGCTCCTTTTGCTCAGCATGTCACTTGATTATCGGGTAGGTATCATAACATTTCCGTGGCTTGGTTCAGGTTTAGCTTTCGTCTGTATTGAAGCATCAATAACTATTTTAGTCGAAACTTTTCTTTAATTCAGACTCCAAGGACACTCCCCGTCATCCTGATTTGGATATCGCCAAGACTCCCAACACCACACTCAAACCAAATACAACTACTGTAAAACCCAATACAACCACTACAAGTCCAAACACAACTACAGTTAGCCCCAATACCACGACTGTTAATCCTAATACCACCACAGTTAGCCCCAATACCACCACAGTTAGCCCCAATACCACCACAGTAAGCCCCAATACCACCACAGTAAATCCAAATACCACCACAGTTAACCCCAATACCACTACCGTCAACCCCAATACCACTACCGTCAACCCCAATACCACCACAGTTAGCCCCAATACCACCACGGTCAGCCCCAATACCACCACAGTTAGCCCCAATACCACCACGGTCAGCCCCAATACCACCACGGTCAACCCCAATTCCACCACGGTCAACCCCAATACCACCACGGTCAACCCCAACACAACTACCATCAACCCAAACTCAACCACAAGTGGTAAGAATTTTAAAATCAATGTTTCAACATGTTTACCCTGCTTATGAATTTGTAATGCTTATGCGAATTATGTAACTTTTGATCAATGTTTATCTATGGATAATATTCATTTTATGTGTTCATCTTTATCTTTGATACATTATACAACATGATATTGATGATACATGCAGAATCAGAGAGGACCCTTAAGTTAAACATAGATGAATAATAACTATTTTTTAAAGTGTAACAAGTAACCTTACGTTTGCATTTTGACTATGATATAGCAATATAATTTGAAATATATACTTTTAATATTTGTATTAATTTCGTAAAATCTGATATTTTTTCCCTTTAAACATATAAATGGAACTGCAGGTTACCTGTGGCGAAACGTTGTGATAAAAATACTGAAACTGAAAGACACGTGGTAAGATACATTATTCATTCCATTGAAAGTCAGTAACATTTCTTTCTATTATGATTCCTCTCGATAAAAATCACATTTATTTTGTGCAAGTCTACATTGACTGTAAGTAAAAGGTTACATACAGTGACAGTGAAAGTTCCCCTTGTCTCTACGTATAATACAATCAATTTCATTTCATTTTCTAAAAATATATAAACTGATATTCTGTGATGAAAGCAATCTCACCCGAAAGCGCTTTACGCATACGCTATCCAACAGAACGAAATGTAGAACACCTTGTCCTAGTTCAACAGAACGAAAGGTAGAACACCATGTCCCAGTTCAACAGAACGAAATTTAGAACACCTTGTCCTAGTTCAACAGAACGAAATGTAGCACACCTTGTCCTAGTTCAACAAACCGAAATGTAGAACACCTTGTCCTAGTTCAACAGAACGAAATGTAAAACCCCTTGTCCTAGTTCAACAGAACGAAATGTAGCACACCTTGTCCTAGTTCAACAGAACGAAATGTAGAATGTAGAACACCTTGTCCTAGTTCAACAGAACGAAATGTAGAACACCTTGTCCTAGTTCAACAGAACGAAATGTAGAACACCATGTCCTAGTTCAACAGAACGAAATGTAGCACACCTTGTCCTAGTTCAACAGAACGAAATGTAGAATGTAGAACACCTTGTCCTAGTTCAACAGAACGAAATGTAGAACACCTTGTCCTAGTTCAACAGAACGAAATGTAGAACACCATGTCCTAGTTCAACAAAACGAAATGTAGAACACCTTGTCCTAGTTCAACAGAACGAAATGTAGAACACCTTGTCCTAGTTCAACAGAATGAAATGTAGAACACCTTGTCCTAGTTCAACATAACGAAATGTAGAACACCATGTCCTAGTTCAACATAACGAAATGTAGAACACCATGTCCTAGTTCAACATAACGAAATGTAGAACACCATGTCCTAGTTCAACAGAACGAAATGTAGAACACCATGTCCTAGTTCAACAGAACGAAATGTAGAACACCTTGTCCTAGTTCAACAGAACGAAATGTAGAACACCTTGTCCTAGTTCAACAGAACAAAATGTAGAACACCTTGTCCTAGTTCAACAGAACGAAATGTAGAACACCATGTCCTAGTTCAACAGAACGAAATGTAGAACACCTTGTCCTAGTTCAACAGAACGAAATGTAGAACACCTTGTCCTAGTTCAACAGAACGAAATGTAGAACACCATGTCCTAGTTCAACAGAACGAAATGTAGAACACCTTGTCCTAGTTCAACAGAACGAAATGTAGAACACCTTGTCCTAGTTCAACAGAACGAAATGTAGAACACCATGTCCTAGTTCAACAGAACGAAATGTAGAACACCTTGTCCTAGTTCAACAGAACGAAATGTAGAACACCTTGTCCTAGTTCAACAGAACGAAATGTAGAACACCATGTCCTAGTTCAACAGAACGAAATGTAGAACACCTTGTCCTAGTTCAACAGAACGAAATGTAGAACACCTTGTCCTAGTTCAACAGAACGAAATGTAGAACACCTTGTCCTAGTTCAACAGAACGAAATGTAGAACACCATGTCCTAGTTCAACAGAACGAAATGTAGCACACCTTGTCCTAGTTCAACAGAACGAAATGTAGCACACCTTGTCCTAGTTCAACGGAACGAAATGTAGCACACCTTGTCCTAGTTCAACAGAACGAAATGTAGAACACCTTGTCCTAGTTCCCTGTATCCATCATGAATACATCAACGGTATGCTTATGTACTCTTCAGGTAAAACTACCAAGCTCCCGCCAGTGACTACCACGGCCGCTGCCTCCAAGTTTGATGGGGGATCCTTCGGAGGGGGCATCGCTCTCGGAGCTGGCCTGGCGCTCTTGGCTTTCATTGGCTACTACTGCTACAAGAGGAACCAGAATATCCCATACAAGGCGATGTAAAAGACCTGCTAGGTTGTGTGTAGGCAAGATAATGCCTTACCTTTTGCTTCAGAGAATTTGTGACTTCAAAAACATTTTGAAAATAAGTACATTTTGTAAGAATTATCAAAATCTGTGCATATCTGCTTATATTTGAAAATAATACCGAGGGATACTTGATTCGAGATATGCGTTTGGGAATATTTGCTCCTGAAAATATGTTTTGGAGAAAACGATTTCACAGGAAGAACATATATTTAATGAGATGATGATTTACCCCCTCGATGCATATAATGTATATATTTTTGAAAATAGAAATCCTTAAACCTTTTACTTGAGATAACATATTTTTGTGAAAAATACGCTTTTTCTGTAACTTTGTTACATGTTTTCATAGATATCAATGGTGCCATAAAAAGGTCCTTCCATTTGAGAAACAAACATTCTATTTTCTATTAAAAAAAACACTTCATTTACTTATATCGTACAAACATCACCTGCACCAGACATAAATCGTTTCGAATAATGATATTCTCGGATATATTTCATTTACAACTTTGTTTGACTTAATACTCATTCCATCCAAACTTCATGCTCCCTAACATACGATTTCATGTTAACCCGCATTTCATGTTTCATGCTGGACGATAGAAGGGAAATTGTAACGTATGTGATTGATATATCATTAGACGATAAAAATATGTCATTGTTTGTCATTAATTACACAATTCCAATATATATTCTTAGCTATGTCAAGACGCCAGACGGTATTATTATTAAAGGTTAATTAGTGTAACAAAATAGTGCAATGGTAAAGCTTTTCAACGTATTGTTTAGGTACTTTTTTCAGTACTTGAGTACGGTCATCATTTGACAGTAGTCATTTATATACGACATTGCTATCATTGAAGTCCAAGAGTTTTTGTTAAATGCTCACGACGTATTTTCCAGCAAGAACTAAGTTCATTCTTGCCTGTTTATGAGTTATTAGTGCTACCTTTAATTTTTATCCAATGATAAAGAAAAGTATAATCATATGCGACACATTTCATAATTTTGTCGAAAATTTGTGCGAGGAAGTGTCCATTTGACTTAGTGTGTTTGTAAGGTAGTTAAAGAATATCAATATAAATCCGTGTGCATTTGGGTTTCTTGTCCGAAAATACTCATGATATTACAGTTAAACATTTTACCATCACTCTTTATATTTCCATTCATTAAATGCTCCTTTGCGTTAACTAGTGCATCTTATGTATGTGGACAAACATATACTCGACGGGAAACTTTTAACAACCTTACTTTATAGAACCTTTAAGTTTTGTTAAAATCATTTAATACTTGAATATTGCACAATTGTGATGGTTAATATCATTGAGAATTCCTTCCTTGGTGTGATGATCAATAAGGAAGGTTATTTTATGGATAATCAACTTCTTTATTCTTTGATAGCGACGTGTCGACATAGATCCTAATGTCGTTGTCAAGCAAGTGAATGAATTTATTAATGATCAATAGTATGTAGATTGTCCGCAAAAACCGTTACGTTGCATTGTGTTACTCATCATGAAATGTAAATATGTGTAAATATATGTAATCGAACTGTGTGGCTGTAACAATTTAAAGTTAAATTAAAGTTAACTCAATTTTCAAGACAAATATTGTTTTTTATTTAATTGTTTTGTCAAAACGTATCAACATTGTTTACCAAATATTCTGTCTTAAGTATTGCATGCTTTTATACAGCGTGTCTTAATCACAAACCACTGATGTCGGCTCATAGTTTAACGATCGTCATATATAATTATATCTGTGTGTCTGAGAGTGATATTAGACCAATTGCCTGTATAAATGACAAGCTTCTGTGAACAATATCTTTGATTATTCCGAATCTTTCTAAACAGTATCTGATAAGAGCCGGTAGATATAGAGTAAACTAGTTTGTAAGTGATGTTATCATGCGGTTACTACCTTATCGCAGTGCAAGGTACAGTCCTACAAGATATCCACGGTTGAAGAGGTGCGTTGTTATCTGTATTGAAGTATTTCTTTTTGAATAAACGCTTTTAAGAAAAGATATTTTGCATCATTTGTGACCACAGGAAAATTGTTTAAAAACATATAAAATAGAAAATAATGAAAATATCACAACGCCTTATCCTATTATGTTAGTCACATAGTCTGCTAATATGGGAGTTGGGGTATTTTCTTATTTATATACTTTTAGATATTGATTATTTTTATATCCTTTATTTGACATTACCAATATAAGGCAAACATGCATTGAAAATTGAATAAGTGTATTCGCCAACCAAAGGGGAGTAACTCGTATGCCTTCAGGAACCATCCAGATGTGGTTCACTTGAAACGGCAGTTAATTGAACAAAACCGGTCCAGCATTATTTCATACATTCTCTCCCCACAGAGGAAGCTTATTAACCTAAACACTTATGAGAAGGTAAACAGCGGTGTTAGGTAGGTAGGTAGGTGGATTTAAGGGCGACGTTGGGCCACAAATGACTTATATGCGCCCTGCATTAAAAGGTAATGTTAAAATATTGTTAAAAAAAGAAAGGATTAAAAGATTAGATAATATCATATTTGCCTGTGTTTTTGACAAAATCTAAAAGTGACCTTTGAACTTCGTCAAACATCAAGTTTTCTCCTTATATGGATCTAATTGAGAAGACGTTTGATTTTGAGATAACAACCTCTCTGAGGTCCTGGCGTTGCTCGTTATGACCTTCACATTCTAAGAGAAAATGAAAGATTGTTTCTGGTGTATTTGTAAAACAATGGATACATAGCTGAGATACATTTTTGTCTAAGATATGCCTGAATGCGTTTAATCCGCAATGACCAAGCCTCAGACGAGTAAGAATAACTTCTCCTCTTCGATTTTGTCGACGGATCTTGGTATGCTTTTCAATTGTTGGACATGAACTGTACATTTGCCTTGCAGTGATGCCATTATCCCAGTCACCAATTGCCTTTTTTATGTTTGTATAGATGTCTTTTGGGACGGGGCATATATCATCAATGTCAATTTGAAGATGATCAACTTTTTCGTTACCAGCTAGACCAACATGAGCAGGAACCCATACGAAATCACAGCTGATATATGCTTCATTTAAAATTGTGACCAGATACAATATGTCATACAAAATGTCACTGCGTTGTCCATATACACCTGATTGAATAGCTTGAACTACTGCCAAAGAGTCTGTAAAAACAATTGATTCATGGCTATGTTGTTTCACCCAAACTAGAGCTTTATAAATAGCAGTTAATTCTGCAGCAAATACTGAAATATGATCTTGGAGTCTGAACGATTCTTCTACTTCCAAGGATGGTATGTAGAAAGCTCCGCCAACGTGCCCTGTAGTAGGATCTTTAGAGGCATCTGTATAGATATGGGTGAAACCATGATAATAGCGGTGTTAGTTAGAAGGAAGAGTTATTTCCCTTGGAAGGTAATTTCATTGATAGCTATGCCGAGCATACGGAAATGACCGAGGCTTTGCGAATGACCAGTTTTGAAACGGCGTCGCCGATTGCACAACTAACTTTGATTGCCTCAAACCAGACTTCTACCTTTCTTCTCCGTGTATTTGGGTTATAAGAACAGAGGCTTTCTCTGGTTTAACTGAGCTGCCTCTGTGGGGAGAGAAGTATTTCGTAGTGAGCAATTGAAATTTCAGTGATTTCAGTGAGAGGTGAAAGTAGACGGCCTCGATATAGTGAGAAGAAGATTGTTTCAAAAATCTTTGATATGACATATGGTAAATGAGGAACAGAAAGGGCGAAGTGTGGAATTTCGAGCCGATTTCTTGTAAATATTGTGACATTCCCCTCTTCAAATTGTGAATGTAACGTCAGTAGTTTCATCACGTATCAAATCGACTCGGTTTAGGAGAGGTTCGTATCGGTCCCCATTGCCTCATTGGTTGCATCTTCACGATCTTTCTGTTTCTTCTTGTGCCTGTAAAACAACAGTTCTGGTCAAGCATTTATAATAGATGATAGTAATGTTGATACTCTTCAAGGCCCAAATGCACGCACAAAGCGCTATAGAATATTTACAGCTTGAAGGGTTTTCACAGTTCCGTTGTGAGTAATAATAGCCTTTAAGCTACTAACCAAATCAGTGTGGAATGATGATAAGTTCAGCGAGTGAGTTGGGGTTAAACGAAAAATTTCTCCTCGTTTTTCCTTGTCATGCCTCACATTTGACTGTTACATTTAAACTCAACTCAATAATTTAACCTATTGTAGTTTATAATCTTAAAGGCAACCTATGGGTGATATATCAGCCTCAGTTAAACAAAATTCAACACAATATACCCGGACAATAGTATGCAAACAAGGTTAACTGCGTCTTGACTTGCTGCAATGATCTATTTAAAGGCTATCGTCAAAGTACACTAGTCTTAAAGAAGATCTTTATCAAATTGAACACAAGGAGTTTAACAAGCCGACATAAAATGGTACAATTGTAAGTATAACTTGGAAAGCGAGTACATATCAAGGTTGTCTGTACATACTTCCTCATGTTTATGGCGTCTTGTACTGTATCTGGCAGCTTCTTGCCACGTGTTTCCGGCAAGTATAGAGATAACAGTCCCGCAGCAACTGAGAAAGCTCCGAACACCACGAGAGGAAGCGCTACCTGCAAGTCACCGCCTACGAGCACACCCTGAAATGAAATAAGAGGAATAATGGAAAGTTCGAAGTAAAGATTATCCAACCTTCATTTGGGTCAATGCATGACTTACATTTTTGGTATTTTATGTCATTGTCATTCGTGCAAACAGTTCTTATCGAAGGCCTATTGGATTGCTTGTAATAATCTCTTAAATCTTTTTGTTTCCTGTGTACCACGTTCTCTTCGTATATACGCAGTAAGGCCACGGCCATATATATTTAAAAACCTCTAACTCATTGGCTGTCCTTCAATAGCAAAGTGACCATATCTTATAGCATTGGAGACAACTCTTAATCGTGCTCAAAAGGTCGTTCACATTTTTCCTTTCTATATATTTCCTATGGTGTTTCTACGTTTTGGGACATTTAAACATTGCGACTTTGTATGAAGGCCAATAATGTTTGACTATCCAATGTCGACCCTACTTGGCCATTCTGTATCGACTGCCACGTAAACCCTGGTTTCTTCGCGTCGATGTCATGGGCGATATCAAATTCTTACATGCTGATGTCATACTGATGTCATACTTGATGCTGACCGAGTAAGTATAACTATGAACAATAACCCCAAGGTAGTTCGTATTCTTCTTTGTTACACAAAGTAATAGAACATTAATATATCACATGGGTTGTCATTGTGATATCGTCAATTTCGTATTAAAATTTTGGGCTGATCGAAGATAAGTTTGAAGGTACATCAGTCTGATTAAAATCGACCGTACTCCGAGGAATTAAATATCAAAAATATTGTCTCTATCGGGGCTCGAACCAGCCAGAACATCCTCTCCGTCTCGGTCTGAATGCACCCACCTCTATCGTATGTTCCTATGACCAGTTTAGCGCAGACAAACCCAGTCAAAAGCTATCCAATCACATCCTCGTTTTTAAATAGCGTTTAGCGGCTATTATGTATAACGAATGGTACACTGGAGTTACCTGCCCCTGCATGATACCGATTCGGGGAAGCTTTTACTGCGCTCTTTACGATTGGCTAGATGAGCTTGCGTCAGAACATGCGGGTAATAGGGGTGCCTTCAGACTGTGAATATGAGGAAAGCCGGGCTGGTTGAAGTTCAAACCCTCACTAGAGACAATATTTTAAAACTTTTTTACCTCGAATCACAGTTGATTTTAATCAGACTGGAAGGTACATTTACCAGATCTGCTATATATGGCGAGACCATTCCACCAACCCGAGCGAAGAAGGAGCTTGCACCAACCCCAGAGTTCCGTACAATGGTAGGGAACAACTCAGCTGTGTATATATACAAAATGGCGAATGCTCCAGATATCCCGAACTTGCCGACCATGGACAAGAGGACAGTGACCCAATCAAGTGCTGGAAGACATAACTGTGTTTCATTTAATTATTTGTTTTCGACGTCGAGTTTAAAATAAACTGAAAGAAGCTTGAATCAATTTCCCAAGGGCTCAGCAATAAAGCTAAAATAATTTAAGTTTAATATTATGCCCGTAACTGTCAGTTAGATTGCACGTTTTACCTTCTAGATAGTGGACAAATCTAAGGACAACTTGGTCATTACAACGGGAGATGAACATTAGTATTCATAACGTAAGGATTTCTAAAGATAGATGGGGTCTTGTAATTTTGACGTGCATTTAAGATGACTTGATGTTCAGTTGTAAGATATGACCTCATGCGGAGAAGAAAAGAAGCTGGCACTGACCACATAAATGTTTATTAGCCAAAAATATCTTCCAAAACACCAACATATAGAATCCACTTATAAAGAAACTTTACCGATCTTCACCAGTAGTTTCAGTTTCAAATGGCACATCACCCACCTGCAGTTCCGTACATGACCGGAAACATGGTGGCAAGACATGCGAGACCCCCCACGAACATACATGCGCAGTGAAGCGCCTTCCGGCCGAGTCTGTCCATGAGTGTGATGCAGGTCAAGTATGACGTCAGCTCCATGATGTTACCAATGGTGAAGTTGAGGTAGATGTTTCCGCTTAGATTCTGGACGTTTAGGCTGAGGCCGGAATATACTATGTTCACTGAAAACCTGTTCGGGACAAAACACACACATCTTTCAAGTTCAATGTGAATTAGGCTGAAATGATCGCCACGTCATTGATTTGCCGATTCTTTTATTCTCTGGATTGTTTCTTTCTTGGAAAACCCAATATAGTAGTTTATACGATGCAGCGTTGCATTATTTCTTGTTCCTGAATTTAAATGAGTGCATACTTTACAAATAACCTCTCTTACTTTGATTCGAATTTCTACAACTAGACTTGACATTAACCTACTTTAGAATATCATAGTCGGTTACAAGCGAGTTTTAATGCAAATCAAATATACTTCAATTAATTATCTTCTTCTATCACACAGTATCAAACTGTTTGCGTTTCGATCTTGTTTGGAATTGACAGAAGTCAAATCAGAAACTGAAGAAAATCTCATTTGTATCGAATGAAGATGTTTTTCATGTTTATGTATCCGAGTCCCCATCTAGTACCCTGATCATCTTTACGATATAACCCCCGTATGACCAAGAATAAGTATCGTCCGAGGGATGATCAAAAAAAGATTATGATAATATTCTAATAGATAACCAACGAATTAAATCATAATATCAAGCAATAAAGGCAGTGCCCGGATGAGAGAACAGACGGGTGTCTTCATATCATAAAAGCGAAGTGATAACAACTCGAGCGAAATCCTGAAAAGTTAATCAAGGCTTTGTAGGAGCATCGTTATTATATCTACTCAATATTGGAGCAGGATAGCATCACAAGCTTTACAAAAACATTAAATTTAGCTGTAGTAACGCTTTAGCTTTAGTATAACCAATCAGTTCACAGACCAGTTGAAGAAGATGACTAGGATCATGAGGAGCAGATATCGACTGGTGAACATCTTCATTAAACTGGTACTCTTCCTCTGCTCCGTCTGAATGCTCTCCAACATCTCTTCCGGTAGGGAACTTCCGTTAGCCGCCGCCATCTTCTTCAGGATCTCCCTCGCTTCCGTTATGCGACCACGTGATATCAGCCAGCGCGGAGACTCCGGTACAACCCTGGAGTACAGAAATATTAACAATTATTACATTATTACTCTATCCTTCGAGGGTCATGCTATTGCTTCGGTATACTCCTACACCTTCGTTCCTTCTGATTTTCTGAATACCGATAGACATTCAAATTCAAAAATCAAAACAAAACATTTGGGTGATACCTTCTATTTCATCGAAAACAGTGAATTCGCAGAGCCAATAATAGTTTTACCGGATCGAACTTGACCCATACACTCAGGGGCATAAGAAACGATACCATATAAAATACATGATAGGTTAAGCTACGAGTGATAGTTAAGGCTGAAACTTGGTTAATTCGTGCCTTCAAGGGCTAACTGAACTACGTTTTTAATTTCAAAGCTATATTATCTGTTAACGCTTTTGAAATACAGGCCTTTCAAAAAACGCCGTTTAAAAATCTCCTTAACTAGACGAGATAGGAAAGCGAAAATGGCCCTTTTGTGTGTTTTTAAACCAACATACAGGCAAAATGCGTGAACAAATTAACTGCTACCCGGGTTATTTATAGTAATAACATCTTATATTTATAAGATTTTAACATTTCACAATTTATTAATTCCAATTCAAAAGATTATGACCTAAAAAAACATTGAAAAAGCTGTTTTTGGACCCCTCGTGTATTTGAACAGTCATACAGTTATACATATCATACTTTGATGTTTGAAATTGTGAGTACTTCTTCACAACTTATGTGCCTGTCACAAGGGTTCGTAGTCGCATTTTATTTACAACAGGATTTTGTTCTGTACTCTTTTGAAAAGTTGGAATCGTTTCTTTTGCCCCTGAGTGTATCTATAGTGATCCAATGAGGCACCAATCCTCTGTCTCACATTGTAGGGACTGTCCCTGGATGGGTATAGGTTTCTAGAGAGGAAAGCTTACCAGAAATAGCCCAGGGAGAGGATGGAGGGAAAGACGATGATCTGCAGGAGCACCTGCCAGTCTCTCACGAAGTAGGCGAGCAGACCCAACAGGAAGAGACCGAAACACCAGATGATCTCCACAATCATACCGACTTGCACACGCTTGGATGGTCCTATCAGCTCCATGGCTTGAAGAGACATCAAAGGGATATAGCTAAATATGTACCTAACATATGTAAAAGCATTCTTTTGATTCAACCCGCATCCTAATGGACCATCCCAACTTTCAACTTTGTGTTGGAAATCTTTGAGAGCAATACTTTGATGTAAGATGACCTTCTTTCTTCAAGATACGAAGGACAAGATACTTAGATAACACAAAGCAAGAACTTTTAACACAATACAAAGGACTGACTATATACTTGCAAAGCAATGCAAAACAAGAAATATTACACAATGCAAAAGAGGAACTACTTACACAGTACAAAAGAGGAACTACTTACACAGTACAAAAGAGGAACTACTTACACAGTACAAAAGAGGAACTACTTACACAGTACAAAAGAGGAACTACTCACAAGGTACAAAAGAGGAACTACTTACAAGGTACAAAAGAGGAACTACTTACACAGTACAAAAAAGGAACTACGTACACAGTACAAAAGAAGAACTACTTACACAGTACAAAAGAGGAACTACTTACACAGTACAAAACAGGAACTACTTACACAGTACAAAAGAGAAAATTCTTACACAGTACAAAATAGGAACTACTTACAAAGTAGAACTTCTTACACAGCACAGAAGAGGAACTACTTACACAGCACGAAGGATGAGGTGAAGCACGTGAGACCCGCCAGTGAGGAGATGATGCGCATAGCCATGAAGACGTACATGTTGGGCACGAAGGCGGTGCCGAGGTAGGCTGCAATACGCACCACCATGCTCGCCAGGAAGAGAGGGCGCCGTCCGAACCTACACGGAGAAGACCATTTATTGGATTTACTCCGCTCTGAAGAACTATAGTCATCATTCTCTCCAACTTCCTCTGTTTCTGTCTCATCAATGCTATAATACCCCCGAGGGAGAGGAGGACGAGGCAATGACCTACTCGTGATTCATAGCGACTTCAATGCATTGTGGCACAGGTTTTTCTATTATTCAACTTTGCACCTTTTTCTTCAGTTTTATACATAGAATACCTTAAGAGAGGGACGAAAGAATTTTGAATTTCCTAAACTTGTATCCCTTTGTCGTATATGTAGATAAAGGTGAAACGAAAACTTGTGTGAACAGCCTATTTGGGTTTCGAGAGTGCCGTTACATTGAACATTATTAAAATAACTTCTTTTATTAATTGAAAACGATTATATATTTCCGATATATATTTCCTGTTCGTATTGTTTTTTATTTAACATAGATATACTCCATTTAATTGGTTTCAACTCTTATATCCAAACACTATCATTCTCTTCCCTCTTGCGAACAAATGTTTCAAGCAAGAATACATTCTGAGATCTCAGACGATTTATTCCCAGACAGACAGTATAAAATGGTCACCATGCAATGACAATGCGTGAAAAGAACAAAAAATATGTGTCTATTGTAATTGAGGTTACATAGTAAGTGAACGTGTCGAGAGAATGGAAGCATAGTTACTAACATTTAAAAGAGAGAGACCAAACATAAACATGGTCAACATTTTTGGTCTTTTGACGATGGTCAGGTGGATTCATCAAACATTTCATCTTAACAAAAGTAGCAAAAGCACTTGAACATAATCAATATTTGAAACTTTAAAATCTACAATAAATCTACTTTCAAAATTTAATTATTTCAATTTTCTTGAGGACCACAATTGTCGTGAAATTTTATCATGATGTGAAATAATAACTTCCTTAATCGGCTTTCTAGAAGTCATTCTAGATAAAAAAGGCAGAATATATCACGAATGACTTTTTATGAACGAATAGTCAATAGTTAATGCTGGAGGAGGAAGAGAATCAAACCTGTCTGACAGAGCGCCCATGAAGACGGCGCCCACCAGTTGTCCCGAGTAGCTCGCCATGTTGGAGTGAGAGCGGAGGATACGGTCACTGCACACTATACTGAACTGAAACATCAACATTGCTCACATATAGCACATCTCCCTTTGAAAAGGACATTTGTAAGTGCAAAAAACTATATAATACTGTTGATGTTTAGGGCCACTCTGTTTAAATATATATATAGGACAAGCATATGGTTTATGTACACTTCTAGATAAAGATATGGTTTAAATCATAATCATGCATTTAAAATGAAGGATCACACAGAGGAATGTTTCGTTATTTAAGTAATATGCATGTCTAGGATATATATTCAGGAAACCTAGAGTCACTATAAAAATCACCATAAATTACCCCAATCCCCACATTGTTGATGACATACGAACCATTGCAAGCTAGTTTAAATGAAAATACTGAGTAAATTTGCACACAGAAGTGAATTCAGTGCATGCGAACCGGTTAAAATGGCAACGTTGTAATAAAATAATAGCTACGTGAAGAGAGTTTGCAAACAGGAAATACAACACTCCGTGGATTCACTTATTGAGTTTAAGGTTTAATAGCCGTACCACAACACATTAAGATAATTTAATTACGTCAGAAGTTCAAAATCGAGAAAGACGTCACTAAGGCAATAAAGCATAGCAGTACATTCTTGTAGTTTGCTAAATGAGCATAGAAAGCTTATGGAAATGCCTCCATCCATTCCATCTAAGTCTCGTGCGAGGTCACACTCAGACTAAATGATGACGTAAACGAGGCACAAATTAATCCAACACAAGCTCTATTGGATATAGATCCGGTGCATTCGCAGACCAATGCGTGGATACCTTACTCCTTACCTTATTCCATCAAAGTCTTGTGACTTTTCAACGGTTTGACTGATATGTTGTTTTTTCGAAGTCATGATGTTCTCTCAGAATGTGTTGTATGGCAGAACGTCGTAGTTTTACCGTCATATTTCTTTCAGCGTTGGATTTCCTACCTCAGATAAATCCCCCCAATAGCATGTATCCAATCACGGGTTTTACTACTGACTCTTGAAAGAAATATTAAAACATTGATCTGCTTCACCACAACTCAGAAAGTCCCTGCAGCAAATATATATTAAAAGCGGTAGTTACAAAAGATGGAAAGCCAAGACAACCGCCGACGTATTTGCCAAAGGATCGGAAAATTATGAAGTAAGAACGATTAAGCCTACCAATAATAATTAAGATTTATCAAGACATAATGAATGACATCAAATATTTTACCTCTTCAGTTAGGGTACTCCTGTATATCGATTTGTCGAAGACCCAGCTATCACATACTTCTGTCTGGTTATCTCCCCTTAAAGGGTCCTTGAACTTGCTGCAGGATGACCTCACGGGTTGACCTCTGTACGTCTCCCACGGAATGGACAGATTGAGCAGGTGGGCGTGGTCGGAATTCTGCTCGGCGAATGTGTCGTTCTCTCCAAGGGAACATCTGTCGTAATGAATTTTAGATGAATTTTGTCGTCACAATCAATCGTCATAATAGCATTAATAACTTCACTAGTTATTGATATCTTACTATCTTCCTGATATCAACTTATTCAATATCGTTGATAAACTTAAACTGTTGTCTGCAAACTTTGGATCATTGTTTCTCGAATCATTTGGTATTGATATTTCATATTCGATATCAGAAGACAATTTACAATCATAAGGATAGTTTCCAAAGAGAGAAGAATCATTAATTGTAGGAGTAGTTCATTTCTAGAGAGGGATATTCTTTCAACAACAAGCAATGTTAGTTCGAGCCTTTAGCCTGTCTTAAAAGTTAAGGTAGCAGGTGGGCCAAAGAGAACTCAGCAGTTTAATTATTAGGCGTGTGTGACTAAAGTTTGTTATAGGTGGTACCTATCCTTACAAGAAGGCACGAAGGAGCCGGGAAGTGCACACGGCTTATAGGTAATAGACATAGAGATAGAAATTTATCGTATTTGAAATAAGCATTGCAGAATTGAATTAAAGGGAGCATACACCTTTTCCCAATTTCATGTAGTGCTAAAGTTGCCATGGAGAATGAAATAAAGCACTCTCATATGATAGGGTCTGAATGTACCTTCTTTTAAGAAGTGATTTAGGTAATTAAAAGAAACATTCGTAAAGATGTCGACAAAGTTACAGAAACATATGACACACAATTTTGTCAAACGCAATGAAAATGCGGTCATTCGTAACGTTGGATCCCACTTTAATCTCACATTGCCCCAACCCCCTTGTATACGTACCTGTGATCTGGAATATCCAGTATAAACAGTACTGAGTACACTTGCATGGCGCCGATTAATTGTGATAAACATATTAGGAAATAATATCGTTTTTGAAAGAATCCAAATTCTCCAATATGGGAGAGTATATCATCGAAGCGCATTATGGCCAAGAATTAATATTCAAAAGAAACTGTGACTGTTATATCGACACGTGACATTGAATAACTTAATATTCGACTTTCTGTGCTCACTAAGGACATTTGATTTTATTATATGAATATTTATATAGCGCACATATCCATCCACTCGTGGTTGCTCAAGGCGCGACATTAACTAATAGGTCTCATTCCTGGACAGTGGGATATCAGGGCGATGACTTGTCAAGACTGTTAACCCAGCGCTGCAAAATGACACCTTGTAATGTAGATACATGTAGATTTCCCACCCTATTTAAGCTACTTATAATTATGTAATGGAGATTGCATAAGGTGGAGTGGATTCTCCATCTTAGTCCATGTTTGACTTAAAACTTGAATGTAGTTTTTCACTTTTTACGTAACTATACTTCAAAATCATACTAAGAAAACAATGCAATGTTGGTGCTTAATCATCGGGTAAGGGACACAACCTTAGGCCACGTAAAAATTGGTTCATACGTGCAAGTATTAGAATTCTTAACCGACAGCGACGGCGATGCAATTTACAATGAAGGGCGCATTGCTCGTGCTAGGCATGTTCTCCACGTGCTCCCGTCAAATGAACAATACAGGTTACTTACTGACAGACAAACTCTCTTGTTCTGTGTGTCCTCTATGTGGGGTGCAAAGATTTAGCACATAAAACAACATATTTACATGAAAAGTTATTGAAAAAAGCTTTATTGTTGCCTATGTTCTCGACAAAATCTAAAATCGCAAAATATTAAATTTTCTCATAGGAGATGAGAACTACACCTCCCCTCTTAGGTTGTCTTCCCTTAGTCCTCGATGTTATCCCCGATTTTGGAATGACAGTGTAAACGTTTAATTCTTCTTAAAACATGCAGCGGTAAATTCTCTCCCAACAGAGGCAGCTCAGTTATATCCGAGCAAGCATCTGTTCTAATAAGCCAAATACATGGGATAGAGAGGTAGAAGTCGGATTGGAGGCAATCCAAGTTCGTTGTGAATCGGCGGCGCCGTTTCAAAAGTGGTCATTCGCAAAGACTTGGTCATTTCCGTATGCTTCGGCAAAGCTATCGATGAAATTTAACATCCAGGGGAGATAACTCTTCCTTTTACAAAACGAAGCTTGCTCGCCTTACCTTGGTTGTTTATAAAATTGTAAACAAACGTAAACAATTGTACTTGTAAAGTTTTGATTTTTAATCAAACAAGAAAATGGAGATTAAATTTTAAGAACAACGAAAGTGGGATTCGAACCAGGGACCTCTATGAGCAGCGCTCTTACCTGTTGAGCTATCGAGGATCCATGCTAGTTGGTGTAAATTTTTGTGTGTCATGTTTGGGTTTGTTTCCCCCTATAAACATATATTAATATTGCAATAAAATAGTTTTTAATGTAAAAAATCAAGTTTTTAGTTCTAAAACCCTAAGCAGGGGTATTGTAAGTCGTCTAAAATAGTAATCTTATCAATGCCTATAAAACCCGCAAAATGGATCACTAAAACGTTTCTCGTTTATTTGTATATAAACCAATTTAGTTGAAACACCGTAATAAAATAGTTTTTAATGTAAGATCTCCAGCGTTTATTTCTACAACCCTAATCTGGGGGTATTTTAAATATTTTTTCTTATCAAGACATGATAAACCCGCAAGTGATATCAGTAAAACGTTTTTAAATTAATTGTATATAAACAAATTAAGTTGAAACCATTGCAGGAGTCTTCCGCGGGAGTGTAAGTCAAATAATAACCAGTTTCCCTCGGATTATGGAAATAACCTCTGCTCGGGCTACGCCCTCGCGAGGTTATTTTCCATAACCCCTCGGTACCGGGTTATTATTTACTACTTAACCGTGTTCCGAGGAATAAAAGTTCAAAAATATTGACAATATTCTAGGCCAATTTCTACAGAATAACTAGATTTTTCTTTCCTCGATCGAAAGAGTTGTAAAGATTTATTTCAATCTTTCACATACATTCATGTCTTCTATGGATATTTTTTGTGTCGTCTTGCGAACTTATGAGATAAGAAAAAATAATCATAACCTGAGTCAATTGATGTTATGCAGTGTTACAATTGGAGGATGTATTTGATGATACACACGCGAAATGTGATTGAAGCGTCGTACAATCTTTCGCACTACATATTGCAGGATAATGATAGGAGCGGTTAAGGGGAACAAGTTTTCGATTGTACCCAAACTAAATAGTGATTGTGTGGTAGGGCTTTGTTCTCTGTACCGATAAGGGGCTTAACTGATTGTAATTGTGACCAATATTGAACTTGGTACTCAATGTAAAATATATATTTAAGATGAACGAAAATCAATTTCATAGATATAAGGGAGCTTTATTTTGATAATATATGTATAAGATTGGAAAAACTAATTCCCAAATGTCTATTAACATAATATGTTTCATACAATGAATTTCTTTATAAAAATAGAAAAGATTGTTTTTTACTATTGGTCATGAATTCCAAAGAAATACAGAGACACTTCACAGTTTTTTCTGTATAAAAAAAACAACAAATAAATTTGACATCAATCAAGTCCGTATCTTATCTTCAGAGAAACTTGTTCCTCGAGAAAATGTTAATATCTACTATATTTTTAAATAAATATATAATATCCTCTATGTTTAAGAGTGTATGTCACAGGTCTATACATTGTCAATAAACAAATCAATCTCTGAAAGTATTTAATGTTCGGGTTCTATTGATTTTCAACTGTTATATTGCAAGGTTGCGATATTTATGTGTAGATGCTAATACCGTTATCAAGCAGGTTTAACTAGATCTGATTTGAGAGTAAATAAATAGATTCATGTAAATAGGTTTGTATAATTGAGTAGGTTGCAAATTACGATAAACAAATTTGTACAGAAGGTTGATGAACATGGTGATTGGTAGTTGGTACAGCAAGTAAAATTGGATTTTTAGAGAATCAATTTATGCCTAATTTAGTATCTGTCATTAGAAATAATTTCGCATTCAGTCAATATTTTGGGTAATTATTTTATTTAAGCATCCGACTAAAGATTACTCAGAGACTAACACCTTCAAACAACATTTCCATGACATAAGATTCATATATCACTGAAAAAAGAGAAATTATGAATTTAGCATGCGTAGCCATGAAGACGATCAAATAGTGACCAGTAAATGTATATGGAATGCAGACAAAGAAATCGAAGAGTAATAAGACATTGAATCACATTTAACCTCTATTCGGAAATTTTGTTAAAGCTTAAGGTCAATATTTTAAGTCTCCAGATTTGAATGTTTGAAGAACCACGCCCCCTTCTGTTTTCTCCGCGTCTTTGGTGTTGATGTTGATATTAACGTTATATTTGGAGTTCTTGCTTGTCCTGGAAATAGAAGAATGAGTCATTGGTTAGCTATCAGTTTATATATCTATAGGTTTCCATCATCAATCATGTTGTTGTATAGTCATAGCTCTGAGGAATTTACGTATGAAGAAAAAGATTATTTCTAAAACCGGTACAACATTGATATTTGAAGCCTAATATTCATGTATTATATTTTTATTCTAACTCTTCTCTAATTTTTCGGGGAATTGTAAAATTTCCCCGAAATATGTTTTTTTACAACAGAAAAGCATGTAATGTTTACACCTTGGCAGTGAAAATGTATGTTATTATAGTAATATTATATAATATTAAGTTATTATAGCATTTGATAGTACATGACTGTACACATTTTATTGATCGAATGTTCTTTACTAAACCTACCTAAGATGGTATAAAAATACGTAACGTGATTTTAAAAATAGTTTTGTGTATAAAGAACGAAACGTGTGTTTTCAAATTCTATTAGAACGACTTTATACGTGGTTAAATGCACAGTTGTTGAAATGCACGTGCAACCTGCAGCTTCCCGTGTACACAGCTTTGTGGGTTACTTTAATGTTTCGATTTGTGTAGCCGATATGTAAATTTTAGGAGAAGAGCAATTTTTAATAATATTAATTTGATGCATTAACAAGGCATAGCTGAGAAAAAAAGTTATTTGATATAATTTCAAAATTATGTATGAATTAAACTTATTCCTCAGGTAACTAAGAAATGATAAGAAGTATTTTTTTCATGGGTATTATAAAAGATTTTAGATGACTCTTTAATATCGACCATTCACTTCTTAAATAAGTGATAGGTGCGACTGTTTTATAACTTACTTTTTCAAATTTTTTGCATCTTCTATTGTCTCTGGAAGCGTTTTGTTCAAAGTTTCAGGAAGTAAAAGTGAGAACAGCCCCGCACCAACTGCCATAGCTCCGAACACGATTAAAGGAAGCGCTATCTTCAAGTCACCGCCGATGAGTACACCCTGAAACATCAATAAAAAATATATATATATATAAGTTATCTGAACGAGATACTGTTCATGATAATATTATCATGGGTAATTGAATAAAGGATGAAGTTACTTGCGTATCCGATTTGAAAGTCATTGAATATAACAAAATATTATACCTGCCTTTTTTTCATAACCAATGGCAATAATAATGGTTACGTTGTACCTAGCTTTTCGTTAAACCTAAATTCATTCGAAACGTATATGAACCATCAAATTGCTCGTCGGTTTTTCATCTACGCCTCCATTCTGTAAGCAGTCAATACAATAGGCGCTTTACTCCAACCAAGTTTTAAACTTATAGTAGCACGTTTTTAAGGGGAATATAAGGTGATGTCAGGAAAATGAAAATAAATGATTCCAATTGAAAGACAATATATTTAAACTGAATGAAGCCGTAATAAAAACTATATGTAATGTAAAGTTCAGCCATGCGATTCCCTATTCTTACACAAAATGAATTAAAGGTGTTCACATAAAAATGCCCGCCAATGGACTTTATGTGAATCTTTATAATTTGTTCTCCGACTGTGGACAATACGTTTGTGCAATAATAGTGTTGACACTATCACATTAATACATTTAGCATTAACGTACAATTATCAGTGCAAAATTGAAAAAACCCACGTGCTATTGCTCCTTTAATGCTTTGGAAGATGCTGGGATTTTTTGGGGGAAGAATCTTTGCAATATGAATGTTTCAGTCAGAACATGATGACGATGATGATGGTGAAGATGAAGATGTAATCAATCAATTTTGATCAATGGTCCAGGAATATTATTAATATTGATCAGTGGTAACATGATCATCATAAATTGAAATTGGTGGTGGTGGCAGTGCTGTTTTTGGTTATAGTGACGTCGCTGTTGATGTTGATTCTGTTGTTGTCGCTGTCGTTGCTGCTAATGGTGATCATGATGATGTTGTTACTGCTGATTATCAGGATGTTGTTACTGGTAATGATGATGGTGACGGTGACGGTGACGGTGACGGTGGCGGTAGGGATATGATGATGATGATGATGATGATGGTGGCGGTAGGGATAAGATGATGATAATGATGATGGTGATGATGGTGGCGGTAGGGATACGATTATGATGGTGATGGTGGCGGTAGGGATAAGATTATGATGATGATGATGATGGTGGCGGTAGGGAAAAGATTATGATGATGATGGTGGCGGTAGGGATAAGATTATGATGATGATGATGATGATGATGATGATGATGATGATGATGGTGGCGGTAGGGATAAGATTATGATGGTGATGGTGGCGGTAGGGTAAGATTATGATGATGATGATGGTGGCGGTAGGGATAAGATTATGATGATGATGATTGCAGGTCAGAGACATTCCTACCAGATCTGCTATATATGGCGAGACCATTCCACCAATCCGAGCGAAGAAGGAGCTGACACCTATCCCAGAGTTCCGTACGATAGTAGGGAACAACTCAGCCGTGTACACATAGACAATGGCGAATGCTCCAGATACTCCGAACTTGCCGACCATAGACAGGAGAACAGTGACCCAGTCGATAGCTGGAAGAGGAAAAAGAAGAATCGTGTCCAACAAAATAATGCAAATAAACTAACCAAAAAGGATTGTGCTTACACTTTTTGATACGTTAAAGAAGTTTAAATTCGTAAGTTTATGTAACGATAACTGGATTTCGGTGATCTCTGGATTTGCTCATACTATTTTTTCATGGCCCAATCACATTACAGAAACAAAAAATTCAGGAAATGCTTCTGTCTATCTTCTTCCCAAACACTAAAACTATCGACTCCTATTGAAGTTGACCCACCTGAGGTTCCATACATGACCGGAAACATGGTAGCGAGACAAGCAATCCCACCCACTAGCATACATGCGCAGTGAAGGATCTTCCGGCCGAGTCTGTCCAACAGAAGGATACAGGCCACGTAGGAGCAGAACTCCATGATGTTGGCGATGGTGAAGTTGACGTAGATGTCTCCGCTAAGGTTCTGGACGTTCAGGCCCAGACCGTAGTACACCATACTCACGACAAACCTGTAGACATAACCGACACATTTGTATCCATTTCCGGTGTCGATTCATGATTCAATGCGTCTTTAAATAGTTCTGAATGTCCAATTCTCATTGTAAGGTTGACAAGCAATGACATCTTCAAGAAGGACATAAAATTAATTTTGTGAAAAGTATCTACAATTTTCCATATTATTTTATGAATAAAATTAGAAGATATACATGATTGTTTGAACAAGTTCGGGACTCATTATCAACAAAAAATACGAAATTGTAGCATTGTAGGTTGACATTGTAAAACTAAATAATGCTCTATCAAGCCAAATCCTGATATCCAAGCGCTATGTACTTGACAACAATGGATTTGGATAAAGTGGATTGTGCGTCATTAAAACTTAATATCAAATGCTCAGGAGAAACCAATGGATATTGTTGAAAATGTGCGATTTTTTCACGTCATCAGTACCTCTTGTGTCGGGGACAGTGCTTCATTATTTGAAACAAATGAAATATTTAATCTTTCCTTTCATCAAGGTTACTGCATTGAGGCTCAAACATGTAGAGTAGACTCACAAGTTTAGATGTTATTTGCGCTAGAAAATACGACAAACCCTCTTTTTGACACGATACCCTAGGGCAAAATATAAATTTTCATTCTTCCGTTCCGCCATGAATGTCATTCGCAATGACGTTGCATTCCGTTGCGTTGATTCTTTTTTAATTTTCTTAAAATTGACAGAATACGAAATGCGTGCCCATTCATACTCTGTAAACGAAATATGTGTACAAACTTAACCGGCGTATATTCATCGCTATCGTTGGATGAATACTTATTTCTACGAACGCATGTCCTATAATATCGTCTATAATATCGTGACATTGAGAACACACCAGTTGAAGAAGATGACGAGGGTCATGATGAGCAGGGACCGACTGGTGAACATCTGGGTGACCTTGACCTTCTGTTGCTCGTCATCGACCGTGACCTTCTCCAACA
Organism: Steromphala cineraria; assembly: GCA_916613615.1. Taxonomy (NCBI): domain Eukaryota; kingdom Metazoa; phylum Mollusca; class Gastropoda; order Trochida; family Trochidae; genus Steromphala; species Steromphala cineraria. Next base: position 23,638,579 of record OU744725.1, read on the forward strand.
TTTCGTCCTTGACCTCTACGCCGTTAACGGACGCGATCTTCTTGATGATTTTCTGGGCCTCGGGGATACGTCCGCGTGATATCAGCCATCTTGGAGATTCCGGAAGTATCCTGTGAAAGAAAGTAAACTGACCCTCTGGCATGTTGTGCTGTGCGTAAATCTTCCTTTTCGTTATTTCGTTAGTTATTTTACCTAAATTATCTACCATTTACCTTTCAAAACAATAGTCAAGTTAAAAGTTCTTTTTGATGAAATGTTATGTCTATCTACGATTAAACATTGCCACCCCCAAATCAATCCTACGAACTCCAACACTACATAGAATCCATGGTTCAAACAATAAAGTACACGTAAAGATCATATATACATATATTAGAGAGTTACGTATGTCATCCAGTCTAAGTATACCTAGCCTCAATATTAAACGTTTCAATCCTATACTGAGTCTAAAAAAGGTCTAGTAGAGGGTCGCGTCAGCCGACCTTTCTGCGACCTACATGTATGACCCTCCACAGTTATACGTGCGAAGGAATACTATTGTGGCTTGGTAAGCTGAGTTCTGATTGGTCAATTCGATACGTGGGCTGACGTTACCCTCTACTAGGCCTTTCTAGACTCAGTATAGGAGTGAAACGGATAATATTAAGGCTAGGTTTACTTAGACTGGTATGTCATCCTTATTCATATTCTAACCCCAACGTCTTACTCATGCATTTCATACAGGATTTCAATAACAACAGTACGATATTCTTTGGTAGTTGAATATATTACCTCAGGCGATAGCGTTTTATAATGCTAGAAACAGCGACAATTAGTAGAAAGCAAGGACGATGGAAAAGCATGACAGAAAATAACAGAAGACAACTTAGACGATTGACGATCAAGAAGTCTCCGAAGAAAGACAACGGTGAATTGGCTTACCAGGAGACAACCATGATGATGGTAAACCGACATATGATTTACCAGAAGAAAACTATAAAGACAATCATGTTACATACCAGAAATTATCAAACTAGTTATTAACTTGTGTATGATTTATCCAAGGACCACCAAGATGAATGGGCAGAGATATGAAGAACCAGAAGACAGTCATGATGATTGCCACCAGAATCTTATATTATTTACAAGAATACCAACAATGATATGACTCTGCATGAAGACATCTGTATGGAATAATGGATGCATCGACATGATCAACCAGAGAGAGTTGTGTACGCAATAATTATATGACCTTTCAGAAACGACCGACGACGACTATGGTTTGACTACCAGAAAGAGCCAATGGAGGAAACACGAAACTACGAGAAAAATCTAAAGAAAGTGCAAACGTGATATAACCTCAGAAAGAGTCGATAAAACTTAATGGTGTGCCCTATCCAAAGTTACAGGTTGCAAGGTGGCGTTACTAACCACCTCCTTATCTCAGGTCATTAAAAGGTATTCACATTAAAATGGCAGTCATTAGTTTTCGCTTGATACTAGCACACGAGATGGTTGATCCTTTGAAGGCAGTACACTTGTCATAAACTAGCACGAACTAATTAACTAACATTTAAATCAGGAAGTTTTAAGAAATATTGTTTCAAGACAAGTGCTATAGCCCGTTGATATGACCGACCAGAAGAAGCCGATGAAGACGATGCCGGGGACGGAGATGATGAGTTGAAGGATCTGCCAGTCCCGCACGAAGAAGGCGATGAGACCCAGGAGGAACAGTCCCGTACACCAGAAGAACTCGATCACGATCCCCACGAACACTCGCCTAGACGGACCCGTCAGTTCCATCGCTGCAAACAAGATTTTGAATTATTTTCAATAACGTGCTCAACGAGGTTTATGAAAGTTTACCCTTTAGCTTGTTAAAATTATCAACAAGTGTATTCTGACAAAAAAGGATGTAAGCAATCGATCATGGATCAAGTCAATCCACTAAGAAAGTATGTCTGCACCATGTGTTTATTGTTTAAGATCGATACATTTGAAAATTATTATGATTATTGCTTTAAAAAAATAAAAAACAATAATTTAAATCATATCCACATTTTTTAAAGATGCTTGTAACTACAGTATAACACGAATATAGCGAACAATCGGATATAGTGAACATTTTTATGAGTCCTGTCAAATGCATGGCGGCCAAACGTGAGGGGCGAACACCGAATATAGCAAACTAAATTCTTCGGTCCCATGGAGTTCGTTATAATTCGTACTTCACAAGAGACGTAAAACATATTTCCATGATTATATTTGATAGGCTAATTTAAGTAATAAACACCACTGCCCTTATGACAATCTCCCACCTTACCCAGGACAAATGATGACGTGAAGCCGGCTATTCCAGTCAGGGAGGAGATGAGTCTTAGAACCATGAACACATACACGTTCGGGGAGAAGGCCATTCCGATATTGGCCCCAATCCGGAGTACAGTGTTGAATAGGAACACAGGCCGCCGTCCGAAACTGAAAGCATAATATGGTTAGTAAAAGTCAGCAACACTGTCTTATTTCTTTTGATATTTTGCTCTCATGTAGGTGTGTTCGAGTCATTGGTACGTTATACTGTTAAGATTAAGATATGGAAAAGCAGGCAACACTTGTCTAAGATCTAGACTTTTGGACAATCTGTTAGAGTGTTTATGCAGCCTATGAATAATCACAAACTGAAAATCCAAGATCCAAGAAGACAAGGAGTTTATGGATTATCAACTTCTTTATTGTAGAATGTAGCGATAAAGAATAAAGAATGAGTTGAAGTTGATAACTCATAAACTCCTTATCCTCTTGATATTTTCAACTATTAAAATGCCTCTCAAACACCTTAAACTGAACATTGTTCGATCAATCAAGGAATTATAATTTTCATTCCGCGTACATACTTACTAGTCGGACAAGATTCCCATGATCATAGTTCCACCCAGCTGTCCGGCGAAACTAGCCATGTTGGAGTGAGAGCGCAGTATCCGGTCGTCACACACGATCGTGAACTAAAACACACGTCAAGGAGAGCGTCATACAAGCATTCAGTGAGTGAGATAACGCATGCTTAGGGGAGACCAGGGCAAAGCGCGCCCCCGGGGCAAAGTGACCACGCGTTATTTCTCCAAACCTGTCGACAAATGGAGTAATTTGTCATTACCAACGAATGAAAGTAACCGTAATGAAGCTTTGTGACCAACGCTGGAATCATTTGCCTGGGTTGTGGACGCATAATTTCAAATATTCGAAAAAACGCGATTTTACTATATGGAACGGATATGTCTCAAATTCAAATATTTAATAAAAATACAAAACGGAACATTGAACTCTCGTGCACATGTAACATTAATTGGTATCATTAATTCATTGAATAATGAAATTTGTAATTACTTGCTTTAATGACTTTCTGTGATGTTCACAACAAATGCTACCCTTGATGGGGCAAAACGTGCCGGGGGGAGCGCTTTGCCCCGTGTGTTATAAAATATATCATTTTGGTTAACATATTGGTGTTAAAGTTATTATTTTGCATTTCTTAAGCAAATAATGTAAAGGTGAACTATTATTCTCATATCAGCATTCTGTTTTTTTTATATTAAAATGAAATATACCCTTTTACTTAAAGGGTTTGGTTTTGTTAAAGAATCACGACAAGAAACAGTTACCAAAGCATATTTTTCTGTTGTTTTTTAAATCATGAATATATAATTCATCGCATATTACTGTTCAACCCTAAACGATAAGCAATTTATGCCGTTCTGCCAAGTCCGACACAAAATAGTTGTATGAATTCTTTAATTCGTCTATATAACCAATTCAATTCATCTTATATTTTATTATTTTACTGGTTTTGACATTCAATAACCTACATTATCAACACATTCGTAGTTGAAAGAAATGTACATGTACCAACCATAACGATATTTGGTAATTGAGAATGTTGAACATGTAGGTCCATGACATGTTAAGGAATATTTTGCGCATTCTTGCATGTATTGTCAACTTTTATGTTAATTCTATTCTTCATATTGGTTCGATAGTTGCCTTGCATTATCAAGATGATAGCTTTTGATTTGTATTGGCTGATTATGTGTGTGTAATATCTATTACATTCTGTGTTGTTTTTCGAATGGGGCAAAGCGCCCAGAGGATTGGGCACTTTGCCCCAAACTACAGGGCAAAGCGCGCCCCCTTAACCAAAATATATTTACGTAAATATATCCTTATGCCGAAATGGCAGATTAAAAAAGCATGTGCCATGTTACAGTCCATCTGATAAGTATTAGAAATAGTGTGCAAGTTGCATTCTGTACATGTCGGGGTGCCCACTAGACGCACTTTTATGTTAGGGTGCGCGCTTTGCCCTGGTCTCCCCTAACTCCGCTTGGGCAACATTTCAGCCATTAGCGGCAGGCAAACTAGTATTGAAGTTCACTGCTGATGTATCTCTTTAGCGTATTGATACACTGATGAATTAAGTGAGAGATTCAATGAGGTGTTTTTTATGATCACAAATAAATATGTTTATATATTCTATTATTCTGATCGAGTGGCAGTTACAGACATTTGAAAGGTGTGTTTGTTAACTCTTGGGGGTCGTCCCTTCACTGATGATATATTCTGTAAACAGCTCTGCACTCTGCAACAAAGTACGAGTCGAGTCGGAACCGATATACTGAACGATGATTTGACCCTTTCGGAAAAACTATGTTCATGGATACAAATTGAAATTTGTTTGAGTTTTTAACAAAATATGAACGATTTATATGGAAATGTCACGAATATATCTGCTGGAGTTGGTGATTTCTACTTTACCTCTTTGAAAATATTTTACTTTGGTTATTTGTTCTATAATTGACTGATTTATATCAACCTAATTAAATAAACTTTCACATACCTCTTCAGTAAGTGTCGACACGTAATTGGATTTGTCGAAGACCCAGCTATCACATCCTTCTGTCTGGTTATCTCCCATTAAAGGGTCCTTGAACTTGCTGCAGGATGACCTCACGGGTTGACCTCTGTACGTCTCCCACGGAATGGTCAGATTTAGCAGGTGGGCGTGGTCGGAACTCTGCTCGGCGAATGTGTCGTTCTCTCCGAGTGAACATCTGGATTTGACATTACCTTTATAATTTTATATAACTAGCTATAGCCCTAGGGCAACATATGAAAAATATGAACCTCGATATCACTGCCCTCGTAGGTAATAAATTCAAGTATTTTCAAGTCATTGCAAAGATTACCATTATGTACGTTAATTTCTTCAATCTGATTTCAAGTTAAGACTGCATACCAGTCGTTAAAATTTTGTTCATGGCTGCACCATAACGAAGTAATAATCTTCAATTGGGGAATACAAAAAAGTTATTACCTACGAAGGCAGTCATATCGAGGTACATATTTTTCATATGTTGCCATAGGGCAAAATATCCCTGTTTCATTGTGACGCATGGTGTTTGTGTCATAAAATACTAATATTATTTTTAAATGTGTAATCGGGGTTTCATAAATAGAGGATATTATATGAGTGTCCATGACATACTTTGTTTACGACACTCGTGCCTAGATATCGCTCTCGCTCGGGAAATACTAATATTTAGCCAATCGTGTCGTAAACAAATTAAGTATGTCAAAGTAACACCATGCGTTAATTTTTATTTCAGAAAAAGAATTGTTAATTCTTGTTCTATCAAAATATCAGTTGGTTTGACGTTTTGACGTTTCCTTTTTTTCCATCATGTTAACTCTATGCTTATACGTTGGTAGAGAGTGTGACTGATGTGTAGAGTAAGGGAACAATCTGAGAATTCAGTTGATCCACTTCTCAACCTTCGTTATGTACATTTACCACTATAAGCTACCAGTGAGCCTTGTCATTCTACCACGGATTATGCAAACTCGATCTACAAACATAGAGCCTGTTAGTTTCAAGTTACATTTTCTATGCTTTTATGTAAACAAGCACAGCATGATGAATGCCACGAACATACAATGGTGTAAACATTGCTTTTGTCATGCATAATGCGATAGGATGTGGTTCTTTAAGTTTGACGTTTTTGTCAAGGAAATATTTGCGAAAAAAACACTGCTATACTGAGTCTAGAAAGGCTTGGTTGATAGTCGCGTCAGCCCACGTGACCAAGTTGACCAATCAGAACTGATCTTACCAAGTCACAATAGTCTGCCTTCGCACGTGTAACGTTGGAGGGTCATAGGTCGCAGAAAAGTCGGCTGACGCGACCCTCAACCAGACCTTTCTAGACTCAGTATAGCAGTGTAACGGAAAATAGTGAGGCTAGGTTTACTTAGACTGACAGGAAACTAGACTATTTTCGAAAAATGTCAACTGTGAAAGTTATGGATGCATTGATATATTAGAGGCATTCTAGCACTTTGGGTTAATTCAGAAATAAATTCCGTTAACAATACCAAAAAATGTAACATAGTTTATTTTTTTGTCAATTTATCTGTAACAGCCGAGACATGCATGTAACGAACAAGTTATTTTGGGGTAAGGGCTGTGTATTTTCGAAGCATTGAAAAAAAAACACGTGCTTTTAGGGTTACGTTAGGGTATTGCAGGCGGGGCACATTCGGCCATGGGGAAGAGTCACAAACGTTTTATGGTCCTCAATTCTCCTAAAGGTCCTCCACCTCAACATCCCTTGTCGAAGGTCCTTTAAGCGTAGGCTTTTAAAGTTGGAAATAAATTGGAATCCTTTAAGTAATGGAAAAGTCAACTGAGTCTACATCATTGAAAAATATATCTGAGTAAAGCAATGTTTAATTTATCTTTACCCCAAATATGAAATGCAATAAGGTATACTTAAAATAGTCTCTCGTCTCTTTTTACCGTTTGCAGGATGAACATAATCTGATTGTTCACAACGATAGGCGAACCTGCCCCTAATGGAAAACAGAACCTGCCCGGGTATGTTCGGTTTTTTAACTCGTTGTCTTAGAAGCATAGTTATTGGAAAACTTATGATATTAGACACTTTTAGCGATAATTGCAATCTAGGATATTGCAGAAGAAAACATGTTTTTATCTCTTTTTTAGTGAAAAGGGAACGAACTGGCCCCGGTCTCCCCTGTAGACCATCTTAGTTCTCGGCTGTCGATCCGTAAAAGTTCAATAAGTTATACCAATTCAGATAGTTGGATACAAATATAACGCTGTTATCAAATATTTTCCATTGACTATAAGTTATGCAAAATACGTATGACCTTCTTTGTATAAACATGCTCCAGATATCACTACCAGATACGTACCGATGGTTCGGTATATCCAAAGTAAACAGTACTGACAGAGCCTGCATAGCACCAAATATCTGGGGTACACATATCAAGAAGTAGAGTCTTTTTTGGATGTGCGAAAGGATTTCGTCGAACTTCATGGTGGTGGAACTAAATCATTCAATGAACTAAGCACAGATTGATCAATTGACATATCATTGTGTGTATATATCTTTAACGACACATCAAGTGAACTTCAACATACATATAGATATTTACTCAGGAGGCTGTAATATCTATGTACACAGAATGTACGAACATTATATTCAGCGTTGTTGTGATCTGGTCTTGAGAAAGATATGTACAAATGTACATGTCTAGGACTCATAGCAACTGACGCTAGTTGTTTTCAATGCATCTAACGAATGGGTTTCTTTCAAAAATCATGTTTGCTTTAAACAAATAGTTTGATCAATGTGTGAATACAGTTGTAATACAAGTTTTTGTGTAATGTTGGGATATCATCGGCAAAAAATGTTTATCGCTAATTGATATTAATATAATAACGTGCAGCAATAGAAGTTGGAAATAAAGTAGGCCTAATAAATCATCCGATCTCAAAAACTTTGAACAAAGGAAAATAACCGGATGTGAGTCTCAGAAATTCAAAATAAGTTTGGGTCAAGACTAACGTTTTGTAATTGTTACACTCTAAATTTTAAATAACATTACCTAAGACCCAAATTCGCTCAGTATCCCTCTCAAAAATTAATCGAGGCCTCTTTATAAATGGGAGGTTGTGTTTGAACGCGAAGATAAGTGGTAAATGTATGATAAATGATGAATCGAAGATTTCCGTTTTCACTTGTCCTTGGTCTCCTTGTTCTTACATACATAAGGCAATACAGACCAAAAGCATTTGACGTCCATGTCGTCACTAAAGTTACAATGTACCACGGAATATGCAAACGTGTTCTAAAAACATTGAATCGCTGTCAGTTTCAAGTTACATTATATTTGCTTTATGTAAGCCATCAAGGGATAATGGATACCACAAACCTACACCAGTGCCATTACTTTTGTCATGCATGACGCGATAGATTGCGCTTCTTTAAGTTGACTTTATTTCGATTCAAGAAAGTAAGTGATGGAACAAGGAAATATTTGCAAAAAAAAGCCTAGGAAATGAGAAATATGTTCAGCTTTTAAATTTTCGAAAGATGAACACTCTGGAAAATATGTATGCATTAATATATTGGTAGCACTCCAGCACATTGTGTAATTTTAGTAATGCATTTCATTAACATTACCAAAGATTAAAGATTCCTGAATTCTTCATCAACATATCTAGAAATAATACGAATTCTTCTCCTTTTTCATGTCGAGTCCCTTTTGAACCCCGATAATCGCGTTGTACTGGTTGGAAAAGGGATGACAATGTTTCTTGCAGGACTCGAGAAAATAAAAGTTCAAAAAAATTGTACTATTGCAGATAGTGGGATCCAGTTATAACACTGTTATCAAAAAGTCCCTCTTAAATATAAGCTATTGTTGGATAAAAATTCCCATTCCTCAAGATATCACTACCAGATACGTACCGATGGTTCGGGATATCCAAAGTAAACAGAACAGAGAGAGCCTGCATAGCACCAAATATCTGGGGGACACATATCAAGAAATACAGCCTTTTTTGGTAAAAACCAAATTCTCCGATGTGCGAAAGGATTTCGTCGAACTTCATGGTGGTGGAACTAAATAATGCAATGAACTAAGCACAGATTGATAAAATTGACATGTCATTGTCTGTTTATATACCACTCAAATGGGATCATGACGCGCGGATTTGAATCAAGTAAATTTTCAACATAGATATTTACTGAGAAAGCAATACTCTCTATGTAAACAGAATATACGAACATTATAAACAGTGCTGTTGTGATCTGGTCTTGAGAAAGATATGTACATGTTACGGGCACAGAAACTGGGCTATAATAACATAGCAACCGAAGCTAGTTGTTTTCAATGCATCCATGGGGTTCTTTCAAAAATCATTCTTGTGACGTGCTTTGAACAAATAGTTTGATCAATGTGTACATTTGTTATAACAGGTTGTTATAACAGGTATGGTGTAATGTTGGGATATCATGCAAGGGATAAAGTTATATTCGTTTTTTGGATAGACCCCAACCTACAGAAAAGAGAACCGAGTATTCAAACACGCACCTGCACTAACTTCTAACCCCTCCCACCCGTACAACCCGCACACTATCTCCGCTATTCCATGCGACAACCAAGACAGATTAATCATTGAGTTACAAAGCACACATTTGGCCTTAACTAAATTACCAAGTGCATGTAATAAGACAGTGGTTCTCCCTATATGCCTGACGTTAGTTTAAAACTGTCTTACTGGATACCAGGGAAATTGCATGCATGTCAAATATAGCCATCGGCAAAAGAAAGTTTATCATAAATTGAAATTACTTTTATTAAACAATAAAAAGTAAAAGTAATTTGAAACAAAGTAGGTCTAATATATCACCAAATTCAAAAGCTTTGAACAAAGGAAATGTTTTTGACATAACTGGATATGAGCCTCAGATATTCAAAGTACGTAGGGGCCGAAAACAAAATTAAAGACTTATATTTGATAATTCTTACACTCACACTTGCAAATTATGAATGTTTCAAATTACATTACATAAGATCGAAATGTGATCAGTATTCCTCTGATAACTTAAATGGGAGGATGTGGTTGAACGTGAAGGATAGGGGTTAATATTTTTGTTTTCACTTGTCCTTGGTCATCTTGTTCTTCCATACATAAGGCAATGTAGAAAAAGCATTTGACGATATTGTTACTTTGAGACAACGTTGACGATGGTTTAATGCAATCGGTTATCGGTCTCCATACGGTGCTGTGGGCTTGTTCAATATATTCACATCTTGTCCGTTTTATGAATACACAATGTCCAAAGAAATTCGGGAAATGATGGCGATTCTTCTGAAGTAGGTATCCATAGACAGTTTTTGTAAGTTTTCAAATGTAATGCAGGTTCTTTTTTCCACAGAGTGATGACCGTCATTGATAAAGAGCAACTGTTTAGCCTTAATGTCACATGACTTTGCATCAAAATAGTTTTCATGTTTTCATTTCAAAAGTGATAACTTTCTTTTGCCGATGAGTTTACACTATTGACGGGCAAGTAGCACGTTTTTAGGGGGAATATAAGGTGATGTCAGGAAATTGAAAATAAATGGTTCCAATTGAAAGACAATGTTTTTTAACTAAATGAAGCAGTAATAAATCAAAAATACAATGTAAAGTTTAGCCATGCCATTTCTTTTTCTTACCCAAATGAATGAAAGGCGTTCCAACAAAAATGGCTGCCAAAAGACTTTATGTGAATTTTTATAATTTGTTCTCTGACTATGAATAATTCGTTTGTGTAATGAGATTTTAGACACTAACAAAATGATACATTTAGCATTAACGTACAAATATCAGTGAAAAAAGTAAAATGTAAAATTTTCAGAAAACGTGCTACTGCCCCTTTAACAAACTTACCGGTGATTTGGAATATCCAGAGTAAAGAGTACAGAGAGAACCTGCATCGCTCCGAAGATTTGTGGAATACATATCAGAAAATAGAGCTTCTTCTGATACGGTCCAAATTCTCCTATATTTGACAAAACTTCGTCAAACTTCATAACTACAGTTTACACATGTCACTTTTCTATCCTGTCAAGATGTGTCTACAATGTCGAGATGACGGTGACAAGCACTATGAATATTCAGATGAACATTGTCTGTTTACTAATGTACACTTTTTTGTTAACTTGAAGTATCATGTACAGTGCATTGTTTACATTGTATGCCTATTCACCAACCCTCGTCATTACCTTTTATCTATATTTGTACAAAAAGCGTATTATAAGTTACCATGTAACCATGTGCGGGTTTGATAAATGGATTTAGCATGTGTCCCAGTTGAATATCAAACGAGAACGAAGGTGTATGACTTGTTAAAGTGACACAGAGTATCTTTCTTAAAATTTTATTTGGATTTTAATAAGCTATAAAATATCTAATATGCTGATTGAAGTTGATACCTCTGAGTCATCACTGGACTTACAAATATATCCATTTATGCATAATATCTTTAAAATGCTTGATTTTATGGAAAAATCAAGAAAAAATCTCAAATTCGTTTATTATTCGAAATTATACATCCAATTAATCTACCTATTAGTTACAAGGTTGCCAAATTACGTTTGGCGAATTTGCGCTCGCATTGTCAGGTTTTCGATCAAAATCCCGACTTTGAATGGCCGTATGTACGCTCCAATGTACTGATTGACCTTTAACTTGTTATGTTCAGTAACAGTTAGTGGTTCCCGATGTAATAACATCGATTTCAAAATTTGACATATGTGATCCTATCAAAATACTCTGTGTCTCTTTAATGTTTTCTTAGCTGCACCAATCTCTTATTTGAACAACATTGGAATATTAAAGAAATCCCTTACATGCAAAAATATTATGAGGAAAAATGTGAGACTACTGAAATTTGATAAAATATAACTATTCATTGCAGAGAAACTTAACACTAAAATTTTGATTTTTGATACCTAGTTGACATTCAACGAATAAAATCCTTTTTTATCATTATGCGTGACAAGAGGGTAGCAGGACATTGAACTTTCGGTACTTTCATCTTCCTGGCCAGTTAAATCTTTGTGCAAATTTCTTTAAATTTTAATTTTGAAGTTTTGAAGGTTCACTTTTGCTTTGAGGTCATTAAATTAATAGTGATCAATTCAGTCGAGAGAATGATAATTATCACATTGCATCCAAAAATATTGGCTTTCATTTTCAGACAACTTGGATTTTGACTAAAAATACGAAACAGTTATCCAGAGACAGTGAATCGCAAATCGAGTAAAGTTTTCGTTTCTACAGTTCTAGCTGTTCGTTCTATCGAATGGCCATAATTGTTTGGCTGAAAATTGCCCTGTTTATTATCAGCACCGTTTTCCTCATAGAAAAATGGAGGGGTGCTTAGTTAAGATGTTTGTGTATAGTTGACTTTAGCATGTACAGGGAATTCACCACGCATGAGGCGTTACAGCAAACGATCTTTGGGTAGCTTTTGTTTAACGAATATTTTGGATTAAAAACATACGCATTACGCAAGTATATGTAGTGAAAAATTATATATATGTGTATCAATGTATAGTGAAACTTATGTCATACAAGTTGTGTAGTACACACACGCAAACAACTTGTGACGAAGCTATATAAAACAAGAATCTTCCTGAAAGTTTATAGAACTGGGTTGGTTATGTATGTTTAAATTTTCGGCAGGACATACCCTGGTTGTCTGTACAACAATACCAAATCTGCAACAACGATTGGGTCTGTCAAGTCAATTATTGCTTTGGGGTCCAGAGACCCCAAAGTTATGTAACATTTGATATTGAAAACTAATGGCAGAAGGTTCTCTCTATAATACTCTTGGAAACTTCAAAGAGAAGTTTCAGCCAATGATATTTGTTTTAAGCATATTCTGGTATTTCGACGACCAATGGACAGAGCTGTTACAAATCTATACCCACGTGACCATGTGGGTGGTACGAAATAATTGGCAAGCTTTAATTTGGAAACTGATTATTATAATAATGTTATGATGTAAAATATACCGTAAATTTTCAAAAATATATGGATGAGCGTTTACACCCTTAGAAACTATCAATTTTGCATGTGCATGTGAGCTGTTTTGTAGTTATTCGGTGTATTTTTTTGCATTCCACATTCGGAAACGACAGACCATTTTTGTATCAACTAGGAATTCGGTTCCTTCAATTATACGCTAACGCTGAATGTCCCGCCTTGTCAATGACTGACCGTTCACTCAATGCAATTTCAAAACATAACGTTATGGATGATTTATTTACGATTAAAGGTGTCTTTCGAAGAAAGTATCGACAGGGCCTAAAGTATGATAAATTATCATCCAAAACTGTTTCACAGGAGATATCGCTTTGATAGTTGTAATTTTTCAGAAGAAAGAAACATTGTACTTGAATCACTCCAACCATGTGAGGTGTTAGATATTTCTAAAGATAATGTGTTAACGTCTTTTGCTAAGATAAATTCAGATAAAGCCTGTGAACCTGATAATTTGCTAGGTTTAGTTCTAAAAGAGTGCAGAGTGCAACTGGCTGATATTTTCCAAACGATTTTTCAATTATCATTAAATTTCCATCATGTTCCCACTCTTTGGAAAACATCAAAATTATCCCATTGCCAAAAAAGAAAAGCAAGCCTCGGATATTTGTTACTTTTATCAACTTGTGTTGATATATTTGATATCAGAAGACACATGGGTGAGATTCTCTATATATGCTTTAATGTCATCCTATAATATAATGAAAATTATGAACTGAGATCTTTTCTAAAAATTTTAGCAACTTTCGGCTGTAATACGATCAACACTCAGTTAAGGAAAATTATTCTTGCAACATGTAATTAACCTGAAAGTCAATGGGAAATTCGTCGGGTTTAAACTAAATTTGCGGGTATTGGAAAACAATGTATCCCGTAAAGTTTACTAGCGCAACAATTTCTCTATTAATTAATCACTGACTCTTGTATTAAACTCACCGTCAGCTATATTTTAAACTTAAAGCAACATAGATTTGAATTACCGTATTAATGTTTAGAAATTTTATATCATAAAAATTTATATCATAATTGAGATAGGAGACGTATCTATCATTGGGTGGAATTTAAGCGGAACGAACGAGATTTTGTACTATGTACATAGTGTAGCCTACTGATAACTATCAAAACAAAGAGCAAACAATATGCGTCTCCGATTTGAACAATTTATTCAAGTAAAAGACCCCGTCCCCGTCCCCATCCCCGTCCCCGTCCTCCCTAACCTAAATCTCCTGGTTCTATATAGTGATACATAACCGGGTGCCCCAAAGTTTGCCTTTTTAAAGGCTTTTCTTGTTAACAGAGGCAAGAAACAGATGACCGAGACTTACTCATCTTGCTACATCTATATAAAATATAAACTTCTTAATTCAAACAAAATCAACACTTTACCGAGGAACTAAATATTTTACATAAGTGTCTAAAATGTTCCAAATATAGAAATAAATTCCTTTCAATCGAGCGAGTGAGTTATTGTTTTACGCTGCTTTGGCAATATTTCAACCATTAGCGGCGACTTTCATTCAAATATCTTCTGTCATTTAGGATATTCCTTAAAGTTTGTATGTATCATGTAGAGCATGATTATATTTAAAGGTCTCATGTACCACCGTGTAGAGAAGCAATAAGTATGTTTCATTCTGCTTTGATATGAACAAAACATATGTTGGATTTAAAGGTATTCATTTCGACCGATTTTTACAACTTCATTTATTCCCGAAATGCCAAGTATATGAGACTTGACTCCTTGCGATGAAAAACGAACAACTGCTATATAAATGTATAATTAAACATTGTTTGGTACTATCTAATACATTACTACCATTTGTCACTTTGTCTGCTTAAGTTCAGTTGTGAATTATTGTATGACTAATTTGGGGCGCAAGCCGCAGGTTCTTTTTAAAGGGCAGTAGCACGTTTTCAGGGGGAATATAAGGTGATGTCAGGAAAATGAAAACTAATGGTTCCAATTGAAAGACAATGTATTTAAACTAAATGGAGCAGTAATAATTCAAATATATAACGTAAAGTTTAGCCATGCGGTTGCTTTTTCTTACACATTTGCAATTAAAGGTGTTCACACAAAATGGCCGCCAATAGATTTTATGTGAATCTTCACACTTTGTCCTCTGATCATGGATGATTGGCTTGTGTAATGAGATTTTTTGACACTGTCAATATAATACATTTAGCATTAACTTACAATTATGAGTGAAAATTTTAAAATATAATAATTATCAAAAAACGTGCTACTGTCCCTTTAAAACTATGCTCTCTAAAATAAACATATGCATCTTATTCTGTTGGCTGTATATGTTTGGGTTTCTTGTTCACTGCATTTCGGTTAATTACTTGATTAAGTACAGCTGTGCAATCGTTGTGCTAATAATAAAAATATACAGAAGACATTCTTCCCTCAGATATCGTAAAAATCCCTTAATTATCCACGAAATGCTCAAATAATCTTAAACATTTGAAGTCGCATTTAGATATACAAACTATTATATGGATTTAAAATACCAATGTCCAAATAGGAAAATAAAAAAAGAACAGAGCATGAGTATTTTGTCATTTATCATCAAAAGTGTTATGTCATATTATTGCAATAAACGTGCAATGAAGGTTGTCAGTTTGAATGAGCTCTGGGTAATTTCAGATAAATACGTAATAATTACCATTAATATAAAGATTACTGGTTCAAGTAGAGTAAAATGTTTACTAAACATTGGTTAACGACAATAATGGTCATTTATTCCACCGGTACAATATATTAGTACACCT
Organism: Steromphala cineraria; assembly: GCA_916613615.1. NCBI lineage: Eukaryota > Metazoa > Mollusca > Gastropoda > Trochida > Trochidae > Steromphala > Steromphala cineraria. Next base: position 23,654,300 of record OU744725.1, read on the forward strand.
TTAAGTAATACAAGAACAAATACTCTACGAGTATCAATATGTGTATACATAACTAAGTGCATAAATTCATATGCTTAAGGAGGTTGGATACCTTTGTTACTGCACATCCGCAACAGTCAGATTGTGCTATTTTAAAGTTTAAGCTGTTTTGTTTATTTTTCACTGAAAGTGTGAGATAAAAAAATTGAAAAATTAAATAATGATTTAGTTTAATAAAAAACAATGACTATGTTATATTTGTGAACATAAGTATCTGTTTTATGATAAAATTTATTTCACTAATTAACCTTAAGTACTAATGAAAATTTTTAAAAAGGGTAATGTTGACAATGAAGAGTTATCTCCCCTGAATGTTAATTTTCATTGATGTGGCTAAATTGAATGTGAATATCTCTGTTATCCCCTGGTGACATATTGTTTTTTCTTTTTAATCTTATTCTAGTGTGTATTAACTATAAAATATATAATTTTCCAAAAAATCTTAATACAAGAAATCGATTATTTTCATAAAAGAATAATTTTTTACAAAAATAATCATACAAAAAAAAAGAGGTTATTTGTATGAATTTACTTCATATTATTTTCAAGTTCCTTTTTTTCTGACTTAGTTAATTTCCATACTGCAATGCCTTAATAGAAAAACATTTAAATAACAATTATATTCAAAAGTTATCTTGAAAATGAGTTTTTAAATTATTGTATTTTCATCATTGGGTGCCCTAACGGATGGGCCCTTTTTCGGACAAAAACTGTGGTGACATGGTATTTTTATGACACAGTTTGATTCAAGACATATTTTTCAACAAAATAAGACCAAATTTAGCTATTTCTTAATACCTCGATATTTTGTATCCAACCTCCTTAATGTGTGCAATTTACCCTTGCATTCACTACATACTGTTGTCACGTGATATTAATAATGGGGTTCTACATTTTCATATCAACGAGTTAATCTATGAGACCAACACTTGAAGGTAAGTCTCGTGTAGTAAACACTATCACCTTAAGTCATATTCAAATTTGTAAGTATTATTATTTAATAAACGCAAATAAATGTCCTTATCACAAGTAAACAAACAACCCTTATGACCAATATCAATTGTTTCACTCCTAGTAATGAGAACGTGTTTACATTCACAATCGGAAACAAATGATGACGTCATCAGTTGAATGAAGGAAGGTAATCATCAATGCTTGGTCGTCTGGCTTATATATATATTCAATCGCCTGGCTTATGTGACATTTTAAATGATATTACCCATAATATATAAATATATCATACTTCAATGACCGTTGTCAAGTTTGAGATGTGGCCATACTCGTTGATAAGATGCGCCTCACTCCTGAGAGTGGTGATAAATTTGCCTGAAGTTTTAAGAATGATCTGAAGGAGCTATAGGTGATAAAATTAGCCACCTCCTAGATGTCATAAGTTGTTTATAGCGCTCTTGTCAGCTAACTTTCGGCCACTTCCGGCCTTCTCGTTCGGGAAATACGGATTTCATTTCAAAGTGTAATTAAATAAATGTGACATCATTTTTTGGGTATTAGTATCTTATATGATCGTCTTCTGGATTTCAGTCTATGGAGTAAAAAAAGGAATGATGCGAGAAAAAGGATAGGCCAGAAGAGTCTAAAACTGATATTATAAACGTTGATCTTCGATCTGCTTGAATTTCCCATTCACAGGTTCTCCTTTTTCTGTACTTCCGGTTTGTTCAAGAGCGTAGTCGGTTTCTCGACTCCCCCTGAAAAAAAAAGATTGACTTTGATACCTGACTTCGACAGAAACGTTTATTTAAAAACGTCAATTAATATTTATATTATTATTGATAATTTGTAAAATTAAATATATCATTGCTTCGTCGATATTTAAAATATTTTACGGAGTGATAGATTAACTTCATAGCTGCGTTGATAGCACAGCAATAATAAATACATTAGAAAGTTATTTTGATGTTTAAGTGATCATCACATAAGATCATTTTAACATACTCTTACACACTAACTCCTTTGTTTTGTTCGATTATTCATTTCTCATACCAACTCATATTGTCATTGAAATGCACGTGCCGAGGTGTTCATCAGACAAAGTGGGTCTTCATGATGCCACCTCATAGTGAAACGATATTTTGATTTCCGAAATTAGTTTAAGTTCAAGGTTGCTTTTTAAATCAAATACACTCCCTAAAATTGCGATTTTCCAATACAAGACATTTACAAATTGTTCACTCCAAGCATGGGATCGAACCTTTGACCTGTTGATCACGGAGGCCAGTTGAAAATACAGGATTGTTTTCATGACCTCATGATTGAGTTTCACATTTTTTTCCTTATTCTATTATTCTTAATATATTAATTATTTATAATAAGAAATCACAGGTACCAAATGTTTATATGCATATCAAATTAGATTTGTGTAAGTTGTTTTATACAAAAGTATACAAAATGGCCATACAATCTAGTGCGGTAGCTTGTTGACAATGTTGTACGGTTCCGCACGGATTGCACGTGCAGCACGAGAGGCTCATGTCATTGTCAGCTATTTGAAATGGCATTGTTTCTCCAATTAGAGTCAATGTTTCATCTTCTCATTACATAAATGAAAAACATGTGAATTTCCGCATTATCAAAACTGATGTCTTGTTGAAATAGGATTGTAATAGCGTTGAGCTGGTGTGTAAAATAGTTACCGACCTAACGGCCTCGGCGTTCATGATTCACGCGCTTAAACACGTGCACCTCGTTCTCAGTCGGTAACTATTACTTGAAATACTCCGGGAAAATAACATTGAATTCTTACTTTCCGAAAACTTTAGCATCATCAATGGTTTCTGGAAGCTTTCTGTTTAGAGTTTCCGGAAGAAAAAGTGATAACAATCCGGCACCAACTGAGACAGCTCCGAACACGATCAAAGGAAGCGCTTTACTGAGGTCTCCTCCTACGTATAGACCCTGAATCAAAATCATATGAAATAAAGAGTTTCTGTGAATCAGAAAAATAAATCGCTACTGAGAAATGAATGAAATTCAATTGATTTTACGGCAAAAAGGTTAAGGCCTTATTATCTGACAAGCATTACTTTACTGGCGCATATATTAAATAATACTTTCCTTTCCTTTTTCTTATATTCACCTGATATATAGTATTCTTAAAAAGATTTGAGAGTTATGTATATGGTATATTCCTATAAAGATTTAAGAGTTATGTATATGGGATATAAAGCAGTTAATAACAGTAAATAATCGATAAACCAATAGAGATTAATATTTACCAGATCAGCAACGAATGGCGAAATGATACCGCCAACACGTGCGAATGTGGAGCTAGCCCCCATTGACGAGTTTCGTACAATGGTCGGAAACAGCTCCGCAGAGAATACGTATATAATGGCGAAGGCTGCAGAAGCTCCAAGCTTGCCAATCATAGACAGTGCAGTCGTCAGCCAGTTGTGAGCTGGGGAAGGGAAAAACATTTCTCTAAATTCAAGGAATACATATATACACCTTTATTTTATAAACTGGATGCATAAAACAAGTTTTATTACAACAAACTTTATAAGCTTTGGAACATCAGATACGTCGCTTTGTGTTACAGCTGATCTTATATCTATCTATATATATGTATTTGTAGGATAAATGTCAAATATTAAATCTATGAAATGAAACATCCTCAAAGACATTCTTAATGTTCCCACTTTAAAAATGTTTAAAAAACAGGACACGGTGTTTTTATTCGGAACCCCGGGATATACGTCATATCAAACCATTTCACTTGATCACTTGTATTTGTTCTTAAAGTTTATAATTAAAATGATTGCACCGTTGGGGAAAGTCAGATATATCTATATATGACATTATGACCCCGAAATCTCTGAAACAGGTAATTACTTACACTTGTCTCCATAGATGACGGGGAATATGGTAGCGAGACAGGCGATACCTCCCAATAGCATACTGCCACAGTGAAGCTTCTTGCGGCCCAGTCGGTCCAGTAGCAGGATGCACAGCACATAGGCCACCGTCTCCATGATGGTCGCGATGGTGTAGTTGAGGTAGATGTCCCCGCTGAGGTTCTGTACATTTAGTCCCAACCCGTAGTACACCATACTCACCACCAGCCTGGGACAGAGGTATGCAAATGTATGAACATGAAGCGTACTACCGGGGAGATATACCTTCGACTTTGAAGGGTGGTCTTGTAAGAATAACAAATCTGCTTTATTTTGTTTATTCATATATTTAAGCATATCCTTGTTAAAGTAATGTCATGGTGGTATTCTTTATTTTCATGTATATTTTGCAAGATTTGCAGAACAATTCGGTGCCAATAATTTTATTTCATATAATATGGTGAAAGAAGAAACACGACGACCACATCTACATGTAGTTATTTCTGCTATGATAAGACCGTGTGCAAGGGTGTAAATACGACTAATATTCGTCAAAGCAATACACTTTTTAAAAGATACCAAATCGTTACTACCAAAACCTGCTTGTACAAATTTCGGTTATCTATTCAAAATAAAATCCATTGACAAAGAGTCCATTTCGTGGATTTCTTGGATCAAGATTGAATCATAGCGATGTTGAACCCACCAGTTAAAGAAAATGATGAGACTACGGATGAGAAGGGTGGGACTAGTGCACAGCTCCGTTATCTTTCCCTCGTTAACGTTCTCAGCCAGAGAGTTCTTGTCGAATATCTTGGGAGGAAGATCTACTCCGTTTACTTCCGCTGCTTTCCGGATGATCACTTCCGCTTCCTCGAAGCGACCACGTGACAGCAGCCATCTTGCAGACTCAGGGATGAACCTGAATGTGTATCAGTGAAAGAAACCGTGAACTTGACAAGCAAGATAAGATCATGACATTAGTTTGAATCTCATCCTCATAGTACATGGATGCATATTGAAGATTATTAGATAAAAACTTAAATTCAAAATACAGTGACACATAATAAGACAAAAACTGCAGGCGTGCTATATTTTATACTGAGCCACAAGTAAGAGGCATGTAAACTAACTGGCAAAAGAAATTATACAAAGGTGCTGTTGCTCATTTGGTTTTGTGTATTCTAATGATATCTCCTGTTATTTTGAATGTAACTCCCGTTATAGATCATTATCAACACAATAAACAACTGCCTCGTCCTAATATGCAGTAAGAATGTTACATACGGCCACATGAAGAGCATGAGGACAGACGGGACAGAGACAGCCAGCTGCAGGTGACTCCAGTCTCTCAGAGCATAGGCCACAGCTCCCAGGATGAACAGGCCCAGACACCAGAACAACTCGATGGCGATACCGGCGATCACCCGACTGGACGGACCAACCAACTCCATTCCTGGAAACAAGGTCAGCGAAATCTGTTGCACAAATAACTTATACTTACTATAAAGATATACTTACATATATGTAGGTCGGCAGTTTGGATGATGGTGGATAAAGAAATTTTAGTGAGACAAAGGTGCCATGATGTTGTCGTTTAGAATGAAAAATTGTTGCAAAGATTGGATCCTACTATCTACAATAGTACCAGAACGGTTCTATAAGCAGTTGCTTGTTTACCTATCGGGTTCCCTCTTTTTGGAATTAAAAATATTTCATTCATCAAGTACAAGAAGAGTTTAACAAGTTGGTTAGATTGTACGGTCAGTACTGTCAGTGCTGTACACGTCTAACTCAGGTGGTGCGAGTTCGAACTCCCCAAGGGACTCAAATCAGAACAGAATAAAAATTTGTATTAATTTAAATAATTTGGTCCTAAATATATCAATCTTATGGCCCAAGTGGCATTCATATCTTAGGTTTGAGTCGACTCAAAATGAAACATTTTTTTCATATATTTTGGGAAATTAAACTACGCTATATATACTCTTCAAAAAAGGAAAAGCAAGAACCATTTTTTTTCGTTTTATAGTTTAGAGCAAACATATCACAGAATTTCAATGGAAAGAAAGTGAAATTTTACAAGGCTGTAGACAAAGTGTTGGTATACATGTCGTCATCAGTTTTTGTTCTGTTCTTGTCTGTTAATATCTATCCAAAAGTTGGCGCCAAAGTCGATTTATTATTTTGTTATAATATAAAGCAAATTTTGAGTGACATATGTCTGGCAATGAATCGAAAAGGTTAAAAAAGTTTCTTTTACGAAGTTCTTATACACCCTTCCCGTATTGCGATGGTCGGTCGTTGAAGTGTCTAAAGCGTAATGTGACGTTGACGTGCACGATAATAAAGTTAATAACAATTACGATCTAAGGGGGTTTTGATCTTGGGTTTGATGGCGTTTATGCAAAACTTTGACCTTAAATTTGACATAGATGTAGAACAAGCGGCGTCCGTATGTGAATGAAAGCTACCATGCTTGAAAACTCCCCCTGTCTGACCTACGATCTGATTCATGTGATGTTCGTAGATGCTTTATTGTTCAGCAAAGTTCTCCTAAAACAACGAATTTAAGCAGATCTTGTGTGCTCAATTTTGTTACTTACATTATCACACCCTCTCAACCGAAACTGTTGACATTTCAAATAAAATCATAATCCAAATTTTCATTTTCAGAAAGTAAACAATACATGAGAAACGCTGTTTTTCATCTCACAATTTTGGATGAAATTGCGATTAATCACCACACCAGACTTTCCTAAAGACTAAAATATTGACCCTTCGCTTTTTAGAACACAGGGCCGATAACTGGCTCTCTTGGTCGAACCGCTTCCTAAAGTATTGTCGACTCTTGTTCACAAAACAAACACCCTCAGAGTCACTCAACACCGCCAGCAATGACCATGCCAACAGCTAACCAACTCGCCTGTTTCGCCATCCACATAAAATGGAGGTCCAGCAAGCGGTAGTTAAGCTGTTGTTACCTTTGTTCACTATCTAAATGGCATTTATCTCTAATACATTCAGCGTTGGGAGCTGTGACAATCTGGTAGATGTTGATTGGCACAGCTCCCAACGCTGAATGTGTGGGTTCGAATTCCGAAGAAAAAAGTACACGAATCTGTACTATTGAAGATAGTGTGATCCCAAAAATAACATTGTTACGTTCTACATGTTGTTTATGCTCTACAGATTTTCCTAAGCACAGGTTTTAAAAAACTGTTTTCAATTGCCTCTAGACGAAAGAAATCGCAGAAATTTCTCCTTTTTTTGCACAGAATTTGCAAATAATCATATAACGATTACGTTCAGGGAAGAAATATGACATTTGTATTGTTTTATTCGTTTATACACATGTCCAAAACATTCCAAATCACCTATGCGTTAACTTTCTTTTTTTGAATGGTATAGATTAAGAAACAATTAAGAACAGAGACATTGCAATAAATTTTCATTTCCCATCCGAGTTTTCAAGCGGAATCTAATGATATAAACGGTATGCTGTTCCCATTATTTCATTGAAGTTTCAATAATTCACATGTCACTTACCGATGACAAACGCCGCCATGAAGAGGCCAGCATTAGCGAAACCATTGATGAACCGGAAGGCCACGAAAGCAGCCATGTTGGGTGAAAACGCAATGGCAATGGCTGACGCAGAGTGGAAGAATACACACAGGAAAAATGTCTTCTTGCGTCCAATTCTGAAAAGAGCAAAAAATATGCTTTTCGTAATGTTCACTTGAATTTCTGTACATACGGACCAAACGCAATAGGATGCACATTTCCTTGAAGTAAGTTTGGTGTCTGGTAATATGTACACTATAAATGTAGTTCTTAGCAATAGAAAAAGACAATAATTTACATCTGAAACAATGATTCTGACTCTACAAGTGATTACCTACGTAATATATATGTCCCGACTGATTTATTCATTTACGATACGTCACCTATGTTGAATGGGGAGTAGTGGGTTTGTGAAAGAAAAGGAGAAATCTAACGAAATCGAAAATAAATGTTTCTGATGTTAATTAAAAAAAAATCAAAATATGCAGTTCTAAATAAACACACCATTTCCGGTTAAGCTACGCAAATATTACGTACATCATATGACTGATAGTTGATCGTTTTTTCTACGGCTATACATTATTGGGTTGAGTAATGAGACGTTTGACACTCTGAAATTGATAGATTTGGCAAAACATGTTCATGGAGGCCAAATTTTAGACGTGCTAATGTTCGTTAAAGCTTTAGCCTCGGGACAATATTGAGACTTACATGTCGGATAGAAGTCCAAGAAATATGGCGCCGACGAGACTTCCGGCGAAGTTGATTGAGTTGGAAGTGGCCCTCCACCAGTTTTGAGAACATACTATGTTGTACTGAAATATAATATCAGATGAGTTCATTAAGTTTCCTCTAACCTTGTAGCTGGAAAGTGACAAATGGTAATCAATTCATCATTCACTGCGATAAAGATTCATAAGCTCCTGCTCCACAGATCTTCCTTGGCCTAGGTGATAGTACCTACATGTAATAACTATGCTTTCAATGGCACCAGATCAAACGTTAGACGATCTCGTTAGACGTACATTATCTGACCAACCGGTAGCATCATTATCAAATCAACACATGTTATTCACAAGTTCCATGTTTTGATTTTTATGGACTTAAGTGTTATATTCACCACTAAACCGCATCAGTGAATCGTATCTACCTCATATATTCAACTGTCATTATTTAAGATAAATGTCCATCACTACCCATCAGGATTAACACAGTAAAAGACATGAGTCCTTTACCTCTGCTCACGCCGCCGCCGGAGGAAGGATTTGTAAGTTTTAGACCACAGGCCCTTTCTTCAGCTCCCGTCGTATTGACATGACTACTCTCCCTTTTAAACCCTCCCGCTTATCCCTGTTCAAAGCACCTACCTCCGCTAACGCCGTCGACGTGAAGGTAGATCTGTCGTACACCCATCTATCACAGTCTCTCGTGCTGTTGCCCGCTGTGAGGTTGTTGTACACTTTACACGTCGACAACGCCGTCACTCCTTCGTCCGTCTCATAGGGTACACTGCCGTTGATGATGAGGTCATGAGCGGGTCCGTGTGATGCGTAGGTGTCGTTAGGAAAACCGGGCACTGCGCATCTGCAAGATAAGGCATATATTACATGAATGTTGCATTAATTTGTACCTTACAATAAAAAAGGCACGCGTTTCCATCAACTTGTGCATGCGATATGAACATTATTACCCTGGTCTCATGGACATATATATGTCACTAGAAGGTCACCATCAACATTCTTTGCCAGATACCCATTTCTCCATGGGTGAACAGAGGCACACCTTGAATAAAGTCTCTTGCCCAAGGTTACACCACGAGTGTATCAACTAATGTATCAGTGTGGGCACGTGAGTCACCCTTCTAACACTCCATTGATCCAGCAATGACGCTGGTAAGCCGCGTCCGATGTTGCTGAACTTTTACTGAATTGTGAATAGAACAATGTGTATGAATCTCAGGGTGATAAGAATATGGTCAGCTTACATCTAGAAAGTTTTACGGCACAAAGTAAATGAAATTCTTACGCGTGTGAGACTACGGTCTTCATGGATCAGGAATAACAACAACTTTAAAGAAAAATAATTATTAAAAGCTGTGAAGTGTATATAGAAGCAAACACGCTTTAATTTTTGCACAAAGTTGCATTTGACTTAGGCGATTGTAAGAAAATGTTATTAATACAGACGAAGGGCACCTTTGCGCATGTGGACCTAGGATGTTTGATCAGATTGTATATACTGTCTCTGGAATAACGTGACGTAGATATCACTGTTTATATCAGCCCAGTTGTTAAAATACCGCAAATTTCCCTTTTGAAATAGATATAGGGCATTAGACAGTGGCAAGACTAACAACCCAAATAATCATATATAACAATGATAGGTATATATAATTGGAACCAGTTTCCATTGTTATTTATCACTTCTCTATATCATTGTTTGACAGTCTTTCACATTTCCTGAGTGTTCATGTTGCTTCAATGTCAGGTTATGGTATATAAATTGAACTATCATCGTACTGAGGTGGATGAAAATCCGGTTATTACGAGCATGTTTAGAAGCCTATTGGTTGAACCAAAGAATACATCAAATAAATCCACGAATAGCATTCCTACCTCACATTTCAATAAGAAACTGAAAATGATTAATTTGCAAATTCAACTATAATGATCAAGTCACACTATGATTTAAGTTAACACAAGCCAGTATATATGTTATAGCAGGATTTGAAACTAATGTTTTCGTAAACTCTCTAAAACTTTTGGGAATTCATGAGATCCCTAATCAACTTATCAAATATCGAATTTCTGGGAATTTCACGGCATAATTGAAATATTGATGCAGTTGTTTCACAATATCTCTGATTATAAATTAATGGGGTATAACAGAACATACAATTTGAAATTTATATTTATTTGAAAATCATCACATGGTTTCATCATGTTTTTATTTTAAAGTTAAGGTTATACAGGTTCCTATAGATATCTCTTGAGTGAAGGTATCAAGAATAACTTCTCAAAATAGCCGAATAATAGGTTTTAAAATGTACATTTAGAATAATTTTTGAATAAATTCTTTGTTGTACAGGTGAGGGTGCTATGACTCCTGTCTTAAAACAAATACGTGTGCAATATGCAGAGAAACAAAGAAAGAAAAATTCACCGTTGACTTGTTGACATTTATTAACAATTTTCAACAATGCATTTCCCGGTGGAACTATCTGTTTTACATATGAAGTTTAGCCATTGACAGAATATGTAATACAGTTATACAGTTTGATTTAAAGAGCGTCTACATGCGTGAGTGTAACATTCTGGAGAGACCTTTGTGTCAGTATTTGTTACAATGAAGGTTTGACATACAGACTTTGTAAAACATTTAATCAATGTGGCGTCTACCGAGGCCCTTATTTATAGCAATTGTAGCGTTATGAAAGACCGTTGCAATTTATATGAATGATGTTTGCAGATTACATTTTCGGAATCGTCACATTAATACTTCGTTATATAATTCTTACAATACGTCGAAATGGCTGTCTCATTCAATACCATTACAATGAGCAAGTGTATGTGTCTTAGTTTGCTTCAGTATATCCCATAATACAATATGTGTTCATGTAAGTTAACGTTATCTCATTGATATTACTACACACATGCCACCAAATGTATGACAGTTTTAATCCCTAATAAGATCACGTTATATGACAATTTCTAATGCTTACGTTTTGATGCGCGCCAATCACAATACACTTAGTATACATTGATCGGTGTTCGATATGAACCTATTACATAACTGTTATATTGTCACAATAAATGAACCTATAAGCATTCAAATCCTGTTGTCTAATCAGTTGTGATTACTTTTTAATAAAATTGTCGACATAATGTACTCTGACAACATACTTATGTCTGTCTTTGTTCACATCTACTTTGTCATATATTACGTTTACCGCCTCTGGACAAACGTTTATGACATACATGTCATACCTATCTCAAGGATAAGAACCCTCATCGATACCCACTCACCCACTCATTGAGGTAACTGTTACACATTGGTACGGTAGAAAGAGAGGGGGCATTCGGGTTCCTCTTTTACTTTAAATTATACAATATTAATTTTATAGAATATGTTTTATTCCCCCGAATCGGAGATTTAAGAGGTATATTGTCTGTCTGTCTGTCACACAAAATTAACCTTGCTCATAACTTTTGATTACTTGGGGGTAGACCTTTGATATTTAATTTCAAATATGTATCATGACAAGACCTTTCAGATGAGGTCATAAGTTTTGACCTCGTGACATTGACCTTGGCGCAGCAAGCAATTTTCCAAAACTTTAACCTTGGCCATTACTTGTGATCGGATAGAGATGGACCTTTGATATTTCACATGTGCATCTATCATGACAAGACCTTTCAAATGAGGTCATTATTTTTTACTTCTTGGCCATGACCTTGGCGCTGCAAGAATTTTCAAAAACTTTAACCTTGGCGATAACTTGTGATTGGATTGAGATTGATATTTCAAATGTACATCTATCATGATAGAGCTCTCGGATGAGGTAAAAGTCTTGACCTCGTGACCTTGACCTTGGCGCAGCAAGCATTTTTCGAAAACTGTTACCTTGGCCATAACTTATGATTGGAAAGAGAAAGACCTTTGATATTTCATGTGTGCATCTATCATGATAAGACCTTTCGGATGAGGTCATAATTTTTGACCTCGTGACCTTGACCTTGGCACAGCAATCATTTTTCGAAAACATAGTGCAAATATCTCACCATTTTGTCAGATGCACACCTATGTAAACATACCCTGGTGCATTGTAAGTGTTAATGTTTTTAAGTGCAATCGCATACTTTAACGTAGAAAGAAAAAACAGAAAGTCATAAATGCAAGGGCGTCGTCACTTACATAAATGCACTGAATATAAACCTTTCTGTTTAGATAGAAGACTTTTGTACATGCGCCAAGTCATCATAAACTTGTCACAGATTGTATAGGAATAAAACCTGTCTGAAAAATAAGTAACTGACCCACATTGATTACGAGGTCGTTGCCGTCCAATACCTACCGTGCACTTATATACTCTGTATATTTCAATGTAAGTCTACAGACTTCTGCTGAGTAATGTTTAGGTAGATGTACAAGTGTTTGTGTTCGCTGTTAATTTTATTTAAACTACCTTGACAAACTATTGAAACCGAAAAAGCTCATTGTTTGGAGACGTGTCAACGACAATGTGTAACTGCAGGGAGGATGGTATAATATTATGTGTGGGTTGAGTTTTTGAGTTTGTTTTTGTTTTGTGGTTTGTTTGTTGTTGTTTCTTTGGGTGGGGGGGGGGGGGGGGAGGAGGTAGGGATGAAGTAAGAACATATTGATAAATTATATAAATGATACTATGAAGACGACCTTGTTTGCAATTGAAACATGGACTTAATGTTCATCAGCGTGAAACAAGCATTTTTGAATCAAAAGTTTCGCAAAGTTTCCACTTACAGGATCGGAGCGCTTTCTTGTCACCTGGGACAATAAAAACTGTGCATGCTCAGGATATATGACATATTGTGAATTTGTTAAAGGAAAGTCGGGTCCAGCTTTGGCTGTTCTATGCGTATACACTTTTCAAAAGGGTCGATAAGCATTCCCTTATCTTTTAACTTTTGGAGCAGTTTAGTTGAAATGTTATTTTGATGATCGTATAAAGGTTATATATGCCTCAAAACTATCATCTTTAAGAAATGCAAAGGGTATTTTCTGACATGAACCTACACCTGGTAGTTTGATAAGTAAGATGTTACAACGCAAGATTGAAATTTTGATAGCGGCGTCCTTTAAACGATTAAGCAGTGTTTACCTTTTTAAAGAAAATTTATTTTCAGTAATAGACTATTGAAATGTTTCTTTAATGTTAATATTGTCTCATGTCTCTTTTAATGTATTTACAAGCATGTTTTTATTTTTGAATTTTATTCAACACTACATTGAATATTGAATTAGAAATACCTGGAAATACTTTAGAACCAAATTCAAGAGCAGCATTCAACATATAATAAACAATGCACACTTGCCTTTCATCCTAAACTTGAGCCCCTTTGTAATTTAGTTTGGCTCTAGTATATTCTTAAGTTATTGGCCGAGGGCGTTTGATGCGAGAAATACCTTTCGATAGGAAACATCTGAGGGAGTCAACGTGATATATAAGAATGAATGCTTGAAAAGACCTTGCTGCGGTAATAATTGGCAGTCTTTCCTCGCTTAGATGATCCAACTGGGTAAAGATTCATTTGAAAGATCCCAAGTTCTACTAGCTCACATTCTGAAAGGTAAATAAGAAGCCAAGAGTGATATGTCTAAGTTTCTGAACATACAGACAGGTATGTATTGCCTGAAGGCTAGATGTCACGTTGAGGTGAATATGGAGGGAACAAAGGAGAAATGCAAATACACGCTCAGAGGTGACGTGAAACTGGAGACAACACATCAGTTCAGTTCAACAGATAGGAAAAACAACCCCACTGCTACAACATGTTAATTTCCAAATTACATGTCAGTGAAGATTGTTTTGTCAAAATAACACAGATTAAAGGTTTTCGTCGCATAGTAACAATCCAAGGGTTTTTAGGTATATATATCATTAATGTATTAATGTAAAAGAATTGTCAATCAGTACGAGCTCGTATCTGTTGTAGTGGGACTTTTGATCGCTACTACACTGATGACCTAAACACAATTTAGTCGACTGAAGGTGAAACTGTATAGACTGTGGGTGACCGCATTTCAAAAGGGCCCAATTTCTTTGTTGAACAAACTGTTGCGTTTTTTAAGCATTTGAAACTAACTTGAAATGCGCTATTCATTTACTATTCGCTGAAATGACACTTTTCGTGACGAGAAAGATTTACCATATTGGCATTAATTCATTTTGTGTGACATTTCTCATTTATTCTGGGAATGTCAATATATAAACTCTCTTTGGAAAGATATCCAACATTGGATCAATAAAAAAGCACATCTAAAAATAACCTTCACAAAGAAATGTATTTTGCTTGGATATTTATCCAAAAATAACGATCCATTAAATATAATCATTCTCCTAATCAAGAAACTGATCTTGAGATGCCATAACAAAGACTCTAACATATCTATGGGTAGAATCCAAAGAGAGTTATCGCACTATTACGACATAACAAAAGCCATAGCTTAATCTTCATGTCAACATGAAAAGTTTGTAAAATTCTGGTCAAGTTGCCATCATTTATTTATTAATTGATTCATTTACCCTTTGTCCATAAATATTGCCATTCTCCAATTGTATCCTATCCAAATGTGTCCGGTATCCAAATTTAACCGGTATTTGTATGTATGTGCATCAAAAAAAGTGGAATAAAAAAAAAATTAAAAATTAATTCATTTCCCTCTTCATGTTGTCACTTCCGGTCTCCATAAATTTGTTTCCCATTTTGCAACTTATTCTAGCTTCCAATGATGCGAGCAAGTTAAACCCCTTATTGTTAAATGGGTGACATATACGCTGGCTGACATTAACTAAGGTATTAATAGTAGTTGCCTGGATGTGTCTTACAGCATAATGTTTGGTTAAATTTAAGGGGTATCATCATTTGTAAAATTGTTAGAATAAAACATTATGAAATGTGTTTTTTTCAATCATATTCAAACACTCATGTAGTTAATGAAATTGTCTTGATTTGAGATTTAAAATACGCCAAAATCAGTGCGTTTGACTTAAGTACTCCCATATTTCTTTGATTAACCTAATCAAATAACCTAGTAAAGCAAAACTCCCTTTACGGTTTTATATCTTGACGATGAATATATGACTAGGATTGGTTACAAAAACGTAAACATCACCGAAACAAATGAGGAGTCAAACGAAAGTAGTTCTTGAACAAAGTCATCCCCGTTATTACCTTTACTGTTACTCGAATGAGTAAATCAAACAACTCCAAATAAACTTTCAAATTGTTCTTTAACACAGTCTCAAAGTGTCGAAAGTGACTCAGGTACACTCATTATGGGAACTTTCTTAAGAAGATACACAGTTCAACCCTTACACAAATAGTGATCACCTATTTTCACCAAGTTTTTACCGTTAACCTTTTGCTTTTGACAGTTCTGTCTCACCCATTGACCTTTCCGCATAGTATAATAAGTATTCCTTACAGTTCAAACTGCACAAAGGTAGACAAAATAAATATCAAAACAGAAAACCACTTAATACCAATAGGTTATCTTGACATTGAAGTCCATACTAGTTTAAGAAAACATTTAATGTATTCATAATCGTAAAGTTTATATAACTTCGGTGGCAGGTAAAACAATTGCATGATTTTTACACAAACAATTTGGGCAATTCAAAAGTAGCATTAGTTTCGTACACATACAAAACTCTTCACATGAATGACTGACTGTATTCAACTGTTAAAATCCATGAAAACTTATTCCATTCCATTCAAAGTAAACATAAAAGGTTGACCTCCCTGCAAGTAAGGTCATGACCTCCCCGTGAAACTACATTATTAACATGGTTGTCCAGACTCCAAGCACGACTCACTGTAAACCTATGTACATATCAATAGGTCTCTTGTAATATGTCAATAGGTCATGACCTCTCCGTGAAACTACATTATTAACATGGTTGTCCAGTCTCCAAGCACGACTCACTGTAAACCTATGTACATATCAAGATGTCTCTTGTAACATGTCAATAGGTCATGACCTCTCCGTGAAACTACATTATTAACATGGTTGTCCAGTCTCCAAGCACGACTGTCTGTAAACCTATGTACATATCAATAGGTATCTTGTAATATGTCAATAGGTATGACGTAAGCTCATGCTTGTACATTGATATGTACATATCATGGGTCAAGTCTCGACCATGCTAGTAAATACGATGTCAAGTAAGAAAGTTAACCATTGCGATAAATTGGGCGTTGTTGTGTAGCAAGTTAGGAGTCGGGACAGTACTCTCGTGGGGTGTGTTCGAATCTTTCGTTTACTATTAAGACATGATTAAGGATTGGCAAAGATGTTATTGAACAAAGTACTATATATAATATATATAAATGCTAATGATGTCATAAACTAACGAGGACAAGGACATATTTGATATTTGTCGATAAGCGTATGAAAGAGACATCTTAAAAAAAGGTATGAAAACCTGATGTATATAACAAATGGTGTTTCATATCCAGCCATACATAGTGACCCTGAGCGTTACATCGACACTGGATTTTACCAACTCTTGCTTTATGCTCAAAGTTAAAGGTACTTGAAAAAGTATATAGTACACAGGTTCTTTATAACCATGTTTATTGCTTTACTGGTGACATACTGAATACAACCTCACTACCTACTGGTGATCTATCTGTACAGTTTGGAGGTCTGTGCAATTCACGTCAGTGTGTATTTTCGTTCTCTATATCTATATTGTTCCGATTTTGGCTCACAATTTGCCGATTATTGTCTTCGTTCTCCTCATACCGATATACTGTCGTTCGGTCTATATCGAAAAACAGATACTATGATTAACTGAACAAATTTGTAATTAGATGTATACTTGTTTATCACATGAAATAGTTATGGTTTGATGGGTGTGGAAATACGCTACGGCCTTGGCCATCAATGAATATCTGTTTATGTTGTTATCACACCGCACATTAATGTTTGTAATGGTAAAGGTTTAGACGAAGGATCAGGTTGATAAGTGAAAATTGGAAGCAAGCATACCGGAGGTCCAACACGGAGGTGTTAGGCTGTAATTGTTTGAACACTTTTTATCGATTTTGATGATAATCAGCAGACAGTGGTTAGTCAACAGGAATCGTTTAACAATTTATTTGAAGATTTGCAGGAAATTATTTTAAACGAAAACGCAAATTTTGGCTTGTTTTGATGAATCAAGAGTCAAGGATCTGTTTGTTTGTCTGTCTGTCTGTCTGTCTGGATCCTAGCGGTGAAACATGACTTATCTTCCTTTTTGACCATAAAAAAACATCTGTGCGTGATGCACGTATAAAAAGACACAGGAAAAGAATGCTCATGTATAATATAGGATTCTAAATCGATCATACAAGAAAACTGTTAAACCATGTTACACACCGGAAGATAACATTTCACTTTCCTCTATGTAGAATGTGTTCAGATAGTGAGTTTATAAATCATAACTGGTGTTGAGCAACATGCAATATTACATCATGATATCAGCGGCGGGCAGTGTGTCAAGAGTTCACTAATGACTTAAGGAATGAACAAAATTTCCAATGACCTCGGTCGTTAAACAATGTCCTATAACATGAAGATAGCAGGACTGATGAAATACTTAAGAATTCCACGCAATAATGAGAAGGATTTATGAGAGAACAGTGACACGAATTGAAATTAAACGATAACATACTGCTACATTAAAGAAAATTATGTATATTCAAACAAAAGAAGTAAATACTTGTTTAGGCAATGATTTGTTTAGATCCATGATTGCTACTTTTTTGTAATCTACGTGATTTCTGAATCAAAATCGTTATCGAGTTAAGCTCAACGATTGACAAAATTGTTCTTCTTAACATATTGTTAGTAAAGACGTTTACATCAAAAAACTACACCAAAGAACCAAAGCATCAGAAATATAAGAAATGTCCATGAAGCAGTCCGTCCTACGTGTAAATTAGCAAGGTGACATTCAATGTCGGTGCAATTTGTTCTGAGTTTAAAAATCCCGGTTTACAATTGCTCTTGTTTTTATTTGTTCAATTTTAATTTGCTGAAGAATAGTCTTGGTTCAGTCATAGAAGAAACATGACAACATTTCATTGTCGTAACATCAAGTCAACCGCAAAGAGTGGTATTGCAAAAGTACACTTACGACAAATTGGTACCTCGCTATGTTTGCCCTACAAAACTTACATAGGACGAACCTGACAGTGGCGGGACATACATATCATGTTGATATGCATTTTATTGTTATAAGAGTAGGGTCAATAGCATACAAAGCACGCCAACTCGTGTTTATCTTTCTAAGGGATTGAATACAAACACGGCAAAGAATTTTTTAAAAGGAAATAATACGAATCTGTGTGCGCCATGACACGTTTTGAGAAGTCATTTTAAAGAGGTTTATGTTATCAATAAATACCAAGCAATTGTATATAAACGTAAGATGGTACGATAGGCTTGAAAATGAGGGAAAATCCATGAAATAAACAAATCGTCAAAATAATTAAATAACGTGTTTAAATCTGTTGATCGTTTAAAAGAGAAGTGAAAATTGCGAATTTCATTTACATACTGTGGACAGCCTAGAGGGAGGGTGTCTCCGCTATTTATTTAAAAACCTTCGAAACATCATAAAATGCTAAGAAGCCTGTTTCACATTACAAATTTAATTACCATATTTTCCGCCAGTATGATTTTCATAAACCGACCATCTGACTACTGTAATTGTGGTATGAAATCGGGCTGTTTTACAATACATGTACCTAACGTTTGAACCTGAATTTTGCAAAAACAGATAAATATACAAACTTGAAAGAAATGTGCATTTTCTATTTTTAATTGAAAGATATGTGTGTATCAAATCAACTTACCTGAAGTTTGGAATTGCCAAAGCGAAAACAGGAATAAGTGTTTGGAACGCCACCGAAATCGCAGGAATGCACGCGAGCACGTAAACCCTTTTTTGGTAGGCTCCGAATTCCCCAAGAAGATCGAGAATATCATCGAACTTCATTTTTTGAAAGATGGATTAGCCGATACAAAACTTCTTTGACATCAAAGGTAAAAATCTAACGGAAGGAAAACAGGATCTGTGTCACAAGCTCTCCCCAGCTAATCAAGCGTCGCTGCTATAACTACAGAGAGCAAACCGTCACGTTACCTTGCCCTATAGATAGCAGTAGGTACTTGTGTACAATGGGAACTGTTCATGCGTGACGGAAATTACTGAGGGCGGAAAGTGATCGTAGAAATCAGAATAGCATTTGCTATAATCTTATAAATCCAATGGTAAAGACGAAGAATAGTTATTGCTAGAATGAAATGTGCATTAAAATGTGGTCTTTTTTGGTAATGTAAAAGTGTTTGAGATAAGACCTAAGGAAAATCTGATATATATAATTTTAAGGATTGAACCTGTTTTACCATTTAATCTTGATTAAATACATATGATCTCTTTTCATCTTTATTAATAATTAATAATGTTTTATTTGACAGTTTAATAATTACCTTACACGTCAACTGCTTTCTGATTTAAGAAAAAACGTTCAAAAATACACATTGAATAACATTTTGGGACAGCATAATTTCAGTTTATAAAAAACTAATTACAAATGCAAGTTTTGTTAATGAATTCGTTTTCTTATTGTTCTTTCTTTATTTGTGTATCTTAATCATTGCTCATCCATTAATGCTAATAGATTCAGTGCAGTAAGAATATTTCGACATATGAACGAAAACCGGTGAGTAGTCGTAACTGGTGCGCTCAAAGTGATCAGAAAAAAATATAATTATAATATACACAACACAGACGTTAATTGTCTAAATAAAAGTCCAGAAGTTGGATTCGACAATCGAGCACGTAATGCGAATCTATAATGACTTGATATTCATCGCCCGAGATGGGTTTCCCATCGATATAACCAATTCATATAAAATTTAATTCATTGTCAATTGTTATTTTCCATAAGTCTACAACAGCCTTCTGACCTTTAGACTGTTGGTGGAGGCCTTATTTCTCGTTGAAATACGCCAACCAATCGAATGCAGACGTGCTCGATAGGGTTACGATCTGAAACGTTTGGCAGAAGATGTATCGATGTTGTGCTTCCGTTGAATTCAGTGACAAGCACGCCGGGGGCACATTTTGTCATACGGCTGGCCTAGCGGGAAGGCAAGAAGCGTGTTCTTAATAATGGCGTTTCAATACTATTTTGCCTTGATTGATTCTGCTAGAATTGGATTTCATCAATTTAGATCAAGTGAAATTTGCTTTACTTTTCTTTACGGCACATAACGTTAATTTTTGCAATAAGTACATAACACTTTGCTATTACTTCCCTTCATATTTTTGTCAATATATTTGGTATTTTTTGTGCTGAATATCCAAGCCGAATGAACTGCAATTAAATCGTCCCTACGTGCCTGGCCATGCAAAGTATTATTCCAAATAAATATTGACTTGTACACTGTAAGTGGTATGTACTGGTGTTACACATTTAGTGAACCCAGGACTCGGCGCTAATTCAGTCGGCAGGCAGAGGTAGACAAACCCTCCTCATAGCTTGAAGTACCGAGTAGTTGTATAAGTGTCCATAGAGTCTCTCATACAATATTGACACTAAAGTGGACTGACCAACCCTCTTTTCAAATGGTTTTGGCATAAAATGTTCAACAAATTGTGTTTGAAGAGAAATCGCCCGGCAGCTCATGTGAAAGCTTTTTTCGGGTCCACCTCATGTTTCAACGGCAGGTTATTGGTTTTGACATACTGCAAGCGTTAAACTTGTGAAGAGGATGAATAAATTCTATAAATAATGTACATAAAACGCAATATTTGCATATTTTGTGAAAATTTTCGACACAACAGCAATATTTTAGAACTACTCTTTGCTAGGCAACAAGTGAATTCTTACGCATTAGACGAAGTAAACAGAGCACCGTATAACCAAATTATACGCCCTCTGATTTTTCACAGCAGCCAATCAGAAACGAGTATTTTATGGTAAAATGACTTTTAGACTTGTTTTTGTGTCTAAAGTTTTCGGTCAGTAACTGTCGACATTCGCCTCGATTAAACAAGTTTTGCTGTAACATATTCAATAAAACAACTGATGATGGATGTTGAAATGAAATAATGGGTAAATACTGAATTTTTTTACTCTGATGACTCT
Source organism: Steromphala cineraria (assembly GCA_916613615.1). Taxonomy (NCBI): domain Eukaryota; kingdom Metazoa; phylum Mollusca; class Gastropoda; order Trochida; family Trochidae; genus Steromphala; species Steromphala cineraria. The sequence goes on from OU744725.1 coordinate 23,675,670, forward strand.
TGGACAAATATTTTACCTGGATCCTTGTCAGGACAATACTATCAATTTACGTCATGGCAGCCATCGTTAAAATCATACGTTGATGTTTTTCTAGGTGTATATTTCAAAAAAAGTATCAATTCGACGGTAATTTTGTTCTTCTTCTGGCTTTCAAAACTGTGTCAAGAATACGGATAATTAGTTCTTAACCTGCTAAAATCTTTCTTTTCCTGTATGAACGTTTACGTCTTATACTAATCTCGTGAAAAAAGTAAGGGAAACAATATAATTCAAAATGGGAAATTATTGTAAATGTGTAGCTTTAAACATGTGCCTGGGGCATAATTACTTTTTCATTAAAGGCTCATAAACTCAATACATGAATAATGTTCTTTTGAAAACACAAAACAATTAATTTGATATATAGATAGTTAAGGTTAATGCTGTTAACACGTGTATCACTTTCGGTGAGGCTAGTGTGTATAGTTTTCGGAGTTATCGACAACATGGTTTCCTCAAAGCCAATTGTATATAAATTTAGTTGATAGTTTTAACTTCGTTTGGAGGGGGGAGATAATTAACTGCTAGGTAGTTAAACACGTCAAAAATGATCTGCTAGTTTATAATCAGTCGGTGAACGACCGTTCCACATGTAACTGGTGTACGTTTACCTTAAAGGGGCAGTAGCACGTTTTAGGGGGAATATACGGTGATTTCAGGAAAATTAAAATTAAACACAAAATGAAGTAAAGGTGTTCACAAAAAATGGCCGCCAATGGATTTTATGTGAATCTTCATACTTTGTCCTCTGACTATAGATGATTGGCTTGTGTAATGATTTTTGACACTGTCAAGATAATACATATAGCATTAACTTACAATTATCACTGAAAATTTTAAAATAAAAATTATCAAAAAACGTGCTACTGGCCCTTTAAAGGGTAGTGGGTAACTCGGACACTAACCATTATGCTTCAGTAGAAACGCGTAAAGGTAACCAACCGATGACATAAGTTCTTAAGGCCCTGAAGCCTCACCCTATTAACATATCTATATCCCCGAGATGTCGCCGATGTTTCAAATGAATTGTACCATACATAATTTTGCCCTATTTCCATATCTTTATCTCACAATGCCGAGATGTCGCCAACGTTTCAAATGAATTGTACCATACATAATTTCAAAAGCTGATGAAATAGAAGATCTTCTTCGTGTTTTATGCGCTGTTGGTGGTAGTACCGCGTGTAGTGTCAATCGCGGCTGCTGAAAGGTGAGATCTAATAGGTAGATCTTTTTACAGCGTTGCATTTCTTTGAAGAACCTCTTTTTTACCTTATACTCCTTTCATTACACGTGAATATTTCCGATGTATAAGGGAACGTATATTCCGGTTTTACAGGTTAGTTTAACTTCTCATCTAGGAAGATCACCTTACAATCCCTGGTTTGGATTGCTCCTTAAAGAAAACTGCTTTTGGACATTTTATTTAAAAAAAGTTCCTTAAAGTTCAGAATTAATGATAAAATATCTTCTGTTGCACTTACATTGTACATTAAAACGTTGATTAAAACCTATTTGCATCGGCAATTCTCATCTTAGATATGGTAAGGAAATGGCAGGCTTTTGTGATAACGAACTGTGAAACTAATTAATCGCCAAATGTTTATTTGAAACTGACTTTGTATTACATTTGCAAAAACAAATAGAAGTCATTTGCATAGTCATCTTGTAATCTTTAAATATATCAAATATTTTAATAGTTTTAACTCTTAAACATCTTAATATTTATTATAAATCATATTCTGATTTTATCATAAGAAATGATAGTTAATTTGAGGCTGTTGTGGTTATCGTCGGATATCTATCAAACCATGTTTTTCCTTTTGTCGTTTAATGGCTGGTTTGTGTTCCGATATTAATAACAATCCTTATCAATCCACCAGCCCTACAATAAAACATAAATATGAAGTCCCTCTTTTCTCTCTTTATAACATATTCACACGTTCTGCAAATACACTTGGCCCACTGAGAACAATTCAAAGAAATTTGGTATGTCATCACCACACCTCATCATCAGCATGGAACTACCAATCATTGCTCCCCAAATGACAACAGAGTTGGGCTGTGAGGTGAGGGAAACGACGGGTCAAGAAGGGCAAGGTTTACTCGATCATAGTTTCTTTGTAGTGATAGTTCACGTATATTCGGAGTATATACCTAGTATTTTTTTCCAATTTCCAACATAAAGGAGATGTTATCCAGAAAAACTTGCTACTCATGTTTGTCCCTTCAAAACCTCAACAACACCGTGGGTCCTGTTACACATTGCTGTCAGTTGTTGAGAATCAGTGGACCATGAGGCAACGCCAAGTGAGGATTTACACCATGTGATTGATGTGACGAAGTCATTACAGAGTTAGATGCGGAGATCAGGGCTGCGTTCGTTTTGCACAGAGTGTGTCGCACGAGCGACGAAATTTCTAATCGAACGACCATAGTGTCACTCCCGTGTGCACTCTAGAGTCACTCAATGTCCCTCCTGCTAAATCGGGGAGGGAGGTCGTGAGCGTAACGGAATTACGTCAATTGACACGGTGTTTATAACATAACAAAGACATGCTTACTTCAATATAAGTCTGTTTTAACACATTCGCATCAAGCCGATGTGAGGTTTGGATTTGGTTAAAGGAAAACTATAACATTTTGGAGACCATGTATTGTTAGAATTTAACTGATTAAATGTTTGTGATCAATTCCTTTTTCGGCTATATTGTTTACAGCCTGGCTACCAAGTGCGACACTCAGTAGAGCATACAAGTCGTTCGCTCTTAGTTGCATTCGAGCATGCGCAAGATTACACTCTAGTGAGTCAAAACGAACGCAGCCAGAGAGTCGCTGTTCTGATACGAGGGTCAGGCCAAAACGAACAAACATTCCGGTTACATGAAGGAGATTCCATCAAGCGTTGTGGGACTCAACTGCATTGTAACGTGAAGCAGATATCTGTGGGGTTTTCTTTTTGTTTTAAAAAAGGTAAATACATCACAATCACGCGCAAATGTACACATACATGTATAAGATAATAGATGCACAGTGGCTCATAGTCAAGTGAGTGAGTTAATGCTTAACGCCGCTTGGGCAATATATATATTTCAGCCATTAGCGGCGGTGGCTCATAGTATAAGAGGCCAGCTGAACAAACTTTATCATAGAGTCTCGAGATGCAAGAAGAACCAACTCGAGAAAGATAACTTCAAATTAACAATATTATAATGTTATTAACCAAGTTTGTCCGTAATGGCCCAGTTACAGGTCCAAGGTCTGCTGTATTGGCCCGAGGCGAGGCCAAGGACCAATACATAAGACCGAGGACCTATAACTGGGCCATTACGAAAAATTTGATTAATGACGTTTTTATTAATTAACTTCTTTGTAATTTACTTGCGCTACATTAGAGAGCTTTTTTTACTGAAATCAAAATTATCAATGAGATTGATGAACTGTCATATATGTTGAAAGTTTTGAAGCGATAGCTTCGAACTCTCGCCATTTGTGTGTATGCGCATGCTCAGAATTGTATTGGCCCAGTCTGCTCGTATTGGCCCTGTTTTGCTCGTATTGGCCGAGTTTTCTTGTATTGGCCCAGTTGTGGATTCGTATAGTGCAGGCCTTTTAAATTGTATAAGTGCCATATCATTGATATTTTTTATCATAAACCTGTGGTGCATATAAAGCCTAATGTTATATAAATAAGAATATTTGTTTAAATCTTACATTTATGTATGAAAGATATGGACAGAATACTATAAGCCATTGCAGATAATACAGGTAAACTAAAAGAAAAAATACCCAAAATTGAAAAAAATTTATCCAATCGAACAAATATGGATAACGGCTCATTTGTGGTCTTGTCGTTTAAGGTATTAGACAATGCTTGGACATAATATCGTAACATAAACGATTATCCTTTGAAGGAACAGTTTAGCTCTTAACTAGCTCGTTTTTAGCAATTTTTAAAGAACATAGAACACAACATAATGCGTGTCAGCATGTGTCCCTTGCAAGTGGGCTCTAAACTCGTATCTCTATTCAGACCAATATTACCTTCGCTCTATCGGCGAGTTGGTCAGCGATTTCACACTAGATACGTGTGCCACTTATCATAAGAGCATTTTAATATGGTTGTATATTTTTTCTATTTTTACTTTGATCTTGGCTTAAGTTGTATTTTCTCAAAACCTTCACCATGACAGGTAGCTTAGATGTTTCATGTGATTGGCCTTATGATATTTACATATGTGTGCCTTGGTGGACTATTATTTTTTGTCAGTTTTTCTTCAAGGCCACTGTCAGCTTTTAGGACAAAAATATTTTGTTCTGCAAGACAATGTTCCTTTTGTTCGGAATCACCTGACCGTGACGATACTTTCTGGCTGTAGTCTACTTTCTGTGGAATGACGGGACATAGTTGTGAGAGTTTGATCTGGTGATAGTCCCTGGTTTGATAGTTTGATACCTTACCAGAGGTACCATAGCTCCGACTTACAGGATAATGGCTCATTTCAAGTCAACGCTGGCATTACGATTATCCTAAAAGAAAAGGTTATTTAGAAATCAAGGGGTTTGCCTCATTTGTGGTTCTTGTACTTAAATCCTTATCATTTCTATCAAATGATCTATGAATTAAATAAGCCCGCTTAGATATCAACTTTCTCATCCATTGAACAATTTGAAAAATGTGTGACAAATATTAAACAGTTTGTTCAATATACTACGGGGTTTGGTTTTTTTGTAAACCGGAAAAAAATCTTGTGATGGTGTAAACATTTTGTGTTTTACATGTAAAATATAGAACAACAAAAGTTGCACTTCTCAAGCAACTAAAATTCACCTATTGGTAGGCCTACAGGAACATACGGTTTTCTGCTTGCAGTAACTAATATATATTGGTGTCCATTGGTGATTTACAACTACCAAAATACAGTGTGTTACCTTAAAACATTTTAACAAGATATTTTGCAGTAAGTGTGTCAAGCTCATAACCAGTCTGTATCAGACGCACAAGGATAATTACGTTGTAGACAAATGTATGACACATGCGTGTTTTCATAGTATGTAAATTAGAAAATATGATGAAAACCTGGAGCTGAAATCTTACCTGAACTCAGGACTGGCCAGAGTAAAGACGGAAATGAGAGTTTGGAATGCGACGGATATTGCAGGAATGCATGCGAGAACATAAACCCTCTTCTGGTAGGATCCAAACTCTCCCAGCTGGATTACAATGTCATCGAACTTCATTTTGAGATTCAATTTTTAAACAATCTCCTTTCTGGCAGCCTTTTACACAAAGCAACCTATCACTTGAGATTTGTCTCTAAACCCTTTTACTTTTTCTCAATCACAATCCTATTTTCAAAGCGTCATATGTATCTGTACGTATCTGGGTGTCACATCAAGTTCTATGGTCACGTTTTACTGCGGTGCGTATTGCTCCCCTTCTCCAGATTTATGCAGGTATACCTCGAAGTAGACCTACCCCTTTTAAGCAAGGTTAAACCCGACCCCCCCCCCCCCCTCCCTTCCCCTTTAGGAAGCTTAGACTGATTGGTGGTACATGAGGCGTGAAGCCTACAGTTTGCTTGTGAATAATGACAGAAAACGAGGTTTCAGTTTGGTTGCGATGTCGGTAAGATGAGATGTTTTAGTTTGGTCATGACTGATGTAAGATAGATTCTCCTTTGATTGGGGAAGATGTTATCAGAAAGGATTCGTTTTGGTTAAATTATGACTTTTTTTAGATTGGTTTACACCTATTTAAAGAAAAGATTTCAGCTTAGTTGCCCTGCACCGGTGTAAGGAGAACCGATGCATGTCCTTATGCAGTTATGCCATTACAAAGGGATACTTGTAATGTAAGATTATTCCATGATATGTCTGTGTTCGTCCTATATACCTTTTGAATGTAACTGGGGTTTGGAAATTATGTAGAAAATAAGTTATTATAAAATGTTGTATCAAAAATTCTCACCTGAAGTTGGGTCTTGCCAAGGTAAATGCATATATCAACGTTTGCAGGGCGATAGATAATGACGGCATGCACGCCAGCACATAAACTCGCTTCTGGTAAGGTCCGAACTCGCCAATTTGTTCAAGAATTTCATCGAACTTCATCTTTGTTTGATAATCCCAAGTCCTAATAGCGATTGTCACAAGTTTTCACCTGGGGGTATTGTTTCTACACCGCCTATTCCCGTTTCAGACTGAACACCTGAGTTCTCATACCTCAGACACTTTTTCCTGTATATCTTCTTCTTTGTGTTTTCTGGTTGCTGGTCCGATCACTCCTGTCATGCGACAGCTTGTTCTAGGTATTTCCTACCCAATAGAAATTGCTTTTTATAGATATAGACTACCTCTGCCAGATGATGCGTGAAAACAATAGCCAGCTGACTGAGGTGTAATGGAGTTTGAATGGACGTTTTTATAGCTGATGTTTTTGGACATTCTTTGGCGATGTCAGATAATCAACCAATACGATGATATTAAGAATAGTCTGTTTATCATTTGTTAATACAATGTACATACGATTTTGGGTATTGTTTATATGTAAATCATCGTCCTATACTGTGTATAAAAAGGAACATGAACATAATTTTTCTTAATTTTATAGCTTGAATTAAATCTACCAATATGCCATACAATTGTATTTTCTATCGTTGTTTTTCAAATTACGTTGCTATGAGGGTATTTTTTCATTCAGGTTCACCCAACCATGACCCCTGACCCGACCTTGACCCATTAAGGTAAATGCTAATTCGACAGCAACCACATACTTGCCAACGAAGGCTTTTCTTAGTTTGGACTACTACAGCCTACCCATCAACGGTTTTTATGCCACACTTTGCTGTAACTTAACGCTTAGGGACTTCTCTTTTGCAAATCATACATGCACTATTTTACAGAAAGAGAACAGTTTAAAATTTCTTCTCATATAGCTTGGAAAAATAGTGACAAAAGTCACATTTATCGTCATTTCACGAGGGACACATGAATCGCATTGCTTATTGATACAGCAAATCGTTTTTGGCATGTACAGCAGCGTACCTTAAAGGGACGGTAGCACGTTTTAGGCGGAATATAAGGTGATGTCAGGAAAATGAAAATTAATGGTTCCAATTGAAAGACAATGAATTTAAACTAAATGGAGCAGTAATAATTCAAATATATAATGTAAAGTTTAGCCGTGCGATTCCTGTTACTTATACAAAATGCATGAAGTTTTTTAACACAGAATGGCCGCCAATTGAATGTATGTGAATCTTCATACTTGTCCTTTGACTATCGATGATAGGCTTGGGTAATGAGATTTGTGACAGTATCAAAATAATACATTTAGCATTGACATACAATTATCAATTAAAAATTAAAAAAATATGAAATTATCATAAAATTTCGAAAATTAATGATTTCCAAAAACAAAATATGAGATGCACACCTTTAGGATACCTATAAAGCACGTTTTAAAGATCAGCGCAGTCTATCCAGTACTTTTTAAGGAGAAGTGGATAAACAACACCCCCTATCACATTACCATGAGCTTTCACTTGCACAAAAATTCACCTAAGTTCAACATGTCAGAAATTTGAAAAACAAAAATTAAAACAAAATATGAAATGCATACCCTTAGGATGCCTATAAACCATGTGTGCAATTTAAATTAAATCCATTGAATGTTTTTTGAGGAGAAGTGGATAAACAGCACCCCCTATCACACTACCATGAGCTTTCACTTGCACAAAAATTCACCTAAGTTCAACATGTCAGAAATTTGAAAAAAAATCAAAAATTGAAAAACAAAATATGAGATGCACACCCTTGGGATGCCTAAAAGCCATGTGTGCGATTTCAATATAATCTTTTAATTGTTTTTTTGAGGAGAAGTATATGGCGGGGGCATAAAAATATACCTTTACGTTGTTATTTGACTGAATAAGGCTGTCAAAATATCTTCTTGTATTTAGTATATAACATGGACATGACACAGAGCAGTTAACAAGTACGCGGTTGCATTATACATAAAGCCCCTCTGTTCCAGAATTGGGGATTTCAATAAGCTTAGTCATGTTTGAAATTGAAGTTCGTTAAAAAAGATAAATGTTGTAAAAGTGTTTGAGTCAGTCACGTTGCTTTCTTCAGTAGTGTATGTAGATCAAGGACAAACCTTCTCAAGGGGTGCATGTTCATTGAAGCTTATTATTAAAAAATATGTTTTACCTGAACGAGAAATATATTTTGTAAAGATTATAAATTATATTTTCTGTGAAATAATTTCGTAATGACAAATTTTTATTTATGTACTTTATTCTTGTAATTCATAAAACATATTGACCAACTGAGGAAGTGCTGTTAGAAACAATAGTAACAATTTGCAAAACATATGTTTGCGTCATTAACATGATTTTCTTGAAGATGATCATGTTTAAAGTTGCTTAGTAATCACTTACATGCCATGAATTCCAAATTCTGCAAAAGATAATGAATCAGCAAGGTGGGCGAATGTTTTATTTGCTGTAACGTTGCAGTCATATAACAGCTTATTTTCTGCATCCAAAACGTTCGCCGACTTATGCCGACTTCAGTGTAAGCATCATTTTTAAGACACGAATGAAATAATGGATATGTTATTTGGTGTGGCGAATAACCAAGAGAAAACATTGTACACATAGCCACAACGAAGCGTTCTTTCCATTTTTCTTTTCTTTGAGCACCCTTATCTCAACTCAAAAGCTTCAGTGCGAGCGATTAAAAGAGAAAGGAAACGGTTCCTGTTTCATCTTATTTCAAGTTACATAAAATGGACAGTAGCACATTTTTTTTATCTCCACTTAAACATAACTGTTTATGCCAAATGCATATTCATGTCGGTACATCATGACTCAACATGACTAAAGTATTAAGCGAAAGCTAATGGCGGTCATTTTAGTGGGAACACCATATATTCATGTAGGTGGGGAAATGGATTCGAGTATCTAATCGTTCATGTAAACGTCGTTTTAAAACTTTCACTTTTGATTTAAAACCATTGTCTTGCAAACAGTAATTTTCGTTTTCGCCCGATCCCGTGCACGTGTTTGCCTCAAACGTACTACTGTCCCTTTAAGATAAGTGGAACACGAACTGTTGCATACCTCAGAGTGAAGTTGAAGCGAATAATTTCGTTTAACCGTTATTATAAGCTTCACAAGCTATAATTAAGGTGTGCCAAGGCCCTGCGATATCTTATTACCTAATATGATATTCAGTCTTTTTCCGCTTCAAAACCCCTTAACAAATTTTATATGCCCATGTATATGATATGTAAAATTGCTTTTTTCTTAAGAAAATAACGAAAAACGAGTTTATCAAGGCAGAATAAAGACTGGCTGACGCTTCGCTGTAAACCTCTTAGTAAAATGAATCATATCCAATTATAATTACTGTGGATTGAAAACGAATAAATAAGGTACACTACACGTTCGTATATTTTCAATGCACTTAAGGGTTAGCAGTAGATGGAGACATATGAATTGTAAATAATTCCTAACATAGTATCACATTAATCCGTTCAACCTTATTATATTGAAGACATATTCTTGACGTTACAACGCAGAAAAGTCACAATGATTCTCCAATGCAGTAACTAATATTTCAGTTTATATAGGTACAAACTTTTAGACATGAGTTAGCGATATATTTCAATTGTATTTGAGCTTCAGTATCTTATTTCTTCTAAAGAACTCCGTGCCCATCTCTCATTCACCGGTGAACTTCATGAAAGTATAGAAAGGATGTTGGTGTCCTTGTTATAACGCCAACGTCTAAATAGCTCAGAACAATTCTTCGTCGTAATTGAGTGTTTTATTCATAAATGTCAAATATGAATGATTACAGGTTTTTAAGATACTCGTCAAATCAGAAACATTATTCTAATACAAATCACCCTCGGATTAAAAGTAGATGATGCAACAATCGTAAAGGCTTAGAAAATATCATCTCAAGTCAAGTCAAGTGATGTCAGTTATTCGTGTAAAAGCCATCGGCCCATAATACAAGGTTATATACATTTTCAACACAAATGAACAAACAAAATTGCATAATGAAAAAATGATTATATTGATCTACATATCTTTCAAATATATCTAACTATTGAATGTGCTTTGCTCTAATTCAAAACTGATACACAAATATTTATATAGACCATTAAGTAATTTCGCAGCCAGAAGAAGTAACTGACAGCTTGCAGTTAAATTGTTGCAACAGGATAATAGACGAAAGCCTTGTGCTAAATGACGATTAGCAGCACTCCCAACACATGAACAAAAGAATATTGTTCAACTTGGTTAAAATAATTTTTTATCAATAATAGAAAACATTCAAAAGTAATAAAATGAATGATATGTATTTCAACGGAAAACATTTAGATTACATCAAGAAGTTTTGTTGACATCTAACGAATCACTTTGATTTTCAGCTCGCGATCCTCTCTCGGGTGCAATTGGCATTGGTCGACTGAAACAATTGAAAATATTGTTTTAAGACAAAACGGGAAATTTATTTTTAAAATTAGAAAAAGGTAAGAAAACAGCGGAGAACTTTTTTGGAGAGGTTACAAAATGAATAGAATCGACTTTAGTGAGTGAGTTGGTGTTACGTGTTTTGAACAATAATTCAGTGATGAGAGACTGACCTCCGTAAAGCTTTAACATCAGCAACTGTTTCGGGGAACTTCTGATTACGTGTTTCCGGTAACCAAAGGGAGAGAACTCCAGCTAAAACAGCAGCACCACCGAACACAATTTGTGGAAGCGCTCCGCTAAGATTGCCTTTAACCATGTTGCCCTGAAAACATGAAGAGGTGATGAAGTAAAATTCTGCTTCAACTTTATTCGTCTTTCTTCTATTTTCCTAAGCCAGTATTTTTGCGTTCTTTCCAATTAGGATTGCATTCTTACATATTTTGTTGAACTTAATTCCCGTAATTCGGTAGCTTTGTTTCAACGAAAAATGCCTCTGAAGAAATATGTCTACAAGTAGTTTTGCTTTCTTCTGCTGGTACATCCAAAAGTATCACCATCAGTTATGTACATTTTGTTGACATTTCGCGTGTTCTTGCTCGACATGAACGTATATGATATTTTACGCAGCACTGTTTCACAGTCTAAGTAAATCTAGCCTCAATAATACTCGCTACACTCCCGATATTGAGTCTAGCAAGGCGTAGTAGCGGGTCGCGTCAGCCGAACTATCGAATTGACCAATCAGAGATCGTTTTACTAAGCCCCAATAGTATGCATTCGCACATATAACATTGGAGGGTCAGCGAGAGCGAATAATATTGACACTGAATTTTCTGCACTGTTTCACAAAGCAATGGCGTTAACTTCTACTTCTTTTAAAGAACTCGTAGGGAGAGTGCCGAATATCTGTCTGAAATGCATTATTACCGACATACTGACCTCTGTTACACACAAGAACTCACCAGGTCGGCAATATAAGGGGAGATAATCCCGCCTATTCTAGATGAGAATGAGCTGGCACCCATCCCAGAGTTCCTCACTACAGTAGGGAAGAGTTCCGCCGTGTAGATGTAGATGATAGCAAACACTGATGACACCCCAAACCTGCCCACCATCGACAAAGCTGTCGTCACCCACTGGAGACCTGAGAAGAGTTTATAAAAGTGAGTGCTACGTATGAGTGTGGGTGTGAGTGAATGAGTGAGTTGGGGTTTTACTAGATTTCAGCAATTTTCCAACATTTAACACGTAGATGTCGCCATCCAAAAGAGAGAGGACAGATCGGGCAGAAAGTGGATCGATAGAATAAGGGAACAGACGGAAAGAAAGGCATAGTGTTAGTTTTTAACACAATTGCAGTTTGATGCTAAATGTTCTTTAACAATCAGGTTTGCGTTTTGGGTTAGGCTGCACCAAGAGTTTACTTATCCATCTCACTCACTGAAATAAACCTGGTGTTAGGCAAATATCGTTAAGAAACCTCTATATTACTCCACAAAGCTAATAATCTACACATAATAAATATTAAAAGCGGTTCATGTTCATAAATCATCATATTATTTTTTCATCTCATCCCTCACCAGAACCTCCATACAGAGCCGGAAATATCGTACACAGACAGGCCACGCCCCCTAGCAACATGTTCCCGGCATGCATCGGTCTGCGACCCACTCTGTCCAGTAGGGCGTAACAGTAGAAGTATGTGGACGAGTCCACTATTCCACCGATGGTAAAGTTGAGGTAGATGTCTCCAGCCAGGTTACCAACGTTCAGGGCGAGGCCATAGAAGACAACACTGGCCACAAGCCTGCATGGGAGGTCATTTCAATTCGAACTACTAAGGCACCAATTTCTATACCGTCTTTTTGTTGCGACAAGTGCTTTTTACTGGCAAAATATCAACGACGATGAACATTTAGTTACATGAATTTGAACTGCATTTGAAATTTTGAAACCCTATTTGCTGTCAAAGTATTTAATCTTTTCTTAAATTGTGTCGATCTGAATCTGAATTTCCTAATAACACGCAAATCCTTGAAGGTCATTCAGTAGTAAAATACAAAAGTTTAAAACTTGATACATTTTTGTGCGGAAATAACGAATTTACAGAGAACATACCTTTATGTACATAATCTCAATTCTAGAGTTTCCTTTTTCTACATCAGTATGTTCACTTTTCTCATTTTACTGTCGAAATGTTTAAATGTTCTTTGCTTTGTTTATATTCCCGATTTTTTACATATATTATTGTCAGAACAGTTTTTTTTATCAATTTATGAATGGAGTGTTTATACGTTTTAGATAATACATTTATAAAAATATTTTGTAAATAGAATCAATGCCTACCATTGGAAGAATATGATGAGGGTTCTGATTACCAGAGAGGGCGAGCTGAACATCCCCCGGATACTTGAGGCAGGTGCGTGAACATCACGTGACCCCTCAAACAGCTTCTCTGGAAGTGTGACTCTGTTCACTTCCGCTGCTTTCCTGAGAATCTTCTCCGCCTCCTTCTCACGACCACGTGACAGCAGCCATCTTGGAGACTCCGGGACCAACCTGAGACACAACTGCGTCCGAAAGTTTTGTTGATAAACGTTCACTGTCCTACTCATACAATGAATTTTTCAGACTGATGTATATGGATTTATAAATAACAGAACCTTTAAAAAATTACTTACACATTAATACATGTACGCGAATTCATCTCCATAACGCACATGATTGAAACGTGCTCACACAAAAATGGCCGTAAGCAGTATTAGCGTGATAAATGACTACGACTACAAATAATGATATTGAGTATTGAGATGTTGACCTCGTGAAGATTATATATACAATTAATTGTGGAAAATTCCAGAAAAAGGTATCAATAGTAAGTCAAGAGGATGTTATGTGTACAGGTAAACCTACCAATAGAAGGCCAGGAGAAGTCCAGAAGGAACTGATATAACCAGCTGCAGGTGCCGCCAGTCCCGGAACCAGTAGGCTAGGCCTCCCAGAATCAGGGTTCCGATACAGAAAAACATACCCTGGACCATTGCTGCAAGCGTTCTTTTAGAGGGGCCGATAAACTCCATGGCTTGATAACAGAATATTGCAACTGGGGCTGATCAATTTCATGGCTTGGTGTCATAATATGACATAGAGGGACTGATATACTCAATAGCTTGATGACATAATATAACATTGAAGGGATAATAAAATCCATGGCTTGATAACATCATATGACGTAGAAGGACTGATTAAATCAATGGTTTGCTAAAACTTTTAACGTAACCGTTGTTTCAAGAGAGTTTTACGAACAACCTCCATGATTTGAAAAAACATCCTCTTACAAAATGCAGTTGCTTTTTATCGCAGAGGTTTAAATGAGGTACTAAAAATATATTTTTAATAAATAAAATGAATGGATCTGTACACCTGAACATGATAAACTCAGATACACACATATCTGAACAAGCACAATGTATCCCATAGTATATCACGTAACCCCAAACTTTGAAATATGAAATATAACATGATATTTGTTACAGTCAACAATGTAGGCCACCTTAATGATGTCTTCATTTAAGTTTACCGAAAAAGGATACACCTGAAAATGTTGAAATAAGACCCAATATTTGAACACAGCGCTGTATGCCCTCTCTCGTTATGAGGACTCAATATAGACTCAATAGAATTCACTTACAGATAACAAAAGCACTCATGTTCATGCTGATGGTCACGGCACCGTTGATGAAGCGGAGTGCGATGAAGACGATGAAGTTTGGAGAGAAGGCTAAAGCAACTCCTGACACAACATTCAGGATGATTGCGAACAGGAGGGTGGGGCGTCTTCCAAAACTGAATAAAACCGATCACGATCCACAGTTATTCATGGAGAAAATAAAAAGCAAGTACAGTAGAACTCGGATATAACGAACTCCAAGGGACCAAAGAATTTAGTTCGCTATATCCGGTGTTCGCTATACACATATAATTTAAATGATATTATGTAGGGACGGGACTTGAAAATTGGTTCGCTATATCCGATGGTTCGCTATATTCGATTGTTCGCTATATCCGTGTTCTCCTATATCTGAATGTTAAAAACAATGTATTTCATTCTTTCATATACAGACCCCGTGTTGTTTTTCCTTGTAGACTGTTTTGGCGTTCGATGCACAGTCAAATGAATACTGAATCCTTTTATCGTCGCTTGCGACTATGTTTATATTTGCTTTCTCTTTTACTGAAATTCCTTATTTAGACGCTGGCCTGGTCTTCTTTTCTTCAAACAATTAACACTTAAGGCGTCCATCAAGGCGTTTTTCAATGCAGACGTCTATTTCATTACAGGTTTTTTACGCAAATTACTGAAGGAAGGGAGAGTTGCGATTCCATAAGTTCAATGCGATTAAGAAGATTTTAAATTTGATAAGGCAGGCCTTCGATTATTACAGAAAGCTCTGTGGCGTAATTCTATGACAGGCTATTTAAGGCAGACTCATACTCAAGGATTTACTGCAGTCAGATTTCGTACTCTCTGTACAAGTCTTAAATTAAAGAGAGTAAACTCACTAGTCGGAGAGCACTCCGAGTACGAGAGATCCCAGCAGGAGACCCGCCATTAACACACTGTTAGCCAGCGACCTGAGATACAGCTGGTCACACACCAGGTTAAACTGAGGAAATCATTGAAATCGAGGAAACAATTTGGTAAATCAATTTTGTTAAATTCAAAATTGTATTACAATTTTACTTATACCTATTAATTATACTTATTCAATTCTATTTACCGATAAATGGAAATCATTTCGCTTTTAAAAAAATTTTTTTGAGCATATGTATTTTTACGATATGTGATTTATCAAAGGTCTATCAATACGAAAAATAGTATAAATAAGCGTAAGTCCTCGTCAAATTATAGGACATTGTGTACAATCAAAACTTGTACTTTCACTATATATTCTATACATCAAAGCTACCAAAAGAGTTCACGTAAACCATACCTCTGTGATAACGCTGTTTTTAACCCCTGACTGATCGTATACCCACTCGTCACACTCCACGGTTTGGTTCCGGTTTCCATCTTGAACCATCACGTGACACGAATCACGTGACCAAGCCCCGTTCTCCTGCACCAGGGGTATGGAGTTATTCACTTGAGCTTCGTGATCCGTACCTTTGATCTCGTATGTGTCGTTATCCATGCCGGGAATGTTGCATCTGGTATTATCATATTTCATATATTACCTACCATCGTACGTTGAATAAGTGGTGGCTGTATCTTTGGATATAAATATGTAGGGTACATGTACATGTATATACCGACTTAGTGTCGACAAAAGCGTTACTCTTATTCATTTGACACTTAGAATTATGCTTAAACTTTGAAATAAGGTATACAAACTTTCGTTGGTAACTGTATCCCTTACTGCATTAACTATAGCAAGCCTAACATCAGTAATATATCCATATGAAAAATGAAACATTGCAATTTTTATTTTATAACCAGTAGTCAAACGTTTGAGTGCAAATGATAATTCGACAACATAGTCCACACAGATTTTACTTCACTGAAATGTTCGAAAAATCAAACACATGTGAACAAAGTTTTGTGAGCAACTGTAGATTCTTACCGGTAATCTGGAATATCCAACAGAAACACCCCAGCCATCATCTCAAAGCCAACAAACAACATAGGTATACACATCAATAGTAACAGTCGTTTTTGGTAGGTGCCAAACGCACCAAGATGGTCAAACACGGCATCAAATGACATTTTCTACTTAAACGTTAATATATGAATCCTATGTTTATCAACTTCTTAAAAGGGTCAGCAGATTCTAGATACGCTTCTTGATAAGGAATATTTGAGGTGTGGAATAACTCATATCAACTGAACTATTCAAGGTGAAGTATATGGTTCATAACGTAGCACGATAACCTCTAAATTACCTAACGGGTGACAAGGGGAGCATGAATAAAATATTTTAGCGAGAGGGGATGAGAGGGGATATTTGCTATATATATAGTGTTTTCTTAAACAAGACTTATACTATGATCTGCTCTAATCTTATCAACCTTAGTCACATATTCAGTGATGTTTGAAATCGTAGCACCTTTTTTGAGGGGCTTACAACCTTGTGTTTTCCTTTAGGAGGGTTTACATTGATCACATCACCATCATTTCACTTTGCATATTATATTGCAAGGTTCTATAATAACGTACTATTGCTATTCGTATAAACAATGATATCTTAAGATATCTTGTCCGTAGATTTTTTATACAGCTGCGTATCTTAAGTTTGTTCACTTACCTTCGTATTCTAGTGCAAATATCATGAAATTTATAACGTCTTTGAGACATCATATCATTATGAAAACGAAACCGATAATGATGAAATTTAACTGCATAAGTTAGGATTCCGTTTGCGTTGACATATTCGTATGTCAAACCTAGCAGATAGCTGTAACACATTTGGCAGGTCATTGAAGTGATCAGGGGTCAAAAATTCGAAAACACTGATTTCTATTTTGCTCTACAATATCCTTCATAACTGATCAACAGCTTTAGATCTTATTCATAAGTGTCTCTTCGCGCTAATGCAACGTCACTGTGCTGATTTTTTCCTACAAAGTTCATATGGATGATTTTAATCGAAATTTAAGAAAATCCGAATTTCACAAATATGACCCCATCTGTCTATTTAACAATGCCAAATATCGACATTCAGCACCAATGACAAGACGATCCCGAAATATGGTTTGGGAATGGTTATTTTACACATTGACAATTGATGATCTTCTGTAAGTGGTCCTTGAGTTATTTATGAAGGTCAAAACGAAACCCAAATTACATGATATTTGCACTAAGAACACAAGCAGGTGAACAAACTTATGGTATGCAGCTGTATACAGGACATATTTAGAGGCAATGTACCTCATCTTCCACAGCTTTCATATTACAAACTTTACATAATACAACATCAGCGTAGCTGCCAGTTTCAATAAACAATAAATGAAATGAGTTGTTCTCTATTTTAAAGCAAAAGTTCTTAAATATGTTCAGAAAGCTGCATGTATCACTAAAAAAATAATGCAAAAACTTCGTCTGTCTTCGTCTTTGTCTGTAAAGAGTACCAGTTTTGTATCAATATCAACAACCTCCTTTATAAATCATCCTATTTAAAGAATTAAAGCTTCCGTGAAAATGTTCCTTAGTAAAACCGATAAAACTGAATCGTTGTGAAGTCACTATTTAATCGATAATTTCAATAATACATGGTAATGGAATAAAAGCTGCCGGGTAATTGCTGTTCATTGTTTATGAGTCACGTATCCGTTGTTGGTATGGCCGCCGTTTAGTTGTTTTGGTTTGGTGATTGACAAATCAATGTCAGCGCTCAATTTTTCAGAGTTTCTGAAACATGAAACATTACATTGCGTATTTGTTGAACATTTGAATTCATGTATATAACGTTTTGGCAATTTTTGTCATGAAATGTGATGCAAATAAAAAAAATGTTTCAAAATTCTTAATTGTCCTTTTCATTTTATAAAACCATCTATACAATATAGGTTTTATACTCATGTTATAATGAAGAATTACTGTCTTGATAAATAAAGTGATTAAATATGTGATAAAGGGGAAATGAAATAAAATAAACCCAACAAATGGTACACGGGTTTCAGCATCAACTGCATATTGATTCTATAATACCATAATCATTTTTATGAAATATTTTTAATGGAATTTGGAAGAAAATAGATTATAACTTTGGTTTTCTTACAAAATGGCTCTTTCATATATTTTAGAGTCACTTGTGAAGAAACTACTGATATAATTAAGACATCCAGTTAGGTTCAAATGTGGTCTGAAGAAAAGAAATGTAACACTTTTCTGCAACATTAATTCAAAATTTACAACAAATGAAAAAAAAGAAAACAATTGATATCATCTTTGAATAAACCGTAAATTTAGAATGAATTGATTTGTTAACATAAACACCCTTTCTACTTCAAGAATGATATTTACATTTTTAACTAATAAGAATAATGATTACTTTAAATCTTTGCCAGATAGACGTTTTTTCAGGCCCTTATGAAAACCCCTTGCTAAATTACTTTTTCTCATTACTGTTAACTCATTTTTTACACTTATTAACAAATGTTTCTTATATTAGAGCTTTACCACCAGCTATGGCATTCTATGAATATTTTAATAGAGCTTGTTTAATCAATCGTTTTGAGTAAATCATAGCTTAGTAATGTTTTCGTTTTCAAATGTTCCTAGTTCAGATTATTTCCTCTGGTGGTGCTAATATAAGACACGTCTTGGTAAAGTGTCATCTCTAAAAAAATGAAAAAATTTCATTTACAATATTAAGTGTAAAAAAAATGAAATATTATTTCAGGACATACATACTTCCCAAAATTCTTCGCATCTTCCAATGTTTCAGGCAATTTCCGGTTGAGTGTTTCTGGTAGCCATAGAGATATAATTCCTGCTATTATGGCGGTGCCACCAAACACAATAGGAGGGAGGGCTCCGCCAAAATCACCCCCAACAATGGTGCCCTGGATAGAATAACAGGTGTGCAATTACAAAATCAAGTTCCATAACGATTACACCAGTGTATAAAATAGATTTGAAACCTATCCTGTCCTGAAAATTAATTGGTCAATTCCTAAGGGGAAAATAAAGAAACAAATTGAAATGTTACCAGTCCTGACCAAAAAGGAACCAGTCCTGGCAAAAAGTAGGGCTATATTTTAAACACTGATTACACACTGGACAACGTAAAAGATACGAACAACTTTGAAAAAGTAATTCAATCAAGATGTGCAGACATTTGTTTATAAGTGGTCTAACCGATATGCTATATTGCCTTTTTGGAGCAGTTTTATCTGTCTAAACATTGTTTTATAATGTAACAGGTTCACCATTTCAGTTTCACGAAAACATTTTGATCAGGGGAAGCTGAAGTTAGCGAATAACGAATAACTATGTGTAACGAATAACAGCAGCGGGTTCGTTATTCGAATGACTGATCTCTGATTCCGATACTGTAATAGAAGTTGATTTTACTCACCAAATCGGCAATGTAAGGGCAGATAATCCCGCCTATCCTAGCAAAGAAGGAGCTGGCGCCCATACCAGAGTTGCGCACTACTGTTGGGAAGAGTTCAGCAGCGAATATGTAGATGACAGTGAAGGCTGACGACGCTCCGAACCTCCCTATCATTGACAGAGTAGTTGTCGCCCATTCGTAGTCTGGGGGAGTTAATTTAAACAATTGAAGTTGACAGCTTTGTGTACAGCCTTCAAAAACATTGTACAAAAATTATTATTGTAGACACAACATCATGACTAGCCACAAATAGTTGGTAGTACGCAAACAAGGTTGTAAATGTCATTTGCACTAGCTTATTCCACATGAATGACTGAGTAAGCTAAACGTGCTATCAGCAGTATTTCACCTCTTTGACCTCTTATATCATTTGAAGGCAGTTCAACCTGCGGTAACCATCTTTGGTGCGTGCTTTGGTGTAGCAACATTCAGGCACAATGTATTATTCTAGATAAACTATCAAGTATGACCCACCTTTCCCTCCGTAGACCACAGGAAAGAGAGATAATCGATCCCCAGTTCAGAGTAATAGCAAAATATATAGATTCAAGATATACTCTCGAATTTGACCAGTCAAAGTAGACCTAGCCTCAATAATCCTCGCTATACTCCTATACTGAGTCTAGCAAGATACAGTCAGAGTTTTCGGCGACTTATGACTCTCCAACGTTTTATGTGCGAAAGCAGACTATTGCGGCATGGTAAGCCGAGCCCTGATTGGTCAATTCGATAAGTCGGCTGACGCGAGCCCTTACTACTCCTAGCTAGACTCAATATGGAAGTATATCGAGTATTATTGAGGCTTGGTTTACTAAGCCTGGATTTCGACCCACCTTTCCCTCCGTAGAGCACAGGGAAGAGAGCAGCTAGACAAGCGACCCCTCCCAGCAACATGCTAGCACAGTGGGAGGGTTTCCGGCCCAGTCTGTCCACCATAACCCCGGCAGCAGAGTAGCTGGCCAGGTCCACGAAACTCCCTATCGCGAAGTTGAGGTAGATGTTGCCGCCGAGTTTGCCAACATTCAGTGCTAGCCCATATACAACCATACTCGCAACCAACCTTGAATAGTGAAATATATATGTACATGAAGTTCTTTACCGTTGAGGGTTTAAAGACAATTCTGAGGAACAATCAGAAAGAAATGAGGATTATTCTAAGTTAATAGTATAATTCTCGAACTCCGCATCTTATTTGATACGAGACTCTCTCTACGGGCGATTGATGCCACTTATATGGTGTAGGCATTACATAAAGATACCCGTATATGTTACTTAGAGGTACGTTGATGAAAATGTGAGTTTTAAACATTTATATATGTTTGTCTTTCAAGGACGCAAGTACCTTTATCGAATGAGAAAATAAAGATCCAACGGTACCTCGCGACAAAATGCCAATGCGAATTACCCAAGTTATATTGAATATAGGATAAGACAGAAATAACAATATCATAATGTTCTGGTCCGTCGACCAGTTATTGTGAATATAAAGCATACATTTATATAATATCAACATTATTGTGTAGATTTACCAAATTCTGTTAATAATTAGCAGCGAACTACCCACCATTGATAGAAGATAATCAGAGTTCTGATGAGCAGTACACGGGAAGTGAACATCTCGCTCATTTTGGCTTTTGGGGCGTTATCTTCTGTCTCCAAGTCAAACAATTTCTCCGGAAGTTGCACGCCATTCACTTCCGCTGCCTTCCTGAGAATCTTCTCCGCTTCTTCCGTGCGGCCACGTGACAGCAGCCATCTTGAAGACTCCGGAATCAACCTAGAAACACGTGGAGAGAATGTTGAAAAAATGGTTCAAGTTATTGACACACATTGAAGAATACCCTTGTCCTATTTAAAAACTGGAAAATTTTGGTATATCTACTTTATAAAGGAGTGTTAATCAAAACATTTTGACTTGAAATTTGTTTGCTGTCTTAACATTGAAATTACGTATCTATGTGTTATAAAGTAGTTGTTAAGACTAAATTATTTGTTGAGCCATTAACAATAGTCATACATGAAGCTTTGCCATTTTAGGGGATATTACATTGTAACATACTAGTAGATGAATGACATATATGTATATAACAAGTAGACACTCTATAGTTGTGCAAGCACATCATAAATAACATACAAGTACAACGTTATGGCTTAACAAGCAGAATGTATAAGCAATCAAAGATATATAATTCAAAATAATTTTAGGCTTATTCATATATACATGGAGACAGTGACTGGTTATAAGTAATGTTTATACCATACATGGAATAAAAACAACAACTGTTTGAAATTGGTGAATAGTGAACATTAATCGACAGAAGAGGGAGGAGTAATATTGGGAATAATGAATATATGATAAAGAAATGTAAAATAAGTGTAAAATAACATTGCATGAATGAGTATTGATACACAGTTAGATTTTGTAATTCCTGGCGAATGTTTTCCTTTTATTCATAAGGATGAATATCTTTAATTTGATTTCAAATTGTAAATATTTGTTATATTTTGCACTTTTGTGTTTCGAACACTATTTACATATATATGAAATAAAATGAAGTGGTTGTACTTATTTGTCCAATTTATATATGAAGAAAAAACTGTATAAAATATTTATCAAATGAATTGTGTGTTCTTAAGGGGTAAGAATGGGGGTATCAATGAGTTTTTAAAAATGAATGGAATTGATAATTGTATTTTTTTTAATTGAACGTTCCATTTTCTAATTGACAAATGAATGATGTACGTTACAAATTATAATCAAAGCCACTTTTATGTTACACATAATTAAGTTGTAACTATTTGTATATTGATGTTCCATGAACTGTTGGTCTGGAAATCGTTACAAACAATCTGTTGAGTAATTGTTTAACGCAACTTAAATAACCAATATTAAAAACGACGTATAAAAACAATATATAAATATCGATGTTAAGTGTGCCATTTTTTCCAACTGTGTAAAAGAATATGGTTTAATATACAAATAATAAGTAAACGTTGTAAAGAAACTATCATAATTATTATGATATTATATTATTTCATATCCATTATGGCTTATCTGAAGTGTAAATAAAAGGCTCTAATGTCGACAGTTTAGTCTCTTAATAAACATATTAATTTAAATCAAAATTGTTTATTCATCCAACATTACAAAAGTATCTCAACAACATCCAACAATCCAAAGAGGAATATGATGTCCCAGGGTCCACCATTACAGGAGGTTATATACGCAAGTACCTGTCGATATCACACGAGTAAGAGTGTGATACCGTCTACTAACCAATAGTAGGAGAGGAGGAGACATGAGGGGACAGAGATAGCCAGCTGAAGATGGTGCCAGTCGCGGATGAAGTAGGCCAGACCTCCCATAATAATCGGACCCAGGCACCACACGATGTTGGTAACCATGCCAGCAAACGTTCTCTTCCTGGGCCCCACTAGCTCCAGACCTACAAAGCTCCATTTATGAATCGTGTCATGTCTACCACGACCACTTCGTCGCTTGGTGTGGATGGATATCGACATGTCGCACATGCCATCTATTCCTCTCAAAGACCTTTTAAGTAGTTTTTAAGGACAAATTCCTTTTGAATGTCGTATATGTCTATACTATCTTAACAATTTGTGTTTGAGGGATAAAGTTGCGTTGTTGGTATAGGTACTTTATAGGTACTTTAACGCTGCAAGATTCATGGCGAAGAAATTGTTGTGAAATGGTATTATTGGAGTTGGGCAATTTCATGTTTACCGTGGACACAAATTTCAATTCAATGAAATATTACAGATTCCTTAGACGTTCTTATAACATGTCAACGTATACTAATTATATATTTGTTACGCCTTTATAACCAACGGCAACCATTACAAATTATTTACTTGTCTCAAACTGGAAATTGGATTTATTTTTCATATTTGAAGTGTATTTACTTTTCACGAGTGCTGGACTTATCTTTGTTGTAAACCATTCTAAAATACGATTATATTGTAACATATAATAAACGCAATAAGATAAAATTAAGAATATATCTAAATCTTCTGAAGGTTTCAATCAGATTTCATTGAAAAAAGATTGAAGAAGGCTGTGCATGTGAACAAACGCTGATCTAGGATGACTGTTTTATCATGAAAATGAAATACAATATTAGGGATAGCTAACTTTTTTATCACAGGTAAGTTTCTTTAAGGTATAAATTCTCATACCGTTTTCAACGTTTTGGTATAAACCCTTATATAATTTGTCAACGTTTCGGTGTAGAGTATTATAGCGTCTTTAACGTTTTGGTTTAAACTCTTATACTATCTTCAACCTTTCGGTGTAGAAAATTATACCGTTTTCAATGTTTTGGTGTAAATCCTTATACCATTTTAAACGTTTCGGTATAGAAAATTATACCGTTATCAAGGGTGAAAACGGCATACCGATGTACAACAAAACCTGATAAAGAAGTTGGAAATGCATTAAAAATTCCGTAATTCATAATCCATACAACTTTTACGAATGCCACTTGAACAGCGTGTAACATGACCTCACCTAGAATATAGGACGATATGAACATGCTGATGGTGGCGGCCCCGTTCAGGAAGCGCAGGACGATGAAGACGGGGAAGTTTGGGGAGAAGGCTGTGGCTATACCGGAAGCGATATGCAGCACTATAGATATCAGGAACATCGGTCTTCGGCCAAAACTGACAAATAATTCATAATGTGATCTCATCAAAAAAGTAACTCATAAATTATGAAAATCTGAAACATCGGTCTTCGAGCATAATTAATAATGTGTTCCCATTCGCCAAAAAATAGACTATAAAAATAACAAACATCCATTATTCGGTCTTAGGACTAATCTGACAAATGTATTCTCTTTCGGAGGTCATTTAAAAGAAAATAAACTATGGAATTTAAAAGCATTATTATTTTGGTTTGGTTTTGGGGGGAAATCCTTTGTGCTCTCATTTGCCAAAGAAATACTAGTACTGGACTTTGGGATATGGAGTCTGGTTTGAGATACCCTGTGTGATATATTTCATAAGAGTACAGTGACACAACAGATCTGGCGAGAACACCATGAGGTAAGGAGCCGAATGATGAGCCTGCCGTGAGTAAACTGTTCGTTTTATGATATTTATTACACAGTTTTCGCAGTTTAAAAGGGAAAAATACTCACAGATCGGAGAGAACACCTAGAAGCAGCGAGCCCAGTAACAAGCCAGCCATGAGTATACTGTTCGCCATTGGACGCATATACTCCTTGCTGCAGACCAGGTTCAGCTGCAAATAGAAACATCCTTTATCCACGCATTGTTGTTTAATACCATTTTAGAATTAGGGGATAAATCCATTCTGTTTTTTATTTTGGGGTTGTATGTCGTGCATTCTTAATGGCTACATATATGAAATAAACTCTGATCTGTTATGTTAATAGAACAAAATTATTATATTTTTTATAAAATCTTCATTGATTTCGCATTCAATATTTCGTTAGAATTTATATATTATCAATACAAAATAATAAATCACACACTTCACCATATTTCAAATAATCGGTATTGAATTGACTTGAAAAAAGTGAGTGAAATTCAAACATAAGAATTTATTTTTTTTCTTAAATTATCTATTTCGATTAGGCATGACGGTTTCAAAGAAGCATTGCGATTTTTAATTCAATGATTGAATATTAAAAAAGAGTAATTTTCATATCTGTAATAATCGTTACCGTTGCCGCGATTGGTTGTTATAACGTTTGTTTCAGTTGAATGTACTTAATTATCCTTTCACAGGTTGAATATCTCATGTATTAGACGTTCAATCGACGCAAACCAATGGATTAGTAAAATCCGGAAAGTACCTGTGTAATAACACTGTTTTTGACCCCCGACTGGTCGTACACCCACTCGCTGCACTCCCTGGTCTGGTTCCGGGAACCGTTAAGAAACACGTGACACGAATCAGGCACCCAGAGGTCATCCTCCTTCACCCAGGGGATGGAGCTGTTCAACCGAGTCTCGTGGCCCAAGTCTTGTATCTCGAACGTGTCGTTTGTTAATCCCGGTATCACACATCTAACAGGGAATATAAAACCTTATATATGATGCAATTTCATTTGATCATATATCAGGAAACTCATTGCATAATTATAGGAAATCTAACAAGCTTCCCCTTTAATATCAATTTATGTCCCGAGTGAAACAATTTCCTTTATCACGAGCTTTGTCGAGGGATAAATTCAAGTCTAAGTTTAAGTTTAAACTGCGGTAAAATCAACATATGGCAGTTCTTGCATGGCTTTTCTCATAGTCATAGTTTCATAAACCTAATTTACCAGAGTTTTTATTCCGATTGTTCTTCACTTTACCAATTGTTCAATGTAGTTTAGACCCGATAATCGTTACGTCTCTTTGCTTTTGTTTTATCCAATTGCATATCTCTCTACGCCGGCATATCCAGCATACCAATCTAGAAGCTTCAATCACGTCACACCGTCCTTTCGGGAAGGCATCAATAGTGTACGTTCTGAACGCTTACCCTGAGTAATCGAGGACATCAGAATGCCACAAAAATGTAGCAAACTTAAAGGGGGCAGTTAGTTTTTTATTAAATTTCATCAAATTTTGCATTTTGTTATTATCTTCATATGATCAACCGTCTTATAACCTACTCAATGATCTGGAGTTGTTGAAGAAATTACTCATATCTAGCGAAAACTGTAAGCGGCCATTTTAGGGTGAACATCTTTAATCATTTGGTGATGTTCGTTAATAAAATCTTTTTTATTTCTTTTATACGGAATGCTTTGTCAACATTTCTTTTCACTTTTTGTGAGATTCGCTAGTTTCCCAAGAAAAAGATGTCTATAAACATAACGCACCTGTGTTTTGGTATATCCAGTATGAACACGCCGACCAAGATCTGAGCTCCTACAAACAGAGCAGGGAAACACAATAGGATGTAGATTCTCTTCTGGTAGGTCCCGAAGTCTCCTAAATACTCAAATACGTCATCAAACTTCATAATGACGTGTCCGATATTGTGCAACGTGTGAAGTTTCAGGAGATGTACCCAGTTAAAATGTTTTTTAGCAATTGATTTCAACTCCTTTATAACATGTGTCTCCTATCTTGAACTAGTGTTTGGAAATTTACCGGTTGCTCGGTGCTTGCAAAATTTACCTGACTTTCTCTAAAGGAAATATCTTTGAAATAAATTCTTTGATTTTATTCACACACATTGTTTCGAGTATTTTTATATCTACAAATTTCACTTAAATAGGGTATACACAATTTTTCCTTTATATGATTTAACTTAATTAATGCTATAAATTTAGTGTACCCTTTGATCATTGAGAATCATTATCCCATTTGAAATATCGATAAATGCAGTTTTTGACCTTCACATAAGATGTTTTTTCCGTTGTAAATAAGTACAGCGTGGATTTTTACAAACATGGTACTTATAAATGTTAAATCTAATAATTGTTAATAAACGGGTTTAAACATTCCGAGATATATAAGTCCTATGTTGAAATAGAAATTATTTGTTTTAAGGCGAGGGGAATATATGAATCAACATTTCTATATACTTCGATGTATCTTAAGCATTTGCGTGTTAAAATACGGTATACAGTGTGCATTACGAGGTTGTGACATAAGGTTGTTTACACAGGAATCCTTATCAGCAGTTAGCCAAAACAGGTGCAAGTAAGTAAGTAAACATAGATAAGTAATACAATGATAAAAATGTGATGTGTGACTAAAAATTTAAAAAATTCTTCCTTGTTGTGAGTTGGATGCTGTGCGGTTAACCAAATTGACATTGTTGCAACTTTTTCACAAGTCTTCCCTGATTTACATTGTAATGTTGGTGATCACAGTCGTCGAGTCCTTTACGGGATACGAACCCAATCTCAGAGTCAGGCGACACAAGCAGCATACCACTCAAACGCCAGCCCTCGACCACAAGCACTTGATGCATGGGAAGTGCTCATATACTATATACAACAAGGCTTTCTAACCGGCATTTCGACAGTAGTTTGTAGTTTGTTACCTTGGTCGTATCGAATTTTGTTTTCAATATATACCTTTAGAACAAATCTTTGGTTGTATAATAGACTTTGAGCATACAGTCATGCTTTGATTTGTTTTAAACAATTCGTTTATTCTATGATTCGTGTGCAGATTGTGCATGTCATAGTTAAGTTGTCAACCAGACACACCTGAGCAAGTAACCATCTGTTATTAGTTGTTTCTACTTCAAGAAAACACCAACATTCTACATTGAACTGAAATTAAATAATTTGAAAACAATTTGTCAAAATCTCATCGAAATTGTGATTAGTGGCAATTGATATTCTTATTCATATTCTTTAAGGTATTTTTCAGTCTATTAAAATGTTTCTCTATGAAGCAAAAGATGTTGCTGCACAAAAGATGTTGCTGCACGGACGTTGTCGATTTCACCTTGTGATGCACGGGTTTTAAGGAAATGTCATATAACACGAGCTGTACACAATCGAAAGCACATTGTTTGAAGGATGAGAAGAAAATGAAGTGATCTCAGTTTGAACAAAATTATTGTCGTGTTTCAATGTCTTTTCGGGAGGAAACAAAGGTTATAAAACAAGAAAGTTCATATCTATGCATTTTGCCGTTGAAAAAGCTTTTGTATATAAATATTATTTTAAATATCATTTAGTAATAGAAATAGCAATGTGTACATAATATTGATTAATAACATCGTGATTATGAACTTTACAACTCTGAAATTGTGATTAATTTAGCATGGTTTTTTTCTTACAATTAATCACATTATTCGACATTCATTGGTCCATCAACAAATTACACCTTAACTTTATTCAAACGTCAGATTCAAAATGTTTTGAAATGAAATTAACAAAATATCTATACCTAGAGATAGATCAGCATGTAGCAATACAGTCAAACGTTGATAAGCAATTTACAAAGATCCCCGGCGTTTCACTTTTGTTTCAGGGACAACATATGGACATTTAATTGACAATCCAAATATTAAAGTCGGCCTTGTTATGAATAACTCAAAATAGTCCATATGCATGGAACAGATATCAACTTGTCAGAGGAATTGGATCATTGCTTGAAGTTTGGACTCACATGGATTCTGAGTTCTACTTGCTGCAACGTTTCAGCTTACCGTGAACGATTTGTGTGTGAGTGTTATTATGAAAATACTAGTCGACCTTGAGGTCTGCATTCATCATTGATGCCAAGGATATTACAAAATGAAATCTGTAAATAAAGTAGGTTTCAAAATTGTTTTGATATTATGCACTTTTTTTGTTTGTGATACAAGGTCAACATTTCAAGATGTTGGGTTAGGCACCGGTCATTTATTACAGGGGGGTGGGGGTGGGCCGGGTTTTTTTCATTTGGGCTTGTACATAAAAAAATGACCCTCCCAAACTCAATGTCATTTTTTTGGGCGACCCTCCCCATTTATGTGGGGTTTTTTTCATGACAATTCCCTAATTCATATCTTCAAAATATCATAAAATTTTATTTCAGAAATTTATTTTTGGGTTTACTTTAACCAATTTTCATTAGCAATTTAAATAATAATTAATTATTTACACTATGATTATGAGTTGATTAAACAGTTTATAAATGTATAGTTTCGGAAATATGCCTGGGACAAAATGAAAATAATGGACATTGGTTTTTGGTTTTTTGGTTTTTCATTGATAGATTTGATAGAAGAATGACATGAATATTTCCTTATGTATATGCTAGAATGCATTGTCTCTAAGATAAGAATCAGGAATTGATTAGTCAGGGGTACATAAGATAACTTTAAAATCTAAGATGAAACGAGAATACTAGACCTAAATATCAAAAGGGAAAATCTACATTTTTTTTTTTTTTCAAATGTTTTTATTCACTTCAGTTGGATACAACATCGAGGTGTGGTACAAATATCACAAATATAGTATGATATGTTATAACATGGACAATTGAAATGGCATAATTCATGTTCAGTATTGGGGGAAAAACATCAATAAGGCGATCGATCGTGGTAATTAAATAACATTTTCTAGAATCTTCCATTTTTTTTCAAATTGATTCATACATATATTTTTTCTAGCAATAAATCTTTCGATGTTAAAAACATCTCTTATACCCCCTTTAAACAGTGTGAAGTTAGGTTTCAAACCCTTGATGTTCCTAACAAAAATATGGCGTTTAGCTAATAACATCAAATGATTCAATAAGAGGTTATTGTTGGCACAGAATAATATGTCTTGAGTCGAGAATTCGGATGTTCTGTTCCGAACCCTGTTGATAAAATCAGTGAATTCATTCCAGAAATATCTAACAAATGGACATTCAACATATACATGATAGATATTCTCGCTTGCACCACATGATACACATAAGTCATTATCAACTAGTTTCATTTTTAACAACTCTCGTTTAGTATAGATAGCTCGATGAATAAATTTGTATTGAAATTCTAACAGTTTTGTGTCTTTAGTGGATTGTCGATATTTAAAAAATACAGTCTTCCAATTGATTTGGTCATTCAGTTCTCTTTCCCATTTGAAACATACATTTGGGATGTTACATGCAGCATCATTTAGATTATCATAGAACAATCTTGATCCTTTTGAATGTTTTATAAGGTCATTCCAAGGGGAATTTATTGTCAAATTGTTCATGGTTGGGAGATCAGATGTTAGGACATGTTTCCATTTTTTGGGGAGACTAAGGATGACACGATTTAGATCTAGTACTGTGCCTTTAACATTATATTTTGTTACAAGTTCTGCGAATGTTAGAAAATCAAGATCTTTACAAATATCTTTAACATAAATTATTCCTTGTTTGAACCAATTGGTAATGATCAAGTCTGGGTTGTGAAACCGGTGATTTAACCACAGGGGTTGCATACATATTTCATTTATGCTGTAATCGTTCACATCATAGCATTTGATGTATCTTTGCCAAGCATTCAAAGCATCTTTCCAAAATGGATTTAAAAGTTTGTACTTATGGTTTATATTCGCACCGAACAGAAGAATATGTTCAATTGGAAAACCAGCTAGTTTATAGCTATTTGATTTTGAAACATATCTCTTTAAACAAGATATTTTTAATGAGTCGATAAATGTTTTGACATCCACCATCCTAAGACCACCGTCTTCGTACTTTCGCATTAAATTTGTTCGTTTTATTTTGTCTCTCTTACCATTCCATATGAAGTTGAAAAATATGTTGTTCAAATTTGTAATAAAATCTTTAGGGGGAGATGGAAGAGAAGTAAGAATATGGACAATAGTTGACAAAGCCAATGTTTTGATAACAGTTATTTTCCCTATCAAAGTTAAATTTCGTTTCTTCCAGTTCAAAAGAATTCTTTTGATAGTTTCAATTTTAGTTTTAGTATTGATCACCCAGAGATCTTGTAAATTTGCATTTAGTTTTATTCCTCGAACATCAAAATTACCCGTATGCCAATCTAGCTTTAATCCATGGGCTAAAGTTAAATCACTGCTAGCCATTGCACCGAGCCATACAGCTTTAGTTTTGTCTATATTGATCTTAAGTCCGGACATTTTATAAAATGCAGTGAGTACTTTCATGGCTTCATTGAGAGAGGCCTCAGAACCATCCAGGAAAATTTCCGTATCGTCAGCGTATTGACCGATTATATGTTCTATTTCATTTAAAACAATGCCTTTTATGTGAAATGTTTTATGGGAAAATCTACATTTCATGTTAAACTATCAATTTAAGACTTAAAAGTGGAGGCCTGTCATGCCAAAAGGTTGTATGGTATGATAAATTCATAAGATATGAGCTTTTGTAGTCAAAGGGCTGATAAATGTAATATTTCATAAACATGTCAAGGATTTTCCTTCCCAAAACCCCAAAACTGAGCAAAATGGAATTTCACCTTACACAAAACATAACCATGCACCTTCAACAACTTCTGAAATTTTTGCTACAAAATAGGTTCAATCTGTCAAAAGATTACAAAGTTTTATGGCAAAAATATACAAGGGATATATGGATCAAAGTGATTAAAAATGTCAGGTTTTATGTTTTAATGAGTTTGAGTTAGACATTTCACTTCATAACAAAATCTTGAGAATGGAAGCAAGAAGTTGACTATGTATGAAGGTAACAAGGCACATCCATGACTCATTAAGATAACGTTGATAGGTTTCATTATATTTGAAAAAGAAGCATCTGAACTTTGAGATTGACAGGTAAATAGGATACGGCTAACGCATATATACGGACAATACGATTGCTGCATAAAGAAAAATGTTCCCTATATCGGCAATTCAAGTATCAACATTGGAATTTATTTTATATTTATATTTTCTCTGCTTCATAATAAGTTTGATATAGTTGCTAGGATATATCCACTGACCAAGATTGAAGATTTATGAATATTGGTCAAGTTATAGGTTACATAATTTTTTATAATATCATAAAAAGTGTCACTCTCAAAAAAATACTAACATAATGATTGTGATTAATTATATAACTGGTTCTTTTACTACAATATTCTATATCAGGGTTGACAATGCATCTAGAATCTAGATATCTTATCAAGATAACAATCAGTAACAAAAGCCTTAAATATATAAATTGTCTGTCCTCATAAAGCTATCAGTTCAGTTCAGTTCTGTGAACATGGGTTATATTAACCGGTTGAAGGGAAGTCTTATTTCGGAATTCTAATCCTGAACTACTCAAAATGAAAAAGATACTAGAACTTTACCCCCCAAAGAGCTTTTTAATGACATTTTACCGCATCTTTAAAGTTTTAAAAGAAAGATGGTATTATTCTTGTCTATTTTAAAATGACCCTCCCCAAACTCTAGTATCTTTTTTCATGACCCTCCCCTAATGGCTGTATATTTTTGTATGACCCTCACCTGAAAACCCCCGGAACACCCCCCCCCCCCCCTGTAATAAATTACCAGTCCCTTACTTGATGTACTTTAATAGTGGCTCTAGGTTCTTTCGAAGCGCGATACCACAAACAAGTGAGGCGAAGGATGTGAAGAGGTAAGGTTATACAATATAACCATCGCACGCCTGGGCATACGAAATAGTTAACCTCTGATACTGACCTGCATATTTATGTATCAAATTTGTATACACGTTCAAACATATTAATTTTTATTTAGAACAGGGAAATATTAGAGTATTGCTCAAAAAGTCGTACCGTTGAATTTTCAAGTATTTGTGTAAGCAAAAGCACAATCCTGGTTTCTTAAGACTAAGATCACAGTTGATTTAAAAAGTGTAGGATCGTTTTGTATGGATAGGTGATGCAAGAGGATTTCGCTAGTGTAATTAGTAAGGTTTTGAACAGTATTATCTTTGCATATAAACAAGAATGATTTACCTTAACTGTGGATATATATAATTCAGTATATCGCTAACCACAAAGTCAACAGAAGAGCATGTAAATGATTAATACCATTATTTTATTGTAAAAGATCGATGAGTATCAAATGTAAACGTCGCTAAGATACAAAAATATCACAATAATTCTGATTACAAAATAGATAATATCAATATCATATTTTTATAAACAGAAGTGCCCTAAAGAAACGCAATGTGGTTTTCAATATCATGAATATCGTCGAAAACAAAATTCTTTTTACCAGATAGAGTGGTTTTTATATATTATGTTAGAATACAGAATTTCATTCTTCTGGAGCAGGATTTTGTGTCTGATCTAACACATATGGGGTCATTTTTCAAGGATAAATGATTGGCATTTAAATTAAAAATTGATGAAGCATTTAGTAAGAAAACAATGTTGTCGATATAAAGCATTTTATTTGGTATTTATTCGTTGACAAGTCATTGCTGTATGTCAAGCAATGCTGTTCAGTTTCTCTCTGCTGTTTCTCCTTGTTAAGAAGATTCCAAATCGATTGGTTTCGTAAAAGCCTGTTTTTCGCGAAATTATATGTTTAAATCTATAAATTAAAGAAGCTGGGTTCCTGGGAACTAATGTAACTTTCAGTGGAATCAATCAGATTGTGATTTAATAATCTTGCAGTTTGGTTGGTAGCGTTTCTTTGGGACACCAGTATACACAATGCAGGTATTTTAAATCTTACATTTATCATGAAAAAGTTAGTATGGGATAAATCTATACCTCAGATTAGTTCATTAGTTTTATTGAAAAAATTAATCACAAAATAACGTTAGTACTTTCTAATCGAATGTTATATTTATTATGATTGATTACAAATTAATTGTCTAATCAAATGTGTTATCAAAGAGCTTTAAAGTCTGCTCATACTATATTGATTACTTTATTGAAAGTCGGACAAAATATGACGAAGGGTCGTTTGTCAAGAGGCAAATAAGTGAATATCGTATCACAAAACATCTCAACATGTCGCAATGCAAAACATCGTGTGTGTAATCAAATTGTAAACTTTTTATGATTCACATTTACTTGGTGATAACTTATCACATTGACATTAATTTGTAAAATTATTTGTAACTGGAAAAAAAAATGAAATTGAGTCAATACGTTGATTGCTTTGTATGCATTTTTTAGTGTCCTTTAACACAACATACAAACATGTTAAACAGAGTTATTCCTTCTCCCCTACAAAGGCTGGGTTGTCGTGGTTCTCCACAGACTTGGGTTTCTCGAAGTCTTGACTGAGTTCGTAGGAGTTCTTACCAGTCCTGAAATGAGAACAAGAGGATTCCGATTCTATGTAGAGAAATACAAAAAACAATAAAATGAGTTAGATAATATTAAGAGTGTGAATGGTTTTGTATATAACGAGAAAAGGCAAACCATATTTACCACTTATGACACTTATGAGTATTTAACGGTTGGCGTTTTATATATTTCGAATAATAACTGCTTCATAAATATAATGATTAACTTACTTCCCAAAGTTCTTTGCATCTTCGATAGTTTCCGGTAGTTTTCGGTTCAGAGTTTCCGGTAGCCAGAGTGCAAGAATTCCCGCCAAAACCGTCACACCTCCGAAAACGATGAGAGGAAGAGCACTGCCAAATGATCCACCAACTATGGTTCCCTGGAGTTAAATAGCAACATTGACTCGAGAGTATAACCGTTTTATTACATGGATAAGTGTATACTGCTTTGACACTATAAATATTTATAAATCTAACTTCTAATACTTACTTATTTCTTATTCGTATGTTGTTAAGTTGTTGATATAAATATAATAAAGGTCATAGGGAGGATTCATAAGGGAAACTTGAAAAAATGATAAGTCTTCTTGGCTTAAAGGGGCAGTAGCACGATTTTATGGGGAATATAAGGTGATGTCAGGAAAATGAAAATTAATGGTTCCAATTGAAAGACAATGTATTTAAATTAAATGATGCAGTACTAATTCAAATATATAACAGAAAGTTTAGCCACGCGATACCCTTTTCTTACACAAAATGAATTAAAGGTGTTCACACAAAATGGCCGCCAATGGATTTTATGTGATTCTCCATATTTTGTCCTCTGACAATGGATGATTGGCTTGTGCAATGTGATTTTTGAAACTGTCAAAGTAATACATTTAGCATCAACTTACATTTGTCAGTGAAATATTTGAAATATAAAATTATCAAAAAACGTGCTACTGCCCCTTTAAGGTGATAATCGACCATCATCAATGACCAATTTACAGATAAAAACGTAGAAAACCACATGTTTTTGTAAACTTTTAATAAGGAGTTTTTAGGAGATTTCAATAAAGTTTGGAATAGTTGTTCTCACTCTGTATTTTTTAATACGTATGCAAAACAACCATATGGAATTAATACGCATGCAAAACAATCATATGAATATAAACAACCTCCCTGACTTGACTATAACCTACCAGATCGGCGATGTAAGGAGACAGGATACCGCCGATACGGGCTGAGAAGGAGCTACCCCCCATTCCGGAGTTTCGTACAACTGTCGGGAACAGCTCCGCAGCAAAGATGTAGATGATGGCGAATGCTGCCGATGCGCCAAATTTTCCAATCATGGACAACGTGATCGTCACCCATTCCACGTCTGAAAGAAAGTTTGGATATTCTGGTAGAGAGGTAGACTAAATTTTTGTCTATGAGATATATATATATAAAATGGAACTTCATTTCTATGTTTTTATTTCTTAAGGATAGATTAAATAATTGAAAATCGGGGAAAACTATACCGAACAATCATCCAAGTATTGAAATCCTCTTTTCTTTGTAAAGACTTTCAAAAGCAGTCGGCAATGGTTATTCAACGTATTAGGCTACTTCAACTTAACTCCGCTAACATAAGATGACTAAACTTGTGTCAAAAATAACTGAGAGTGTGCAAGTGAATACATAAACAAAAGATGAAGTTAACAGTCACAAGTTCCATTAAGAATAAATCGATCCCGACACACTGACTAGCTGTACTACGGCATATCCAACTCTCCGTACAAGAGATTATGTCCCACCTGAGCCTCCGTAGATGACGGGGAAGATGGTGCCGAGACAAGCGATACCTCCCAGGAGCATGCTTCCACAGTGAAGGATCTTCCTGCCGAGTCGGTCCAGTAGCAGGATGCACAGGATGTAGGCTACCAGCTCCACGATGTTGGCGATGGTGAAGTTGAGGTAGACGTCCCCTCCGAGATTACCAACGTTCAGACCCAGGCCGTAGAACACCATGCTAGCTACCAGCCTGCATGGAATCGAAGTGAAGGTCGTAAGGGGAGATCACTCGTATTGATACTCGTTTGGTCTCATGTTTTTAATGACATTTTGTTGGCGATTTTGGGGGGATTTTTAAAATTTGATTTGTACTAGATTTTGCTATATTTATCTGTAAAATTTGCATAAAAAGCAGAAAGCAATATCAACCCCAAAAGCAAAACCCAAAATTTCAATCACAAGAAAATAATAACGGAATTCTACTTTCGGTTTCAAATCTTTCTTATATATTTTGCAACTTTGCTATAGCAATATACAGCTTCTTAAAGAAACAGTTTAACTAGGATAACTTCTTGTATATGAAAACGATTGATATTGCCATTACAATTTTCAATATCAAACTAAATGATTTTCATACACACACCAAAAATACAATCCCTACCCGATAGAACACCCAATAGTATTGTCTCTTAAATAGACTGATATTCACTGCTTTTCAAGGGGTTATGTAAAGGTCGCAATATCATTAAAGGATAAGACTATCCTTCTAAGAGTGCCCTTGATAAAATCGAGTATTCTCCTAACCAGTTGAAGAAGATGATAAGAGTCCTGATCAGAAGGACGGGCGAGGTGAACATCTCCGTGATCTTAGCCTGGGGCCCGTCGTCATCTAGGGTGTTCTTGTCGAACAACTTCTCCGGAAGTGTTACTCCGTTCACTTCCGCTGCCTTCCTCAGAATCTTCTCTGCGTCCTTCTCCCGACCACGTGACAGCAGCCATCTTGGAGACTCCGGGACCAACCTAGGATGATTAACTTCAATTTAAGAATACATCTAGCGCGTCGAGTAGCCGTTGCTTAATGTTTCCATCCTCTGCAATAACTCTCCCTTCCGATAGATTATCCTTGTTCTTCTAAATAACTTTTAAAGTCATTAAAGGACAAGACTTGGTAGCGAAAACCCTCCAACCATCATAGTAAGGAATATCATACATAGAAACAACCTATGATAATGAAAATAGATAGTGTCCGAAACTTTCTTTAGGGGAATTTTAGCAAACTTCTTTACAATCAGCAGTAGTAACCTAGACGGCCGTTTCATATCATACAGCCATTGTATATGACTCGAGGCACATCCCTTATCACTAAAAGAACAAAAACAAACAATGCTTTTAACAGGCAAAGAATGAAAGACTAAGAATCTGCCATGATCCTATCAACTTGAGACTTTAAAGCGTTATAGATCCTGTTTTCCGAGTACCTCATGTAACCTGGCTATCAACAAACTCATAATTAATTCCTTAATTGGACATATCCAAATTGGGTCATATGTAAAGCAACCATTTCCATTCTATGTGAGTGAGTTCCCGGTAGCACGTGGACAATATGAAGACCTACCAATAGTAGGAGAGGAGCAGGACGGCTGGACAGGAGATGGCCAGCTGGAGATGGTGCCAGTCGCGGATGAAGTAGGCCAGACCTCCCACCAGGAAGAGTCCAAGACACCAGAAGAACTCGATCACCATTCCTGCAAACGTTCTCTTGGACGGACCCACTAGTTCCATCCCTGGAGGAAATAAAAGATGCAGATATCGTTAGAAATGATATACAACAACATACATTTCACTGAAGTCGAATCGTTATACATAACCATTCCTGCAAACGTTCTCTTGGACGGACCCACTAGTTCCATGCCTAGAAGACAGAGAAGATGCAGGTATCGTTAGATATGATAACCAACATCATACATTCAGCTGAAGTCGAATAAGTATACAAAACCATTCCTGCAAATGTTCTCTGGACGGATCCCAGCTCCATACCTGAATGAAAAAGGAGATAAAGGTTTTGTTGGATATGAGATTCAACACATCTGCAGTCTACTAAATCGAATAATTCTGCATAGCAAGTCCTGTAAACTGGACTGCCATGTCTACTCTCTATGTTCACAATGCCAATATGAAATCTACTATCTAACTTTCATGCTCAGAGAACTCAGACAACTCTGTGAGAATTAAGATCAGGGCTTAACTAAATTCGAAACCCTGTACATGCTTGGAAAAAAGTGAGTCAATTAATGCATGTTTGTTGCGGCTGCAAAAAGATTCCTAATATAAACCTTGACCATTGACGTCATTTTAAAAAGCCCTTACGTAAAGTCAATTAGATAAACATAGTGCAATGTAAATAATGCTGTAATAAGTAAAGGTGTCTTTATGAAATTGGACCGTTGTCTAAAAGGACAATATCAAGAATCACCATGTAGCAGAATCTCACCAATGACAAACGATGACACGAAGAGCCCGATATTTGACGCTCCGTTCAGGAACCTCAAGGCCACGAATGCGGCGAAGTTGGGGGCGAATGCGGTTCCGATTCCGGTGCCGATATGAAGCAAGATCGCCATCATCAGAGTCGGCTTCCGGCCAAAGCTGGAATAATGATTCTGGTCATGTAGGGAATGTCTGCATATGCTACATAAGATATTCAGAGACAGCTGCTTTCTAAGCGAGTGATGGCAACGATTTCAGAAGCTATGAAACGTCGCTTTCGTAGAATAAAAGAGTCGCCTATCCATGGAAATATTACTTTTTAACGATCACATCAACTTTTATAATGCAAATCACAGATTGCCCCTGGACTACACATGTAAGATATTGGAAAGAAACTCAGAAGTTGAAGACATAAGAGACACAAATTGTCATTCAGAAACTAGTTATATTCTTTACCATTCTAGTTATAAACAGAAAACTAAATTCAAATATTCCAATCTTTTTTTCTTTCTCTATTTCATATTTGTTCCTTTGTATCAAGCAATGTAATCGTGTTGATTTTTATCTTACAAC
Organism: Steromphala cineraria; assembly: GCA_916613615.1. Classification (NCBI taxonomy): domain Eukaryota; kingdom Metazoa; phylum Mollusca; class Gastropoda; order Trochida; family Trochidae; genus Steromphala; species Steromphala cineraria. Next base: position 23,714,830 of record OU744725.1, read on the forward strand.
ATCTATATGTAATATTTTAATTGAAATTTAAGAAAATCAGAACTTTACAAATATGACTCCATCTGTCTATCTAACCATGCCAAATATCGATATTTAGAGGCAGTAATGAGACAATCGAATTCTTTTTTTCTTTTTTTTATTCAATTTTTTGTGGTACATTGATTAACATAATAATACTGACCATTTTGGCAAAGGTACAATGAAAGGTGAAAACAGCAACAAATGAAAACAAGAGAGCCATTTAAAATTCCAATCTTGCTACCTGCTTCATGGACTAATATCTTTAAAAGTGAGACACATAAGAAAGACATAATGTTATCAGGAAAATCCATCCTGTTACATTTACCATTCCATCACTGATAAAATAATACTTTAAATAAAAATTATAATAAGGTAAATCCTCCCCAGAATCTACCTACTAGTCTGAGATGATGCCGAGCAGGAGAGACCCGACCAGGAGACCCGCCATCAGTACACTGTTAGCCAGAGACCGCAGGTGTCGGTCTCCACACACCATGTTCAGCTGCAGACGGAGGTGAGGAATATTAAATCACACATTCTGATACAACTATATCCATGACAGTAGGAGAAGCTGGTAAGTATATGATCAGGGCCTGCATTTCGTTACTCTGTTAGTGCTAAAATGTTTCAGCATTAAGAGAGCTTCGAAACAAGGCCCTGGTGATACATTTACTAGCTTCCGTTTCTACAATACCCTAATGTCTACCATAGCAAATTTGAAATATTTTGGGCTCCGTACACAACGTTAAAGTACAAAGGTTTAAGATACTACATTTGATTAATAAAGATCCAGACTTTTGCTGTCATGTGTTCCTATTTATGTTTTAAATAACTATTTTTCAAATTTTGAACTTCGGCCATTTCCTCTTTGGTTGAGAACATACTGCAGATATACATGATACAGCTGATGATATAATGACACTGAAATGAGGTTCCAAATGAATGGTGGCATTGTACATAAAATCAGATACTCTAGAAGGTAGAACCAACCTCGAACATAAATTCAATGGAAATGTGTATATGATCTTTCGAAAATGTCCTTTTTAAAAGAACAGCGTCTACAGACGACAATGCATGCTTCTTCACCTCAGTGATGACGGTATTCTTGAAGACGGAAGTATCATACACCCACGCCTGGCACTCCGCCGTGCTCCTGTTCTCCCCGGGGGCACCTGCCTGGTAGATGTTGCACGAGTCACGTGACCTGACCCCACCCTCCACCGTCCAAGGGATGGTTGCATTGACCAAAGCCTCGTGCGCCGGACTTTGAATAGCGAACGTGTCGTTACTGAGACCGGGCACTGCACATCTAGAGGAGAAATCGAAAGCAATGATTTAAAATAGAATGAAATTTTGATTAACATTCTTTATTTTGGACCCCACTGTATAAACATACCTTATTCGTGGTTTTCTTGTTGTTTTAACTTTAGTTCCCCTATCACGCAAGCATCGTACATGATGGAGGCAAAATTGATTATTTTTTCAAATTCTTATCTTCTTATGCATTGAATTTATTGCAGTTTATCATAAAGTGGTTTAGAGAATGTCAATATTATGGAATCGCGTTTATAAAAAGGCACAGCATTGACTATTAAGCATTTCTCTGTCTATAGAGGGAGATGCGACGTATTTGTGGGGATGGTAATACAGGGGCACAGTAGCCTTCGTTGGGATAACATTAAAAACTTCGATCTAAAACCGTTTAACTCAACAAGATGATAGGTGGTGTTTTCATAGATCAAGTTCATATTCTTTTTTTTAGTTTTCGACGTGAAAATAGAGAAATCGTCTTTGTAAAACCAATACGGATTTTCTTCGATTCAGGAATAAACGTACGACAGCAGTTAACGCATTTTCAAAACCCGGTTTGTCAACAACTATACAGCGGTGTTTAATAGACATTCACATTTAAATTCGCATACCGCTATCACCAATTTTTGTTTACTAGACACTTTAGGATTCATAATATTTCGTTTTTCTTTTCAAGTGAACTTAGCTTCATGTCCTATAAAATGGTACACACGCAAGTCGCTCAAGTCTCTGTCTGAATTGTGTTCCTTATAGATGAAATGCAAACATTTAGACAGACTGGCGTTACAAGTTCATGCTTCGTTGACCCATATCCGTGACAATATGCATGTTACATAAGCGACATCTCCAGCTGTTCTATCGCATTATACGTATATATATTTCACTGTTGAAAAGACTTGTAAACAAGTCGAAATGCGACGCATCCAGTCATCATTAAAATCATATCTACAGCTAGTGTCGTCTGAAGTATTTTATTTATCATACAAAATATCAAGTTATTTATTTCATATTCCAATCCATGATGATAACATCACTTAATGGTGTTAACTGTGGATTTTTTTCAAGAATTGTGGTTTTTGTTTCACCTGATGATAGTCTTGACTCTCCGATACCATCTACAACCGATATGCTCAAATGGGGGCAATTTTACTACAGGAGAGGAAATCAGACAGGCTGCGGGGGTATGTGAGCCTTGCTCACTTTTTTCTTATTTTTTCTGAAAGGTTACTTGTAAAGAGTACACCTCCATATATGGTAGATTCTGACAATGGGATTTGTGTATCGCCAAGTTTACAGTGGAAATATTTGCTCATGAAAGCCTTTTTTATTCTAAAAACAATAATGGTACTTTTGATGGATTATATGTTAAACGCCATTTGGATGCGTATGTTGATACAATATCTAGTGATGCTTGTAGGCTTTTAGGGGATGTGCTTACAAGTGTAGTATCATTAGCAAGCAAGACAGATGGAACCTTCAATCCAAAAACAAGAATACCACAGTTAGCTTGTCTTAAAAATGTAATTAGGTCATTAATGAAAACGAGGAAGAACCATGATGACATAACCCTACCTTGCCCTACACCTTGCTTGACTTGGTAGTTTTCTGATCTTTCCCCTTGATATGAGACAAATGATTGAGTGTTGGTATAACAGTGGTGTTAAAGTTTCCAAACATAACCTCTTATGCCAAGCTCATGAAGTTTATAAAATAAACCATCGTGCCAAATTCTGTCGAACGCTTTCGCATTGTCCAGAAACGCTGCATAAACGGGGGAGTCTTTATGATTATGATAATGAATACTTTCCATGAGAATAAATACAGACATTATGGCGCCATGCTCCAAACCAAATTGTAACTTATCGGGAAACCAAGGTTTCGATTTCCCTGACACATTTTCAATTCGTTTAAGTAAGAGTTTTTCAAATAGTTTTCCAAGGCAAGAGGTCAGTTTCGTGGGTCATTTTTACCCTTGTAAATTGAAATAACCATTCCGAGTCTATGCTCATATGGAACTGAGATTCAATCATGTGATTGAACAGTTTACATGCATTAGTAATAAATACATCACCTGCAAATAATATGTTCATTTGTGATTTTATCAGGACCAGGAGATTTGCTTTTACTTAGGTTCTTAACAACATCCTTTACGTCATGTAATGAGAAAATTCTTTCTAGATCGTCATCGTGATATTCAGTGGTGCTTTCAATATCCTGAACTGAGTTAGATATGAATTTTTAAAGCCAACATCAAAACTTTCTGATTCATGGGGTTGAGCTAAATCAGCGTAATATTTATCCCATATTTTGCATATTTCGGTAGGTGTTGAGCCTACCCATCCCACATACTCAAGTGTTAATATATTTGTAACACCTGCTTTTTGCTTTTTTACATATTTGTAAAACGCATTGACATCAAGTTCTGCTCCAGTCATCGGGGAGTCTGGTTTTAGTAATGTTTAAGTAATAGAGAGTCAAATGCTTCAAGTATGCAGAAAATAAAACCTCTCGAATCAAATATTAAACTATCAAAATCGATCTAAATATAAAAAATATCCTGAAAGTAAGCTATGGGGGGTTTCACAGAAGTAGAAAGTTGTTCATTTGACGGATAAAGCGGAATATGCACTCGGAGAACATGTTAAACATGTGCGATGCACAAATGAACTCGCAAATGAACCCTTGCATTTGTAGCGCGTCTATGTCTCATATCTGATGAGTGAATACCGAAATCCGAATAGTTTTGTAAGGGAAATTTCGGAAATAAACAAAAAACGTAAATAGCCGACAGTTCCAAGTATTGTGAAATCACGCATAGATGGAGTGTCCACGAATGGTCTCCTCTGAAACCTTCTGAAATCATATCCTCGAAAGAACAATGTTATTATACATATCATACACTGTAAAACAACGTTTTTAGTTCCCAATCTTTTCTATTACTACAAGTCTTCGATGAGACCTTGGTCAAATTGATAAAGTGAAATACACTAATTCTTTGAAAACAAATTTCGAAACCAAAAGAATACTATTGGAATAAGAGATGTTAATTGTAATGCTTATTCATCGCTTTGTTACTGAATGAAGGACATAGCTTCATTATTTCATTACTTATTACTTATCTTTCTTTAAACCTTACTAAACGTTTGCTTAGATATACAACTTTCCTGGTGGACGGTTATGAAGAGGTTCTCGTATGATAAGAACACATTCAGAAAGTTGAAATATGTAATATTGTTATATAAAGGCCGAGATTCGTCTCTTTAACGGACGAGGTTAAACGTTGCATCATGGCGGCAAGTAAGCGTTGGCTTTCTTGTATGTTTTATGGCACGTGTCTACTACCCTTACATGTCTTTTAATATGATCCCGTAAGTGCTCAATGGGATAAGAATGTAACGAATGCGCAGACGACTGGAAGATATGGACGTTGTCCTGTTGCATGATGTTGAATGTTGTTTTATCAAACGTTATAATGGTCGAAAATTATACCTTAGGATCCAAACGTCTTTACAAATTTTAAGTTCTACGAATCAGCTTATACGAACACCCACAACCTAGCCTTATACTCTCCTAGTAAGGTTAACAGCTGCTAAGAGCTAGTGCAGTTATGTAAACTACTTATTGACTTCAAAACATTTTTCCATTTTCATTTCTCTCTTCGTGTCGGTTAATAGTGATATTAAATAATCAAACTCGTTTCACATTTATTTCATTCCCTATTCTATTTCATTTAATACTCATATGTAGAACGTTGTATCCGATGCTTTACATTCAACCAAACCGGTTTGTCAGAGTTTAATGTACAACTATCTTGATGTCAAAGCCCCATGAACTCCGTTAACAGCCAGTCATATATACGATACTTCACATTATCTCTATATGATATAAGACAACATTTTACATAACATTTGTAAATAAATATTTATTTCATCATAACATGACATTGAAGTGCTTTTTTACGTCTTTTTATTATTAAATATGTTAAGACTCTACATGATAAGAGTTATTACGAAAACAGGTTTGGCGGATTTTAGACATTTTGCCTTGAACAAGCTGTTGAACACTATGTGTTATTCGAGTAAACTACAAAGGCAGTAGTAGTGCAATACGTGGAAATTGATTTGTACACTTATGCTAGTTGTCGTTGGTTTTGTTTGACGGATTCTATGTCAAAATAACACTGCCGCGTATGTGAAACAGTCATTTTAATGACATTATTCCAGTACATTTTTACAAAGGTATAAACATACTGGTTGAGATTACCTTTTTTCCCTCCGAGGCGATACTCTGGTGTCCCCTTTGTCATATTTTGTATATCATCAATTCCGAAAAAAATCATGAATAACAATGGTCTACAACTAATTCTCTGCCATTAACGATTGTACGTGTGATTATTTTCATGTATTAAAGACGACGTGAAATACCTCGTGTTGAAGAAAGGTTGCCTGGTAAAAGAGAGATATGCATATGTGCAAGTATTAAAGATATGACACCATATAATTTGTTTAAGCATATTTTTTTCAAATCTTAATTTTGGATTGGCAAAGAAGCTGTAACTAGCACCGTCTTTTTCATCAGGTAAGTTTCAAAGCAAAACGAGTCAAATATCCCTTCACTTTCTTTGAAAAGTGAAGTGCAATGCATTTGAAAGCATGTCTTCTTCTCTTTTATCAAGCGTGAATGTACTGTGTCGACCTTTTTATGTCGCAATATAACTTAAGATCCGGCATAGCAAATAAATAAACCCTTGTTGTAAACTGATAAATATTTATGAGAAAATGTGACTTCAGGCAATGTTGAATTGAAGGTTGCTTTTGCTTATTAAGTCATCTTCATACATTCATCTATATAAGCATTATTTTGTTGATATGTTTATCTGTATACTAAAGTTCAAAACAAGTCTCTGCAAAACATCGGTACATCATTAAAGAAAAAAGAACATACAATTTTCTGGTCTTTATTGCGTTTTAGGGCGTATTGCGATTAAATTAAAACATTGGCGATTTATGCAAACTTAAATTTTTATTTTTATTTCTCAGATGTGATTAAGAATAGAAAAAGCCTTATAATAATTATTGAAGAAACGATTCAAGTCCTCTTTTAAATCTATTGATTGGAATATTTTATTCGGTGTCTTTATTACATAGCTGAGGGTTTGATAAAACGTTATAAACGTATGTGCAATATAGATTCAGAATACGTCTGTACAAACTTAAATGTTAAATCATGTTATGATATTGACAATTTTGAAAGTATTTATGCTTACTTTATTAATAAGTATTCCTTACCTGTGATCGGGAATATTAAGAGTAAAGACTGCAGCCAGCATCTGCATTCCACAGAATATACCTTGGCAACATATTATCAGGTAGATTCTTTTCTGGTACTTTCCAAAAGCTCCTAAATCCTGAAGAATATCGTCGAACCTCATTTTGCCTATTCCTTAAAAACGATCCAAGGTTGCTAGTGATACCCGTGGGTACCAGTCTTATAGAGGGTGTCGAGCTTGGAGCGAGCACCTGTTTGTAAGAGTTCTGGACTCTGTCGCTGTTGGACACACATATGTGTGTTTTCTAACAAAGAGTGTTATTTATCAATTCTGCCTGTGGTCATGGTTGGATGATTCCACTGCTACAAACAATAACGATACATAGCCGAGAAAGAAATGCAATGGAAATTTTCAGCATGCGAACACATAAACATTTGTGTCTTGCAGGTTAGTGTGAATGACATTGGCCTCCTTTTTTAATGCAAAATTTCAGCCAGAAAAAGTTTGTTCCAGAAACCTGAAAGTAATTACTTCTTACAAATTTCTCCATTTAAACATATTATCAATTTTGTGGCATAACTGAAACGTGAACTTGAGACATTGCAAACATTCACAATGACCTGGTAACCAGAGGCAAAAAAATTCTCAAAACATGGCTAGCTTAACCAATAGCTCCCCTCACTTAAATAGAGGACAAAAGATATGTTAACAAGTAACTATCTATAGGGTTAACATTCGTGAGCGTTAACGGTATCAAACATGACTTGACCCCTTTTTGGTAAGTTCACGTTTAATTTCTTTATATTTTTGGTTCATTATGAAATCAAACAAGATTCTATTGAGCTATTTAAAAAAATAACCAGTTGGATCAAGAAAAGAAAATCAACTATGGATATCAAGAGAGACTTTATAATGATCATTTTACCTAGAGGGGTAATATTCCGTCTTATCAATTCTTTAATGATTGTTTGTATCTTATAGATGTTACCCTTGGAGTTTAGGTATTAAATGTGAATAATTGATGTTAATTTCAAAAAATTTAAAAACTTTTTGGATTCTACTAAATATGCAAATCAGGCATGGATCTTAATCTTATACTGCTTCAATTCCCGATCGAATGCAAACATATTGAGACTCTAATGATAATCCCGAGGCCGGAGATCACTGCAAAGAGATCTTACATCTGATGCATAGCTTCAAGAGATGACTTACTATAATGACAGATATTATTTTATCACCAGCATATTGAACAATAAGATACTCAACACTGTCAACAGTGATGCCCTTTATATCTGGATGAGATCGAACAAAAGATGCCAATATCTCAGAGCACATTTAGAAAATACAAGGGAAGAGAGGATCGCCTTGTCTGCATCCTTTGATATAGATATTCGTGAATGTATGTTTCTATTAATAATGAGTAATACAAAGCATTTAAAGCGTCTGGTTATCTTTCCAAGTTTAATCAATGAACGACCAAGAAACAGAACAGAATCAAAGTCAAATAGTATCCCTGGCTATACAAGTATGTTAACTTTCTCCTTTTTTTTCAAGAAATGATTCAAATCATGAGGCATTGGCTCTGTAGCTAATCAGATCTCATATCATATGCTTTGTAAGGGGTCACAAAACCTCTTGATGATAATCCATATTAGCTTTGATAAGTCTCTAAAAGAAAGTCTATTTTTTAACTTTGTTTCTGAAGAAAAATAAAATAAAAGTCGACTTTAGGGCCTGGTCCTTGTTGCCCTTTATAAGGTAACCAAATCCATAAAATAAGTCTTAGATACATAGATCACAGGGGGAACAAATATTCGCCAAATCTACGATTATTAAATTCACAGTGTCAAAGGAGTCTGTACAAAGCATTCTAGTTTTCTAGGCATCTTATTTCTCGAGAAGAAAAGAAAAACATGTTTTCAGGCGCAGCCCCTCCCTTATTAGAGGTTACAGAGTCCCATAATCAACAATTAAGAATCCACATTGTCAAAGGAATATGACCACATCATATCATATGTTGAAGGCCAAAAATCTGCTCCTTTAATGAAGATGAAAAGGTTAATTAAAGAGTGACCCTTCATCAAAAGGTCACTAAATCTACATTTTTACAAAAATCGTTATCAAAGAGTCAGTAAACAACATTTCAGTTTCTGAGCCTGTATAAGTTCAAATAGGCTTTTTGGGGCGTGGCGCTTGCAGCCCTTATTAGGGTCCGCAAGGTAACCAAATACAAGAGGGAAAGTGAGACTGAGACTGAGAGCCGAGGAATGATATTCAGATGTAGGCCATGACTGGCTTGAGGCATGAGGCAGTGGGGAGTGATTGGAAAGGACCATGGCGTTGGTAATCTAGGACAGTTACAAACTTTGAGGCCCATGTAGACCCGTCATTAAAACTCATGAAACAGGTTTTCTCATGTGTAAAACGAAACCTGTGGAGATGCATTTCTTATGTAAGGTAAATAAATGGTAACCTTTCGCGACAAGCACTTACAGACACCTTTGAAAGCTCGGATTTCTTTTCACAAGATAATTTCTTTATCAAAACTGCTTTGTAAAGTACGTTTTCGTACATGCAATCACATTAAGGTCAGGGTTCAAGGTCCACTTTTGAATCTGCCCAAAATGAGCTGCTCACGAATTATACGGGTTGTTCACCTCTCAAGTGAATGCATATATCATTTAGACATACCCTGCAATGTTTCTTTGTCACATATTTTCAATGTATTAAGAACAAGTATACAGCCTTTAAATGTTGAATTTGTTAAACAGAATCAAAAAATATAATTTTTATACGCATTGAATTATTCATATTTGAATGCAGTACTATTTAACTCATAATTTATAGCGTCATGTTTACCTGGTTGGTTAAAGTTTGTCAGAACGTTAGGACTTTTTAACAGCGTTGAGTGCTATTCTTACTTTGAAAGGATTTGTCTGTCAGTACCGACATTGTTACCTAAGCAGAATTCAACAAAACTGTTAAACCTTACTCAAAGAAACTTGGTATATCAATCCATCAATATGTGAAGATGGGGATTATCAATTCTGGTAGCATCCATGGAAAGATTAAGTTTCTAGAGCAACACTGTGAGACTCAGTTCAATGAAACTTGGGGGTCCAACTTCTAAGTTAAGTTTATAAGCAGTCCTTTTGTAGAGCGATGAAAGTAACCTTATGAAACAACAATATTGTAAAACTAGGACTGCCGCGGCAGTACTAAGGTCTTCAAGACTTCCTCTTAGACCTTCACATGATTTTGTCTCTAAGAGGTAAACAGTAACTAATACATTATCAAAATGACCAAATTTCACTTGATATTCAACGTTTAAGCCTTTACAGAAAATTCATCATGGCTGTAAACATGAATCATCACAGGTTATACAGTCTTGTTACTGCCTGATGATAGATAAAACATTGCCTAGTGTTTTTTTGCCAATGAACTACAAATTTTCAATCATACATATATCATATACATAATGGTCCGAATTTCAATGTTAATGTTTAATCTGAAATTAATGAGATTCATCAAAGATTGTAATTTTTTGGCTTTCTAATGATATATAGAACAATTATTAATCATGTGTCGTTGGTTAGCAAGGATCTTTCAAACATTCCCACCAAAACACCCGTTTTCCAAAATGCAAACGTTGACCCTTCCTCGTGACCGGAAGTGACTGGTTTTGAGCGATTTTAATCCTTTATCTTGAAGACCTTGCTAATGTTTAACTAAATATTGTTAGAAATGTGATGAATCAATGGATAAGGTGACTCTGATAAATCCGTAAGTTGCACCGTTGCAAAATATCAGTTCATAAACATAAAAAGATCACTTGTGTGACGTCAAAAAGGGACGTTTTTCTTACTTGACAATCGCGTTCGATACACTAAACAAAACCTCTGTAACAATTTCTAAAATGTTCTTATAGTCTTCCCCCAAACTTCCTATCATGTAACATAAGTAACCAAGGCAGACTGTCGTGTCCGAAATGGGTGTTGTCATCCACAGTCTGCTTTAGCCAGGACAATCATGTTTTGTGCGATGCTGCTGAAACCAATACCAAAACCTCCTAAAGTCACCCTGGACCACATTAGACATCTTTACAATCCTTGGTTGTACTCGCCGCTCTCCAAACGATTGATGGCATTGTTCTGTTTAACTTCAGTTGGCCGAGGCATGACTTTACTTTGAAAACACAATTGACAGTTGACGATAAAACCACCCTCGGTGTTACTGAAAATGTTGTTTTGATTGTGCATGCAGAATAAAGCGCTGTTTTTAAAATTCGTGTTTTATTGACTTCATTCATAAAAGCCGATTTCATTGCACTTTTTAAACATATTTCCAATGAGAATGGATTTAGGCTCGAAAATGGTTAGAGAATGTTTTTATCATAGACATACTTTTTAAATGCAACCGACTGATTCTTTGTCAAAATGTCACATAGGAAAAGATTTCTTCTTTTGAGTAGTATTATATTCGGCCATTGGTTGCCTGGAGGTGTATAATCCGTGAGTAGCTTATGCCTTGTACTCGGGGTATAGCCTTGAAATATATAACAACAATATACGTTCTAGTGACACCCTTAGAGTATATATTGGACGGATCGGGTTTGTGTCAATGTAAATATTGCATATGTGTGTAAGTCAGTATGTTTGTATGTATATTATGCTGATGTCTTTGTTCAAACAATGTTCGGCTCGGGCTACGAAACATTATGCATGCTTACATTATTCGTGTATAGACACCATTTCATTCCTCCATACTGAATAGAATTGTTTGTTCGAGAAAAAAGTTACAGTGTCCTTGGAAATAACTGGTACAATAAGCGCCCACTTTCAAACGAGCCATTTTATTGCTCCCTCGCATAGCGGTATCGTAAGTCGGGGACGACTTGTGAAACAGGTTTACAGGGCATAATAATAAAACAAGTTTAAATTATATGTCAATTCGTCATTCGGTAAGGTTAGGTTTGTAGTAAATAGTATACTTGATATTCACAGCTGAGTCTTCTTATATATGCATTGCAACCCTTTAAAATGGAAAAGGCTTGTAGCATTAACGAAACTGGTACAATGTGACATTTTCAAATAAGGTATTCATGATTATAACAAAAAGACAGTGACATCAACATAAATGTCATATTATGATAAGAAGTTGTGCAATAAACATAAACCTTGCAGTTGATGCTTTATATAGCGTCGACATTGTAATGTTGTTGTCAAGCAACTTATACATATGAAGAATATTTGAAGTGACTCTTTATTTTCTTTTTATATAACCTGTGTCAGAAAAAGAAGTGTTGGGCCGGTAACCATAGAGAAATGTAACTTCTCGTCTACCCAGCTTCTTGAATGTAATAAAAGAAGAAATCCTAGTATCTGTTTCCACAATGGCCTTCCACAAACCCAACCTCTCGCATCAGTATATGCGTATCTGCAGTAAAAGTACATCACTAGTACATCCTAATATTCAAGCGCTTAGTCTGTGTTAACATTAGTAAGATCAAGTAACCACAGTCAAATCACATAATCAATGAGATAACACTGGACTGTCTTATTACAGTTCTAGGCATTTACCCGATAAAGCACAACGACTACATTACGACATTACGAATACAATAACCTCATGTAGCCTCTTTATATCAACTTGCTACAAGACCCCAGTCAGTTTGTGGATAATGTTATTTGTATCATAAACAGGTTGTACATGCATCAAGAATGTCTACAGTTGTACATGCATCAAGAATGTCCACGGCACAAAGAATCTAATAATGTCATATGGTAGATAGTATCCGTTCTAGTCATCTGTAAAATCACTATTCAGTCTTGTCACTAGTCTGTCAGCCAGACCCTTTAATAAAATAAAAGCCTAAGCAAGTCTATGATAAGACTTGAGAGCTAAATTTTCTGGAAATGGAGAAATCTCAGTCTTCTTTTCATTATATTTATTCATTTTTTTTCAAATTTTGGTTTTATTGAAAAAAATCATTTCAGGGTCTTGTTGTTCAACTATCTTGTCACCTGCTAATTAGGTCCGGTCAGTGTCGGTCAGGGGGGTGAGAGTGGACCAGACTATGTGTGGTCACGCACGCACTGTGTATACAAGTGGACAGTCTGTCAAATGAACATAGCCTACATACCGGGTGTCACATTGGTTATTATTAACATGACAAGGCTTAAATCTACATTTCTCTGTATCCGATATTGAGTGTTTTTTTGTTCATTGTGAGATTTTTTTCTGTTCAGCCTTTTGTGACGTTCAAGATTTTGGATCAATAAAGAACTTTACTTTACTTTTCGTTCTTCAATTCAACCTTTTAAAAATCATATTGCCTTTTAGTGAAGGTCCCTTTCAAAACAATGTTGACAGGACATGAAAACGTGTTACAAGCGGCCTTAAAAAAAGTGCATGTATATTTCATATATTAGTTTCATTTTCATACAATTTCAGATACACGGTATATGTCGATTCCTTTGTCGGTTTCAAGAAACACGTTGAAAGAATATTGACATCAATTACAATTGACAGTTTGCTTGATAATTGTGTCTTTAAGTTTTTCAGTGCAAAAACCTTTCAGTCAAAACAGGCTCTCATGTGTCAATGTTTGATAAATCAACATATATTAACGTAATTCAAAGTGCTGTGTAAGGTCCCATGAACTATATCCTATACCGTGTGAGACCGTACTATTCACAGTGGTTTAACATAGAGCAATTGTTTTTAATGTCCTCACATGCCACAGGTTCGCTCGTTAAATTAGTTGTGCAGTGCGTTTTCGTGACAATTTTGGAATAAAAGATAGCTTTGTTCTCCCTATATATATACTACTTTCTAACAAATAATGAGTGTACATGTCATTTAGAGAACAGACTTATAACATTCAATTTCAGCTTTATAAAAATAATCAAATAGGGTTTGATACAGGCTAGATTTTCGTTTAGTTCATGCTCTGTTATTCCTTTTATGGACAAATATACATATATGAGACATAACGCCTTAAAAAAGAGAAACGTGAGTAATATATTATTTAAGAATAGAATTAAATTTAGATCAATGACATTTAAGTTGCCTTAATGAACATAATTGCTGTTATCAAAGTGTACAGCTCTCTGTCATATAGAACGAAATTATTTTTGTAAATGCAATTTCAGCATTGCACTATTTGTAAAGAACATTTGATACAGGCAAGTTTCTCGTGTACCAAAACGAACAATAAAAATTAAACACAAAGTTAAAACTGATATATTAAACGACTGACGAGAGTTGTATATTCTAAAAACTGAGATTAACTACTTTGACGGTTTAATATTGTCTGTATGAACAGATAAAAGTGAACAATCATCCTTGACACAGATAATATAAAATAAATGGCAAAAGTGTACCCATTGCCACTCCTCAAGACAAAACAGGATAACAAAACGCGACTTTAAAGTTGTGGTATGGTCATGAAAACAACACATGGAAACGCCTATCCATCACACTTGTCACTTGTAAGCGACACTAGATGAATATTTGTATGTGTTCGCAGCATAGCTTACCTGTGCGACTACATTTAGTTACACATCTATCAACATACAAAGGTGTATGGACAACAAACTAATCTAAATTTTTTCAAGCTCACTTTTGGTATTCCTATTCATAAAGGAGTGTGTGAATTATATTTTTCTACTTGATCTTAGTTAAGTATCATGACAAACAACATGTTCATTTAAACTTTATTTTAATTTCTTTTCAAAGATGATATGAACTTTAAATTACTTTTGAGCTTATTTAAAAAAAAGATTATTTCAATTTGTGATATTTTAAGAAACAACAAAAAAAGAAAATGTTTTATTATTTTAAAATGAACAATTCATTTTGTAAGTGATGTTACCTACCTGTGGTCGGGAATATTGAGGGTAAAGACGGCCACTAGCATCTGCATACCACAAAATATACCCTGGCAACATAGCAGAAAATAAATTCTTTTCTGGTAAGATCCAAACTCTCCAATGAATTCAAAAACTTCGTCGAACTTCATGATGAATTCAAGTCCAACAACTTCCTCTTAGAATGAGTATCATAAGCCAGCAGCAGTTAAAGACAGTGGTCATATGGTTTCCTGGTCCCACGCTGTTCAGAGTTTGCTGTAGGAGTAAAGTGGCACTCACGAACTCCTAACAGGGCGATGAACCAGATCTTGGTCCCGTTGTCTTACCGTGTCGCCCTGTGCTGTTATTCAGGACCATCACCTGGTCTATTGGCTTGTTTGACGAGGGAGCTGACAAATATGCTTTGCTTTCTTAACAAACAAACTTGGACATTAATCCGAGGGCGATGTGTACCTATGTATGTATTTCTAATAAATCTGAATAATAAATAGCTCCTTGAAATCAATTGCACATCATTGGTTTAATAAAAATGTTAACCTCACGAAAGGTCATAATATATTGTAGGACGGGTCCAAGATTTTTGTTTGGAGGGGTGAAGTCCATCTTTGACGACCGTCGCACCCCAGCTTTATCAGTCAATGGCAACAACAAAATGTATGTACACAACAAGCGTTTTTTAAATTGAAATTTGCAGTTACCAATCCTTGAAACTGAAGCATTTCAAAGCGTTTCTATTTAATAATTTGCCAATAGAATAAAGATAGAAACCAACAAGCAAATATTGTGCAGGTTATTCGACCATACGGTTTTAGGATTGCCTTTTACTCTGCAATGAAACATGCTCTCAAGTTCGTTTGTCAAATCAACACTCACATAAATATAGCGTTATGGCCAGCTGAAAGCGATTAATATAAAATTGGTTGTGTTGTGTGGTGCTATTTGATGCAATAGAGTATGTCGAAACTTGTATACGTATAATCTTATCAAAGTATCAATAACAGGAACTCGAGATAAAAGGGGACAGAAAATAAACTTGATAACAACTTCTTTAAGTGTTAAAAACCGAAACAGATGGTCAAGGACAATTGATTTAAAATATGTTGAAACTGTCAATCTTGGTTTTAAATAACTAGGAGCTTGCCAAAGAGCATACGAAAGTCTAGAGAACTTCTCTTGTACAAGCGAAGGAGCTTGTTCATTTATACACAAAGAACTTAGTTAAGTACTCCCCACTTTTCAAACAGAAAAACACTGCTAATAATAAACAAAACAAATGTACATGCAAACAATAAGAATGTTTTAATAAAATGGTCATCTACCAGTGTTGACACGAAAAATTCATACAGTTTACGATTCACTCTCACTGAATCACTTGTTTTACAAAAACTTGGTATTTTTTAGTCAAAATCCAAGTTCCCTTAAAATTTAAAATGAAAGTCAATATTTTTTGCTGCAATGTGATTATTATCATTCTCTTGAGTGAATTGATGAATGTTTAGTAAATAACCCCATAACAAAAGTCAATCGTTAAAGCAGTATGAACCTTCAAAATCACAAAATTATCAAATATCAAATTTAAAGAAAACTGCACAAAGACATTAATTGGTCACTTTCAAAGATAATGCCTTATCTAAAGAAGGAGAAGTGTTTTATAAACAAGTTCAACTCAAGGAATCTCAAATGTACTTACAGATGTTTAGATTGTAAGCATTTTATAAATTTTTGATGAAAAAAGGACTGAAAATTCAATGTCTCGCTAGCCTCTTATCATGCATGATATATTTGGCCAAATTTCAGTAGTCTCACAGTTTGTCTCATATTTTCATTATTTTTGCACATAAGCGATTTTTAATACATTTAAAAAGTCAATAACAAAGCAATTGTTACATATGGAGTGGTCAATACATTAAAATAATCCAAATAGTCCAAGAGCACCCAAGTTCATTTTACAAAATAGGGGGGGGGGGGGGATCTCGTCCCTGGCAACCATTCATAAAAGATCTTGTTTATTATTGGTACCAGGACTGTTTTCGTCAGAACAGTCCTGATATCGGATGCAAGGACTCTTTTGAAATTGTGACACCAAATAAAATATATCAAAGAAAACTAGATTAGCGTTTGCGGGATACCGCAAAAGCAGAGCAGCCCCTGAACTTGGGGTTTCGCCTTACCCTGTTCCGCCTTTTACAGGCCTCACCAAATTGGGAATTTTCTCGTGACCTTGACCTTTGACACTCAAGGTCACACAATCAATGAACACATTTCATTGAGTATAACATTATTGTAATGAAATAAAGTGTTAAAAATCAAAATCTAAACTTCATAGCACAAAAACTTTTCAAGTTATTGTGTTTTCAAGGAATTGCAATAACTCATATCTCATGACCTTGACCTTTGACCTTCAAGGTCACACAATCATTGCACACTTTTATTGAGTATAACAATCATGTATTGATTAAAAGTGATCATAGTTAAAATTAAGCATTTGCGCTAAACCATGCTGAAGTCATGACCTTGCTGTGACCTTGACCTTTGACGGATTGTAGCCGAAACCTTTTTAAAAAAATTTACTTTTCCAAGGATGATATATACCAAGTTAGAGCTTCATAGCACAAAAACTTTTCAAGTTACCGTGTTAACAAAGAATTTTGCGGTGATTTTATAACTCGTGACCTTGACCTTTGAACTTGAAAGTGAACATGTCATAATGATTCCCTGGAAGTATTAACATTTAGACATGTTCATGAGTTCTGAAAAGCTAAATGGGATAAAGTTATACCCAAATTTAGTGCATTTTGTAATAACTCATATCTCATGACCTTGACCTTTGACCTTCAAGGTCACACAATCATTGCACACTTTTTATTGAGTATAACAATCATGTATTGATTAAAAGTGTTCATAGTTAACATAAAGCATTTTCGCTAAAACATGCTTACGTCATGACCTTGCTGTGTCCTTGACCTTTGACGGATTGTAGCCAAAACCTTTCCAAATTTTTTTACTTTTCCAAGGATGATATATACCAAGTAAGAGCTTCATAGCACAAAAACTTTTCAAGCTATCGCGTTTACAAGGAATTCTTAGAGTGAATACATATCTCATGACCTTTGACCTTGAAAGTAAACGTGTCAAAATCGTTCC
Source organism: Steromphala cineraria (assembly GCA_916613615.1). Classification (NCBI taxonomy): domain Eukaryota; kingdom Metazoa; phylum Mollusca; class Gastropoda; order Trochida; family Trochidae; genus Steromphala; species Steromphala cineraria. Next base: position 23,732,449 of record OU744725.1, read on the forward strand.
CCCGAGGTATGAGTAGTAAGGTATGAATAAGAGTTCTGGAAAGCTTAGTGGAAAAAAGTTATAGCTAGTAGTACGAGTGCGGCGGCGGCGGCGGCGGCGGCGATGGAAACTTCACAAAAACTGATAGCAGCCCCGTCCTTAGACGGGGCTGCTAAATACATCAGTTTTTTTTATTAACTACATGTATTCCACTTTGCTCATAATCAAACATTGATTATGACTTAATTTTATTCATCGATACTGTAGGCAAACACATGTTTTAATCAACACACTTAGTTCGTGAAATTGCAACAGAACTTTCAAATATGCATAGAATGCCTGTTGTGAGTGTTGATCAAAATTATCGCAAACAATTAATACAACATTATTTAATTTTATATATTTCAAACAAATATTTTATCAAGTAAGATTAAACAAATTTCAGGAATGTAATGGTTACCTAAATGTTGAAAATCCGAACGAGTTATGTTCGGAGAAGCCATCATCGTAATTCCACTGTGGTAAGAGAGCACAAATAATTTTAGACGTCCGATTTAGTCAAAACCAAAGACGAAATGGACGACATGCAAAAACTTGTTGCAAACTACCCGTATGTTCACGCCCTGCACAACCTGCACGTGCTCAGAACATTCATTTCGTGTGTCGTGCATGATACCAGAGTTTTGCATGCTTCGAATGATCAGTTGGCAGTTATCCGTAGTACAACAAACTTCATTCATATTTTTTTAAAGGGACCCAAGAAGGGGTGTGAAAATAAACATATTTTACATCCCACTTAGACCTCGCCGTCCATGGCAACCATTCATAAAAGTGTCCTGTTCATTATCGATATCGGGAACTCTTAGGCCAAAGAGTCCTGACATCTGATGCAAGGACAATTTTGTAGCCTTTCCTACACAAGATTTAAAACAATCAATCAACAACATAGACATAGAAGTGAACTGAAATATCAATAATCAAATAAAACAATCTGGAAAACAATCAGAATACTTACACATTTTGCGTGAATCAAAATATTAATATCACCTAATAACACTGTAGACTTTAGTTTGCACTAGAAAAAAACGATACCAAGAAATAAACATTATGTGATTTGTGTTGCACCAAAACTTTTGTTATGTTAGGAAAATAAGTCTAGAATTATCAAAACTAATTTGATAATGATACAATTTATTTCACAGATAAGATAATATTTTTTTTGGCTAAACTTGTTATCGGAATGATTAAAGTACCTTTTTATTAGAAATCCAAGGGAAACGTTTCATAAGTAGAAACCACTGTCAAAATTTAGCTGTCTATGAGGACTCGAATAACACGTCTTCTACCTTCATAATAGAAACAGAAATGGACAACCTGTGTGAAACCTGTGAAACTGTCTTGAAACAGGCTCATATTCATGGAGTGCACGAAGTCTGCAAGCCAAAAACATTTACTTCGTGCCTTGCGCTTTGACACGCAAGAAGCACGTGCCTCAAGCTTTGACAAGCAAGAAGCACGTGCTCGTACACCATTCATAGTACTACAAACTTCATTCATAAAACAGTGAAGGAGCCCTTGGAAGGTTATCGATATTGAAATTTTATTTTAAAATGTTAATTTTGTGGTTGAGTGTACTCGAATTAAGTGAGATGTAAGTCATTTACTAGCATAGTAAATTGTATGCATCGTATAACAGCAGGGACACTTTGTCCTCGAGCCAGTACTCTGCTCCGCCTCGTACTGGCCTCTCGGACAAAGTGTCCCTGCCATTATCCGATGCATACAATTTACTATGCTAGCAACAATTACTTAACATCTTTAACTTTGGGCTACGTTTTACTTGGTCCTAACGATGTCAGACTGTTATTAGTATAGTTCTCAATGTGTATCGTAATTGCTCAGACAGTATGGCCGTTCGGTCGTTCTCGGACTGTCCTTGCATTTCCCCGATACAAATTGATAACTATGCTATTAAGTATTTCTTATCGTGCTCCTTAGTCCACAAGGTGACATTAAATTCAATTCGAGTTCGGCATTTTTTTTGACAACGAATCGAAAAGTTGACAAGTTTTTTTTCACGCAGTTCTTCCACTGTCTTCATGCAACCGATTGAAAGTCGTTGAAGTGTCAGAAACGTTTATGACGTTATGGTACATAAATATTATCATTGGTGCTCTATTGGGGATAAAGTATTGTGTTCGAGAAGGTTTTTGTAGCGTTTTGACTTCTTAATCATTAAATGGCAAGGTTGATGGCCCTTCTTCAAGTGAATTAACATCTGTCATCATCATGCTTGAAAACCTCTCTCTGTCGGTCCATGATCTGATGCAAGTGCAAGTTTTTTTTATAAATTTGATTCTCAAATTTCTGAACAAAATTCAAGCAGATCTCAGCTGGATATTGCCCCTCAGCACCGTCTCACACGAATCGGTTGGCCTTTCGAATACATAATGGGCAAACTATTCGTATTAGACATCATATTGTTGTTGCAGATGAATTTGTGTACATGCTTAAAAAAATTGACCTACATGTTCGAATATCCACTTCAAACAAACAATGGGTTCTTTGAAGTTATGTTGACTTACTCAAAACCGGAATACTAGTACGTTAAATCGTCTTCATGGCTGTGACAGGGGAATGAGGGGCAGATTGTTGGTTATCGGGGCAACTTTTAATGTACACATTTGCGCTTGTTATCTGAATTGACCAGCGGGAACCAATAAAAGTCAAGTTATGGTACTGCTGTCGGACAACTGAAAATCATAAATCTATATATCCCTGACGCACGACGTTTCCATTTTCGTCACATTCATTACATGCAAAAATAAACTTGGAAACCATGTTTTGGTATTGGTCTTGTGCCTACTCTAAGTTCTCTTACATTATTTTGCTCTCTGAAACTACAAACGCTACTTTAACAAACGAAAACGCGTCCTTTCGTGTACTGAATACAACAATGCGTTTTTGAAGGAATTATTACAGGTGTACGGTTTCGTTTGTTTTTGCGAGAGTCCAAAATTCTCATTATCAACTATGCGTTTCTTTCTGAATGAGTATATTTCTGGACTTATTTTCGAATTATTTTTTTATTTGTCCACCTTTATTTTGGTTTTGCTATTGCCGATTTGATCATGACCAATAACAATATTGAGGGCATAATGATTTTTTTTTTTGCGCTGATAGTATATTCTGTCGAGATTCACTATATACGTTTGTTGTATGTTATTACCAAACCAAAACTGTATACCAATTTGTTTTGTTTGTCTTAACTTCAAACTGTTAAAATCGTGTATTATTGTACGACTGTATGCTTTTGGGAATAATAAAAACTGTAATTGCATATGCCATGTTTAAATATTATGACCCTAGTCTTCTATTCCATATTTGAGCAAGGGTACATTATCAACTTCGGGGGATATTTGACTTCAAACATATTTAGCAACATCGTACAAAGGTGAAGTGGTTACATTTTATGAATGCTTCAAATAGTTTTGGTTGGATTCAAGTACTAAGATATGCTAAAAGATAGTGGAAATATCTCCTTATATCATGGCCAACTATCTGGAAAAGCCTTTTGTGATTGTAGAATATTTTTTGAGGGTTTTACAGGATTGAGAATTTGAGGAAAAACTGGGACCCAAAGCGAACCCATTTCTGTCGATTATGCAGATTTGGTAAACGACTATCAAAGTTTAATCTACTCAAGACACGGGTAAAATGTCAAAATTGAATAGTGTATTTTACAGGGAGCTGTCAGTATAACAAACAAATTTATTTTCTATGACACTATCAACTCTTCCAAAAGAGTCACTCAGTGGGTTTTGTTTGTATTTTTTTTTACCTGAAAAGGTACATTTCTTGTGGTATTCAAGATGAAAATTGCGACAGACTAGACTACGTCGTTTTAACTTGGGATCGGAAAGCATTTTTCTAGCATTTGCTGCAGTACTTTTTAATTTGTGCACTTCTGTTAATTTTTCATTGGAGAAAGATTTCAGCTGGTCTGTTAAGGGATCTTATTTCACATCGCTTTGTCTTGTCTAGGTTCATCATTGTCAGAAATGGAATGAAACTAGATTAGCGATTGCGGGACACCGCAAAAAGCAGAGCAGCCCCGAAACTTAAGGTTTCGCCTTACCCTGTTCCGCCTTTTACTGTCCTTACCAAATTGGGCATTTTCTCGTGACCTTGACCTTTGACACTCAAGGTCCCACAATCAATGAACACAATTCATTGAGTATAACATTAATGTAATGAATTGAAGTGTTAAAAGATAAAAAAAATTCCATTGTTCTACTTTTCCAAGGATGATATATACCAAGTTAGAGCTTCATAGCACAAAAACTTTTCAAGTTATCGAGTTTACAAGGAATTGTTGGAGTGATTACATAGCTCGTAACCTTGACCTTTGACCTTGACAGTGAACGTGTCAAAATCGTTCCCAAGGTATGAGTAGTAAGTTATGAATAAGTTCTGGAAAGCTTAGTGGGAAAAAGTTCAAGCTAGTAATACAAGTGCGACGGCGGCGAAAACTTCACCAAAACTTATAGCAGCCCACATACAGTTCACAAAGCATTTGTTGAACAAACCCCTTACAAGTGAACAACAATGGCAACCTACTGAAGCAGGTTTAAGTGTTTCCAAATGCAAAAGATACACATATTTCATTTCGTTGATATGTTTAAAATTTGATCTTATTACACTTGAAGTACATTTCTATTACAAAATATTTATATTGGATACATCAACGCTTGGGAACTGAACAAATCCAACAGATTTGTTCAACAAATACTTTGTGAAAGTGAACCCAGATATCCAAATACTTAAAAGCAAAAAAGAATACATAATTTAAAATTTTTATTTTCTCTGCTTCAAAATCAACTTCCTTAGTTTCATTCAGATTAGTCATTTCCACATCTTCAGTATTCCAGCAACACCATCGGATCCACCATGGGAACTTCTGGATTTACTCGCACCTGCAAATAAATAACAGGCCTGTCAATAAGAGATATAGGTTTGCCTATTTGGGAACAACCTGAAACAGTATGGTATATTATTTTCAATGGAAATACATACATCAATAGGATAGGATTGAAAGTTGTCAATTATTACAAGGAAATCGCAAATCTTGTTTACAAATAGAGAAAGAGTGAGTTGATGCTTAACGCCGCTTGGGCAATATTCCAGCCACTAGCGGCCACTAGTCAAAGAGTCTGTACACAAAGTTTCAGCTTTCTATGCTTCTGGAGAAGTCAAAAATGCACAAAGTTTACGGACGGATGGCCGGATGGACGCCTAGACAAAGCCATGCCATAAGCCTATCAGGCCAGATGAGCTAAAAAGTAGGCCAACATTGATTGCAATTACAACTGTGTGTGAAACAGCAACCAGAACTTACAATCTCACCTGGAGTGATGTTTGGGAATCACATTCTGGTGAGTTGATAAATCTACATCGTAGACCGTAGTTCCACATCAGTTTTGTATCTCAAGGGGAGGACAGATGAAAGGCCTTATCCAGGGGTACATATCTGCAACCAGAAACTCAGATTACATGCTGAACAATTTTAATTCATAATTTAACAATCACTTACCTTGCATTCAAAGGTAAAAATTACGCAAGTTATAATTCAGAAATTTTGAAATTAATTGAACATTTTTTTAAAGATAACATTTACTATCCTGAAATAAAATGATTTTCATTACATTATCAGCATTTATACAATAGGCTAAACTAAATATTGTGTTACACAGAAACATGACATGTCTTCAAGTGTCAAAACCAATCTTAGCCTTAATTAAAGTCTTCTCCACGAGTCAAAAGTATGACATGATCTGTTATCTCCAATTGGAAGCAATCACTTCTCAATCAAATCCATACGAGATTCAATAGTCGAGAGTATTTGTCCAAACTTGACAAATTAGATGTTTTAGCAATGTCACACCCAATAGGTAATAACGGTAGTATTCTTAGTTATTCACATCACTTCCCTTACTCATCCATACTATAGAAAGGTTACGTTCGATTTATCATCAAATGCATTCTACACGAACTCCAAGACACTAAACCACAGAAATGCAAAGAACGTGTTACCTATTGTTTTTGTACAGTAATTGAAACTAAATAAAGCATCACTTAGAAAGCATTTTTTAATCATTGATAACCACGAGTGGGTTTTAAGTATTGCAGCCATTTAAAGCGGCGAGTTGATTACAGAATTCAGAATTGATGGGGGTAGAGATGAATATTATCATGACACGCTGTCTCACAAAGTTCATTTTGCCATTTTTAATATCTGGCATTCCTAAAAAGATTAATTTGAACAATCCAATATCAACGCTCAGTGCAAACATTGACGAACATTACCATTGAGTATTCAATGGTAAATGACTCATGAATGCTTATATTTTAAAACCCTCGTAGAGTCGAGTAATATATTAATGGACAGGTCATTGTGACCTGAATCAATGGATGCATCAATCTGAATTAGGTCATGAATTGCAAAAATTATAAGTTTGATCAAACATACACTTCTTAGGATGATAGACTTCTTCACTAAAGCAAAAATACCTTCATAGAAATTACCATTTAGTTTCTAAAATCTTGAAGTAATCATATATTCCGATTCCTATCTACTAACCCTTAAATGCTGAAACAACATACCTGAAGTTACTGTTTAAATATTATGCATGAATAGCTATAGTCTCAGTAGCTCATCAGGCCATGCTTTTAGTATCATAGGTGAAATAGTTGCATAAGAAATAAGGTTCTTGAAACTAAATTAGTTAACAAAAGCAATTTTCCATAGTATTGGAAAGTTTACCAAAAAACCAATCAGATACTGAAATGTGTGTTGAAAGGTTCCTTTTTTATTGTCTAAAATGAATTTGGTGAACTTATTTTAAAAGAGGACACAAGTTAATTTTCACCCACAATTCCAGGACATGAGTTCTGAATTAAAAGTTCTTAAAGAAATATGGAGACAGATGATTTACCATGATCCTATAAGACTAAGGACCATATGAGTTGAAAAGGGAATTCATTAATACATTTATCATCATCTTATCATACCTGCTTATTTCCACTTTCCTTATTATGTTTAAACATCCACTAACCTCGACTTTACTTCAATTTTCGTTCAAAGATTTTTCAACAAAATAATTACTGGACTTGTTTTTTGTTAATTTGTCCAAACACCTTTAGTTAGCCTTTCATTAAGACAGCGTAATTATCGGCTGTGAAAAACCCACCTGGGTTAGGGGCCATACAACTTGCATGGTGTGACGAAATAAACAGATCATACACAGTAACGCATCATTATTTCAACTGAAATACTGCCTAAATACTTGTTTAATTACCATTGATGTGGATATCTTTTTTACACCAAATGCTTAGTAGTGTTACATAGTCAAATGATTTATACAAGTGGAAAACATTTTTTTTTTGCTGTGGTATTGTTACGATAGAAGTATAGATAACAAGGCCGATTCTGACATCACAGAAAAGGGGACGTGACCAGTCATGCATTCACTGGTTTGTAGCCAGATAGGTATAAGCGGCCCATCAAAAGTGGCATTCATTACCATTCAACTGTAAATATTATGAGTAGCGACCTTTGACACACTATACAATATTGCAATCAAGACTTTAGAAAATAGTGAAATATGTTTGTGGTTATGTGAACTTTAAGAAAATCAAGTAGGATCTGAGCATGCGTCTTTCAATTCAACTTTCTATTTCAATTTTGTCAAACGTTATCACTTACAATATTTTTCAGCAAGCGGCATCTACCAACTGGTTATGTTGACCATTATACATCAATTTCAACTTAATGAGAGTTAAATCATGTAATTATTATCTAAATGTGCACAATTTCGTCAACTGATGTTGGCTAAAAAGTCCATTTGGGTTATTTGGTACTCATAAACAGTGTCCGAAATAAGCACTAGCCAAGGAGCAAAGCGAGATATTGGGCAGTAATTCAGCCATTAGTTGGCTGCCAAGTAGTCGAATGATATTTAAATTGCCTGGGCTTGAAAAAAATAGTAATGGTAGCCCAGTTGGCGTATGTGAAATATCAGTCTTCGGTCATCAAATATACCGATTCTACAATTTTTTTACTCATTTAGTTACAGTTTCCTAACATTATGCCCAACACATGTCAAGATCTAGTCCGTATAAGGTTGATTTTGAAATAATGAATGTCAGACATTTGTAAATGTTAATCTATAGTCAATTGGGCTAGTAACATCGAAAACGTACTAGCCCGCATTGGTGGAGACTCTAAAAATTTCATTCACTGCACCTAATTCGTCAACATAGTGAACTTATACGAGTGACAAGTGTGGCAAAACTTGAGTAATATTTCAGCCCCAAACTGCATGCATGCATAACTTTTAAGAGTCCTTTGAATTCAAAGGTCATTCCACAACTTTGACATGTCCATATTAGAAATCCACTTGTAAGGTATATGAAGAATTCCTGTGGTTTGGTTCTCTGAAAGAAAGATTTGTGAATTGTACACAATGAGTGATACATACCTTGCGATTACATATGCTGCTCCTAATAGTGAAGTGGCTAGATAACTTCGTGTCATCTCTGACAAGTAAACAGCAATGTGGAACAGCTTGGCATGGCCCAAGGTAATGATAAAAGGGTTGACATTGGAGTACAGAAAGGAAGAGCAAATATAAACAACTAAATCCTACAACCATCTGACAACACCCAACCCAACAAGCACCTTGATCATTTTCTTTTTTTGAAATAGCTTAGTATTGTCTTAAGGACAATTGACAAAATTAAATTTTCCAGCTTACAAATAAGGTAGCAAACTAATGACTTATGCAGGATGAAATTAACATCTTTTCAATACTGAAATGGCATTAAATACAGGATTATTTCTAAATTCATTTGGAGGTGTAGTTTGTTTAAATATACTGCTCAAAACTAGATTAGCGATTGCGAGATACCGCAAAAGCAGAGCAGCCCCGAAACTTTTACAGGCCTCACCAAATTGGGCATTTTCTCGTGACCTTGACCTTTGACACTCAAGGTCACACAATCAATGAACACATTCCATTAAGTATGACATTAATGTAATGAATTAAAATGTTATAAGTTAAAATAATCCATTTTCTCCATATGTTGACCTTGCTGTGACCTTGACCTTTGACAGTTCATACCCAAACTTTTCAAAAATTTTATACTTCTCAAGAGATAATATATACAAAATCTAAACTTCATAGCACAAAAACTTTTCAAATTATTGTGTTTACAGGGAATTTTGTAGTTAAATTATAACTTGTGACCTTGACCTTTGACCTTGAAAGTGAACATGTCATAATGATTCCCTGAAAGTGTTAATATTTAGACATGTTCAAGAGTTCTGAAAAGCTAAATGGGATAAAGTTATATCCAAATTAGGTGCACATGTGACATTGCAATAACTCATGACCTTGACCTTTGACCTTCAAGGTCACACAATCATTGAACACTTTTTAATGAGTATAACACTGTATTGATTAAAAGTGTTCATAGTTAGAATAATGCATTTTCCCTAAACCATGCTAAAGTCATGACCTTGTGACCTTGACTTTGACAGATTGTAGTCAAAACCTTTTCAAAATTTTTTACTTTTACTTTTAAGGATGATATTTACCAAGTTAAAGCTTCATAGCACAAAAACTTTTAAAGCTATCGCATTAACAAGGTGATCGCGTTTCTTAGAGTGATTACATAGCTCGTGACCTTGACCTTTGACCTTGAAAGTGAACGTGTCAAAATCGTTCCCCCGAGGTATGAGTAGTAAGATATGAATAAGAGTTCTGGAAAGCTAAGTGGAAAAAGTTATAGCTAGTAATATGAGTGCGGCGGCGGCGGCAAAAACTTCACAAAAACTGATAGCAGCCCCGTCCTTAGATGGTGCTGCTAATAATTCAAGGAACACTGACATAGTATCTATCAGTATCAACATAAAAATTTGCAGTTTAAGGAAACTGTTTTGTTTATGATTATATCTATAACTGACATGGAACCACCGATTTGAAAACTTGGAACCATGATTTTGTAATCTCATTAAGGAAACTGTCCTCATCTCCCTGCATTCATTAACAGGGTTTTAATTTCAAATATGGCATCGTTGATAAATCTGACATTGGTTTTTCATATTTGACCCCAAAATGTATTTCAAGTATTAACTTTTCTAAGTTACCAATATCAGTCAATGGATTACCATATTAAAGTCCATTTTCAAAGACATAAATGAAATACATGAACACAGGATGTTTTCAAAACAACCATAATTGCCTTATGGTATAATTATGGTTAATTGCTACGAAAATTGTCACCACAATTTGTGCAGGATATTAAGTCTTGTTTCAATTAAATACCAAGGTAAAAAAGAAAGAAAAGTAAACATGATAAATGGATTCTAGATCGAAGTCAGGCACAGCGAAATCGCCCAAAAGAATCTGATAACTTCTTTTTTGAAAGAGCAACTGCCAAGCACCCTGTGGGGATGTTTCAAGCAGAGTCCCCGGGTCTGAAAGTGTCAATATTCAGAGTGAAGCTGGGAAAGGGAAGTCTGGATACCTGAATAACTTAAAATTGATCACAACAAAACATTATTAAATAACAAATACATTTTTTATACCTATCCATTGAGGCATCAGCAAAATAAGTTAAGTGAAATCATGCAATTGCTATATTTCCACCCCTCATGTTTTAGGGAACAAATGATGTAACTATGTTGGTGTAATCCCACACTACCAATAACTTTAAAAGAAAGATGAATGAAGGAAAGTTGAAATTTCATTATGATACAATCCCATTCGCTTGGTATGTCGTTACCAAATAGAGTGTCCCTACATGGTAAGGGTAGAGTTTGGTTGAAATCATGCAAGTTCAATGAACACTTCAAGACTAATTCCTTGTCTAACTACTGTCTTTAAAATCATGTTTTACCATGAAGCTTGGTATAAAACAGGATTTACATAGTTTTATTTTACAAAGACTAAATTTCAAATATGAGCAAGTGATTGAGTTATTGTCTGCGTCACTTGGGTAATATTTCTTCCATAAGCAGGAAATTGAAATATAAATTTTCTCCTATGTAAAAAAACCCCTAATCAATAGTTTTTCACATACTGATAGTTGGAAGCTTCCACAAATATCCCAAACCATGCAATAATTAAAGTCAAGTATGTGCATAAACATGGCAAGTGACACCACAAATTATCAAGTTTTCATGTACTCTCTCCAAAACTGTTGAATTTGTAAGGGATTATTTGTTACAAAAAAACTTTGCTGTGGAAAATTTACATTCAATAATTGACCAAACAATTTCATGCTTATGCATATTGGAGGCAGTTCATTTCTCTGAATCTGTCAAAATGTGACAAAATTCAATGGTAAAAAAAAGAGCCTTATTAAATAAAATTAAACGAAATATTGTAAGGAACATTTCATCATTTCTGTAACATTTTTTTAAAAACTTTCCTTAGAAAGCTAGAGTGGAACAAATATTTGAAGAAATGAAAAGCTTTAACAAAGCTATTTCAAACATAAATGAGATTTCTATTTAGTTTGACTATTATGTACGGCATAAACAGTAAACTCACATCTGTAGCATACTTTACCTACAAGTCCATGGACTGTCTGTTGGGAGATTCCACTGTTTGGAGCAAAAGACCAAACTAATTCAATCTGGATACACTAGGAAGAAAATTCATAAGATATTCTGGTACAACAAAGAAGGTATAAATAGATGCTTTTATAGATGTTAAGCTTTTTCTTGCTTGTGTCAAATCATGAATCTTGCCTTAAAAAGCAGAATCATGATACAATTGTATCAACATAATAGTATCAATGTTCATCGTAGAGACATTGATTTTTCTGTCATTCAAAGCATAACTGACCCGCAGAATGCCCAGACCTACATAAGCTTCTTTGATACCACATGAAATCAGATTGAGTCTGGTAACAAATTACACTTTTTATCTACTTGGTTTCAAAATCTAAATGTCTATTTCATAACAGTGATTCCCTACCTCCCCATCCCCATACCAAATATTTGTGAGAAAACCGTAACCATGGATATAATGTTTTATCAGGACAAAGGATAAGTCTTCAGATGTCCAAATTTAATTCAATAAAGTACTGTAATACACATTTGAACGATCTAAGCCCCCTCTAAATCGCTTGCTAGGTCCGATTTAACAAAGTATCTTAATTTCTTAATATCACCCTTTTCACCCTTTTTATTCTTTACATAGGCCTTAATATGGTGTTACTATCATTAAAAGAACTTATAGGCGTGATATTCACAAGAAAGCGTTTCCTGTAATGTGCTTATTAAAAATTTCAAATTCATTAACGAGTGGGTCTGAAACAAATTTCCTCCCCAGACTATTCTCCAGGTATGAATGCTGTTTGATATTAATCGATGGGCAATTATTCAAGGATCGATGGTAATAGTTTTTATATCCATTAAGAAATTGTCACATTTGTCATTCTCATCTTAAAGTTGGCAAGATGTCTGATTTCTATGTCACACACAAGCTGAAAAATTCAAAATAAAGTAATTAATCCACATAGTAAAAGCTAAGCTGTTGGCTATTAAAACCAGACTGAAAGTCAACTGTTTGTTCATATACAATATTCAGATTTTATTTCTGCAAGTTTTTTCTCCTTTTACATTATGCTCATCTTACTATTAACCAGATCCTTTTGACAATACGTTTTATTAGCTCATAATTTCTATTTAGATGAGTGATAAGCAATGGATAAGTGCTAATTTCAAACCCCCATATGACCCCCAAACTGAGCAAGTGACCTCTTATTAACATGATAAAGTTGAATCTGAATTGACTTCAAAACAAAAAGAATGTTTCATAAAAATGTTTTGATTACTGGTTTAACCATAAAATGCAATGAGTTCATCTTTTTATAATACTTCCTAGTTCAGATTGCAAACAAGTCTTCCAGATTATCAGACTTTTGTGAGAACAATGATCCAGGGTCGATTTGTAAGAAAATCATGGGATTTACCTCAGGCTGTAACAAAGGTAAAGCTGTTACAGTGTATGGTAATTAAAGCTGAAAATTGCTTTCCTTCGAATTTAAAATGGACATTCCTTAGCTTGCAAGTTCAAGTGACAATCAAAACCATTCCTGACAGAATGATTGAGCTGCTTAGATCAATTTCAAAATATTGAACCAAACAGTCATTTGGCTACTTGTTTTGCAGCAAAGGAGGGACAGGACTTTCCAATGTATCAGTCAATCATTATTATCATTAAACTAAAACATTGTTAATATTTATAACATCCAAATTTGCAGAATTCACAATTTACAATTTAGGAAATTGACAACATTCTAAGCCAGAATATGGCTTTCCAACATAATAATAAAGATGCAATAAATATCAAACTATGACAGAATCAAGTAATTCTGACTAATTGTGTTTTTATGCTGCAAAATGCATGAAACAGGCAGAACCCTCATACCATTCCACTTGGGCATTGGGTGAACTGGCAAATCTCGAGTCATGATTCCAAGTAGGTTTTCAACAGAAAACACAGCATCCTAGGACTTGAAGCATTGACTTCACTCCACAGGTTTTGAGGAGTTTGAAGTACCTGTCAGGTTTGTACATGACATGAACAAAACGGATTAAGCATCACATTTCAGAATGTCCCTTTCGAAATCACTCATTCAATCTTTCACAACAGTCAACAGAAATATCCTGAATGTTTGTTAATTACTAATCAGTGAGCACTAACAATGACCACACAGTAAAGTTCTAAATTCAACATATACTAGATATTTCTGATATGCTATAGAACTTAGGATATTGTAACTTAAGAGGGGGGGACAGGGAGCAGAGGAAAAAGCACAGAATGTCCATATGCACCTGCAATTAGAACTGGAATGTGCTGTAGTGAAGTCACTTTCATAGCATTATTTTCAATCTAGTAATACTAACTATGTGCACATTATGTCTGTATGCAAATGAAGGCAACTTTCTCTGAATGTCACTTATTGTGCAGTCATTTTCACATGTCATCCACTTCACAAGTTACGATTCAACCACTTAGAATTATTAATTTTCTTACAAATAATGTTTTTTTTAAACTTCTAACCCTCTGCATTCAAAATTCTGTATTGCTTTTCAGTTATAAGAAAATCACTTTCAGTATTAAATTAAGTCGAAGGTAAGACTTGTCCAAAGCAATTTAAACTTAAAAACCTTTTAGCTTAGTGTAGTCTTACATTAAACCAGTGACATGTTTTTATGGTGTTACTAACCCAATATAACATCTACAAGTGCTTATATCTGGCCATGCAACAGATGTTTTCATTTGATAATTTCCAAAGCAATTCAAGATACAGAAGAGCGAGTTATTGTTTCACGCCGCTTGGGCAATATTTCAGCCATTAGCTGCGTTAAGATACAGAAACTCTGTTCTTTGAAAATCATTCAAGCAATAACCATCAGATCAATAGTAAAAGACCGCAATTATTGTTTAACGCCATTTGGGCAATATTTCGGCCATTGGCGACAAAAAAGACCATAGACACCCAAATCATATGGAGGGAATACAGTATTCAGTATCTTCATGGTACAACTTCAGCAAATAACTTGCAAGCCAAGGTTCTGAATTTTACACTCAAGGATTACTCTTTCGAAAATTACACGAACAGGTTTAGTCAGTAAAGCAGTAAACCAAATCAAACATAAGGAAAATACATGTTTTTCACCATGGCCATTATTTTATTCGAATGAAATTCTGGTTATGTTGCATTCAAAAACTAAACAAAATAATAAAATGAATTTTGGTAAAAAAAAATTGTAGAACAGTGAGGGAAATTTGTTAAGAGAAAAGAGCCATAGTCAAATATGACATGTTGACAGATGTCAGGGATGAGGAGGATTATGAACAAATCGTTAGTAAACAATAAACTTCAGGGCAGCCTTTGAAACGTGCTAACCACCTGTCAATCTTTCTCACACCTGCCATATATCCATTCTTCCCAGGCAATGTGGTGACTTACCAAATACTTACCTAATCAATCAAGTTGCTAGTGACAGCTGGTATAATTTGTTCTTTGTTAGGAACGATTGCACTTGGATTCAAGTTTGCAAATGCTAACATTTGCATGAACAAAGTGTTCATTTCTGATCAGGATCGGTACAAAACTGCTGTTTTTATGTATGTTCTTTCATTGTTCAAATTGGAACATTTCCCCAAAGTTGCTATATACACTATTACAAAATTATCATTTCCTGAAGATCTTAGATATGCATTAATCATAATAATGCTTTCCTTTGACGGGGTTACTTGGTCAATGACTAGCGATCTTCCATCAATTAGTCACTCTTGTAAAAACCTGTAACATGATCATCCAATTAAGAAATTGTATTGATGATCTTAAGCTATCTTATTGTTTATCATGTTAAATCAGGAAACTTTCTCTCAATATTTTACTCCTTGCACCTCATATGAATAATTTTCAGGTGTACAGGTGCAAACAATATTTTAAAGCAGGCATGGATAGTGTTTCTATTACACCAAGGCCATAAATCAATCATATCAAACATACTGTAAAGTCTTTATCTATCAAGGATATCTAATTAATTTTTTATCCCCCCTCCCTCCAACCTGTTGCGAGGAAAATCTATGGTTGCACTCCACATTGATTCAAGCACTTTATGAAGGGCACTCCTAATTTGAGAAAATGCTACGTTATTTATCACATTCAGGAGAATCGTACAGAGAGGCATTTGCTGCCTGTTATCCTTTTTTCCTTTCTGTAAATAGATTTAATGAATGTTGTCTACTACATGTTTTATGGAAATAAAATACTGTTAATCACATTAAGTGTTTGTAAAAGGTCATGGGGAATTTTGGATGTCTATTGAAAAGCATGCCATTGTATTGGGCCAAAAATTTGTCAAAATAATCTACAGTGCTATTAAAATACCATCTCTAACGGATTGGATTAAAAATATCAAGCAATTGTTGAAATTAACTGCATAAAAGCTTCATGATTACACTTGATTCACATGTAACTGTACTTTCAATAGAAAGAAAGCATACTGACAGTTAATAAAATGTAAAAAATCTATTTTATGACAAAGCACAGATTCATTCACAAAGTTGTCATTCTGTGATTGCTAACAATACTTTATACTTGGATTTTGTCGAGATAATTCCAATCAAGTACAGCTATTCCTTTATCCCTTTTCATTCCAGCTATGCAACCAAGAAACTCGTAAACTTGCTTCAGGTGTTGCTATCTAATCAGAAACATTGAAGTACAAACTGAAGTAAAAACTGGTAGTACATGACAATATTTATTTTATGATGACTAAAACATGCACAACAAGTATTTAAGAGTTCACCTAAATGAAAACAATGCAATGATTTTTCTTTTACTTTACAATTACTGAGACAAGTGAACATGGATTACCTTTCCAATTAATACTTTATAATGATTTGCCGATGCAGCAGGGAAACACAGTTCAGCCTCTGTACTCAAGTTATGATTAGAGTAATGTCACAGAAAATCAGAAATTCAGTCTGATTGTAAATTATGTTTGAGTATGAGTAATGTCACAAAGTCCAGTTCCAACATTGGGAAACAAAATTACTCCATTCATGATTTGGATATGATGAAACAAATATATCAAATACTAAAAGCAAATATAACAGACAAAATGAAAAGATGCATTTATATTAATAACGCATATGATTTGGCTTGAACGCCAGGTTTTATGTTAAAATGAAAATGTTAAATGACTATGTCTCTTGAAATTCAACAAGCCCGTAAGCACTGGGCTGAGATAGCACATCTTGTTTGGTTTGTCACATAGGCAATTCTGTGACAGGATCTGCCAACAGAGCTTTTTATTTGCTCAGTATCTTCTTCGCTTAATATCTCCATAGTCGTCTCTTGGTCCACCCTCACGTCGTCTATCCATGCGATCTCCGCCTCTCATCCCTGGGCCGCTGCCTCCGCCCATGTTGCCTCCACCCATGCCTTGACCACCAAACATGTTTCCTGGACCCCCTGGGCCTCCACTCATGTTGCCTCCCATGTTATTACCCATCCCACCCCCAGACTGGAAACTACCATCAAAGTTTCCGCCTTGATCAAATCGACTCTGTCGCTGTTATTGTGCAAGTTCATACCATCACAATTATACGATCAACAGGTTCATATTTTATCAGGACGATTCATTAAGTTCATAAACACATGAATTGCACCAGGTATGCAGGAAACGGTTGATCCATCAAGCACATAGAGGAAAGGGAAAGAAAAAATTGTTTTGTTAGCAAAATATATACTATTTGTAATATAGATATAACAAGGCTGTCTGTTGTGCAAATACTGAAACCTCACAAAAGACTTCCGACCAAAAAGCATGACCCTATTGAAAAAATCCATTGTGTTCCAATCAAATTTTAAATTGATATGTCACAACAATCGAAATGTCACAACAATCAATACTACTCTTGAAACAAATTAAAGTAAAATGCAATGTTCCTGCTTTGTCCACAATAAACGCATAGGTTAATAACTATTCGGATACCTTGATAAAATACTGGTATACATCAAAAACCAAATTGCCATTTATCCGTCCAGGAAAATCAATACAAATATAACTTGGCAAATTTGTATGTTGAATAGTAATACAATTTAAAGATAAATGTGTATTGTGTATCATAGTGAGTTATTGGTTTTACGCCGCTTGGGCAATATTTCAGGCATTAGCATAGTTATTGAGCATATTAAAATACATTAGGAGGTAGAAATTGCACAGAATGAGTTATTGTTTTGTGCAGCTTGGAGAATATTTCATTCATTCGAAACAAAAATGCATTAAAGGGATTTTTTTATTATCTCTTTTGGGGATGGGAATGATTCCTTAACATCTTGTAACATTCTCTAAATTTTACTTTTTATTGAAATAGAATTTAAAAGTAACGACACTTCAAATAGCCAAATGCACATTTATGGCAAATGATATTCTCCCCAATTCAATCAGTTGGTATGAATATATTCAGCAATAAATTCAGACAGTTGCAAGTGAAAGCATCATTACCAGTTTGCATATGCTGAAACAATGATTCTTGTCATTTGTTGAAATTGTTTCATATACATAAAACAGAATATTCTGAAGAAAGGGATAATCACTGTTGACGATAGATGTATGTTTGATTTAAGGATGGGTTCATATGATCTTGAGCCAGAAAAAAACTAAGATGATTTATGCACAAACAAGTGTTAAAAACCTTACTGAAATATAGACCATTTATATACCACAAATCCTAGTTCCTTATTGATTTCATCCTGAAATAGCGGTTTGAAAAGGTTAAATGTGAACTTCACAAGACCATAACTAGACAGAAACCTGCACTAATTCTATGAATATGGTACAGTTGCAGCAAAATTTACAAATAAAAAAATTATTTCTTATGGGACAAAATAAACAATCAATTTGGGAGCATAACTTATATTTGTTCCTGTAGTTAAGGATTCAAATATAATGATCTACTGACCTTGTTTCAATTCTAGTAGCCTACCACTTTCAATATTCTTTGTTCATAATTTATGTAAAGTGACTTTTCTTTGAGTTGCAAATGCTAAACATTATCTAAGGAACCGCCTAATGAGAAAGTACCGACAGGACTGAGGTGTTATGACTGTTGTTAATCAGCTCAGTGACACAAAGGCTAAAATGATGAAAATTTAATAAAAAGCAAAGCAATGAATGCTTCGTAACACAAGACTTTATCAATACTATTAATATTAACTATCGTGGAAGCCTTTCTTAAAGCTCAGGAACATAAATATCATATTTTTCTGGGTTGTTAATTCATGGAAATATTACCATAAAATTCTAAGGGTGCAAGATTTCAACCATTATTCACATTGATTTATTGGCATTTTAGGAAGACTATGCAGGTAAATCAATCAAAACTGTTTCATTTAAAGCAGGACAAAAAGAGACTATTCAAGTTGACAGATTTTCTGTGGTACTTTTCCCCCCGAAAGATGAAAAGCAGATTATGAGCATGTAGTATTCAGATGTCCAACATGACACAGAAGATAGACGCACACAATGTTGATAAATCGGTAATAGGATGAAATTTTAAGTTGGTCTCAAGTATTCAACAATTTTTATTCATATCAGAAACAAACTAAAATGACATATTTAATGGACTTCCACATCTAGCTGTGAGTGTCTGATGAAGACCATATAAAGAAGAATGCACATTAACTATCAGCTTGACAATTCACTGGTGCTCATACTACATGAACTTGTAACCATCACAAACCATACGATGGAACAATTATTTTCATTAGGTTTAAAGTAAAAATTGTGAAAATATACTATTCATCAGACATGTATCAATAACTTTACAGTGACGGTGCCTGACTGAAGCTGTAAATCTTAATCCAACAATGGAGACAGTGTGGTGACTCAAAAGCAATCAGAAGAAAACGGAACTGCAACCCCAGCCTAGAGAACCACATGGACAATTCAGTGAATTCACAAAGACAATATTTGCACAACAGACAGTTTCAAATAATGATTATCAACATATCAATGTGTACTGGTGTATTCAACATCAGGAATCGATGATTCATTGTTTCCCCATCTGGTTTCATCACCCAAAGCCTTCAAATCCAAGTGAAAATCAAGTGTATGCCTGTGGCCCTTGCTTCAGCAGCAGTGGTGCCTAAAATGGGGCCCATATCACTATACAAGACAAATCTGTGCTAACTTGAAACTCAATTATAGATTGATGCTCACATCAATTTCTCACAAGCCCAAATTGTCACTGTAAACACATTACCATTATGCAAATATTATGGAAAATTAGGACATGGGATAAGTGAGCATACAAGAAAATACTCATTTGTAATGACAGTTTGCAATCAGCATACCAAGATCTTAGTACTTGATGTTCGATTCCCTGAAAATTCCTTGTTTTTACAAGGCAGGAAACTAGAGATAACTCATGGACTATCAAAATTCCAGAGTGATACCTATTTTGTCAAGGACTGTTCCATTTGGGTTTGATATGAACAAAAATTAAAACCATGACAATATACTCAATACAATAATTCTTGTAGAACGGTTACACCATTGGACTTTTCAAAATCCACAGAAAGAGTTACTTGAAACATCTGTGACACATTGACAAATAATCAACAGAATCACATGTTCTTTAACCATAAATACCAACCTTTTTAAACATCCATTTCCTGAATTTGACATTGTGAAAACAAGTCATAAGAAGACGAAAAATCCCATTGGTCTCAATTGTAATTCTATGATTTACATAGAGAATACAGTCATTGAAATGTAGATTCCATTTCAATGGAAATCTAAAATAAAAGCTGATTCAAGAAGTTTAAAAATCCCAAAAGGCACATCTACAAATGCTGACTGATCAACATACCAAGTTTCAATGAGCTACTTCTGATAGTTTTGGAGTTGTGCTCTGGTTGGAAAAAATATTGAGAACTAAAACAATTAAAAACCGAAGATCTGCAACAAAAATTAACCAAGTTAACCATATTAACCAAGAAACATCTACAATCTGAAATTTTTTTTTAAGTTGCAAAACTGTCAAGTCGAAAATTAATTCCTTGAGGTGATGGTCATTCTCAGATCAAATGTCCTTTTAGCTTTAAATGCATTGTGAAAATCTAAAAAAATCAACTCAAAATGCTATCAGCAAGGGCCACAAGGCAAAATTCACAAATGAAGCAATTCTTATGACAAGGACGTATAAAAACTCAAAATCCACGAGTCTTTGAAATGTTGACACTTGTGAATTAAAATCCAGGAAAAGTGAATCAATACATGTCAGGATGTGCCTGAAAAAAATTGCATAAGAAAATTCAACTTACCATTCCACCTCCCATATTTCCACCTGGGCCTCCCATATTTCCACCAGGGCCACCCATATTTCCTCCTTGGTTACCACCTTGGTTGCCACCCATTCCAGAGTTAAAGTTGCCACTCATGTTACCTTGCATCTACAAATCACAAATGTGTAAATAAGACACTATATTTCAGTATCAAGAAGAGAATCATGCAGTAGAAATTTTTCCTTGTGCTATGTTGCCTCAAGCCATTGCATGTATCACATGTATGATAGCATGATCCTTGGAAGGTCTTCAGATGTTTTAGATTTTACCATCACCTTCTACTCTATCATTTGAACAAAACCTACCCTCTTAAAAGGCAAGCTAACCTGATTGGGTCTCCCCGACCTATCAAGTCCCATGCCAGCAGGTGGTGCAGGGGGTGGAGGCAGTGGGGGAGCTCCTTCCTTCATGCCACGAGGACCGTCTCGCATGTTACCCTGGAAAGAAAGTTCACTGTAAAAGCATACTGTTATAATTAGTAGATCCTTTACTTATCTTGCCATGACACTAATAACTATAAATATTATTATCTGTGGTCAGAAAACAGTCCATCTGGACAGTACAAAACGAATAATCAACCTCATAAGCTTGCTTGGGATGACCCAAAAGCATTTTAAATTTGTCTTCAAACTCAAGACTATTGCACACTGCACAGTAAAGTTTATATTGAACAAAGTACTGAAATAGCTCCAGATCTAAATAATATAACCAATGCATTACCATCATGTCATCACGTCTCTGCATTCCTTGATCCATTGGACCACCACCATGTCTGTTGATAATCTCTTGCATGCGACGGTCCTCCTCAGCTCGCATACACTCTTCTTCTCTTTGTCTGAACAAAGAAATTTGGACATGAATGTGGGTACACTCTAAGCAACTTCAAAATCTATATAGAACCAAATCAAGATATAGCCTGGGATGGAACTTAAGTTAACCAATTTAAACAAATTTGAAAAATACCATACCTGTGTTCCAGATCAAGTCTTCTTCGCATTTGATCTTGCTGTCTCATCTCTTCAAGCCTTTGTAATTCCTTCTGTTGACGCAGCAAATCTGGAAAGTTTCAATTTGAAATATGAATCATTAACAGTTATTTGTCTTGCCATATCTTCAAAACAAAATCTATTGGATCTTTACTAAGAGTTGAATTGTTACTAGATGTGATCCTATGCTTATTTATAGATGATCAGCAAAGGGTTTCTTCTTTTTTTTGAAATTTTAAGTGACACAAAGTCACAAGGGTGAGCAAATTTCCCCAGGATCCCATCTTATGATGTAGGAACACTGCAATATTATAATATAAACAAATTCTCAGAATGATTATGAAAAAGATGATTTCTCAAACACTCAACAAAGAGTCAACATGGATTTATAACAATTCACACCTTTTCTGATCTGTTCAGCTTGGTACTCAATAAGGGCTCCCTGCATCTCGTCCTCCAGTCTCACTCTTGCCTCATCCATGTCTTTCTTCACACGATCAATACGTTCCTTCTCCATTTCATCAATTTGGCGCCATCTCTGGGCAAATTCATGCTCAAAGGATCCAGGAATAGCAAAGCGAGGTTCCTTTTCTCTTTCCCTGAAGGTTAACAAAATCATAGCATCAGTTTAAGACTTCACATGAATATATGTCTTGACGATTCACAATGCTCATACATTCCTATAATAAGATGGTTAAAAACAATGCACTAGTACACAAAAACAATTGCAACTTTTGTATACTATTGTAGCACAGATAATATTCAACTTACCGTATATAATAATCATTTAGATAGAATTCGATGTCAGTACAGATTTTTAAAAAAATTCTCATTTATTTTACAAATGAACAATATTACAATGCAGTCTTGACATACTTTTTGTAGCCTTCATTCTTGTTGACAAATTTCTCAGGCATTCCATCGTCTTCATCTCTCTGTTCAAGTGGCTCAACGACAATCGGTCTTGGTGAGCTAGAAGAAATTTTATTAGAATATTTAAAACAAAGAAAATGTTCAAACATTCCCAACATTCAATTTTCATACAAGCTTTTTAACCTTTAACCTAAAAAAAGGAAAGTCAATGAAGTTATTAATCTAACAGTGTTGTTCCTAGAGTCCTGGGGACATTTGCCCACCCTTTTGGCTTGTCCCTTGAAATTATTAGATGTAGGATACGGTTACCATCGCAAAGGGGCCCATCTGATCAAATATTGCCAAAATGTCTCCCTCAGATGATCACCTAGGAATAACACTGCCTAATGAGGATATCCTTTCAAAACATAAGTATTTTCAAAAAAAACTCACGATCCGAGAAGGAAGATGCCGTCATTGATTCTCCTCAGTGCTTGCTGTGCACCTGGTTTTCTGACAAATTCAACAATGCCATCACCAGTTGGTTTCCCACGGTCATCAACAATGACAATAGCCCTTTCCAAATCTCCAAACTGAGCAAATGCATTCTCCAACAGCTCATTGGAAGCGAAACCATGGATGTTCTTGACCTTCAAAGCTGCACCATGTGTAGCAAATCTGACACGAAGCTGTCTACCTTTCTTCTGCAATCCATCAAGGGCAGCTTTGGCAGCTTCAGCATTGTGTCGATAATCCTGAAAAAATTGTCAGTATATGTTAATATCTATCTAAAAATGAAAACATGTATTTCTTGGATAAAGATGTATTGAAATGAATTAAACAATGTTAATTCAGATGAAAATCCTTGATGCTTTTATGGAATTGTTGTATTAAAACTTAAACCCTGCATACATCAAAATATTTCTTTGACTGTGTGCAAATATACTACAATTGCATATTAGTAAAGACTGATTTTATAAAACATGATTTCATCTCAGGGATTTTGATTGCTCTAGGCCATAGGCCATTGGCCTATTACATTTTCAAATGACCTATTAACTTCTATTGACTTAGGACATTGAGGCTGATCAATAATTGTGATATTAATTCTACATTTTGGCTTATGAATAATGAATATTGATGTTCACTTGTTAAATGTTATTAATCTTTAAAAATGGAAAGGTTAACCAAACCATGAATTCAAGTTGCACCATGAAATATAACAAACAATTTTAGTTGAATAATTCCAAAAGTTATTAATACTTGTTTTAAAGCGCTCTAAGAGCTTCAGGTCAATGGCCTATTACTAGACATACACTTAGGACATTTGTCCTATTCACATTTCTAGGCTTCAGAATCACTGCATCTGGATATTTATGAACTAATAATGTTTAAGTGTTGGAAACATACCATGCGAATAAACCCAAATCCTCTTCCTGTGTTTACATATGCCTCAGATACTTCTCCATACTGTTCAAACATAGTTTTGAAATCATCCTCGCTGACATCTGGGGTAAGATTACCAACAAACAGTCGGCACCTTCCTGTAAACTTCTTTTCTTCTTTGTGCTCAGGATTGTCTCCTCGTGAAAAACTGTTATCTCTTGATCGATTTCCCCATTGTCTTTGCTTCTGAAAATTGGACCTATCCTGTTTCTGATGCTGTTGCCTGTCGTTTACATTTTGTGGCTTCTGGAACTGGGGTTTTACAGGTTCATGCTGCTCTTGTTTCTGGGGAGTAGGGGGTTTCTGCTGCTGTTGGGGATTCTGTTTTGGAGGAGGCTGATTCTGCTTCTGGGGAGGCTGATTTTGCTTCTGGGGAGGCTGATTCTGCTTCTGGGGAGGCTGATTCTGCTTTTGGGGAGGCTGATTAGGCTTTTGCGGAGGCTGATTAGGCTTTTGTTGAGGCTGGCTTTGTTTCTGCTGAGGCTGATTTGTTTTCTGTTGATTCGGCTGCGGTTTCTGTGGGGGCTGTTGCTTCTGTTGGGTTTGTTTAGCAGCTTGTGGACTGGGTGTAGTCTTGGCGTTACTGTTGTTGATTGCCGGTTTCGGATCTTCTTTCTTGACCGGCGTGGTTGAATTCGACGTCTGTTTCGGGGTCACTTGTTCTTTCTTATCCTGGGCTTTCGGTGTTGTTTGCACGGGAGTCTTCGAAGCAGTAACAGATTTAGAGTCTTCAGGCTTGTTTGGCTTCGTAGGTGTGACATTATTCGGTCTCCTTGGTGAATCACTTCTGTTCATGCTTCTGTTTCCCTGAAATCGATTTCCTTGATTTGGACGCTGGTTGAAGTTGCCACCCTGGTTCTGAAAGTTTCCACCCTGGTTTTGAAAGCGTCCAAAATTTCCCTGGTTTCGGTTAAAATTCCCTTGATTGGGCATACCACCTTGAAAATTACCTTGCTGTGGTCCTCTAAAATTACCCATTGGCCCTGGCCTACCGAAGTTACCGTGTCGCATCATCTTGAATGTCTGAACAAAGCAAAATGGCGTCTCGACTTTATGCTAAACCCACGCTGTGAGCATGCGCAGAAAGGTCAATGACATGCCCGGATGAGAATTTTAGATCTCAAAATCAAAATTAACTATCGACTTTTGTCTGAAAAGTTTTTCAATCACATTAAGCAACGTAGTTGATAAATAATTCTGATGAATTTATTAAAATATTAGATATTTGAAATTAACGCTAGTATCACGTTCAGACGAGATTTGTTAAAGGGGTTGTCGATGTACAGACAAGTGCCCGTTTTCAAAACGAGGCTTTGACGCTATTTTCATATTTTTGGATTTCGGTGATTTTATGTAAATTTGGTTCAAAATTGTGTGTTATGGCATAATCAAGTGCATGCTTTCCCCGTCAGCGCTCGATTGCAGCTTAGTGTGTAACAATTGACCTAGAAATCAACGTCATAAGCGCAAAAGACTGAATATATTTCCCGCCTATGTGAATAATGGCCGACGCTAGTGACGGGCATGTGTTGGGTTCCGATTCAAAGGTACGCTCTTCGATCAAATGTGGTCAATTAATATGCAACACAGCACGAAAACTGTCATTTTATGTGTTGTACTGGAGTGGTTTATATCATGATTGCAAGAGTACAGACAAACCGATTACATCATATAAATTCAAGATTTAATATGGGGCAAATTGTGTCTATAAGCGGTTGCCTCCCTTAGAAGATTATTGAGGGTTGCATTGTTCTGGCAAATTTTACAATATTTTGTTTTTATCTTATTTTGAGTAAAATTATTTTGTTGAATAAAATGAATGTTTTACTAACATAAGTTGCAAGACTATTCATTCGGTTTGTTAACATAATACTATGAGCTAGATAATATTATTCACAAAACAAAAGATCATATGAAGCCAATGTTATTGTAACAAAGTTTCAGTTTATATACATGTTGTAAAAAAATAAATGAATAACATTTGTATGCATGAACAACAGTACATGCAGGTTTCCTCTATAACTTGTTATGGTTAAACAAATACATTAAGAGACCGTCTAATCTCTTGAAGCCCTATCAGGGTATTTTGTGGAAGGAAGAGCACGCACATTCGGACAAAAAAAAAGACAATGAAAAGAGAAGCCATTTAACGGAACTTTTGAGTGTGAAAGCCTTGTTACAGAATTACAAGCCTAATAGGACATGGTCTTTAAGTTTAAAGATTCACTTAGTAATTTTTAGGGATGTCATGATACACTGATGCATCGATGCATACAGTTCACAATACAATACACGATGCAGTTTTGATTTGCGTTGAAACCAGGCTAAATATCACATATGATCTACTTTAATAGCAACAAACAAGTGATGATGAAATTATATAACCTATCAAACACCATCAACCCCTAGCTGTCCTTCTTGCTGTTCATATATAGATAAGGTTTTTATAATATAGATCGATTTAAAAAAATTTGAAAGTTAAATTTCACACATTGATGTGAGTCACTCTTCTGTTTTCAATCACAACTGCTTGCTGCAAACACAATACTTTTCAAAGCTTTTCAATAATTGAGTAATTGGAGAACTTCATGACAAGGAATATTATTGTTAATTAAAGTTGTGACGATACACTTATGCCACGATACAATACGTATCACGATACTGGTGTTTCAATATTCACGGTACGATACCTATCACGATACACAATTTTCAGGTTATTTTATAGGAAAAAGCCTAAGAACTTTGACAAACATCTTGATTTTTAGGTTGAATAAGCAATTCTATAGTCAATGATATGTATCACAATAAAGACATCGTATCACGATATGTATATCGTCAGATTAAGTATCACAATTCTCAATGTATTGATATATCATCACAACTCTATTGTTAAAGTCAAATTATAGATTTAATATTCTCCTATATGCACCTTTTAGTGACATGATGAAAAAGAAATTCAAAGGTGAACTTTTAGTCCTGCTTCAGCAGTCAGAATATGTATACCGGTAAATACTTTCTTAATGTACAGTCTATGATGTAAATAACAATTCAATGGAAAGTCAACTTTTAGTCCTGTTGTCAGTGTTGTGTATACATAATACTTTCATTTATACAGTCTAGTTCTTGATTTAGCGTGTCTAGTAACTCTACCAATGCTCATGAACTTGCTACTTCATTAAGCAGATTTGTTTTTTGGAAATAAATATTTTATTGACTAAGTATGTCTACCCGGTGAATGACAAGTACCATAAATCCTTTAATAATGGCCTGTCTTGAAAAACACCATTGAAATGAATAGCTTCCTGCCTTGAATGATACAGGGATTTTGATTGCTCTAGGCCATAGGCCATTGGCCTATTACATTTTCAAATGACCTATTAACTTCTATTGACTTAGGACATTGAGGCTGGTCAATAATTGTAATATTAATTCTACATTTTGGCTTATGAATAATGAATATTGATGTTCACTTGTTAAATGTTATTAATCTTTAAAAATGGAAAGGTTAACCAAACCATGAATTCAAGTCGCACCATGGAATATAACAAACAATTTTAGTTGAATAATTCCAAAAGTTATTAATACTTGTTTTAAAGCGCTCTAAGAGCTTCAGGTCAATGGCCTATTACTAGACATACACTTAGGACATTTGTCCTATTCACATTTCTAGGCTTCAGAATCACTGTGATAGCAGGGTTTGAATGAGCAATGCGAACAACTTTTTGAATATCACCTTTTCCAAGTATTTCTGGCCTTTAAAGGGATAAATTTACCCCCCAAATCCTGTTTCAAATACTCTTAAAATTTAGAAAGGACCCATAAAAATTAGGCTGAGTCCTGGGAAGAAAAGATTTTTTTGTGGTACTATCTGTTTACTTTTTGGAGGAGTCATTTAAATCTTCTGGGACAAGCAAGAATTTTGGGTACCGAGTCCCTGGACTCTGTAGGTGAAATCTGTAGATTGATCCCTGCCTAATGCATATTAATGAAACGTATGATAATGATGAGTGACTTAAAACTCCATTATCATACTTGTATACTTGGTTCGTGGTGAAATTTGGCTATTGGGAAAAGAAATGCATCACTGAGTAGAAACATCTTTCGTCAAAAGTTTGTTTTAATCAACAATAAAATACTTGATTTGAACTCGAAATTGTGAGATGGCCACACTTGATTCACCTTCATGTTGACATGCCGAGGCTTACGCTTCAGTCATTTTGGTAAACTCAGTGTGCGAAATTTACGCTGGTCCTGTGGTCCCTGGCTAGTAAAAAATCAAAAGGTCCACCAAATATTCAGTTTGCAGTGGTCCTGGTGGCTAGTGATATATAAAATGCATAACACAAATTTTTATCAAGTGCAACCTTCAAAGAGTCTTCCATAGCATGTGTTCACAAATTCATCTAAGTCAATCGTAGTGAAAATCTGTTGTTGTGCTGTTACAATACCCTCCCTTCAAGTTTCGGTTAACAAGCTCCATGCACCAATGGTGCATGCAAAACTTCATTAACACAGTGTTTGGAGCTTGCATCTCTGTAGGGAGGATAAAGGAACAGCCACCTAAATCATATAATATGCACTTACAGCAAAACGAAAAAACAGACCGATCTTTTAGCAAGTTTAACAGGGTCAAATAACTTATGTGGTGTGTGTCAAGTAGTGGATATGCATCATAACTGAATGGAATGGTGTTTAAAACAGCCTTAGGAATTTTATTTGTAATGTATTTTCAGTATTTTACTTTTGCAAGTTGGTATAAGTGACTATAAATAGATCTGTTCATCGTCTGCTTTCCTGTAAAAATTAGATTCTAAGCACCTGGCAGTGATCCACTGAATGACTGACACAATTGAAACTTGATTATACATTGATATTATAAGCATATATTAGTAAAACAATACTTTAAAAAAATACTGAAAAAGTTGAGTAACTGAACTAATTTATTTCTAGACACACACATGGTTTAAAATGTGTAGTCAAATAAAAGATAAAAATATCAGAACTGATGCCTTCAATTGAAGGTGAATAGATTATTTATCATATGTTAAAAAAATGTTGTTAATACTTGACTCATTGTTTTTACAAATGTCTCATCATGTTTGAGCTTCATGAGACATTTGTCTCACTGTGACTGAAAAAAAATCTGAAACACTGTTTAGAAAAGACTGATGTCATGTTATGATTGGCTCTCTGTTCAGTTGTTGGCCAATCAAAATATAGCTTATATGAACAAGAATTTCCCTGCATTGCACTGCCAATCTTTCATCAAGACAATCAAGTTACCCCACTAAAATAAAAACAGTTGAAGTTCAAGCTCACTTTTGGTATTTGAAGGTTTTTTCAAGCAAATACATCATTGTTTTTGTGTGGCCAAAGTCAACAAATCATCAGTAAAGTGAAAATAACTGTGCTGTCAGTTATGAATGAAATATACGATGTCTGACCACATAAATTCATATTTTGATCTAGGTCAAAACAAAGTAGTATGTATTACAAGATAAAACATTAACTCCAATAGGGCAAGACACATCTTGATATTTTTTAATCAAATCTGTCGTATGGTCACAGTGTTGAAAGTGACCAGAAGCGCATAAATTATTTGACATAAATTCTTTCAGAACAACTGGAATTACAATAGAATATCATGAAAGAAAATAACTATTTGACATCAACAAATAAAAAACTTATGAAAGTTTAATCGATTTAGATTTGAAAATATGTGTGAAGGAGTTCTGTAAATATTACCAGTGCAAATCCAATAAATTACCTGCTAACCTATCTTACATCAAAATTAACAAATTGAAAAGCAATTTTAAATCATTTTATCATTTATGCAAATATCTTTATATGCTAAGTCTGATTGATGTTATTGGGTAATTATTCCTTGAACATTTGATAGTTTTCTATAACATTAAACAGATGTTGAATTTACACTTCTTTTATTATGGAATGATGAAATGAGTGTTCAAGAAAAAGTGTAACTTTTAGCTTCAGGTTAATAGCCTATTGCCATACACCAATTTGGGACATTTTATAGGCAGCCTATTATTATGGCTTATTAAATTATTATGTTTTAATTAATAAGCTCATGTAACATTCATCTCTCAGACCTTAACTACTAAAAGATCTTCAATACATCTCACATTTAAGATTGTAATTATTTTTAGTGCCACTTTACTTAAAATAAAAGTTCAATATTCGTATTTGGGACCACTGAATTATAGACAGGACCACCAGATTTTACCCATTCACTGGTCCTGTTGACTAGTGGTAAATTTTGAGAGGTTTCTTTCCCTGAAACTGTCTTCTATTTAATGAATTTTGGTCCGATCTTCTCATGGTTGGTCCCAAATATTGCTAAAATAAGTAAAAATACCACAAATACAGTAGAAAATACCTTTAAAAATATTGCAGTTTGATAATAGGTCTTTAAAGTTCACATAAACCACAAACATATTTCACTATTTTCTTTGGAATATAGAAAGTCTGATTACAATATTATATATAGTGTGTTAAAGGTTGCTACTCAAATATGTTTAGTTTGGTAATGAAAGACGTTTTTGAAAGCCACTTTTGATGGGCCGCTTAGACCTACCTGACTGGTCACGCCCCCATTTTGTGACGTCATATACAGAATCAGCCTCATAATCTATACATCTATCGTAACAATACCACAGGAAAAAAAACGATTTTCAGAAAATGTTTTCGACTCAGATAAATCATTTGACGATGTAACACTACTAAGCATTTAGTGTAAAAAAAGATATCCACATCAATGGTAATTAAACAAATATTTAGGCAGTATCTCAGTTGAAATAATGATGCGTTACTTATTGTGTATAGTCTGTTTATTACGTCACACCCGCGCGAGAGTTTTATGGCCCCTAACCCAGGTGGGTTTTTCACAGCCGATAATTATGCTGTCTAAATGAAAGGCTAATTAAAGGTGTTTATTGGACAAATTAACAAAAATTAAGTCCAGCTTTTATTTATTTTTTAAATCTTTGAACGAAAATCGAGAAGTGGTAAGGTCGAGGTTAGTTGATGTTTAAAGTTTTTATTATCTTCATAGGCTATTGAATACTGATTTGACTTTTGGTTTTAGTCACGGTTTACATTTTACAAAAGTACTGACTTTCTTCCTATTTCTACAGGTAGCTGAAGAAGAGAAACAGAGCAGCCCGGAGAGAAACATTGAGTCTTTGAACAATGGAACTGGGGGAGGACCATCAACCCCAGCTGAACCACAAGAGGATAGAAGTAATACTGGGGACGATGACGGCCACATGGAAGGAGATGCTGGATGCAAAGAAGTTGAGGATGCTGATGATTATGAAATAGAAGGTAGAACTGTTGCTGAGGTTGAAGCTGATGCTATGGCTGGAGGTGATAGTCAAAAAGCTGATGATGTCCATGGAAGCAAGGATGCTGAAGTGGTAAATGATGCTGATGCAGCTGAGGAAGATGTTGGAGTTTCTTTAGAAGGTCCAGAAGCATCGACAGGGATATTGGAGACCAGCCGAGATGAGGAGGAAGAAGATGAAGTGTTGCAGTTGGAGATTCCCGATCGACACTCCAGAGAGTCCTCTCAAGTTTCAGATACAAAAATTGATGATTCTGTTGAGAAATCGCCTGATGTGAAAGAGGGTGAGACTGAAAATGTTGAAAGAGAGGGTATAGAAATGGAAGAGACAGAAAGCCAAGATCAAACAGAAAAGAATTCACCAGAGTTAGAAGCAGATGAGTCTATGGACAGTGCTGAGAGGAAGGGACCGAGAACACCAGCCACTCCACTTCAAGATGAGACATCAAACTCTGCACCAAAGGCAATAGAGGAAGAAGAAGCTCCAACTTTTGTGAGTGAAGGAGTTCTTGAGACATCACCTAACCAGGAGGAGGAATCTACTGAGCAGGTCGAGGAGTCCTCAGGGCAAAGGGAAGAGTCTCCTGATGTGAGCCTGAATACAAGTTCTCCCTTGAAGGAAGCAGAACCTGAAGTGATGGACATCGATGACACAAGTGCAGATGTTGCAGAAGATTCAGAAAAAGGACTGGAGACTATTGCTGAAGATGTGGAAATGGAGGAGGCAGATGTCAGTGCTCAAAAGAGTGATGAAATTGAAGAAGCAGATACCAGTACTCAGGAGAAGAATGTTGAAGAGGATAAACCTGATTCTGCAGATGCAGAGAAATCTATTGAAGAACCTCCCTCTGTAACTGAGGGTGAATCTGACAATGATAAAATTGAATCTGAAGCCCCCAGAAAAGACACTGAAGACTCTGACTCAAATACACAGAAAGAATCAGACAGTAAACAAGATGAAAAGGATTCAAGTGAGAAGGAATCAATTAAGGAAGCATCCAAGTCTGAAAAGAAAGCCGAGGATGATGATGATGATGTGATGGTTATAGAGGATGACAAGCCGGAACCAGAGGCTATTGTTCTGGACGATGATGATGACGACCCTTCGACAGACGGCAAGAAAGATGGAGACTCAACTCTAGCCACAATGGACTCATCAAATGACACTGGGCTCCAGATTGCTTCAGTTACAGGTGGTGGGGATACAAGTGGTCTACGCATAGCCTCTGTTTCAGGAGCCGTAAGTCTAGACTTTCTATATTCTTCTTTATATCTTATATCCTTTTGCAATTCTTTTATCTTTTGTTATTGTGATGAAAGAAGATAGTATGTTTATTGAATCCAAATAGAATCAGGCTCTGTGATCAAACTTTTTTTTAAACAAAAATGTTATGTTTAGATTTTTTTCTTAAGACATGAACCTATTGAAATTTCTGCAAGCTATAACTAACTTTAGCTCATTGGTAGAAATAATGACATTATTGTCCAAACTATGGTCCCATCTGTAATTTTGAATTCAAATCTTTCCATCTTTAGGCTGCTAAACCAACTGAGGAACCCCTGAAGACAAAGATCAAACAGGAAAAGATAACTCCTCCCAGCACACCAGGTAATTTCTAGTTATCATCAATTCAGTATTTTAATGATGACAGTATCTTTGTTGCAAATTTCCAGAAATGTTCCTCTTGTGACAGATGTAATGTTCAGTAACCTCTGCTGCGTTGTCTTTTTTAGTCAGTCATATTATGAGGTCATACTATAATTATCAATATAAAAAATGACATGATATATTATGTAATTGAAACTGTACAGTATATGTCATGTTATCTTAAATGTCCTATGTCACCTGTGATAACATACAGCTGCATAAATAATTATGCTTTTATGGCAGTGCAAAGTGTTCAAAGCATTCACATTGATATGATAGTTAGTAATCAGTTTGTACGTAGACAAAATAAATTTTTTAAAAATGACAAAAGCTAATACATGCACGAATAAACGTTATGCACCAATGTCAGAAATATTTTCTATTTTTATCCCCCCGGCGTATAATGCGGTTTGATATAGTCGTTGGCTCCGTCTGTCCGTCCGTCTGTCTGTGATCACATTGTTTACGGAGCAGAATTTGAAAACTGTTACAGCTAGCTCATTGAAACGTGGTATATTTACTAATCAATCGTAGTTGTGCCTTTTGGGGTATTCAACTTTCTGGAATATTTAATTTTTGCGGTTTCCATGGAAACGCAACTTAGAAATGTGTTTCCGGAGCAGAACTTGAAAACAGTTTGTCCTAGCTCAATGAAATTTAGTATGTTGACCAATCATGAGATGTAGTTGTGCCTTTTAGGGATTTTCAACTTTCTGGAATTTGTTATTTTTCCAGTTTCCATGGAAACACCATATAAAAATGCGTTTCCAGAGCAGAATTTAAAAAACATTACAGCTAGATCAATGGACTGTACAAATATGCCATTTGGTGTTTTCAAATTGCAGGGAGTTTAAACTCAATGACATTCTTCATTCCAACATTACCAATAATTTCTAAACTGTGTCTCACCAAGGAATGAAGATATATATTCGATCGAACAGGATGGTTGTTTTGCTCTCTCTTCACATTAACATGAGGAACATGACGATTGCATGACATAAGAATATACTAATTAAAAAGACCTAGAATGTGTTTTTTCATAGCCTTATGATAGTTATAAAAAGTCGAACAAAATTAGCTGCATGTATGCATACAATATTATTCACACATCAGTATATCAAATTCTACCATGAAAGTGCTGGGTACTCGATTATAATTGGTTCTTCTGAAAATCAAAATTTATCAATTATGGATTGAAGGTCTTCTGACTTGGAGGCTTCGTCACTGCGCGTTGACACACCCGACTGGAAATTGTCGCGCGTTCAGTTTCAATTTAGAACTTACTCGCTATCAATCCAGTATAACATGTCTCTGATTTTCAAACCCATTAGGTTTATCTCATAAATATATGCTAAAACTGATCATTCAACTTCAGTGGGGCCGGGGAGATAAGCCATCTCTCCTGATGGCTCTTGTATTTACACTAAGTTACTTTCCTTGTGCTTTCAGTTCCTCCGACAACAAGGAAACAGTCGACAACATCCACCCCCACAGGAGGTTCGGGGAAGAAAAGCAGCAAGATGCAGTCCTGTATAGTGTGCGGCAAGGTCAGGATTCTTCTAAATGCCTTAAGTCACAATCAAGTGTAAGATTTGAAGACAAAAAGGATTGCTTCAGATTCATTACATCTTATGGCTCAAATATTGCCCATGGGGAGTTTAATAACAACTGGCTCCTCATTCGAAGACATTGTTGTTGCTTTTACTGCAAACTTTACTTTTCTCCTAATTTCAAGTTGTTTATGATGATTTCTACAAAAGATATGAACATGACTACAACCTGACAAATACTCAAACCAACAACCCAAATTCTAGCAATTGAAAAATAATTCAGAAAGTCATTACTCAGACTCTTTTCACTAGTGGTATGTACATCTTACTAAGCCAGCATTGTTTCAATTAGTACAGTGATTTTTTACAAAACCTTCTATTTTGTACTACAGTTTTCAACACAACAGAATCATACAATTAAGTTGTTTAATTGCAGAGTTTTGTCTAATTGGTAAAAATTTCTAATGATCTCCACAATCAATTTTAATGAAACGCTTATATATTACATTTGCTTTCAGGTTGGAAGATGCAAGTACAATATTGTTAGGAACGGAGACATCAAACATCTTTGTGATGACGTTTGCTTCCGTAAATTCCGAGCAAATCCAACAATGTTCCTGAAGAACACGGCAGCTCAACAAAAATCCCAAGCTCCCACAAAACCAGCCCAGAAGTCAGCAGCCCAGCAGAAATCAGGTCAGCCATTGACTCGGTCGGCTGGAAAGTCGCCGGCAAAAGCCAACAGTCAGGCAGACTATAAGAGCTGCACTGTCTGCCAGCTGATGAACATCAACACCCAGAAGCCCTTTGTGAAATGGATGAACACAGACTTCTGCAGCGAGGTTTGTCTCTCCAAGTACCAGAGTACCCTCAACTCGGCCTGCTCCTACTGTACTTGCTTTGTTGCTCCTAATGCCAGACCCCTTCACTGTCTTCAGGTCGGAACCGACTTTAAGACGTTCTGCTCTGCCAAATGTCATAATGAATTCAAAAAGAGGCTACGGCTGTGTACATTCTGCCATACGGATTTGTCGACTACAAAAGATTCTTTCTGTGCTCCGATCGGACATAACAAGTTTCGTGATTTCTGCAGCAAGGTTTGTTTGAAGAAGTATGAGGAAAAGACAGACATTGAGATTATCGGGATGGAGAGCACTAACAAGAAAGGTCCAGTTCAGAAGTGTGCTGTGTGCAGCAAGAATGTACCAATCAAGCATAATGTAAAGCTCAATGGAGTCCTCAACCGACTGTGTAGTGATCCGTGTCTATCTGCATTTCAGTATGCTAACAAACTAGCCATGAACACATGCGATAACTGTGGTGGTCTGTGTCCCACTGAGGAGGTTGTTTCTCATTTTATTCAGTTCGAAGGTCAGCAAAAACGGTTCTGTAAGGACACCTGTGTGAACACTTTCCGTGCAAAACACAGAAAAGTAGTTCCATGTGCTTGGTGTGGGTCAAAGAAAACAAACTTTGACATGATCGAAAGGGTTGACTCTAATAATAAATACCAGTTGTTCTGTTCCCTTAACTGTCTCTCGTTGTATCGAGTCAACCTGCAAGCCAAGTCAAATCAGGCCGTCATGTGCGACCATTGTCGCAAGTTTGTGCCCGCTCAGTACCACCTGACAATGAGTGACGCGTCAGTACGCAACTTCTGCTCATACAACTGTGTGATGGTGTTCCAGTCGCAGTTTGGCGCCAACTCAAAGAACGCGTCTCAGCCAACCATTCACTCCCAGCAGAGGGTACAGCTGCAGAACAAACCAAGCACTAGAGGTACCTGTCGCTCTAATAGTAATTATGTCTTAATTTGATAATGGGGTTCAAGTCAACTTTGTCAACTTTTTGGGATTTGGTGTTCCTTTAAATTTTGAATACTTTTACCATTGAAAGGAATCCAATATGCTATGAATAAGCCATAACAACCCCCTGAGCTGATAACCCACTGACAACACTGCCCTTATAAGGGCTCAATTTAAGTTTTCCGAAACTAAAGCTTCGTCAATGTCAAGCTATCTAAACTAAACAGTTATCAGCTGAGATAAGAAATAAACAGATATCTTGTAGCATTCAAAGTAAAAAAATTTGTTATAATTTTCATCATTATTTTTTTAGGAGCGACAGCCAACACCTCCACCCAGTCTCAGAGCCAACCTAACTCATTCCCTATCATCTCAAATGTAGTCTCTCTTGCCCCACAAGGTATGTAGACGATGAATTATCATGAAATCAAACAAGTAAAAAATCTGTAAATTGGTCGTACTTTTATTTCAATGGGGCTTCTACTACCTTTGGTTAATTCTTTAATTGTAACAAGATGAGGGAAATAGAAAAAGTCATGAAAAAATCATGAATTTGTATTCCTTAAGCAAAGTTTAATAGGTAATAATTCTACTTCAAGAAATGACAACAAACCAAATTATTAAGTCCTTTATGATAAACATATACCAAGATGTTTTCATTTGGAATTATTTAAGGTTATAATTAACTAAGAAAATGAACATGATGAATTATAACCATGCCAACAAGTGATTTATGATAAACTTATGTCAACATATGTTGATAATTCATAATGAATCTGATCTAATGATTTGTTTGTATGTAACACAGGCCAGAAACAACAAACTGTGAACATCAAGTCTACCACCCCGGTACCTGTTGTTGTTGGGTCGGGAAATAAGGTGAGAAAAACTGTCTACTATACAAAAATGTCATTTAGCATAGCCAATTAGAGGAGCAGTCATGTGATCCAAGTCTATAGTATGTTTAAAAAATCTGACATATGTCTGACTGTATAAACAATGGGTATTAATTGGTAACAGTGCTAAGCAAACTAGGTCAGCTTTAGACAGCAAGGATGACAACTTTGTTGATTTTTTGTGCAAAGTATCGGGCTTTCAACTTCAAGAAAAAGCTTGGTTATTTTGAATAAAGGGTATTACACTTGTAAGGATTACCTCCCTTGATCTCTTTCAATTTTTGCTTCGTTCCATTTATAACATACATTCATTGGATCTTGACTTTAACCTTTTAAATACAATTGCTTACTATTTTGCTCTTTTTCCCCTTCTATGCATTGTTCTTTTATATCCCCTAATGAAATAGTGCCAAAGCTGCTCTAAAACTATAATTTACTCAGTTTATTTATTTACCGGTACGTGTATATATCCAACTAACAATACGTTTTCACCTCTATCCCAATTCTATAGAATTTTCTAACTATTTCTTACTATTTAAGAACCAAGGAAAATGTGTTTGCAGCATGCTGTAGTACAACACAAATTTAGATTTTGTCTTGTATGTCAATACATCCAGAATTCATTGTGTGATTTCACTGTTTCTGATTGTAGACTTAGTCCATTGGTCAAGGTCTGTTATTTTGTGATTTTCCTTAAATTATTTATTAAATGTTGTCCAGAAAAACCTT
Organism: Steromphala cineraria; assembly: GCA_916613615.1. NCBI lineage: Eukaryota > Metazoa > Mollusca > Gastropoda > Trochida > Trochidae > Steromphala > Steromphala cineraria. The sequence continues at coordinate 23,770,655 of OU744725.1, forward strand.
CAAAATGTCCTTAAGAAGCCTTAAATTTGGGTCTTGAAAATTATGAACTCTTTCTTCTATTCCTAGCAAAGTGTATCAACGTCCACAACCCAACAGATCATCATCCAGCCCCCGCCCCCCAAACAGATGAAGAACAAGTCCCTGCTGTGCAAACCCTTCGTACAGACCAAGGCTACTTCCTGTCGCCCGCACACCCTCCACAAGGAGGTCCAGACAGGTACTGAACTTAAACATTTCTTTTGTTTCATTTGAAAAATGTTGAGTACATCAGAATTTCAATTACGTTCGTAAAATTATCTTACAAAAACAAACACAAAAGTTTCCTAGTGTAAGAGAAAAAATTTAAAAATCAAGACAATGGTATTTAGACAAAGGTATCAAGTTCAGTAAAGCTTAGCAAATCAATTTCCCTAACTCTAATCATTGAAAGGTGTTCATGCTTTAATGGCCCTATTCGGTTAATACGTTCACTTGACACATGAGACCTCTTAACTGGGTTGAGTAATGAAAGGTCTTACCCTTTAGTAGAAACACATCTAAAGAAAAGTTGAAGGGTTATAATTTTCAATATAATATGCTACAGTGCCCTCAAAGTTAAATGCAATGTTTCTTGTCTTCCAGATGAACAAGAAGGCAAGCCAGTACTGATCCCGATCCCTATCCCGATATTTGTTCCCTGTCCCCTGGCCATGTATGCGGCCCCGACCCCCCAACTTGTTCCCTTTGCTGTCCCCATACCAGTCCCCGTCTTCATTCCCACCGCCAAGAAGTCAGCTGACAAGATTCTCAAGCATATAAAGGTAGGTTTGGAATACATGACATCATGCCACATTGGTGTAAGTATCTGCATAGCTCCTACAATATCATGATATCCATTAGGCCAACCATGTAACCCAAGCAGCGCTTATCACCAATTCACTCACCTACCTACACGATTCTTGATATCCATCAGGCCAAAAGCCTTGTATTGCTGACAGCTGGTTACACCATGATTTTGATGGCCTTGTTCATGCAACGAACCAAGAAGACAGGACAAACTATTTTGAAACTTATGCACTGTTATCTAGAAGTGCCTCTCGTGAACACTTTAGGAGCTTTAGAGACAGCTGCACTGAGAGAGTGCTCACAATGGACCTTTACCTTATGTTATAGTTTTCATTGAGGGCTGGTGACATGAAGACATTTATTCTCCAAACAAAGAAGGCTAAGCAGAATTTTGGTGAAAAATATTTGATTCAAATATGAACTGAAAATGTACTTTTTCTTAAGGAAGACAGATTTTTTTTTTCACTATTTCCTGTTATTTATGCAGGAAATTCAAGAGAAGATCCCGTCAGACCCCCTGGAAGCTGAGTTGTTGATGATGGCGGAAGCCGTGGCAGGGGGAGGTAACTCTGATAGTGACAGCGGCAACGAGGCAGAACCATTCTCTGCTCCTGCCATCAGTGAGTCTTTTTCTATGCTTTATATAATATGTCTGATTGGTTATCAAAATCACTCGAAAATAAACATATCAGGGGAATGAAGCAGTAATTCCTTCTCAATCATATGGAGATTTTTATTTTGAAACAAATTCGAAAATTTGTTTGTTGTCATAACAGCCAAATTTTACTCATTGTAGTCTTAAAGGGGCAGTAGCACGTTTTTAGGGGGAATATAAGGTGATGTCAGGAAAATGAAAATTATTGGTTCCAATCAAAAGACAATGTATCTAAACTAAATGGAGCACTAATAATTCAAATATAAAACGTAAAGTTTAGCCATGCGATTCCTGTTTCTTACTCAAAATGAATTAAAGGTGTTCACACAAAAATGGCCGCCAATGGATTTCATGTGAATCTTCATCCTCTGTCCTCTGACTATGGATGATTGACTTGTTTAATGAGATTTTTGACACTGTCAATATAATACATTTAACATTAACTTACAATTATCAGTGAAAATTTTAGAATATAAAATTATCAAAAAACGTGCTACTGCCTTTAATGTCAGTAAAATAATGGTCAAGCCATGTGAAACATCGGGAAAATGGTAGCAGTTGCATTATGAATTGTTTTGTTTTTTCTTCCCTAACCAAATGGGGAGCGAGGCTATCTGGTAACATTTTAGTAATATTACAATTTTAATCATCTACAAAATGACAGGAAACTTTATGATAAGCCATTATTGTAATAGTTTAGTTTTGATATGTTTCTTTTCTCTATATTGTAATATATGACCATAAAAGATAAATTTGTCCCAAAGTCCTGCATCAAATAACAATAAAATTGAAAAAAGAAACCATCAAAATTTTAAGCTTTGAGTTCCAGGATGCAAAGTGTTTTTCTGGGGTATTTTTTGGCAGTATTTGTTTACTTATGAAGGACCCATTGAAATCTGCTGGGACTGCAAGAATTTGTGGGAGCGAGTCCCTGTAGATCTGTAGATTAATTACTGTATGATGTATGACCATCAGTAGATAGAAGCAATTATATCCTAAATTCCTTTATATCTTTGTTACTCTCAGATAAAGAGGATGATAGCGAGGCTATTGAACCGTTGATCGACCGCGCCACACCAGGTAACGGGGAGGAGGATCTCGTACAGATGGCGCTGCGAATGGCGGAGGAGATCACGGGGCCTGTGCTAGATCTGGAAACCAGTGTTGAGCCAATGGCAGTCAATACAGGTATGAACTGCTGTCTCTTCTGATGTTTAGATCACTTTTCGAAATACATAGAACTTGAATTTTAAAAATTGATTATTTTCTAGAGGGATGTTCATAAACTGATAGGTTAATTTTGAATCAACAATGATAACAGAACTTGCATGTATGAACTTACCAAAGCAAGAAAGATGCAGTCACATCACAGCATATCATAGGGTTTGACTACAAGCGAGTCATAATCAGTGAGCTTTGTGCAGTTCGTGGTTAAGTCTGAACCACAACTGACCACAAGAGTAATTGGGTAATTAAACACAGAAACAAAGTTGTTAAATTCTTAAATTAGACACGGTTATGACTAAGAGTACAAACAACGTATATATCTTCTTGCTCACTCTTCACCTCTTCACTTCGTTACTGACTTCTCTACCAAACTCTACAATATATCCCTCCAGACCCGCCTCCAGTACGAACCCCACCGGAGCCTGCCAAGCCAGCAGAGGATGAAGACGATGAATACGTCCCTCCCAGAGAGACTCGGTCTAGACGCGGCAAGCGAGGATCCAGGGGACGTGGGGGTCGTCAGTCAAAACGTGTCAAAATCGAAGTCCCGGAACCAGAGCCAATCCCCGAACCCTCTCCCCCTCCCGCTGCTCCCCCTCAACCCCCTCCCGACGCCAACATGCACCTCAAGTTCACGTATGGGGTCAACGCTTGGCGGCATTGGGTCGTCCACAAGAACACCCTGCTTGAGAAGGTTTCGAAGCGAGGCTCTGGAAAGCTGAAACTGTTCAAGACGGATCTGCTTCAGTGCACTGCAGATGAACTCAATTACTCGCTGTGTCTCTTTGTCAAGGAAGTGCGGAAACCTAACGGCGAGGAATATTCTCCGGACAGTATCTATTATCTGTGTCTAGGTGAGTGGAAATATGTGCTGTGATTAGTGTGTTGAATTGAGTTGCTTTAACTCCAAACTGATATCTTTTGAGGAGTTTCTATAGGGTAGTGTCAGATATAACACAATTACACTCAACTTATTGCTTATTCAACAACATACCTTATGAAAGTTCAAGACATGATGTTAAATGCCAACCTCCTTTGGAGCAAGATTACCTTGAGCTTATATCACAAGTGTATCCTAATTCATTATCAAAACTAGGAAATGTTACATTTTGGCCTGACAATATTTTAATATTATTATTTAATATTTTGGTGTTATGCTACAAGATTTCTGTCTTAACTATTAAAAGTAATGTGTTGAATAATTTTTGCTTTTAAAATTCCTCAAATTCACATTTTCTATGTGTTTGCAATCTTGCTATGTTTCCTTGTTATGTTTAAAATATTGTTGGACTGTCCATATTGATAATGATATCAATTGTTGTTGTTTTGCTTCTAAAAATGTATATATATCTTCTTCTTTTTTTCATTATATATTTTCAGGTAATATGAAGGAAGTTCTCCCAGTTTTGACAGACAAATATTTCACGTTTCTTTCATCTGTTTCAGGTATTCAGCAGTATTTATATGAAAATAGTCGAATTGACAACATCTTCACTGATCTGTACTATGAAAAGTTTACCGAGTGCTTGAACGATGTATTAGGCAAATATGAACCCAAAGTGAATGCCTCAGGTGAGAATTTGTGTCAGGTTTTTTTATTCAGATTTTACTTAGTTTGGTGGCTTACCTTTTGAGATTTTCTTTTATAACATCTAACCCTGAATTTTTAGAAGTTTTTCAGTGATATGATCATATTCATACAGTACTGAAAATGACAAAAAATATCACTTGATATGGAAATCACATGAGTTCTGTAAAGGTTTTACTTGAATTTGACTATTAAAAAAAAAATCATTAGAAAAATTGTGCGTCATTTAAGTAATTAAAAATTGTCCATAACTGTGTGTCCCTTATGTGAATGGTGTAATATTCAAATTGTTTCTATCATGAAATACATGAATGTATGCAAAGACTTTTTTTTACAGCACATAAATTACAATTTCAAAATTAATTTTTTCTTCATGACAAATGTTTGGTTTAAAAAAAAAAACTCACACACAAGACTGCAATTATTGGGGGATTTCATTCCTATTGAATCAAAATTAGATAGAAAATAGAATCTCACTCAAGAGTTCCCTCATATCAAATATGTCATTACTAGTTGACACTGATAGAAATATATCAAAGACTTGCTGAAGGTATTTTGACTTTCTTCCAATGTTAATATATTGGAGCAGAGAAGGGTGAGGTGTGAAGATGTGTTGGAGCATATTGGTGTAGTTGTTAGCTTGGTTGCCTCTGACGCCAAAGACCCGAGTTTAAATCACAGTTAAGAGACCAAAAGTTTGTGACCTGGGCCCGGTTGTTCAAAGCGTCGTTATTTTAACGTACCGTTAAACACTAACGACCCGTTAAAATCTTAACGAAAAGTTAGTAAACGGCACGTTAAAATTTGGTTGCTCAAAGCTCTTTTTAACATGCCGTTAACTAATGGTATGGTTAGTGGCTAACAGCCTGTTAGGAACTTAACCATTACCCATAATCCTTTGCACTAATCCCACAATGCACTGTCAATATGGCATCCCAACCAATGGAACCTCACTCTCTAGGCCTAGTAACCCCTGACTCTAAGAAAAGAAAAAGAAGGAAGAACTTTACCATAGAAGAGGAGAATGTAATCCAAACTTTATACAGTGAAAACTCTGAGGTTTTGAGTCAAAAGTTTAGTTCTGATGTTACAAACAAGGCTAAGTCAGCAATATGGGAGAAAATAACAGATTCTGTCAACTCCAAAGGTGTAAGTCTGCGAACAGTGGATCAGGTTAAAGAAAAGTGGGGCAACATGGCTCAAAAGGCCAAAAGGACCTTTACAGAGTACAAGATACAACAGAAGAAGACAGGAGGAGGCCCCCCACCCCTAGAAGTAAGTGATGCCACCGCCAACATCATCAACTCGATGAAAGATACGGCGTCTTTCAGTGGCGTTCCTGGCGGAATTGACACAGAAATTCTCCCAGTCGGTAAGAATTTAAGTTACACATACGAGTTTCTATGCTACTTTTATCTTAAACCCATGAAATGTGTGTTTCAGTACACTAAATATACGTTTTTTTCTGTTACTAGTATTTATTTGCCAATGTTGTTATCGGTAGATTTCACTATCTTTTCCACTGGTTCTAAGCATTTAATAGGAAAACACATTGAGTATATGTCCATATAAAACCTAGGAAACAATACAATAGAACTGAACTTACCAATTTAAGTTATTATTCAACAAAATACTAGCTTCAATCGATTACTACAGCCAGCGTCCATGCCAACATGTTTTGAAAGGAAGAGGAAATGACAATCAGCGCCACCACTGAACCTCAGTTATCCATTCAAACAGTATAGTCTGTTTCATAAAAGACACATGTTACTAAAGATTTTACTGCCACTTCAATTTTAGAGAGCTCTATTATATTTACTACTGACTTGTTGTATTTATTGTTATAATTTTTACATGTGAACAAAATATTCAAAATTTATTTTATAAACTTGGTTAATATCAATAGCTGTTTGAATAAATATAAATGTAGGAATTACAAAGCCTTGTTATTGTAATAATAAGGTTCAAAATGATAACATGAATACAATTTCATTTGATAGCATAAATTCTTTATTTGTGTTGTAATAAAAATTTTGTATTATAGAACATTTAATTCACACAATATTCATTTGTAATTTTCAGTTTAATCACAATAATTTATTAAACAGCCAATTTTAAGGTACATGTACAAGTACAAAAACTATGTATGTAAAAATTCATTTTTTAATTTATTGCTAATCATATACAAGAAAAACATGATTTTGTAATAATTTTTAAAACTTTAACAACAGATTATATTTACTGTTTACATTTGGGGAATAAAATGGGATTTCATACAACAAAATAATCCTAGTATATGATAACATATGTATCATTTGACATTAAATTAATACAGATAAAATTGTGATGCACATAAATTGTCATGGATAGATTTAATTGCCATTTCATCAAACACATATGATATTACCGGTATGACAAAAAAATAACTTTTCATAATTACAGATATACAGATACTCTGCTGTGATGCATCAGTTCCACTTAATGAGGAGGCTGCAGAACCAACTGCTTCACAAGTCTGTAGTGAGGGAACAAGTCAGCAGGCCTCATGTGTACCTCCATCTCCATGCCATACCACATCCGTGTGTCCTCCACCATCCAAGAAAGCCAAGAAGCAGAGACACACCCAAGAGGATGTGTTGACCATGCAGCACAAGGTGCTTGAGGGACAACTTCAGCAACAGACACTGGACAGAGACAAATCAAAACTTGAATCTCAGAGACTCACACTACAAATTGAATTTTTACAGCGTTTGCTGTCTCAACAAGAGTTTGATTTAAATCTAAATCCAACCCAGTTATTCATGTCAATGTTAAATTGAATTGCCTATGTATACATGTATTGTTTCATAGCAACAGATAGAACATGAGAACTATTACCAAATACCCAAAAGTATTTATATTCACAATTATATATGAGTTCTATTCATGAAAATATTGTTTTAATCATCATCAAATGCATGTTGAATTGAGATGATTTGTTCCATTGGAGATATTTATCAAATAGTAATGTTATATAAACACTAGAATTAATTTTCCCCTCAAATTGAGTATTTGAATGGAAGTAAATTTTTTAATGTTTGGGATGAACATTGAATCAGATATAATTAAAAGAGCAAAACACTGTACATAAATAACATCAAAATTCAAACATTGCTCTCACATCAATATTTATGTATTCTTCTATTGAAAAAAAATTATTTCCATGATTCTCCTACATTATATATCAACTGACAAGAATAAATAAATTATTTATCCACCTAGAGATCTTTTCCTTGTTTTTCTTTTGAAATAATCTACTCAAAACATTATCACTGTACATTGTGACAGAGCAGTCAAAGGGAGGCAATCCACTTTTAGAGTATTTGCTATTATCTCCCTTTGACCGTGAACAAATCATTTTGTAAACATTAATAAACAGTAATTCTATACAAAGTTTCCATCATTGCTCTGTTTTCTGTATAAAACCATTTGCTGTAATACTCTAAACTTTTCAATGAAATTTTACTAATTTGTCCAAAAATGTTTGATGTTGAGTGCTCTAGAATGATTTTTTTAATTCAAAGAGAAAAACACTGTACATTGATAACAATATAATTTATAAATTGTTTCCAAACCCATATGTATTTATTCTTCTCTTGATTCTTATATTCCTATTAATATTTACCTAATGGGCAAAGAAAGTGTTTGCTATATGGTCTCTGATACCCTTGCCATCATTTCGCCCTCTGTAGTGGTCAATTGGTGGCTGGACCTGCCTAACTTGAGGATCTTCCACATCTAAAGCTTCATTGCGCGAGATGGCAATGTTGTGCAAAATAGCACAAGTCAATATTATCTTGCATACCTTTCCAGGTTTCATGCGGATCTGGAAAAGTGTGTTTTAGTATTAAAAAAATATTATTTTGGGAAAGCAATAAACAATATATAATTAACCCATGTATTTAATAATATACTTCTGTTATGAATTGCATAAAATTACATAGCCCATATTTAATTATCATCTCATTGAAAATTATGGAAAGTTTTATTCATTGCAAATTGAATAACATATTAAAACACTTGTAATTCTTGTTTGTGTAAATTTCATGTTTTCTGATATTCCTTAACAATTTTTAACCCAATTTTCAAAGTATACAAAATGAAAAGTATAACCAAATATAATGTTATAAAAAAATATGTATTCACCTCAGAGTGCAGAACATGGAATCTTCTTTTAAGTCTTCCAAAGGTTCTCTCAATTGTCACCCTGGTCCCACACAATCTGTCATTAAACCGCTGTTGTGGGTTTCCCTGCGGTTGGAGGTATGGTGTCAGGAGGTAAGGCCTGTTGACACAATATTTATTAATCAACTTTAGACAATTTTATATTCACCTTTTAGCCGATGAGATTATAACAAAAGCACTCATTTGTCAAATTGAATTGATTTACAGTTATGTCTATTAGCCAATTTTATAAAACAAATATTTTGTTCTTTTTTAAATTACATAAAAATCATAAGTTCATGATATATATTACCGGCATGCATATCCACTATCACCAAGTATAAAGCCATCTGATATTCGCAAGTGGGTTGCTTCAAGGTGTTGTCTTAGGTGAGATGTCCTGAATATGTGGCTGTCATGGGTTGAGCCAGGCCAGTTTGCACACACATTGGTGATTTTTCCTGTTAAAAAAGTTCCTTCATTTCATTATGCTATTTAAACATTGTATCACTTCTTCAAGATAAACAAGAAAATATTTGAAGTTATTTCATAACAATCTAGCAAATATTTTTTTTTCAACAGTCATAATGAAAATTAGGTTGGCATTGAACAAGTCAACATTTTGATACAGACTATATGTGCGAAGAGCAAGGGGAGCTCACTCTAACCCATTGTTTTTACTTGAATCTGTCGACACGGTTTTCAATCATGGGAATTGCAATAAGAAATTTGCCATTCTCTCCACACTTGAATACAAAAAGACATTTCAAGTAAGTTGATAATGTTAAAGAGTTGATTACATACCTATATGATCACAAACAGCCTGTACATTGATGCTGTGCCAGCCCTTACGGTTCACATACGCTGGTTCATCCTGTGATGGTGCTTGGATCCGGACATGTGTACCGTCAATACAACCAATGACATTTGGAAATCCTCCAACCTCAAAAAAACCCTTCTTCACTGTCTCCTTCTCTTGGTCGCTTGGCCACTTGATGAAGTCGTTTCTCTTTCGAATTAAGGCGTCGCAAACTCTGTCAACTATTCTTGACACTGTACTTTTGTCAAGGCCAACTGTGTCCCCCACAACTTGTAGGAAACTACCGCTGGCCAAGAATCTCAAGGTAACAAGCACCTGCATCTTTACAGAGAGGGCATGGTTCCTGTTAGTGGCTCTTTCCACATCATCTTTGACCAGTGAAATGATATAATCTATAGTGTCTATTCTAAACCTGTATCTCTGGTGGAGCTCTTCTTCATTATAATTGAATAAAAAGTTTCTAAACTGCTTTGGTTTTCTTTGATTAATGACATTCATGAAGGCAGCATTTGGTTGCACCATAAATGCCATCTTAACAGCATGGAAGACTTAATGCTAATAGTAACGTTAGTGCACTAATGTACCCCCTACCCCTCCGTTAAAGTTAACACTGGCTTAACGGGCTGTTAGTCTTAACGGGGCTTTAAACAACAGCTTTTCGTTAAATTAAATTTAACGGACCGTTAAATAATAGTTAACGGTCCGTTAAAATTTAACGGTCTTTTGAACAACCGGGCCCTGGGTTTCATATTGTGTTGTGTCCCTAGGAAATCACTTCATCCACATTGCACTCAGTTCATCCCAGCTGTTAGTATGGGTACCTCAAAAGTGCTTTTGGCTGCTTTCATAATACAATTCCTTGAGGGTTATGATGTGGGTAGTGCTTTGAGCTGGTATCAACCCTGGATATAGCGCCATATGAATATCCTCATTATAATCATTGTGCTGCAGGTCAGATGCTGTGTCGTATCGAGGAAGAGCACATCTGGGAGTGTAAACAGCTGGGAGCGCACTCCCCCTACGTACTCCTCAACACACTCATCTACTTCAACACCAAACACTTCATGCTCAAGTCGGCCGACGAACACATGAAGCTCTCCTTTGCACACATCCTCAAGCACTGGAAGAAGGGCGGACCCGGGACAAAGGTCGTCACAGGTCAAGGTCGCAGTGTCTCTCTACGATACTACTGTCTTAACCCAAGTGAGTTTAACAGTTTTGTCTCATATTTCTGAAACGCCACTAATCAATGGCTCAAATATTGCCCAAGCGGCACTAAGAGACAACTCCCTACTCCAAGTTCATATTTTTTACTTCTTGGTTAACTGTGAACTATTGACATACTAGCTAGAGAGATTACTCAATTTTTTGCTATTCCATTTGCCATTTGATTGACATAATAACACATTTTTCAACCTTGTCATAATGTCTTCCAGATTCCAAATCTTCAAACATAGCTTTTTTAATATTTTTGTGATCAACCATATCCATAAAAACATTCCTTCTCTACTTCTTGTGCACTGAAAGTTTGTATTATTTTACATACTAAATGTCATTTCATTTTTTAGATGGCCAGAACTCCCAGAAAAAGCCCAAAGAAGGCATCCCTGTTTATGAAACCTCTGAAAACTTAGAGAATCCTCTGAGATGCCCTGTTAAACTTTACGAGTTCTACTTGTCAAAATGGTGAGTTCCCACATTCTGTCAGACTAATGAAATAATATTTTATTTGGTGGATTTTAATGTGTATTAACATATATCTGTACAACAATAAAATTACATGTTTTTTTCATTAAAAGCCATTTCTGATAACCTGTAAACTTTCAAAAAATTAATCATTATTTCAAAGAGTGTTTGTTACAGCCAACGTTTATTGGTTAATCCAAAATTCTTTTTCTTGTTCTTGGTTGTTATAAACTACTTGACAGGCTGTTTCAAGCACTATTTCTCAGCTGAAATATCAATATTTTACCCTTCAATTTTTTGTTTCACCTTTGAAGTAAGTTTTACAAATCTAATCAAAGAAATTTGGCCAAAGTCCATCTAAATTTTTTTAATTTAATTATAATTTTTTGTTGTAGCCCCGAGAGCATCAAGAACAGGAACGACATGTTCTATCTGGTCCCGGAACGAAGCTGTGTTCCTGACAGCCCAGTGTGGTACTCCACCCAGTCAATATCGGTCGACTCCATGAGCAAAATGTTGAACCGTATCCTGCTAGTTAGAGAAATCCAAGAAGCCCACATCCACGCACAGCCAATATATGTCTGATGTAACTGCTCATTCAAAATCATGTGTGAAAACTACTACATGGTCACATTTCAATTTGTAGATTAGATAAAAATTAGTAAAAACATACACCATGCTATTCTCTGTAACTGTCATGTTGATATTCAGTGATGTACTGCCAGTAAGGTATCAGTTTCATTGTCAAAAACAGTTTTCCTTGCTAACAATGAATATAAATGGGTTAGTGTTTTATTTTCCTTCATTACATTGTTCAAGGTAAAGTTCAGGTTTCTTTGATTACCGATGTGTGTAATTTTAAGTTTTGCATAAGTCATTACAGCTTTACTTTAAGGGCATTGTTTGAATGTTGTAATTCCTAGTGGCAATTTTCGGTATATGAGTATATTGTAATACAGAAACAAGATAACACGTGTCGTTAATATATCTGAAAATATTTTAATCAACACTGTCATTTAAAAGTGCAGGCAACTACTACCCAAATATGTGATTTTAGGAAAAGTTGAAACATTGTGAAAATAGTGCAAATATGAAGAACTCGAAGACAGTCATTTACCAAAACCTCCCTTCTAAAACACAAAAAAAACCAGCTGAGTTATGATTGCTGTTTATTGATGTTATTGAGTGGAGAAAGCATACACAATTTTAGATTTGCAATGCGTATCACAATGCGCCTTTCTATATGACAGTGTATTGCAATATGGAGTAAGGAAGGATGCCCATCATTACTAGATGCTCTGATCTCATTATTCAATATTCATGTAAGATCAATTTAGCTTTGTCTGTCTGTCTTTAAGAACTAACAAAGATAGTGTTGAAGCAGTTGTTCCATCACGAAAGTGCTAAATGCAGTATTCAGAGATGGAAAAGCTCAGCAGATTTTCACAATAGCCACCATGGAAATATTCAAATGAATGTTAGTTTCCTTTCCTATTCGTTCCAGTCCTGTTCAGTCAAACAAACAGTCAACTTTCAAAAAAACTAATTAAACTCTACTAAACTTTTCAATGCCTTATTCAAACCGTTGTCATTAAGAGTATATTTCAGTATCACCCCTTCATTTATTAAACCGATTTATTTGTCCGTGGTTCGTTCATATTCCATTTTCTTTTCAATATTGATCATAGTACAATCTTACTACTAAAAGTAAGATATAACAACGATCTTTTAACATTAACAAGATCTAATTGTTTAGATTTTCATTATCATCAGTTCTTTTCAATGGCCATATTTTCTCCTGACATCATTAGACTTGATTTTTTTTGCCAAGATGTGAAAGTTCCTTATTCATTTGAATTCAAATACAACTATTATTGTCATGACTATACCAACATAACAACGCTAATAATGGCTGAAATATTGCCAAAGCGACATAAAACAATAACTCACTCGCTCACCAACATAGTGACTAATGAGATGTTTGTTTGGAGGAAATATGGGAGCCAAGTGCTTGACTCAGTAAGAGAAATCTTATGATTCTGTTTTCACAAGGCTCTATTAGTGCTAAGGGAACTCATTGTCCATCTTAGTCATTACTTTGAGTGCGACATAAAACAATAACTCACTCACTCACACGCTCACAAACAGTGACTAATTAGATGTTTGTTTGGAGGAAATATGGGAGCCAAGTGTTTGACTCAGTAAGAGAAATCTTATGATTCTATTTTCACAAGGCTCTATTAGTGCTAAGGGAACTCATTATCTATCTTAGTCATTACTTTGAGTCTCAGTCAACTTAGATTATTGGTCCTTGCTGAAATCAGGCCCAGGATTATGTCGCTGTATGAACATGTCAATGTTAGTGCTTTAATTGTCAACCAAAGAACTTGCATTTATGTTTTGCACATATACCAATTTAATCAAAACCACCCACTGTATTCTGTGTTCCCATTATGCATATGATGTCAATATGTGGCCAGCCCTACTTCACCATAGACATTTACTGTGTATCGTTACGTCATTCATTGTATTCCTTAAGTGTCAACTGTATATATTCTGCCTTGTTTCTTTGCAGAAATTATAATCTAATAAATGCTACAGTAAAATCTTTATGTTGTAAAACTTTAATAATGCTGAGCCAAAATACTGGAATAAATTTCCATTCTTGTTTCTTTATTAATTCCTATACCTGATATGAAAGTAGGAAAGCTTTAGAAAGTTAACAATTTAGCCAAGAAAATTGTTAAGTTCTAGAAACTTAAGGAGATACGTGGAAGCTAAATTCAAAAGTGTGTGTCTTTGCTTTGATCAATATGTTAAGAACCGGTTTTTATCATGCAATAATTGTGCAAGAGCATTCTAGGAATATATATTTTTGCTAACCAAAAAGAGACGGTTGTGCTGTTAGTTTAAATGTTGTGATTACATCAATCATTTAACAATGTAAATGTAAAATAGTATCAAATCAACTGTTTTAATATTGTATTAAAATTGCAAAATCTAAACTTGGAAAAAATGGACAACAATTTGCAGATTTCCTTTTGGCTTTTTAGTATTATATAAACCAAAAGAAATAGGGAGATTATAAAGATGTATTTTGTTAAATGTTTTTTCAATGTTTGATATATATTCTTAGTTATTATATCTATTGTTTTAACTGATGCTTCTAAAGCCAAAAGCACTTTAATTTTACATGTAAATAAACAAAGATTGCTTTACAAGACCAAGTCTGAAAAACAATGTGCTTCTTAGTTTCATAGGAAAAATATCATTATTTGAAATAAAATACAATATTCATATTGATTTGTTTGTTTTTGACTACAAAAATAGTCGAAAGTTCTTTTAGTAAACATTAGTTTGCCTATGCTGTTTTTCATGTATATTTCAGAAAAAATGAACCGTTAAGAAATTGAATGAAAGAAATTGAAACTGATCTCAACAGATAACTTTTGTAATTCTGTGCATTGTTTGACCACTATCAGTGCAGTTCAGCAACAGTATGTGCGGCTCAAGGTATAACTGGGTGATTGCTACATTGCTGGTAAATCTGAGGGCTACAAGGGTGATTTTCTGCCCAAACAATGAGACATGAGTTGAGAGCTTTGGTGTCACCCATGAACCGTGACTTTATTCAAATATGCTTTTTTGCAAACGGCACAAATGGGTACTACCGGTAGGTTATGGGTGTTTTGACCTGAATTGAACCAAGCAATTTAGGTCTCTTCAAACACTGAGACATGAGTTGAGAGATTTGATGTCACCCATGACTCGTGACTTTATTCAAATATGCTTCTTTGCAAATGGCACAAATGGGTACTAGTCATAGGGTGTTTTCACCTGAGATGAACCAATCAATGAAGCTCTGCCATCTTTGAGACATGAGTTGAGAGGTGTGGTGCCACCCATGACCCTTGACATATATATAAAGTAGAACACAGATATAGCGAAAAATCAGATATAGCAAACAAATTTTTAAGTCCCGTCAAAAGTCCCATATAATATTCTTAAAATTATATAACTAATTAACGGATATAGCGAAGTGAATTTCATGTCCCGAGGCCCAATAAACATTTACTGATAGCGAACTCAATGAGTGTCAGTTTTAGTCAATCAGCGGTATCATCAACTTTGTTAGAAAACAAAGTGTTGACAAACTGAAGATGGCCCAACGAGATGTACCAACAAAGATTGAAGTTTTTGTCAAACGTATGTAGGCTATTGAATAAATAACCAGAATGAAGATGTGAAGTGCAGGACATGTATTAATCTTTATCATTTTTGTTACATTGTATTTTAAAGATTTTACGTGATATGATGGCGCGAATAGCGAACACCGGATATGGCCAACTAAATTTTGGTCCCTTGGACATTGTTATATCCGTGTTCTACTGTATATATTTCTTTAAAATTGGATTCTTGGTTAAGGGTACTGTATTTCCTCGAATAAACGCCCCCGGCTTCTATTTTTTCAGACCCCCTATACACCCGGCGTGTATTCGAGGCCGGCGTCTATTTATGTTTTAGTAAGAAAAATTTTTTTATAGATGATGTAAAGGGAGAATACTTTATTCAATTCGACTACGGGAGCATTTATTATTCAAATTAACATCTGGCGTGTATTCGAGACCCGGTGTCTATTTACTTAGAACAGGAATACCCCCGGCCTTTATTCGAGACCCGGCGTCTATTTGAGGCCCGGTCTCTATTCAAGGAAATGCGGTATTTTGACCCGAGTTTAACCAAGCAATGGAGCTCTCTCAGCAACTAGATCCAGGCCCAGCTCAACAGCATTCTGTCATTCAGACTCTCATTGAGAAGAAACAACAAGACACAATGAAGATGGTAGAAATAATTTAATCAATCCAGAATGTCTGATAAATAAATAAATCATGTGATCAGCAGCACCTAGAGAATCAATCATATGGCACGGCGAGAACAAAGGTAACTTGAGCACTCTCCCTCACAGAGCACGGAAACAATCGGAATAAACAAATCATTGTACATCACACATGTGTGCAACTTAATCTCACCAAGGATTCTAAGAGGTGAAAAGTCATGATAACTAAGAAATCAATCTCTATACAGTTTAATTCTATCTGATACAGTGAATGAGTATCTTCATACCAGCTCATGATCCTCTCATTTCATGTTTAAGGTTGATCCACCAATATCACATGTGATGTTTTCCAATTGATCTCCACAATCGAACCCTATTTCACTACATAAACTTTTAAACAGGCAGTAGCATGTTGTTTTGAAATTTTTTTAAATTCAAATTTCCCTAATATAGGAAAATTGAGACTAAATTTCTAAATTAAGATGATATGCATTAGATAAAGGAGGTCATGTATACATATTAAAGCTTTTGTGTCTGTTTTGAAAGGCAATATTTATGCACCTTGGGCAAATTGATCATCACTTACATCAACAATTTTCAGGTCCCTGTTTGCTGGATAATGCACACAGAGTCTTTTCACAAATGACATGTGAAATTACTTCCAGGATGATCTGAATTTGCAGCTGTGGACACAAGCAATGTATCAGACATTTCCCCAAGCCATTGACTTGAACAATTTCAGTGTGGTTTTTGATCAGTATTGAAGCTTCACTGTTTTCCTTGAAATACTGACACAAAGACTTTAATGTCTTGCTAATCTGTGGTGACACACTTTCAAAGTTGTCGAAAATTTTACAACATAATCTTTTACCCAAAATTAAAATTTTCTTTGGTCTGTTTAGGAAAAAATCATATTAACAAACTGACAGTTCTACAAATCATAAGATATGTACATGATCACACACAAATATCATTGTTGAACATATATAATAGTCTTATAAACGTACCACTTCTCTTGCAAAATGAATTCTATCCTTTACTTCCAGAACTTTCCCAACATATTTCTGTCTTAAAATGTAATGCTGCAAAAGTGTGGGATTGTCAAAAATAATTCACAACCAAAATGTCAGAAGTAAAAACTACAAGTAAATCTAGTTATGATATTAAAGAGATGAACCAAGCAATGTCCTAAAAAAAATTCTTAATTAATTAAAACACTGACTGAACTTCATCAATCATCGACAAATAAACATGAAGTTGCTTACTTCCTTTAAACACTGGATGTGACATTAAGTGACAAGAGATGGAACAATACAGTTTATCTTACCTTACAGTAAAACACTCGATTTTGATTGGCTGACGCCCGACTCGTTTTATCTCATGTACACCGCGAGTCTCAACTCTAACGGTGTACAAATTTCATGTACCCCGCTGCCATAGCAACAGCTCCTCTCCGAGAAAAGGTGTCGCTTAGCATTAAGATGACGCTACCGAATGACGCACGTGGTGTCCAGAGTTTACATACGTTCGATCAGCTGTTTTCGTGATTATTAATTATAGATTTGTTTTCTAATCATTCTATGTTTTGTTTGGAACCAAATTCTGCATTGCATTGATTACACATGCTATAGGATTAAAATAAAGAAACTTTTAAGCATGTTTAGGGTAATAGTTTTACGTAACACGATTCATAACATTGCAGTCGGGTTGGACAACGCCATTTTGTTTACATTTAGGGTCCAGGCCGTTCATGCGGTGATGGCTTATCCGTTAACGGCAGTCAAACTAAAATGGGTATATTTTCTTCTGACATTACGGTAAGATAAATACGTTGTATGCTTCTCCCTCGGGTAATACGGTCTGATGTACCATCTTTGTAGAAATGTCAGCCCTCGCCTTGCGGCTCAGGCAACATTTCTACAAAGATGGTACATCAGACCGTATTACCCTCGTGAGAAGCAAACAACTTATATTATATCATGATACATGGTCAACAAATTGTATTCTTATGAAGGATGTGTATTGCTAAAAAAAAACAATATACACATGAAGCAAACAAGAACCTCACCTAAAACTAGGAAGTTGGATTAAATATTAAATACATAAAAACAGGTAAATTCATACTTAACTCATCAAAACCTTTTGTGGAAAGATTGTTAGTGTAAGGAGTAAAAGTACATCAGGATACAAACTGTATTCTAGCCCCCCACCCATACCCTAAATTAAATCATCCAAATATTTTGTGGATCATTTGTGTAAAGATTGACTGCATCTAGATACATACTGTATTGTAGTCATTCGGGATACAAATTGTATCGTGACCGCCCCATATCGTTACACCTCTAGATGAGATTTGACATACAATGCAATGCCACATAGGTAATGAGTCTAGGACCGAGGTGAATGACAGACAGAAACAAAGACGTAGGTCTCGTTATACATTTTTTTCATTGTGAACAGGGGCCAAAGAGTTCCCACTTCAGAGAGAAAATGGAGGTCAGACAGTTTTTTACCCCTAAAAGAAAAGTTATATGAGGTATTAGAAGTCTTTCTTTCAGAATTAGCTAATATACTTGGCTGTCAGCATGCAATAGTCATGTATTGCTATGACAATTGTGGAAGGTCAGGTGACCCACTCAAGGGAAGCTGTTCGGTCGCTTCCGGGTCCAAAATCCCAAGAATTTCCATGTGTGAATTTCATAGGTTATATTTTCAAATAGCTGTAGCTAAAAAGTAGTAAGGTCAATGTATTGTATTTCATTGATTTTTTTTATCAGGATTATGCAAATCTTACTGCTGCTAGTGGTTAATAGTGATCTGCTTCAATTGTAAAGGAGCGACGAGTCAATGACCGATGGCAATTTAACATTGGAGTCTATGGGGAAAAAAAATGTATAACGAGACCTAGGTGTTCACTGGACACAACCTTATTGTCATAGAGACACTTCAGTGTGTGAGTGAATGAAGACTTTTCTATAGAGAAATAATACCTCACCTTGGAATTTTGTGGTGATTATGTGTCAAAATCCTTGTCAAAGCTAGGAATTTCTCATCATCAAAGCAACACAGGTAATCTGTAATTTCTACCAACTCGTCGATTATTACCATATGTTTTTTTACAAAACCTTCTTTTGTCTAATGTCAGTGCCAGTTAGAATATTATTTATTTTGCATACTAATTCAACAGGTTCAGATTTACTGCCTCACTATGTACCTGAAGATAAAATTTACTACACAAGAAGCCAAGATCTAACATTATGTCATATAAATCAAACTGACAATTTGGTGAGAGAAATAAGAAATTACAAAAGTTGCAAAAAAAGAATAAAGATACCAACAGAGAATGTTAACATTTGACAAGTAAGTAATGATATTTACACACAAATGGATTAAAATTGAATTCTAATGATTGAAAAGTGAAACTACATAACTTTGTTGTTCATATCATGAACAAATGCTTGAAAAACTGTTCAGTCATTCTACTTTCAGAAAAACAAAATATCAATAAAAATGACTTAGTGTTCAATCTAACACTGTCTTGATTTCAATAATCTATTTCATTGTTATTTTAGCAAATTTCCTCCTTTTTGGAAAGTAAAGCATGATATATTTAAACTCTGAAAGAACATCTACTACTGAAACTTATTAAACCCATTCTATCCAAAAAAAGGTTACTCCAATCAGGTTTTTCCCTGTAACCTCTGTTACAATATTGCTGTTTTCTTTCTTTTTTGATATACAGTAAATCCTTGAATAACCACCTGGGGATTATCAATTTCCAGCACTTATTTACCAAGTTTCTTTTTAAAGCCATAGTATGCATATGTATTTTGAACAAAAAATGAAACAAACCATTACCATGAAATTTATATTGTGAACATAAAAATAGAGTCTCTTACAAATGGTTATGCATTTCATAAATTTGGCAGAAGAACTTTGAGGGAGATATTCAAAATTTTGTTTACATTGCTTAATCAAACCCAGTGATTATTCAAGACTGGCAATTATTATGAGTCCTTAGACTTGGCAATAATTCAATACAGGCATTATTCAAGGATTTATGTAAAGCAAAATTAGTAATCACCTACGTTAAGAATTCTCTTCCCATACAGGTAAGGCGGATACTCTACCATGTGACAAATATTTCTTGTCAGGCTAAGTTTGTCTTGAAAAAGATAAAGGGAATATTATGGATATACAACTTCTTTATTAAAGTTTGCGACGTTTACTCTATCACTTGCATCACTTGCTTGATTGATAACGACATTACCGTGTATTTCAATGTACACGGCGACCTCGTACATAAGGCGACCCCCTTTCTCAGCCCCCTAAATTGCTGCCAATGTCATATATCTCCCCCCTTCTAGCAGGTCGTTGAAACAGTCAACACGACAGACAGTATAGACAGACGGGTAGTATCTATGTCGAAACGTCGCAAACTTGAATAAAGAAGTTGTATATCCATAATATTCCCTTCATCTTCTTCATCATTGCAGCTTCTAGAATGCCCATCAAAGGAGTAAGTTTGTCTTGTTTAACAACAGATATTTTGTGGGAAGTAATGAAGTCAAGGTGAAAGAATTTACTAACCAACAAAGATGAGGTAGCGTTAACTGATATAACAATTCGTTTCTTTCAACTCAACAATCCTGTACATTAAAACTAAACTATACAAGTTGCCATAAGTCATGCTTCGGACATCTACCCTGATGAAATATTATATGATAACTTTTACATAATTTAGTAACATAAATGTGTACAGACTTATTGGATTAAAACAAACAATGCCCAATATAACATTTCACTTGAATTCCAACTCTAGCATGGTAGTGTCATAGTTATTATAAGTATCTGATCTACCAGTTGTTAAGTTAGATTTACACTACAGCAGTAAACAATTATCAAAGATATTATTTTTATTTGTTTATGGTCATTTAACATTTTTATCAATTTTAAGTTTTCAATCAGCGATGTCCATCAAAAAATTGCTTTAACTAATTATATTGCACTTTTACCCAGATGAGTATAAAGCATATGAGGGGGTTATCAAACCTGCCCATTTATAAATCTTACATTATTTTCTACCATAAATTCCTCACAATAGAATCTACAATAAAAATTATTTGCTTTCAAGGAACTGCATTTTTTGGGTTTATCTCCCAAAAATATTTGAAACTAAAAGTAACTACCGTAATTTCTCTATTAATTCGACATCTCTAATAATTCAACCACATCATATGTTAATGAAGTCACAAATTCAAATCACTTCTAAAATTTCAACCAAGTGCCAAAGGTTCTTAAAGTTGATGCTCCTTTGATTCATCTCTTGCTTAAAATCAGTGCTTGATATAAAAAAAAAATTTACAAAGCATAATAATCTCAAATTTAGAAATCAAAATATCTTCATAATGAAGAGATTTCAATTATTATATGGTCTTTCATCAATTAACCCTATGCATTTAAATTACACGTTCTTCTAACATTTCAACCCTGGTGGCTAATGAGCGATCAAAAGTAAAAAATAGTTCAACCATACACATTTTCAGAATTTTTTTTGAAAATTTAAGGGTCGAATTAATAGAGAAATTACGGTATATTTAATCTTTAAATACTCTTACAATTTCAATAAAATATCAAAGATCAAGATCAAATTATACAATTACTCAATATTAAAAAAATATTCAAATGTTTTAATTACCGACATGCTGCGTACAGTTTTCTTTGACAATAGCAAATAAAAAGATATCCTTTTGAAGATTTGAGTAAGTTATCAGATATCTGAGAAAACATAACATTCATGCAACAACGTGTCACAACTGAACACACAATTATATTGCCAAGGCTTTCTTACGAGTAATATATATCCATACATATATATATATATTCACAAATCTAAATACATAGCGCTCACTATCATATTTGTACCTAAAGGAATCTCAAATTGCCAAAGCTAACCATGCAAGCGAGAGTGTACAAGCAGTCCTGTGCATAGCTTAGTTGACTGGTATTAGTGAAGTTCAGCATCAAGGGGCATGGCTCACCAGACGGATGGGTATAACTCTGCCTTAGCTGGATAAAGTGAAAGTTTGAAGGGTGATTTCCTGCCCCACACTGAGACACGAGACTTAGGGGCAAGAAGACTTTATTCAAAATGTGCCTCTGTTCACCCAATGAGTATCTGTTGGTGAACCTCTAGCGACAAATACAGTAGAACACGGACATAGCGAACAATCAGATATAGTAAACAAATACTTTAAGTCCCGTCAAAAGCACTACGCATGGCGGCCATACGTGAGCAGCGAACACCGGATATAGCCAACTAAATTTGTTGGTCCCTTGGAGTTGGTCACATCCGTGTTATACTGTATGTCAACTAGGGTCAGACCACAGTAATGATACTCCTATAGCGCCTTCAGGAACCACTGAGGAGATTGATACGTCGCCCTCACACCTTCATATTTTACTGAGGGACAAGCTAGACAGTGATGGAACCTGAGAGGAAAGTGACAGAATAGCCTCATTTTTCCTTGTTTTTTACCTGTGGAATATGTATATAAAGGAAGTAATTATTCTGTTCTGTACTTAATCCGTAACCCCATGGTATATATTCAGTCTGAGGCAAGAAGTAGAAGAATGACAAATCAATAAAGATGTTGATATCCATAAGATTTGTCTTGTATTATCACACCAACTTCTATCAAAATGACATGTGATACTGAAGGTTTGATAGCCATTTTGAAGTTTTGGTAGTCCATCTCTTTACAGTGTACATTTTTATGCTCTCTCTATCAATTTGCACTCCTGTACTTTGACAAACAGGTATTGTTATACTAAAATTGAAACATAACATAATGAAATTTTAGAATGATGAACTGATTTTGCCAGAGGAATTTTGGTTTTACTGACTAATGATCTACATTACCAAGGCAGCTTACAGTAATGATTATGTACATTTAGCTCTCGTAACAATTACAACTTACGTTGCATTATATCAACAAGAAAATGTGCTTAAATAACAATGACTGACTTCAAAGTGATTGATAATAAGTGAAGATGGAAGGTCACAATCTTTCATAGCAATGCATAGAACTGGAGGCAGCAGATGACATTCCTCTGTTGAGTTACCTAACTTGTCTAAGGGGAGATAACTCTCAACTTATTCTCTCTGACTTCATTACTTTGGTATCCTGCAAGAAATGACATTGAAAATATTATAGTATTTACCTTTTTTCTAAATAGAACATCTATCAGATTTCAGATAGTCACAAATGCATCAAAATTTAAGGGCACATTTAACTTTAAAACTGACAATTAAAAACAAAAATTATTATTAACAAATTTTTGTCTTTTCAAAAGAACAAATTAATGGAGGCCAACATTACTTACTTCGTATTCTCGATCACTGAGAATTCCAACAACTGCGACCAGTTGGTACTGTTTGGCACGAAGTCCGTTAAGGTTACGTCTCAACGTACGCATCATGTTGCTGTTGATGAAGCCAGTGAACTGAATCATCTGTTTCTTGGGAGTACTTGGGTCAAAGATCAACAGTCTACCCGACTTGTCTTTCATTTCCTCGTACCCAACAATTGTGCGACTGTGACCTGTCCAACAGAGTAGAGTATAAAGTCAACGTGAGTAGAAAAACAAAATTGCACATGCATCATTGCTGTTTTAGGCCTTTCTAAAATGCGTCAAAATCTTTTGTTTGAGTACAGCCGTAATCTTATCATGGAGATTTAGCACTAATAGCTTCAAATACAGTCTATTATAGAACTGGTACAGAAAAGTTGAGTGAAATGTAGAGGATACTAAACGACCCTATATTTAATTTTTATTTTTTGGATCGAGTTTATCTGTTGCCCTAAAAATCAAGCAAAATTGCTGACAGTTTGCTGAAACAGACATTTTACGGCTCGGCAGCCATTGTGATGCCAAAACCACTCGCTATTGTGACGTCAGACTTGCATTGTGATATAACACTTGTTTAATATTGTTGTATAAATATTAAACTGTGGTATTTTACACTGGTGAGTAATGAAATGAGTTATTGTTTAAGGCAATATTTCAGCCATTAGCGGCGTCAGAAAATGTGACTAAATATAGTTAGGCTTTGACTAAGTTGAATTTCAGTTTGCTGTTGCAGCAACTTTTAATGGTATTTTTTAATATTTTTCTACAGCCTAAGAAATTTTGAAATAAGGACAGATCAAAGCTCCATTTATATGAAAATGAAATGGGGGAGGGGGTATTTTACCAAATATGGTGAGGATATTGGTCATTAGTTTAAAGTCATGCTTTGTAGTATAAACAGAATGCAAACAACAGCGTCAGGGGTAAAGTTTAAGGGGATTACGGTACACTCAGATAAATGCAAGCATATCTAAGTGCAAGAAAAGGACCCAAACAGAATGCTGACCAATCTGTGAGGCTAACTTTCAAAGCATAAAGGGAGGTAATCACCTTGATGCTGCAGATAAAGTGGAGGTTTGAAGTTGCCAGGTCGGCTGAAGTAATCCTTCACCCATTGGAACAGTTTGGGGTGGGTCCCGTCCGGAGCAGACGGGGAGTGGAAGTCTATCAGCTGACACCTGGCGCAACAATCATAACATCATAACATTGCACTACTTAATATCATTTTTTAATGTAATGGATGCCTTTGGACAATACTCTGAGATGAACATAAGTCCTATGTTTGCCTTAGTAAAAGATGGCATTATGGTCAACCAACCTTAGTGTTAAGTTTCTTTGATAACCCCAACCACAGGTATAAGAACTTGAAAATGTGAAAATTGTCTCCAGTGCAACAGAAGTAATAATGAGGTCACCAAGGTGATCTTAAGTCACTAAGGTAGCTTGAGTACAAGTTTTAAAGATCGCAGGTTAACCTTAGTGTAAAGTATTTTAACTGACTCCTGGGTCAACCACAGGCAGAAAAATGTGCTTTACAGTTTCCTTATGCAACAAAAGTAATTGTGAGGTCACCTCCAGACGGATTTGAACACAGATCTCCAGGTGAGCTAAAGATAAATCCCTCAAGCTAAAGCCAGTTGGAATGTATTTATCTCAGCCTGCCACACTTTTGACAAACAACAAATCGTGTGCTACGTCTAAAGAGTCATTGTGAAAGTGGAAAATCATTACTTTACAATTTACTGTTTTATCTCTCTTTTCAAAAGAGAATGACATTTGACTCTCCTTATATATGAGAAACAAAGTTTGGCTCCTCAGAATTATATGTTAAATTAATTTCAAAGTGAAAGCATGGAAAAATATTGACCATTTTAAAACTGATTTTCAAATCATATTCAAAATGATACTCAATCAATGATAATGTTTACAAAAAGGGAACAAATCCGGACTCACTTCATCTTGAGAGCGGAGAGTGTTGCAACGATCTCGGTGGCCCCGATCCACTTCCTTGTGTTGACGACACGCCCCCCCAGCTGCTCACACCCCTGCTTGTCGAACCCCTTCTCCCACGCTGTCTCGATCAGCCGTTGGATCTTCGGGATCGATGGGATCAGGGGGCGCCCTGAACAGATGGTTTAGTAGAATTTAGTACACATTTAAAGAACTACGTGAGTTGGAGTCACATATGCCATACTTTATAGAAGGTGATCAAGAAGATATTGAAAAGTATCCTTTTAAAGCTTGTCCGTTAGTTTAAACATCTGTGTAAACATCAATTGCTTGATAACAGTGTTAGCAGCTACAACAAAACGTCGCATTTCATGCAATAAAGAAGTTGATTACCCGTAAGAACTTGTTTTTCTTCATCAAATCTGCTTCTATAATGCCTCTCAAAGAAGTAACTGATAGGTCATACAAAGAGTATCCATATAAAAAGGACATGTCATTTTGGCATCTGTGCATATAAAGGGCAACATTGTGGCAACACTTGGTTACTTTACAGCTATAGTTAATCTTCTAATCATTTTCATTCTATCAAATCACTACATGAATAAATGAAATACACTGAACAAAAAAACAGGTCTTGGTAAAAAATTATATACAAAAAGAAATCTGTAATGGCAACATGGAATCTTCCCCGGGGCTACTGAAATGCTTACTTAATTTGTACCTATATTTTTCATTCAAAATGCAACAAATATCAATGTATAAGACAAACCATTAAATAGAATCTTGCAGAAGGTTGGGTCGGACGCTAGGGAAGATAGCAGCATCTGTAGATTCCTGTAGCCACACCCCCAACCCTTGTCGCCATAGGAACCAGAGTAGTGGTCCACTGGAGCACAGGTCCATGCTTGGGCTATAAAGCCAGGTGTTTTCCGATAGAAGTTTTGTAGTTGTGGAATGATATCTGGAAAAAAAGATTCAAAGATGGTTAAAATTATCCATTTTCAAGAGCAAAAAATATTATTATTATTCCCCATGTCTGACCCATATACTTACATACTGCCTCAAAAAAAGTACAAAATTTACATACATGCTTATGCTGCAAGCTCAAAATGTCGTGTTTGATCAAAAAACCAAAGGAGCAGTAGCACATGTTTGAAACATACAGAACTCTAGTAATTGAACATTCATGTTACTTATTGCAAAACAATATATTGTAATGAAATTGCAAGCGCTGAGACGAATGCAAAAACTCTATTCCTAGCTCAAATGATTAATAGGTGTTCACACTACCATGGATGTTTTCGCTTGATCCTTGATTTAGGCTTCTATGTCTATTGAAAATTAGATTTATTAATTAGAGTTACTCTGTTGATAATGCAATTGGCATAAACTAATGTGTAATTAGAAACATTCTAAGAAATTAGATTGGTAAAAAATACATGCTTGTATAATGCTACAGGCCCAGCAGATATTCAAGAACTATCAATCTGACCCTCAGTACAGGAATGTCTATCAATAGTTTTATTAACCTTAATCCTGGTGTGTAGTGGTAAAACAAACAAACATGTGTACAGTTTCAGGCCTGAAGGGGTATAAGGTTACAAAAAATGCAGACGAAATATTACGGCACTCTCAAGCTGACCTTTTGTACAGGAATGTCCATCATCGACCCCATTCATATCGTTGGACTGGAGTTTGGTCTTCTGCTGGTAGAACTCTGAGATGGTCAGGTCTCCTTTCCACACAGCCCGCTCCAGGCTCTTCTCATACTGCTGCTTGTAGCTTGCCTTCTCATCCATCCCGTACATGGCCTGACGAGGGTTAACCAAAAACTTATAAAATATATCACAGAATATCACAAAAACTGAAATCAGCTTAAACAGCTAAACATCACTCTCGCTCAGCAAATACTGTTATTCAGGCATTCGTATTGTACAGTTAGTATGTCCTTCAATTTTACCCTTCAGAACAGATTACAAGCATCAAGTCCAGCAAAATTTCAAATAGATATCTGTCATTATCTGATGATTTTGATTATGATGAACATTACATACTCAAGTATATCATTCATTATGATGAAACAAAATAATAAGTTGTCTGACCTGTAGCATCTTGAAGTCTTTTTTCTCCTGGTGTACGGCGGCGGCCTCGTGTCTCTGTAACTCCTCCGCCAGCAGAGCGTCCGACATCTCCGCAACTTAAAAGGTACATAAACACTTTAATTACCTACAGATATTAGAGAAATGGTATATTATGTATAATATCAAGGATAAGTCATAAACAAGGCCTTCACAACGCTCTCACACGGGACATACACAAATTTAGGCACTCTTGCCATAAACATAGTATGTCATTGACACTCTAAAATAATACCCTCATTATAATTCAAAGTGTACGCAGAATGTAACAAATACTGGTAAAATTTACAAATGCCAAAAGGAGAACAAAAACTACACGAAAATTTGTCAAACCTTACTTAACAAATAAGAACCTTGGTGTTAATCAAAAGACCACCATGAGATCATTTTCTCAACATTCTTCATTCTATCCAGCTTTCTGAACTTGTTTACATTTTCCATTTACCTAAGCTTAGATCTATGAAACACTACAATGTAAGAATTAGTTGTATTCTACAAGATTCCCTGTGCACAAATTCAATAAGTGTTATTGTAAGAGCTATTCTGAATAAAGATAACACCATTAACCTGGGGTTTGTTCTGCAGAGAAGTGACCGTCAACGTGAGTGGACAGACTCATGGGGTCAGGGAAGTCCTGATCACACACTGGACAGTACAGGAGGTCACCGTTATCTCCCGAACTTGCAGACTGCGCTCCTGGGGTAGTCGGTTGATGCTTGTTCCCATTGGAGGGACTCAGAATGTCAACATGTTTGTTGTTGAGATGAAGTTCGAGATCTCTTGGAGTGTCGTAACTCTCCCCACATATAGGACAGGAGTACAACATATCGTATTTATCCTCTGACATTGCTTGATCAGCACCTTTCATTGGACTCAAGATGTCTGTGTGGTCTCGATTCACATGCTGCTGTATGGAGACTTCTGAGTCAGTGCTAAAACTACATATAGGACAATGGTAGGTGTTATCTGGCGTGGCAAGGGAGCAAACTGGTGGGGGGATGGCAGAACCAGCTGCTTGCCCTACCAGTTGTTTAGCACCATTGAAAGACTTTGGTACGTCTAGATAAAGCTTTGAACGTTTGATATTTGGTCTTGATGAAAGTTCATCTATGGACTTCTGTTGGCTTGATTCAACATTCTTTTCATTTTGTATTTCAATATTAGAGTTTTGCTCTCTTGTTTCATGAGAACAGTTCAGTATAACATCTGTTTTGCTACCTGTAGAGATTTCAGATCCATTAACACTTATTTTATTCTCAGATTGCACATCAGGAAATTCATCAATTTCTCCATTCACCGGGCTCATGAGGTCCATGTGCTCATCATGTATGTGCGTGTTCAGCTTCTCTGTTGATATGCAGTTTTGATCACAGAAGGGACAACAGACATTCTCCTCTATATGTTCCACCATTATGTGAAATTTCATCTCATCTTCAGTGAGGCCCGACTTTCCACACAAGATACATGAGAACGTCGGTGCCTCTCCATCCGCTTCCATCTCACCAACACGACCTTCAGCCATCCTGAAGAAAGATTAATTAACAAATTTATAATTAATGATGACTATTCATTTGATTGAATTTTTTAATGACATTTAAGAAATAAGATTTTGAAAATACTAAATTTACTGACAGCTAAAATTGCTGTGCCGTTATCTGACACAATATTTACAAATAAAAAGTACTTTGAAGGCTAATATGGTTCATTATTCAGTAAAAGACTTGAATATGGCTCATGTAAACCCTGACAAAATTATTTGTATAGTACTCCTGAAGTTCTATGAGTTTGCATTTGTGATATTTTGCTCTATCACATTATGATCATTGATCATCAATGGTATCTTATGAAAGAAAAAATATTATCAAATAAGAAAGTTATCAATTGATGAAGTGATAGATTTAAAAACGGAGAAGAACAAATTTTGATAAAATTTTATTATACATCTAATATAGAAAACCATTAAGTACACAATATTTACTTAAGAAACCATGCCGGTTGGCATACGCCTGACATTATAATGTGAGGAGATTATCATCCTATTGTTCTCTTAGCTTACATTGTCCATTTATCAATTTATTCAATAGCAATATTAATGATTCGTTGAATCTAAGAGTGTATTTACTTATAACCTATTATATTGTTCAAAATAATCTTTCTACGCCTACCTGTTTCTGATCAATCGAAAGGCAAAAAAATATTGAGTTGATAAATAATCTATGACGATTTGTTTTACATTTGAAGACAAATCCTACTTCCACTTTTATTTTCACGTTTTCCAAATAAATGAAGTCATTTTCGTGTTCAAGTGTCGTAAAAATAAGTCAATATACACTTACATGTCTCAGTAATGTCATTCAGCGTGAGGTAACTGTGTCACTGGGTCGAATATCTCCATTCTGAGGCATTATAATTTTTAATCTATGAGGATGTGGAAGGAATAATTGGATTTGAAGGGATTCCCCATCATAAACCAATCACAAAACGGCTTACATGCACTCAAGAATAAAGAGCCAATCAAAATAATCCTCTTTAAGAAGGAGGATTTGGTGATTCCCCGGAAGTTGTTCACTCACGTTTGGAGGTCGACCACTTTGAGGAGGGTGACCGTAGAACTAAAGTCAACAGTCGTCAAGAACTAAAGGGATTGCTTGTTCAACAGAGAACTTGAAATATGTCTTTAGTTATAAGTTCGTTTCGGAGTACTGTTGCAGCTGGGCGGTTTATTTTGACTAGACTAAACGATGGCATAGCAGAAAAGCCCCGTCATCTCATCTCAAAACCCATTCGTCAAAAACAAACAACACAATATCAACATCGTTTCTCTTCATCTAATCCAGGTATTATGAATATTTTTAGATGGTGTATGTGCGTCAAAGTTTGATGTTTAATTCAAACACACAAAAACGTTTTGACATGTTATATCTTATAAATTCTTACTCAATATAAGAGGACTGTAGCCAACTGACTAATCCCATATTTATTTTATATAAGTGCACTACTCTATGCAAGTTGCACCTATCCGGTTCAATTTTAATTCGTGAGCTATTTCGAAATGTATGTTGTTTTTGTAAGTTTGCATTTCTGATGATACACTTTAAATTTATACTTGAGTCCAAGAGAAAACATAAAATACCAATAAATTTACATTTATATATTAATTGAACAATTGGATTTGTTCAAATATCATTCTTTCCTTAGAATCTATTCCTCAACTGAGATCCAATAATAAACATTCATAGAAATTTGAGTGATGTTGACAACTTTGAAATTATCTTACTACTTAAATATGTCTATCTGCTCAGGGCAGGATGAGTCCTTGGCGTTAAAGGGACCATTCGAGGGGGTATTTTTTGTGGAAACGAAATTCAGGAGGACTTTCCTTTTTACAATTGTATATGATTTTACCATAATTATTTCACACTTAATTTCATATATGTTAGTGAGATAAGCATTTTAGTCGTTAAAGATTTGACAATTTGACAAAAAATAAGTTGTATCGCTCAAAAAATAAAAACATCGTGAAATGAAGCCAATCATCGAAGCTACGATCGTGCAATGCATTACTAAGACAAAATGCTGTCGCAACTGATAACTTTTATTATGATTTATTTGTAAATATGCTCCTCTTCTATCAATCAAGTAGTTATTATTTAATTTTGTTAATGAATAAGCATATTACAGCATATTTGTTTTCTCGCAATGCTAACCTTTCAAAATGGCGGATGAAAGCCGCTCGAGTGGTGCCTTTAAAGGGGGGTCTCCAACTTCTAATTTTTAACTTCCAGTGTTTTATTAGCGAGGCCCTCTCCGTTAACAGAGACAAGTCCTAAATATATTACTTGTTTCAGAGTATACATCTATGGACTTTAATTCTCATATCTATCACATGTTCATGTAACCAGTTTTCACAACTAGAACATTATTTCTACCTTCACTACCCCTATTCAACATCATGACCTGTTCCCACATTAATATATGATATTTGTATGAAATTGTAAAGGTCAGCCCTATCCTTGTAAAATACATTATTGAAGAAGGTTTTCTTTTTTGAGAATTGCCTTTGAATATACAGAAATGACTGGGAGTTTCGGTATTTCTGTTTCCGTAGGTAATGTTTGGTCTATGAAAAACATGAAACAATGCCTCATTTGCTATAGCCTCATTAAATTAGTTTATAAGAAACTGATTTTTGCTGGTCGTAGCTTGGTTAAGAAACTTTTAAGGGAATTTCAAGGTTTTGTGATATTTTCTTCTTATGTTTTTGTATCTGAAGGATTTGTGAAAATAAGGTTTTTTATTATATGATCAGAGATGAAATACTGGGTTTTATCAGTGAAATATACTGTCTATCAGGCAACAGTGACGATATATTATATTTTCACTGTGACCAGTGACGATATATTATTTCGTCACTGGTCAGGTGCCGAACTACTTTCAGCCATGTGAACAAAAGGGGGTAACTTTCCAGTTTAAAAGTCCTTTTAATTACACAATTCAATTAAAAAATCATACAATAGATAGAATACTTAATGTAGTTTTCCAAATACCAGGTTTATTTCATCTCGTGACATGGGTAAAGTTGATATATCACTCGTGGCTGCGCCACTCGTGAAATATCAAATTTTCCCATGACACTCGATGAAATAAACCTGGTATTTGGAAAACAACATTAAGTATCCTCTATTTGTTTTTTAAGGTTCAGGAAAAATGTTTTTGATGCATTGTATGATCAGATAACACCCAAGCACAGCACTTTATATCTTGTCATTATGTCTCCCCCCGAAGTCTTTTTCAAGGGTAGTATTCGTTTCTGGAGCAGATCTCTAAAACTATGTGACAGATCATCACCAAACTTGGTATATTGTCTCTCCATATCATGTAGATGTGCCTTTTGGAGGTTTGAGATTTAAAACAAATTATTTTGTTTATTTCCATGCAATTTTGAATATTTTGTTTGCTACAATTGTGGAGTTGATAG
Organism: Steromphala cineraria; assembly: GCA_916613615.1. Taxonomy (NCBI): domain Eukaryota; kingdom Metazoa; phylum Mollusca; class Gastropoda; order Trochida; family Trochidae; genus Steromphala; species Steromphala cineraria. The sequence continues at coordinate 23,802,975 of OU744725.1, forward strand.
GTTATTTATTCACGTTGAATTATACAGAGAACATTAATGGTGCTTTATGATAGTATTGTTTAGAGGTTTGTAGCATTTGAGGAAAGGGGAGACATCTGTTTTCACGGGTAAAAACACTTTCTAGTTTTGTTTTGTATCTATTCAGGCCTTGACATGCATCGCCCAACGGACTTTGAGAAAAGGATCCTAGTGTACAATAAGGCCTATCCGTCTGTAGCAGAGGTGCCTAACCAAGTGACGTGAGTAGAGGAAAAAAACCCAAAATAATTTATGTTGAATGATAGTAACCCCTATCAATTAAGATGACAACTCATTAGCATGACAGGATATTACATTGATAAATAAGTCATCTGGTAACTGTCATCTTTGATTAGCATTCTACAAGTATGATGAACAAGAAAGAGATTTCGTATGAATAAACAACTTCTTTATTCTTTGAAAGCGATGTTTCGACATAGATTCATCAATATTAGTATCTATGTTGAAACGTCACTTTCACAGAAAAAAGAAGTTGTTTCCATGATATCTCTTTCTTGTTTATCTGATAACTGGTTTAAAATCAAACAAGTAAGTGCATGTTCATGTCTTAGATATCATATAATAGAAATGGTCAGAAAATCTTGCTGTTCGTATGTACACCATTTTGATATGCCCTTCAAGGACTTCATGTCATGTTGTTTAATATTTCAGGAAGAGTCAGATGCTGAGAGCCAAGGACTGGTTCAGAATTCGAGTCAATATTCTTATGGGCGTGGCAACTGTTTTCGCAAGTATCGGACTGATCTTTTCTGGGAAGAAAGCTGCTCGAGAAGGCAGAAATGTGACACAACAAAACCTGGAAATGCATAGACAATATCAGGAGAAAATGGCAGCAGCACGAAAGGAATCTTAGATATAGTGACCATTTGTAATCTGGTTTGAAAACAAGTTTGACCATGATTTATTGTGAAAGCTTGCACAATATCATGTTTCATGTAGGAAAGAAACTCAAAATATTGAAATGATTTCGTTGCAATTCAGATACTTTCAGAAAAATATTTTTCAAAATTTTGTAGCATGCTCAAAAAATACTTTTGGAGGTCATAGTATTTTCCCTATATTGATGTGTTTAAAATAAAAAAAATATTACAATATTGCCTTAAATTTTTTAACCAGGCTGAAAAGGAAGATCTGTTTATGTTTTAAATAAGTCGTAGTTCATATTTATGATTTAAATTATTTAATACATTATTGTGGTAACCATCAAAACTCTCATAACAAATATTGTACAGTGTTGTCAGTGTGTTTATTACAATGATATATCTACTGTGTGTTCTGTGAAAGGTGATGTCAGTATTCTTTATGTAAAGTAAACCTGCCAATAAACACTGCAAAATGATTTGACTTTATTTTTATCCATGATGATGCTAGCTGCAAAAAGCAATTGGGTTTAGAAAAAGATTTTGGACCTCCATTTGATTTTAAATTTAACACTCAAACTCATTAGCTATACCATAATTTCTCTATTAATTGGACGTCATATTTTCAAAGGATTTTCAGAAAATGTCTTTGGTTGAACTATTTTTTCACTTTTGATTGCAGATTGGCAATATGGTCAAAGTGTGTAAATTTGAAGCATAGTGTTTTGAGATGACCACATGGTTGCAATGTTGTCATTTTACGAAGATATTCAATATTGAATATTGCAGTAGAGATTATTCTACTTTTATTATTTTTCTGCAAATTAAACAATTTTAGGCAATGGTTGTTTCATGGGTAGTATTGAGTTTAAAATTCTGCCAGTTGAAATTTTAGAAATGGTTTGAATTTGTGTCCTCATGATAAACAACATGGTCAAATTAATAGAAATGTTGAATAAATGGAGAAATTAAGGTAATGACAATCTCTTTCAAATCAGATCAAAACTTTCAATCGAAAAACATAGCAACATAGTGAAAGTTTCGATCTGATTTGAATGAGATTGAAGTAATGATAATGTATACACTCAACCAAATGTTAAGGACCTCCCAAAACTTGAATAATGAAGCACCAGTTCGTATAATTATTATGCATCTAACATAAAACATTTAAGTGGTCCCTAACTTTTTTTGTTCAGTATGTACAGACATAATTATTCTCCATATGAACATAAAAACACAGACAATCTGCGGTCTATGATGCCATAGAGTTAGTGTTCAATCTGAGCATAAAAAACACATAGACAATCTGCGGCCTATGATTCCATAGAGTTAGCTATACTAGTGTTCAGTGTGACACCAATCAGAGATCGAAACCCTTACATTATGTAGAAAGAGTCAGTAGTCAGTTACGTTATCTTCCACAATTGTTGCTAGGGCTTCAACAGGTACTCGAGTACTTGAGCCACGAAAGGGGGAGTTCAACATTAGTTGAGATTGTTTCTCTGTGATGTGAGAAGTTAGATGATCACAGTGCTCTAGATAATTGTTGAACCTATTTGGTATTTACTCCCTCTTTTGGTAACAATTGAGTATTATCGATTTTGATAAAGTACATACCGTAAGTAAAATTGTACTCCTGTGATTTCAGACAATGGGGTATTTTATATGAGTAATGTGATTGTACTCTTAAAATTTAACAAAAATGGGTATTTCCCTACATATGAACATCATCTTTTTAATGTAATGATATTAATGAACATGTTTAAGGCGCTTGATTATGATGTTTTGAAGAGTCATGATATCAATTTATGACAATTTTATGTCCGACTACACTAGCGTTTACAAATCGCTCCGTACAGTATGCAAGTTTTTTATAATCTTTTTGGTTTTAAAGAAGATGTCTGCGTATCTGTACTCCAAGCATTTAAACTTATGTTTTTAAGGATTTTATTGCATAAATATTTAGATAGGCAGCTTATCTGGAGCACTGTGATCAACGTGACAAATTCAAGATATCGGTGTCAGACTATTCTGTATATGACCTTGTATAAGTCAACATCGGTGTAGACAATATCTTGGCTGAACAACATTTACATAGTCTCTTGGGTAAATACAAGAAAAACGGGTACTCAGTCAAGTCAAACCCCTTGAGTGCTCGAGTCCAATATTTTGGAATTCTGAATGACTGCCCCTGTTATATTCTCAATTGTTACAACACTTACATGGACCGTAATTGTTTGGACATTTCTCTAAATACACCTTGATGTGAAACAGCCTAGATTATCTCCCTTGTATGTCAAAGTCGATCAAGTGTTTTGAAAACAAAAATTTTCAAATAAGAGATGTAAACAAGGTGAAGAGTATTTTTTCATCTTGCAGCCCAGTACCACTCCAGGGACTTCAAACCCCTTTTGGGAAGTTTGTTAAAATTTGCCAATTAAAACGAAAACTTTGTGGTTGAAACCCCTCCCCTTCAAAATTTGCAGTTTTGTCAAAGAAACGACAGACTGCATGCTCTCTTTGAAAGGATGATAGTACAAACTATTATATTTCAATTATCTTTAGTCACTTTAACATATTAATGTACAGAGGTTATGCGGGAAAACATAGCTAGAGGACCCTCTGTTGAAAAACAAAGTTACATGCTGGAGAGTGTTTTAAGAGTCTTGCTATTTGAAATCATTAAAGATCTATCCATAGATTTCAAAAAGTGTTATTGGCAACTTTTTTTTTTTTCTTTTTTTTTTTTTAAATTTTATTTCTTTTTCAACTGGTACAATTTTTACAAAAAACAGGCGTAAACATGTTCAACACACGATAGACAATTGGCAACTTTGTTCCACAAACATTTTGTCCCAGACCAGGTTTCATTGGTGTCCAGATTTTGTCATAATTAAAAACAACACACACAGATTTTTGTATCACAAATTTATCATCTAGTATACACATCTCATTCACACACATCACACAGATATGGTCATTGACACTTTGTTTCTGCCAACATCTACTCCTTTCTAGCACACGAAACAAGCTTGTTAAGGAGATAGCTATATGTGCTACTTTGTCAATTTAAATTGCAATAATACAGATAATTGAAATTGGATGTCAAACAAGTGTTATTTCATGTTCTGCTACTAAACTTGCTTGATATTTTGATTTCTCATATATCATAAATCACAAGTTTCTACTGTACCACATGATAATGGTTATTCAATGTTTTGGTTCGAGAGATGATATTGTTGAACAGGAGATGATACCAAACAGATCTTTACAGAGTCATGATTCTGCAACTTTGTTTTTGTATATCAGGTCTTTTGCATATTACCCCCTCCCTTGATTAAATATGAAAAATAATTTGTATACTCTAAGTCAATCCATACATATATTTTCAGAACAATTGACTCTACAAGAGTTCCAAGAGAACTGAACATTTTGAACTTTTCTTAAAATACACACAAGTATATTTTCGTAAAGCTTAACTTAAATTGGTTTGTCTTTGATGCTCACGAATTACATGTGTAAATTTTAAGTACCGGTAACCTATTGTATGCTTCCTAAAGAAACAGGCCTTGTAACATGATGAATTTGTTTTCAAGAACACAGTATTGATAGCTGCCATAACATCAAGCAGCAATCCTGATTAACATATTCAGTTTCCAGTCCGCCATACTTGAAGTAACTTCAACTGTAACTGGAGGTAAATAGTTCGTTCTCAGTTCTTGGAGCTTGCATCATACAATGGGAGCAGACGGAGGGACATACACTGTTCGACATCTTTCATAAAATACCTGCAAATATAAACAACATTAAAATTCATTTGCTCTGAAACTTGCCAGGCTTTTATACAAATACAAATAAAAGATGTGACACAAGCTGAAGCATTGTTGCCAATGCCGTCATTTGGGGTCAGATAGTTATCAAGTCTACAATTTGTAATTCAGGATGGCCATTACATGTGCACAAGATTTCAGTCTTCTATGGCTTCTGTTAATGTAGAAGATCAAATTAGGTTTTTAGGGCCAGAGCGTCAACGAATTTACAATCACCATACACAAAGTTTGAGTTCTCTAGAAGACTGAACTTCAGAAAGGGTGAAAGTGTGAAAAATTTTTAGATGAACATCGGACACTATGCTGTGACAAGCCTTTCGGAGTTTCCAGCTAAAAAGGTAAACACTTGAAAAACGTTCTAACAAATAAGATTGATTTATAAAGTATTTCATGAAGTAAAAAACATTAAAGTTACATTCATATGCGTAAATATGTCCCAAATTTAGACAGTATTTTGACAGTAGGTTAATGAACCAAATCCATTGTAATATAGATATTCCAAATATATTCCTTATTTAAGTGTTATAATATGATAATAGTGATAATATAATTGAACTCACTTTCATACTTCTATCTCTGAGCACTTCTTCTATATTTAGTTCAGCTTGCATCAGGCGTAACTGGAAATAAACATATACCGGGTAGTAATAACAATAAAATGCAAAATGTAAATAGCACCTTGAAACTCTATAAATGGTTCTAGGACACTTTAATACCAAAAGTCAACTACGTCCCTTCTACATTTTTAGATCGACAAAGATTGGGGTATCAAGTGAATAATTCAGCTGCTTACATGGACACTACACTGAACACAAGTAAAATATAACATTTACCACAACATGTTATAGCCTGTTTTCTTGGTTAACAATGATATAAATGTCTTACTTTTGTCCTCTCTTTACCAAGTTGTTTTAAAATCTCTAGGTTATCAGGATCTGCCTTTTTCTTCTGGTGTATATCTTTGACTTTTTCATCCACTTTCAACACACATTTCTTGATAGCCTTTTCTCGGTCATCATAGACTTTGACCATCTGCAAGGGCACAAAATAAGAATAAAATATAAAAATTGTTCTTAATTCAAAATAAAAATCTTTTCCAAAGTTCTAATAAATCATATATATTTCATTCAGTATTTAATATCTCTGCTTTAGGGCTGATTTGCTATAAATCAAACAAGATGCGTTTGTTAAACACTGATGCTCCTTGATATGGGAAAAACTGTTAATGCATATTTTGGTGTCAGTATGTACCATAGACATTTCTGAAATATCAAAGGTCTATCTTTATCAATTCACAAGTTATGGCTAAGGTAAAACTTTTTAAAAAATGCTTGTTTTGCCAAAGTCAAGGTCACAAGGTCAAAGGTTATGACCTCATCTGGAAGGTTTTATCATGATAGATGCACATGTAAAATATCAAAATATCAAACCACAAGTTATGGCCAAGGTTAAAGTTTCCTAGAAATGCTTGCTGTGCCAAGGTCAAAGTCACAGGATTAAACTTTATGACCTCATCTGAAAGATCTTTTCATGATAGTCTTTGATAGATGCATATGTGAAATATCAACAGTCTACCCCAAAGCAATCAAAAGTTGTGAGCAAGGTTAAATTTTTGTGGGAGAAAAAGACTGATGGACAGGGCAAAAATGATATACCCATAAATCGGTCTCCCAAACCACGAAAAGGAAATATGACAATGACACAAAGATTCATTGGAGAAACTGTTTCTGTTGCTATCGACTAATCACTAACCTGACCATACAATTGTCTGCACTGCTGTGAGGCGTCCACCTGGGCAGCAAATGAGGCAGTCGGCAGGCTGGTGTTTAAAGCATAAATAATCCTATCATCGATCAGGCGCCATTTCTTCAGTGCTTCCTGGAACATGCGAAATTGGGATGCAGCCAGTGATTTCATAGACAAAACCAGTTCATATATTTGAGGAATTTGTAGACAAGACTTATTCGTAACCGAATTAAAAAATCACTATTAAATAGTATTCTTACAATTGTTAAAAGCAATTAAGAATCTAAGAAAATTGGCATGAATTTATGTAAATGATGATATATCATAAATAAGGGGCATCTTAAAATAATTGTGATTACAATAGTAAAATTGTTATCATTCCAAGAAATTCTGAAGTTATGTGGATGGACTTTGAATCAATTCCAATTCTTTTGAGACAATTCCAAAGAAAAGTACAATATTACTAATTCATCCAACTAACGACGTCTTACGTCATATGAGACGTCATGCTAGATGTTATTTTTTTAAATATCAAACAAATGGATATGCTGTTCATTGTGAAGGATTTTACGAAAGCTTCAATTATGAAAACGCCAAATAATTCAAGAAAAAGATATTTCATTAAAATAGTAGATACATTTACATAGATGATATTGAAATTATGATTTTCAGAGATACTGTAACATTGATCATTGGTATTTTGTATGGCTACAATGGATACGAATGCCAATCAGATTTGGAGTTACCTCCCTTACCAATCAGTCATTAACAGATTGAAATAATTCATCAGAATCTTTACGACATGATTTTCGATACTTCTATGCCACTTCCACTTTAGTATAAGTCCATGTTCGTCGAGTTGATAAACATAAAGCGTCTATCATAAGCTAGATTACCTGAAAACCAAGAAAATCTTCGCATGTGACCGCGACCTCGTTGGGACTGGGCGCCGCCATTTTTGTTATTTGTTTCTCACTCAGACGAGATTTCATCTTCGTTTACATAAACCTAATTGTTTATTAAATATTTGTAGGTGTTTTCACCTTATTACGAGACATAAAAGCTTACTAGTGTGATAAAAGATAAAAAAAAGTAAGAAATATTTTGCCCAAAGATTGACATGCTCAGTGAGCTTTTCGAACGGGAAGAAAGAAAACACGCTTGATAAATCACAAGGAAAACAAGGATTTCTCTACAAAACCAAACATAGATCAGTAAATGCCAACAGATGTAAGTAGTAATGAAAATCTTAATTATCAATCTCCATAGATATTTAGTGTTTTAATGTCGAAATGCGACAGTTATCAATGAACTAATCGCACACCATGGCAAGTGTCCATAAGATCACTTGCGAAGTGCGTGTTTTGATCAGCTGTTTGACACTCGGGTTAACTTGAGGACAACCTGACAATGGACGAATGTGCACCAAAACATACCATTTCATTTATTTTGATTCAGTCTTGAACTCTTTCCACCATAAGGGTACCTTCAAAGCTATTACTTTCATAAAGTTATAAATATGTCTGACACCATTGCCTTTTCAACATATTCAAACTATTGTCTGTAGGAAGAATAATGAATCAGTAGTTTGTCGTTCATACTTAACTGGTTAAAATCATTCTGTGGACATGCTGTTGTGACTGAATGTTAAATTTATATATCTTTGAGTTATATTCACCTTTGAATCTGGAAGGAAACCAAAAAGTTTGTGCTGGCTATATGAAATGGTTTGAACCAAAACAGCTATAGAAAATATGTCTAAATCAACCATGAAACTAACAGCTAAAATTGGCAAGAACGTCTACGAAAATGGCTGTAATGTGTTTCAGAAAAACAAACTTTAATTTCATCTTTTATTTCTCATCTTATGTACTGATAATAACAATTAACTTGAGAGAGATTCATGATGTAATTAGCACTACATTTTCAATTTCACTTTGTTAAGTTTTGTTATGTTAAACACGTAAATTGTCATGTAATGTGTTTTTGATGTGATAAATATAGGCTAAGGCTTACTGACTGTCACTGTAAATATGTATTTAGTTCAGTTGTGAAGAAATGTGACAATATTAAGCTCAAATCTGCTCACATTTATTACTATTTTTCAAAAGTTGCCTAATTTATCAAAACTGAACTCCTTACAATGTTTTGATTCATTTTAATTGCAGTTTTATCTCTGTGTCAGTACATATCATCATCGAGAATAATAATTCATAATGTGAAAGTAGTAAACACCCAGAACTAAAATACACTTTTTATGTCTGTTTTTTTCTGGCAAATATAAATTATTTTGCAAGTAAATTTGTCATTTCCTAAATGAAATAATTCCTTTCTTTTTTTCATTTAAGGTCCTCTCACAAAGCCATTATAGCAGAAAAACCTTTACTTAAAAATTTAGGTTGCCTTAGTTTAAAAAATGCCAAATATGATAATATTGATAACAATTTTGTTCAGATGTCGGAAGCCCCTGGACCAGCAAACCACCGACTGAAAGCTTACAAGAACAAAGCGTTAGACTCTCAAGAACTAAGGCGAAGGAGGGAAGAAGAGGGAGTGTTGCTCCGCAAACAAAAACGAGATGAACAGGTTAGATTTCTGTTAGAGTCTCTGTACATTTATTATAGTTATTGCACTTGTGGAAAAGTGTTTTAAAAGTCTATAATGTATTTAATGACATTTCTACTTTTGATGTTGATATATTCATTTTTAGTACTAAATGTATTATGATGACAAATTTCATAAAAGTCTTTGACAAACTCTGGACATTCATTTTGTCTGTTAATATTTGGTCAATTATCAGGAAGTTGTTATTCAGAAGAAAATAGCCCATTTTGAGTGATTTAGTGTATAGTAAAATAATTGATAAATCACTGTATAAAGTTTCATTTACCTTTTATTTCTCAGAGGTAATTTTGCTTGGACATTAAACTTTTATTTGATTCATGAATGATGATATGTGATGAATAGTATAATGATTATAATTAACAATATTTCACAGCTATTTAAGAGAAGAAATGTGTCGGTCCCGTCCGGATCAGATGAGATGTCAGTTGGAGATGTGCAGGAATCAACCATTTCCTCTACAGTCACAGTACGTTTATCTTATTAGAGATAGATGACTCTTAGAAAAAGTGGTGTTTATCTCTTAAGCATTCATCTATTAATACATTCTGCTTTGACCCAAAAAAATATAACAATGTTTTGAAAGTTATTGTAGTCAAATCATATAATGAAAGTACAGTCAAACCTCATTTATCAGAAATTTTATTGTTGTTCGGTTATCCGAGTCAAACTGATATTGTCTCTGAAATATAGTTAAATTTCATTCATAAACTAAGACATATTCTCACTTGCATTATCTTTGAAATGAGATTGTTTGAAAATGTTATAAACAATCACACTTACATGCAGTCACAGAACGTCTATAATCATGGTAAAGTTTAGCTTCTGTTTAAAATCTTGATAGTTCTCAATACCAGTAGGTGTCTGTCTATAGTGATGTTTCATAACTGATAAGATATGTTCTCCCTCGTCAATCCCTAATTAATATATCACAAATGAAGTGACACGGTTGGATTATGCTGATTGTTCCATCAAACTTCAAATGATAGTTTAGGGATTTACAATTAACATAACGAGTCGTGTTGAAGACAATTTGGAACGTGGGTAGTTTTGCTAATTAGCTCCCAGACCTTCTATTCATCTGGATGTGATTTTAGTACAAATATACAGACATGGTTGGTAGCTTGTCTGGAAAGCGAGGTTTCAAGTTATTTAAGGTCTGAGTAAACAAGGTTTGACTGTATCTATAAGAAAAAGATGTTATATTCTGGGAATTGGTTATAGTCATGTGCTTGTGAACAATGTTGTCTCTGGCCTTCTGAAGAGAGAGCCTAATATTCAACCAATATGTAGATGAGGAATGATAGTTATGTGGATACTTTATCTTGACTACCCATTCATTCTCTAGCCTTGTTGAATGTAAGCTTATTCTATCCATGTTATGTTGCAGGGAGGAATAAGCCCGGAAATGGTGCAAGCTCTTTACAGTGAAAATGTAGAGGAGCTTGAAGCTGCTACACAAAAATTTAGAAAACTTTTGTCTCGAGGTGAGGATTTTTACATCATTCTATGTTCAAGTTTATTGACATTGATGAAACGATGTAAAATAAATTATGATTTAAAAAAGTTCTTATTGATGAAGCTACTGAACGGGGACGTAGCTCAGCGGTAGAGTGGCCGCTCGTCACCCGGAAGATTGGGGTTCGATTCCCGGTCGCGTCATACCAAAAGACGATAACAGGTGGGAGTTGTTGCTGCCTTGCTTAACACTCAGCATTGTTAAGGCAGAGCAACGCAATATAACTGCCGCTGCACTGTGGCTGCCGGTTGCAAATTGCACAAAATTATTTCCTTTAGTTGGTAGGTATTACTTCTATTTTGAGCAATCTTTTTTTTTTTTCAGAACCTAATCCACCAATTGATGAAGTTATACAAACAGGCATAGTTCCTCGCTTTGTGGAGTTTCTTCAACGAGATGGAAGTTGGACACTTCAAGTGAGTATCAATTTGTAATGCCCATTGGAAATAAGTAATGAATTGAAAGTGAAAATTGATAGCCCATAAGCATTTTAAATAGATCCAGCCAAATTGTTGGTTTATCTCAAATGGGGCTTGTAAGAAAATTGATCAGCAAACCTGTCAACACATTGCAGGCCTTGTCAAAATTTACATTTTAATATAAGAACTTTTCAAAGACTGATTTAAGATTATGAATAATTATCATCCAGATTGATTTCTAGTAATTCTATGCATTGAAGGTTTAAAAGAATGAAAGATTTTGTTATAAATTTAATATATAACCTTTTTATGCCCCCGAATCGGAGATTCCGGGGGTATATTGTTTTTCACCTGTCCGTCTGTCCGTCCGTCTGTCCGTTTGTCCACAAAAACTTTAACCTTGGTCATAACTTTTGATTGGTCAGAGCTAGGTCTTTGATACTTGACATATGGATCCCTTGTGATGAGACCTTTCAGATGACACCATGACATTTGACCTTGTGACCTTGACCTTGACACAGCGAGCAGGATGCATCCGGGGGGCATTCGTGTTTCACAAACACATCTTGTTATTCTTAATGTCATTGGGTTTACCTTGATCCTTTAATTTAGATAATTAAATGTTGACATCAGTGCAATAATTCATCACCTCTGAACCTTATTTTCAGTTTGAAGCAGCATGGGCCCTAACAAACATTGCCTCTGGAACGTCCCTGCAGACACGGGTTGTTATTGAAGCTCGGGCTGTACCTATATTTATCAAACTCTTAAGCTCAGAAATAGAAGATGTTCAGGAACAGGTATGAGATAAAATCCATCTCAGAGTTCTTTTTATATATCTTTTTGAATGATATTGATAAGCCATTTCTGCTCAAACGGCAAGCAATTTTTGTAAAATAATAATGATTTTATGGAATATTTGAAGAAGATTTTTTTTAATTGTAAGCATTTCAGGAGAACACAGATATAGCAAACTCGGATATAGCAAACAATCGGATATAGTGAAAAAAAATTCAAGTCCCATCCCTATATAATATCATTAAAATTATATGCGTATATTGAACACTGGTTATAGCGAATTAAATTCTTTGGTCCCTTCGTTGTATCCGTGTTCTACTGTATTTTCTCACCATATTTGTGTATAGAAGCTGATAATTGAATTGTCTATCTGTCAGGCGGTGTGGGCGCTGGGTAACATAGCCGGAGACAGCCCCGAGTGTAGAGATTATGTTCTAACAGAAGGAATCCTCGTTCCACTGCTGCAGTAAGTTGGAGTCATTTGGCTCTTCAGTATTGCACGGAAAGTCATTTACCCTCGATCTGTTCATTTTGCTCAAACTTTTATTCTTAATGTTATTTGATAATTTATCTGCTTATGCAAGCTTGATGACCTTTTAAGGGTCGGTAGCACATCCCAGATGTATTCCTCAAGATTCCAACTCCTGTAAATTGATCATAAGGCATGGTAAGCCACCATGTTAATCAGTATTAAATGTGATGAATTAAAGACCAGAAGCAATCTTTTACATCTAATCATATAATTTACTTATAATGAAGTTTAGAGAGGGATAAGTTATATCTTTACTTTTTTCAGACTTTTAAGTGGAGGAAACAGTTTATCCATGACACGAAACGCAGTGTGGTGTCTGTCTAATCTTTGTCGAGGAAAAAGCCCCCCTCCAGAATTTGCAAAAGTGAGTATTTCTATTATGTCTCTAAGGGTTTAATCTAGACTGTCAAATATCATGTTGTTGGTGATCATATCATAGTTTGATAGCTTTGCTTTCTATCCAACTCATTTTGTTCAGTATCAGCATGGAGATTGGTTAGTATGTTTTAGCGATAAATATAAAATACCTTGTCTTTCATATAACTAAGCATAGAATGATATACACACATGTAGACAAGGCACTACATAATCGTTGTTATGAAGTATTTAAACATATAAGGAAAGACGACAGGAAGTGCTGGTTTGGATTAAAAGCATAGAGGGAGAATAAAGGTATGATGATGAAATGTCTTTGCTTCAACATTACCAATGACAATCCTATTGTGCCATCAGGGTATTTCTATCTGCTGTTATGAAGTTCCTTCTTGTCGTTCAAGTTCAAGTTTTTAATGATGACCAATGCCTTCAGGTTTGTCCGGCGCTACCAGTTCTAGCGCGCCTGTTGTTCCATACAGACAAGGATGTGCTGGCCGACTCATGCTGGGCGCTTTCCTACCTGTCTGACGGGCCTAATGAGAAAATACAGGCTGTCATAGACTCAGGTGTCTGTCGCAGGCTTGTAGAACTACTCATGTGAGTCATTGAACTCTTGCATGTTTACAGTTTAAGATAAACAAAATTCCTAGTTGTTCTTTGTCTCATAAGAATATCTACTTTAGCATCCATCAGCTCAAGTAAACAAATATGATACATTTATTGCATACACTGAACATACTGAGGAGATGCTGTTAAAATGTTGTCAGTGCCTCTTAACAATGACTTTAACTTTAACTATAAAAATGAAAATGATGACTATTAATGTTATTTTATTTGTTTAATTCCAGGCATAATCATATAAGTGTTGTGGCAGCAGCGTTGCGAGTTGTAGGGAATATCGTCACAGGAGACGACTGTCAGACACAAGTGAGATGGATTACCTCCCTTTGTTAAGTAATTGTGTTAAGTCAGCAATAACAGTAAATTTGTAGTATCTGGCAAGGCAAAGTAAAAAACAAATTTGTTGACAGACCGTCTTGTTGTTGTCACTGTGGCTAAGAGGGGGATCCAGAAATTTGGATAGTAGATAGGGGGCTGGAAAAGGGGATTCTCCATAGAGGTTTTTCAACAGAAGTAAATCTTTTTTTTATATTCAAGGGGGAAGGTGTGGGTTGTTGAACCCTCTAAATCTGGAACCATGTTTACCTTTAATTTGTACATTGAATGCCTATATTACAGTTATTATTTCTTTTTGCACTCCCAAGTGGCGTAAAACAATAACTCACTAACTCAATGAAAGAACCTCAAATTATGAAATTGGTGCTATTTGCCTGATAGGCAATTAGAATGTGTGTGCATGCATGTTGAACATGTCCGATTTTGACGAGCTAATTTGTACAAAGCGTAACTTGTTCTCATTATGACACCAGGTGATCCTGAACTGCTCGGCCCTGCCGTGTCTGCTCCACCTGCTCAGCAGCTCCAAGGAGTCCATCAGGAAAGAAGCCTGCTGGACAATATCTAACATCACCGCCGGCAACCGTATGCAGATCCAGGTTTGTGTTTCCCGCCAAAAACAATTGATAGTGGATCTATGCATTGCAAAATATCAAAGTCAACTGGTTTGAGTTGATGAAGCTTTGTTGCTGTTTCCGATGCAATAGAATATCTAGCTCTAATGTGAAAAAAACAAATATGTGTAAGATATGAATGAAGGCCTTGATTTCTGTGCCTATAATCACAAAAAGGATTTTTCTTTAAGAGGTATTGTAAGGATAATGTTAATTTTGAATTATTATTCTGTTCTTGATTTCAGAATGTGATAGACGCCAATATCTTCCCAGTTTTAATTGACATTTTGGGCAAAGCTGAATTCAAGACAAGGAAGGAAGCTGCATGGGCCATTACAAATGCAACATCAGGCGGCTCACCAGAACAAATCAGGTCCGTAACATGACACTCTTTATACATTCAAATCTCAAATTCTCTGTATCCGTGTATTTGTCTGCTATCCGCTGTCATTGGAAGTTTGAGATTTTGACTTGAAAGTTTAAGAAAAAAATATTTGAAGTTAGAAATCTTTGTCTGCTGTAGACAGCTATTCTACATTAAGAGTTTTGACATGCTGAAGTTGTCTTTGTGAGTCAAAATAAGATTTGTTGTAACTAGTGGCTAACATTAGGCTCAAAGTACAAACTAATTAGTCCATCACTGACTCCATTGCAGATTCCTAGTGGAGCAGGGCTGCATCTCTCCCCTGTGTGACCTGCTGACGGTGATGGACAGCAAGATCGTGCAGGTCGCTCTCAACGGTCTGGAGAACATCCTGCGTCTCGGGGACCAGGACGCGAAACATAATAATGGTGTCAACCCATATGCTGTGATGATTGAAGAATGTTATGGTGAGAGGTTTCTGTCGATTATTTTCCTGTAGCTATCTGTAGCTTCTTTAACTATAAAAATTCAGAGGAAAAGTTATGTTATAGGGGCTACTCTATTATGGATACAATTATTTTGAATAAATGTTAAAATCTGTTTAAGATTGTTTTTTGAGTTGAGCTATTTAGAAATAGAAGCAGGCAATGTTTTTTCAATGAACAAACATCTTGACTTATTTCAAAATGGAGGATATTATCAGTCATTAGAGTTAGTTTTAACAAGTTCATGATTTTCTTTCTGTATATTCTGGAATAATCTGTGATCATCTATCACAGCTCGGTTGTCAATCCCAAGTTATTATTTTTTGGGATTTACAAGTTTTGTTACTGTGTATAAGGCACTCAAAATAGTTCTGATCCAATGGTTTCACAATTTCAAGTGTTAAAACTAATCTCTATACACAGGCAAGCAAATGCATTTCATTGGTCATTGATCCAACAAGTATATGATAGTAATTGTTTATTGTCATTTTTCAGGTCTTGACAAAATTGAGTTCCTTCAGAGTCATGAAAACAGAGAGATTTACCAGAAGGCGTTTGACATCATCGAGAAGTATTTCGGGACGGAGGAGGAGGACGACGTGATTGCACCACAGATGGATGAGAACCAGCAGCAATATCAGTTCGAAGTTCAGAACAATCCAGTGGGAGGATTCCAGTTCTAGGAGAGAGAATCACACGAGACTTCTAGGGGGAAAAGACTTTACCGCTTCAATCTTTGCTTCAGCATCCAGAGCAGGGATAGTAACCAGATGGAATATTTTGGCGTTAAAACTCAGCATATTATCTGCAGAAAGTCTCGGTGAAAACTCCACTATATTTGAACTATCTTTGCTCTACTGAACCTTGTGATTGCTGTAGATTGATGCCAAGTTCTGTTCAGAAGAATGCATGCTTATGAGCACTTTCACAGACTGGGCTGAAACGGGTAGCACAGCAATATTCATAAGTGCCAGTAAGTTTTGCATTCCTGAACACGACTGGTATATCCATTCAGTGTTTGAGCCAGTTAAAGACAACAAGATGGAAAGGAAAAGCTTGCAGAGCCAACGATTTTATGGTGTTTTGAATGCTGGAAATGAAGGTCATGCATTCATGACCTTGAATTGATTTGCAGAAGATTTTGGCTTTGCATAATCGAAGATTCAACATCAACTCAAGAAATTGGTTCTGCAGAAGGTTCAACTGAGTGCAATTTGTGCTCAGTGTGTATGTGTTCACTCCACTGCCATTTCACTGGATGAAGAAACTCAACTCAACCTACTTACTTCATACAACTTGAGACCAGGGGCGTCTTCTGTTGAGAGAAAATTTGACGATTAATGTAGACCCCTTAGTCTCAAGTTGAATATATAGAATCTTCTCGTGTTATTTGAATGTCAAACAAACAGATGAAATTAAGAAATGTTAAGAACTAAAAACTTTGCAAAAAAATCTGAAGATGCTTTTCGATGTTAGGAAATTGATGTCTGATCCACTTGGTGTTCTTGAAGCACTTAATAACAAAATCTGGGATAGATGGGGGATATAACTGAAAAAAAGAAGTGGAATTTGACTGTTTTTTGGGCGATAGGGGGAAGGGAAACTGTCATGTTTTATGTGCGGTTAGCACTAGTGGGGCTGGGGGGGTTGGATGTGACATACAATTGGGTCAGGAGAAGGTTGAAGTCATTTTGGATAGGGATATTTGATATCAAATGGCAACCTGCTGAAGCTCAAAGGCTTGTTATGGAGTCTCAGGCATATTTCTTCTGTATATTATGAGCAGTAAGGGAGACAACCTAAGTTGACTTTGGTAAATTTGACAAGACAATTTTGAATTATATTTGTTGACGCATTGAATCAAATGTCTTGATGATTGGGTTGCCAATACTTAGTAACAGTTCTCTGTTTTTGAAGATCTGATAACAGAATCTGTGCATTTGTAAACCATTGATTACAACACCACTTTTAAGTTTACAGTTACAAGCGCCCATTTTCTTTCAAGCAGCTGCAATGCAAATGCTTAAAAGCAGATTGATCCACCTGAAAGTTGGTGACTCATTTAAGTTTTATTGGATTTGAAAGTCACCATTCAATTATGATGCTTTCCTTGACACCAAAGGGCAAGCTAATTGTGTATATGATGAACAAATTGTTTGTGTAATTTCTGATTAACTTATGGTAGAAGACAACATAGAGGGTTTACAAGGAGTGAACCACCCAGTGAAGAGTTCGAGATGAAACCAAAAATAGTAGTATGTACAGATGCACAGTCAGGTCGAGGAGAAGGATCTGAGCGTGCGTGCTCTCTCTTCTTTCTCTCTTCGATGACAGTTCAATGCTACCCAGACAGATTGCTCTTTTCTATGGTTAATCGTAATTTATTTCCACGCTATTTTGTTATAAAAATTCGCTAGTTGCGACACCCATGATTTTAATCTGTCTGGACATGTATTTGAGCTGTCATCAGTCAATGCAGTTTCAAGGCTCAGGAACGATAAAATATAATATTAGATGTTATTAACAAATATTGTGCAATATTGTAGCAATTCCGATACTAATGACAATTCCAAATTACTCAAGAGACTTCCTGACGGATTGAGGCTGCATTGTTTTGTTTCTTCCTATTGCCATCTAAGCTATGTTGTATGTAGTACTACAGAGTGGGAACCTAGGTATTTTGCTTATATTGTGTGTGGAGGCAGAGCAGTCCTCATTGTTGGAGGAACTTCATAATACAGTGGAAGATAGGCCCAGGTTTCGAAGCTCTCTTAGCAGTAAGGACAATATGTTAGATAAGTCCCAGATTGTCAATCTCTCTATGTGCTAAGATTATCATCAGTGAAATACAAAGCAGTACATTTTGGCATTTAATTGCTGCAAGATCTTTGAAAATCACTCAAGCATTTAATTTTAAAGCTGTTTGCAAGGATAACAACTTGCTTAAAATGGCTTTATGTATGTCAAGCCGGAATTGGGGAACCTTTTAAGACTTTGTAAGATTGACAAAAGTTTAAAACTATGTCATTGTTAATGATAATTTGAGCACTGAGAGTAATATCTATTGAGAGCATAAAGAGAACTTCGAACATACAGGCCAGAAGATGACAACAATAGAGCTAGGAACAATTGTATATATTTTTACTTATAATTCTTTGATTGTGCTCTCAACCAGATCCATCCTTACCGTCCATCGGCCTTCACTTAGCAATACTTTAAATGCAAGAGCTAACCTTGAACATGTTCTGTCATTTGGTCAAAGTGAAATTGAGAGTGATTTTACAAGCTAGAATGTGTATCATAAGGACATAAATGTGTTATTTTGGTGTAGAAACTACAGTACTTGTTTCTACATTGAAATGGTGCATTGAATAGCAGTAAATATATCACTTTCAATAAGCTTATTCCCTTAAAAAAAATAAAGATCACCTGATTGAAAGTTAAAAGAACAATCTTAACTTGCTTTGATAATGTTTTGGACTGCATTAATATCAAACATACCTAAGTAAGTGAGATGAATATTCAGGGTGCTCTTCCCCTATAAACCTTAGTCCTAACATTGATCTTAGCAAATATTGATGATGGTTACGATTGATTCTGGTAAGTTTAGTCAAGTTAATTGCTGTAGCAGCTGTCAAGTGGAGGCCTATGGAGTATATATTGAGAGCTGCTCTAGCCTCCTCCTGTCATACAGGGTGTCATGGCCTCTGGAGGGAACACTTCTCATTGAATACCAAAAATATGTGAAAATTATTACTGGAGATATCTCTATGAAAGCGACGTTTCGATATTGATTCTGATGCTGTTGTGAACAATGTCGTAATAACGCTTTGAAGTTGTTTATCCGTAAGAAATCTCTTGTTAACTTCTAACATGCCAATCAAAGATGGAGATATCTCAATAAAAAGGAGATTTGAAAACATTCAAACATTTTGACATGTGACCAAGCTAGATATTTGACTTATCAAACTTTTATGACAGGATGAAAACTGGAGACTATGATAGTAAATTCTCTTCGTTGGTTCCCCGCAGGCCATGACAAGCCTGTATGTTACATCTGCAGACATGCACACACTTGTTCACATGACTGTACAACACCAGATATGACAAACCTCAGTGTATGAAATAAGCTCCAAAACTGACCAGTCTATGGGGTCATTGTGTAAATTCAAACAGAATTGAAGAACAAGCTCCATAAGTAACAAGTCTGGAGCATATTTCCCCAGGTTACGGACGATCAGATGAGGCTGATTTCATACACTGTAAACCTACAACATACAAGATGCATCACAAGCATTATTGACCTCCCCACATGTTATCTACACCCACTTCACTTTATGCTCATGTTGATTAAGTTCTATATTGTTACAGAATGCTTTCCTGTTTTTGGGTATCTTTTCAAGTGTTTGATAATAAGAGTTTTTTTTTTTTCAAATCAATTAGGCATCTCAAATGTCATTGTCTCTTCAAAAAATCATGAGGCCTGTTTTGAAACATAAGCACTGATAAGAACTAATGGTTTTATTAGCTGCTTTGGTGTTAATTTGAAGGATTAAAACAAGGCAACTTGCACAAAGTTTCTTTTGTCATAGTCATAGCAGTACATCAATTGGAAAATACATTCTTGAAATAAGAAGAAAAAGCTTAGTGAATCCAGTTTCTTAACAGTGCTTTATGTTTTAATTCCTCAAAAGGATTATAACTCTTGATGAAGATAATTGCTTAAAACTCTAAATGTTTTTTGTTTTTTTTTATTTACACAAATGCTTTTCTACTTATTTTATCAGTGGGTCCAACAACATGTGGTACGAGGTCACACACTGTAACATGGGGGTGGGTTCGATGAGACGGTTCGCTTTCTCAGCTAGTGGCAAGGGTAGGTAACTCTGCCCATGCCACGTGTGTGATAGTCAGGGGGAGGGAGGGAGGGAGGGAGTAAGGCAGTAATAGATCTTATGGGGGGAAACAGAAAACTCTTGTTCTGTTTGTTCAGAAGGTGCTAATACTATATCTGCCATTAGGTAGGTTCTTTTTTGCCATGGACGTTTTTGAGCCACGAAATGGCTGGGGCTGTTTCCTCAGCAAGTGCCTGATAAATATTTGAAGGGTGGGCTAACATAACATTTATATATGTACATATGAAAAACCCTGGCACTTTTGTATTTACATGTACAGACGTGCATTCACCGACAAATTGCCAAACTTTTACAGAACAGTCAGTGCCACACAAGAACATGCCAGTCACAACATGACACTCATCTTGTGTGTAGACAATAAATATGTCCGTTCAAATCAATAGTTTGTTCTTTGTTGTTATTTCAAGACTCTGTTGGCTGCATTTGAAATGTTGTCTCAGCTGTTATAGCTCTAGTGAAATTGATGCCGCTTGATTAAGAAAATAAGGTCAACATTTGAGTCACATTTAAAGATTCTGAAACAACAAAATTCATGGATCAACTAAATGACTGCTACGGAGGCAGCCAAATATGAGCCCTGAAGAAAGCCAAGATCTGTATGTCAGTGTCTCATTTTGATCAACAAGATATTGGAAGGTTAACAGGGCAATTTAGTTCAAATCATTATAGATGATTAAGAGTTGTTTCCAAAACCCTATTGTGTCCAAAACCATGTGCGAATCACACCAATCTAGGCATAAGTAGTTGAAATGTGAAGTTGACTGGATAATATTCTTGTCTAGTCAACCGTTGATGAATTAAAAACTCCATTTGGTCATTACGAGTCTAAAATATTTGTATCAGATTTCACCGACCTCTTTTTCTCAGTCATTAAATTGGCTGCTTTCTTGATTGGGACATGGTCATATTTGTGACAAATACTTGTCCCCCACTGCCGCAAAGTTGGGGATATAGAATTCACCCCCATACGTCCATAATTTTCAAGGCCAGTAGGACTTTGACCAGTAAGTAAAGCCTTGTTAGTACGTTATCTCTCAAACCCTTCCACCAAGAGCCTTCAACCTCGGTATCAGTCTTTATTGGATGGATACGCAGTTGGTTTTAGTGACTGATCTAATTTTCATGGTAACGCCAGAACTTTGACCAGTACATTACATAACGCCTTGTTAGCATGATTTCTCACAAACACCTTAGCTGGGACCTAATTTTTAGCTCATCTGGCCTGTAAGGCCCAATAGGCTTATAGCATGGCATGTTGTCTGGCATCCTGCGTTAAGGATGAACAATATTATCGATATATTACAATACAGGAACAACATGATACGAATCAGTATACAGTTCTGAAGATATATCAATATATCGAATGTTTTAAAATGAGCAATTTCAATCCAAAATTTCAACCAAAAAAACCCATTATTTTACGGAAAGTTCTCAAAGTGTGAAGACACAAGAGTTGTGAAAATATCTCAAATATGAACACCGGTCATACACAGTGATTGCAAACTATTATCTTCCAAAACAGCCAATAGCTGAGTAATAATGACCATTCTTATTGCTCATTTTTAGACACGATAACATGCAAATTCTTGAATTTGAAAAGTACCAATATATAGAGAATCTCACCCAAGTGTCTTCTGATATCAAATATATCAACACGAGTTGATTAAAGTTACAAATATCCGAGGCTTGCCGAGGATATTTTTACTTTAATCAACAAGTGTTGATATATTTGATATCAGAAGACACGAGGGTGAGATTTTTTTTATCATCCAAATCATTTTTACACAGTTATTAGCAAAAGAATGAACATATCTGAACACGAAACTGCCATTAGACTTCTTAAACAGTGAGGTCATTGCATTGTGACGTCATCAGCATTGTGACGTCATAGCATTGTTACGTCATGGATATTGTGACGTCATAGTATTGTCATCTGTGTTCTAAGTGATGCCAAAGCCTTGTGATGTCATTAACTGATGATGTAATAGGATTATGACGATTTGATTGTAGCGATATCTACAATGTAGATATCGCTTGTAGATATCGCTTGATCTCAGAAAAGCGATATCTACTGTGATAGCCACTTTTGGATGATAAATTGCAATACGTACTGCAATACGCTTTTCCGCATTGCAATATATTGCAGTACAGAATTGAGCAACGTTACCCATTCTTACCAATCGTAAACTTTGTGCATTTTCAACTTCTCCAGAAGCATAAGGCCTAGAAAGCTGAAACTTTGTGTACAGACTCCTTGACTAGTGAGGATGAAAAACTGTAGCTTGTTGCATCTAATAATGCTTTTAGTCGTCATTGTCAGTGTTCATTGGATAAGCAGACACCAATTTTGATAACCTTGACATCATTTTTAGGGCAACTATGAGACACCAACCCTGATGTGTGGCAATCCCTTTTTGTCAATTTCTCTCAAGGGACATGGTCATGTTAGTGACAACTACTTGTTTTTTGGTAGACTAACATTTAGTCTCAGAAGCATTCTTTTTATCCCACCGGTATGTAATACCGTGGGATATAGTCATCACCCTGTCCGTCTGTATATCCGTCCGTCCGTCCGTAATCATTTCGTTTCCGGAGCAGAACTCAAAAACCGGTCCACATATCTTTCTGAAACTTTACATGTGTGTTGCCCACCTACTGAAGTGGTGCCTTTTGATATTTTCAACTTTCTGAAAATTTTATTTTTTATTATTTCCATGGAAACGGCTCTTATTTGGACTCAGTTCATGAAAGGTTTTGTTTCCGGAGCAGAACTCAAAAACCGGTCCACATATCTTTCTGAAACTTTACATGTGTATTGCCCACCTACTGAAGTGGTGCCTTTTGATATTTTCACATTTCTGAAAATTTTATTTTTTATTATTTCCATGGAAACGGCTCTTATTTGGACTCAGTTCATGAAAGGTTTCGTTTCCGGAGCAGAACTCAAAAACCGGTCCACATATCTTTCTGAAACTTTACATGTGTATTGCCCACCTACCGGTACTGAAGTGGTGCCTTTTGATATTTTCAACTTTCTGAAAATTTTATTTTTTATTATTTCCATGGAAACGGCTCTTATTTGGACTCTGTTCATGAAAGGTTTCGTTTCATATATATTAGCTTATACTATTATGAACCTTGCTTGAAAAATTTACAATTATCTTTTAAAGGTTTACATCTTATGATCATGTGGAACCGGTGGGATATGTCAGCTTCGGATGACTCTTGTTCAATATTGACAACATTTTAGACAATTAATGTATAATTTAAAAAATGGAGCCCAGAAGAAGCTTTAACTTCAGAGACTAACCAAATCTGCAGAGCCTGAGCAATCTAGAATTGCTATACTTTTCTAGACTGGGTTGGTCATCAATTAATTTTTTTGGCTTTAGGGTCTGGATGACAGACTAGTTTTTTGGGGGAACTAGAGAGATCTGGATGTTACCAATTGCAAGTAAATTTCTTTTAAAACAAACTAGCAGTTCTAAAGGAATGTACAATGCTCCACTAATGTACCGGTAAATTCACTTTCCCTACCTAAAATTGTCTACAATAATGGATAATCTGGTTGAAAAATGAGATATTTTACACGCTGAAATAATAAATTTGACAGTAACTAATGTTTTGGTTTTAAATATTTGAAAACAATTTTTAGCTCATCTGGCCTGTAAGGCCCGATGGGCTTATGGCATGGCATGGTGTCCGGCGTCCGTCCGTCCGTCCGTCCGTAAACTTTGTGGAATTTCGACTTCTTCTCCAGAACCATAAAGCCTAGAAAACTTAAACTTGGTGTACAAACTCCTTGACTAGTGAGGATTAAAAATTGTAGCTTTGGTGGCCCTGTGGCCCCTAATAAGGGCCACAGGGGCCACGCCCTAAAAAGCTGTTTTCATCTTCTTCTCTAGAAGCATTAGGCCTAGAAAGCTGAAACTTTGTGTACAGACTCCTTGACTAGTGAGGATTATAAATTGTAGCTTTGGTGGCCCTGTGGCCCCTAATAAGGGCCACAGGGGCCACGCCCTAAAAAGCTATTTTCATCTTCTTCTCCAGAACCATAAGGCCTAGAAAGCTTAAACTTGGTGTACATACTCCTTGACTAGTGAGGATTAAAAATTGTAGCTTTGGTGGCCCTGTGACCCCAAATAAGGGCCACAGGGGCCACGCCCTAAAAACCTATTTTCATCTTCTTCTCTAGAAGCATTAGGCCTAGAAACCTTAGACTAAGTGTACAGATTCCTTGACTAGTGAGGATTATAAATTGTAGCTTTGGTGGCCCTGTGACCCCTAATAAGGGCCACAGGGGCCACACCCTAAAAACCTATTTTCATCTTCTTCTCCAGAACAATAAGGCCTAGAAAGCTTAAACATAGTGTACAGACTCCTTGACTAGTGAAGATTAATAATTGTAGATTTTGTAACCCTGTAGCCCCTAATAAGGGGGGAAACACATTGGCCACACCCTATAGCAAAATCAAATATACAGCCTGATGAGCTACAGAGCCAATGGCTCTATTTTTTTTAAATGCCACTGCCCCTTTCACCCCTACAGGCCTATAAACAGACATGCAAACATATATCTTAATGGTTGGAAAGGGTTTAGACTAGACAAGGTACAACCAGGTAAGGAAAATTTTTCCAACAAACAATGAATTCAGACAAGTTCCAGTGATTAGTACATGATTTATTTACTGTTTCTTTTACAATAATATACAGGCTCTGTGCAGAGCATTGCTCTGGATTTCTTCAATGATTCGAGCTTGATGTTCAATGATTTATAATAACATGTACAATAATCAATAGCCAGGATTATTGAGGAAATAAAATCACACAAGGTTTGCACAATGATTCTAATTGTATAATTGTAAAGTGATATAAAAAATGATGTGGAAATTAAATATACAATTGTGAAAGGTGGACCCATTGAAATGCAGAATAATAAATAAAAGTAGAAGTTCAAAATTGTCAGAAACCTTGTAAAACATCATGTAAACAAACACAACCAGCAGTTTCATTCATGATTAGTAATGGAAAAACAACATTTTGGTATTTTGTATAGTTTCTAATTATTTTGGGACTAGAGTAAATAATTTCTCCAAACCTTAAATCTTTACCAAAAAGCTTTAACCAGAGGCATACAAAAGTACCTTATCTACAATATCACAGCAAATGAATACTGAAGCAAAGTGCCGTAAAAATAAACTAGCAAAACAGAAGCTGAATATCTACATATAACAGAACATATACAAACCAAGTAATGACTAATAGTATAAATATGATAGTACAATAATACTGTTATCACAGACCAGTCGTGTCTACTTGAGACAAACATAGAACTCTTGTCAAATACAACCAAGGCAGCCATTATAACTCATCTTGCCTTCTCCTGGCTTGTTCAATGCCAACATCAGTAACAAACATTTCAAATATCTCTAACATCCAAATGTGAACTGCATGTTTCTCATAAAAATATTGACATTAACTCTAACATCCAAATGTAAACTATATCTTTAACATATTTTAACAATATTTATCACAGCCGATCTATTTTGTTTTGCATCAAATGAAAGCAATCCATGTTGATAATAAATGTTACATCCAGATTGTAATACCATTTTACTTTCAAGGTAAATCACATGCTTAATCACATGAACTTAAGGTATTCAACTTCATCCAAATTCAAGCGACTCACTTAACGAAATCTAAACCATGAGTCGTGAACCAGGGATATAGCGTGACTCGCTCCAGATGTTAGACTCTCCACAGTTACGAAGCTGGCGCTGACACTGACGACAACGTCGATACTTGTCACACTGCTCATGAACAAGTACTCCAGGGCTCAGTGATCGGAGACGGTCCTCCAGCTCTCGACCTCTCTTCATGTCTGCAGCCTTCGACCAATCACCCTCAAGACGTCGACGAGACAAGAACCTGATGTGATGTCTGTTGGCTCGGTCATCAATCAACCTGAGGAGGCAATCAAATCTTTCAGTTTTGAAACAGAACAAATAAAAATTTTCACCAAATTTTCAGGGTTATTAGGTAATAGCAAGTTGTCTCAAGGAATGTTCAGGTCAAAAATATAAAATACCTTATTTATTCCCTTTTCAACTTCTTAAACATTTAAAACAATTAATTATCTCAGAATGTGGCTCCGTAATGAGAGATACTTTTCAGCAGACACATCAGAGATGCCTGATTATAGTGTCAATTTTCCTTTTGTCCTTTATAAGGCTAAATTCCTATTAAATTTCCAGTTGACTGAAATATGTCTTCAATCAAAATCTTGACTCTCTAAAATATGTTGAGAATCGAGATTCAGATCAGTAAAACCAAGAATTCTTGAGTAATTTTAATTTTATCATTTTTCACTCACTCTTTCCTGGTCCTGGCTAGAACATCCTCTTCCTCCTTCTGCTCTGAGAGACGTTTCAAGATGGCGTCTCGTTTCTTCTGAGCGACAAAGTCCTGCTGCTCCTTGAACAAGTTGTGGGCTCGTCGTCTCTTGTCTGTCATTTTCTCATTGTTCATGTCGTTCTTTCCAAACACTTCTGAGTCTGGTTCGCAAGATGGGAGAGGAACAGGCTTGAAGCGGAGCTGCAACAGTTTTGATAATGACACTAATATGAGAAACTAGATTTAAGAATTATAAGATTTTCAAACTAGCTTTAAGTTGATGGAATATATTTTGGAAAGTGTGACTGTTATGTAAAAAATAACTAAAGAATTTGAATGGTGAATGTTATCACAATATAGTATGTCATTATTTAAATCAAAGATGATTACATAATTATGAATAATGAAGATTTTTCTCAAAAGGTTTGGGTACCTGCTAATGATATCATTTGTGAAACATGGACAATTCAAGGCAAGGTGATAGAAAATGTGAGACTTGAGAGTGAAAAGTGAAACGTAAAACAAGTGCAATCTGCTCCCTCCATGTTATATACCCGGGGTAACGTAGCAGGTGAAACCCTCTCGAAGGGAAGTTTGGCTTCTGCAAAGGGTCGCAAAATGTTGGGTCGTGGTACTCTGAGTTGTGAGATAGACAGATCGGGATCTAGATAAGGGGGACAGCGAGCTGGAAGTGGCCGATCTGGAGTCCGCAACAATCCATCTGGCTTGCGGAAACAGTCTCGGATAGTGATCTAGCAGCAGCAGCAGAAGTGGCAACAGTAGCAGCAGCAGCAGAAGTGACATCAGCAGCAGCAGCAGCAGCAGAAGTGGCAACAGTAGGAGAAGCAGG
The DNA here is from genome assembly GCA_916613615.1 of Steromphala cineraria. Taxonomy (NCBI): domain Eukaryota; kingdom Metazoa; phylum Mollusca; class Gastropoda; order Trochida; family Trochidae; genus Steromphala; species Steromphala cineraria. Next base: position 23,830,294 of record OU744725.1, read on the forward strand.
GAGAGGAGAAGGAAGGAAAGAACACAGATGGGAAACAGATGTGAATGAGTGAAAGAGATCAGACAAAAAAACATTCATTCAGCACCCAGTTGCACAAAGCTAGTTAATAGTTTCAAGGGCCTGGTTCTTTGGCTCCAACTTAATTCAATTCCAATACCCCTCCCAAATTCCTGGACCCGTCATGGGCGTTAACTTTAAGATACTTTAATGTGCAAGATGGGCTGACATGAATAATTTTCAATCTTTGAGAAGTGTCAAGTTGAGCAAGTGATAAGATAGTATATGCAATCTAATCTATTGACACATTATAACTAAATTCAATTATATGAAAATAAATACACACAGAACTTTATCTAGCAGAGCAAAACAGTAAAGAAAGTGAGTTAGAAGAAAAGTCAATACAATGGTGCTTACTTCATTGGATGATGTTAATGCTGGTGGATTACTGAAGGCACGAAGCAGTTTTGCCAATTTATGAATTATTATGTCAAGGTTACATCAACAAACATAGCAAATAAAGTCCTTATTTAAAGGTTACCAGCCCAAAGCAAAAGTTCATTGTGACTTCTTTCATACACTGATAATAGAGGGGTTTACTGAAAGGAGACAATGACACACAAGGCGAGGTGGATGAGAGGGTTACAGATGCTGGGACACATACCTGAGTCTCGAGCCCCTTCTTGTACACATCCATCTGATCATGCTTGTCCTTCAGGTACTGCTCTCTCTGGGCTGCCAGGCTACAACACACACACAACGACATTCATCATTGTTGAAGTCATTATCTGATTAAGGTGCTCTTAATTTTAAACCAAATATGCAGCTTGAAATCTTTAAACATGACATTTTGTTTCCCCTTGGGTATATGATGAAACCATTTCTCCTGAGATACTCCTCTTCTCATTAATTTTGTTTCCATAAAGAATGAACAAGCCTAGTATTATCAGGAATACTTGCAATCATGCTTTATGTCAGTGTTTTAAATATAGCCTGTCCGCCAGTCCTTAAACTGGCTACTATTTGCGAGGACTGGTAACTTTTTGGTCAGGACTGGTAACTTTTCAATTATTTTCTTTATTTTCCCCAAATGAATTAACCAAATAATTTTCAGGACAGGCTACGTTTCTAATCTATTTTATACACTGATTTATGTTGGCATGAAGTTATTACAATATTACCGTTTGATACTCATACAAAATCTGTTGCAATGAACATTGATGAAGGCAGTTTCAACCAAATTATACTTACTCCTCTGCAAGTTGGACTTGTTCCAATCTTTCCAAGAATGCCTCATCAGCATTTCGCTTTTGTTTAACTTGATCCCTGGCATCAACCTGCAAGAATTATCTCCCTTTAGTTATCAATCTCATTGTCATTTTTCAATAATTATGATAAATGCAGTTCTTTTATCTTGGAGTTCACTGTTCATCTGGTTATCTGTCTATGCTCATTTACTCATCTCTCTATATTCCACTTATAACATTGGTAAATTCCCCCTGCAATGCGTAACTTGTAGTCCATCACTGGATTATAATCTCAACAATAAAAACCTTGTTAACCACCAAAACGCATGGTTAGGATACAGAGCCTCCTTGGTGAATTTTGCAATCTTCACAAGATGTCTTATGACTATCAAGCTTTATGAGGGTAGCCTTTGGAGAAGGCAGAGAAATGATTGGAAATGTACAGCTATATCAGCCAGTCTTAATGTATCCGGCTAGTGCAAGTTACAACTTGAGGAGGAACTTGAACATTTATCACGAGTAAAACAGTTCCAAAAGTTGAAATTATTTGTGAAAACCCATTACCTGTGTAGATAGGTCTTTGAAGTACTCATGTTGTTTGGGAAATCGAGGTGGGGTTAAAGGTCGGCGCTGGAATATGTATGACCTCTGTAAAGGAAAAATGAACAAAATTGTTAATAAATGAGAACAATATTCTCTCAGAGACATAGCTGATATCACAAAGTAATGTAAGGACTGTATTGAACATGCATTGAAACAAGTACAAACACACAATCATTGCTATTTATCTTGAAATCTTTAACATTCAAGATTTGTTCATAAAAAACAAGAACTGCAGATGAATGTTTACCATAATTTCTATACATGTATCTTTAAATATCTATATATTTTTTTCAATTTATATATCCATTTATACATTTCATAATTCAGCACATAACTGATATTGCATTGTATTTTCACAATGTTCGCATGATAATATTTTAAAATGATCTATACTTACATGGAAATCTGTGTCCCTAGCTTTTTTCTTGTGAATGTTGGCATCAGCTACACCAAGGTTGAAGGCAGCCATCTTTTGGAGATCATGACGCTTGGATAACAAATGCTCCTGCAAATTGAATGATGTAACACTTCCATAAACTTATTGACAAATAAATAGTCTAACTCCATGTTTACTAAGCTGCAAACAAATGTTATCAATATGATTAAGCTATTTTTTTATGAAAGTGCCAATAACAAAAAAGGTATGTACTTAAAGAAACAACAAATTTTAATATGATTTGATATTCTTTTTCTCTATCACTTGTTTTATAGAACTAGTTCTTGTGATTTTAATCTGACCACAAAATTCTGGGTGAATTTCCATGGAAACAGTCGAAAACACATTCAAGTGTTCTCATAGTTTCAAAGGATGTTATTGTGCAAGATGCATGGACCTTTATGACATAGTCTCTAGGGGCACATTGTTACAAACAGACAGTAAGCTGTTTACATAGTCTGTAGCAGCACGTACATGTTCATTGAGTGTATCCTCCGCATCCTTCATAGACTGGTACTGCTGCAGCAGTCTCTCCTCCTCCTCCTCGCGACGTTTACGCTCCTCCACGAAAGAGACAGGGATGTTACGCCGGGTGCGCTGGTGACACAGATAGCACAGCTCCTGGCCTGCATGGGGATGTCCACAACCTGCGCTGTGTTGCCGTGCCGATGCTGTGTGGTCAAAGGTCACTGCTCGTTCCAGAGGCATGACATGACCTGCAGAGAATGGCTTCTCTAATGGGCTCCCTGTTTGGTATCTGTTGTGGAAATGCAGATGTTAACGGTTTATTGATAACCTGTACGAAATCTCCTTATAAGAATCTTATAAGAATCTTATAAGTTTCTTATAAGAAACTTATAAGATTCTTATAAGATTCTTATAAGATTCTTATAAAAATTCTTATAAGTTTCTTATAAGAATCTTATAAGATATTTGTATGCAAATTAGGTAAGAACTTATAAGAACTTATAAGATTCTTATAAGATTCTTATAAGATTTATGAATGATTTCTTATAAGATTTCATGAGATTTCTTATAAGATTCTTATAAGAATCTTATAAGATCTCCTACATGAATCTTACACTCAAACTAGATAGGAGCTATAAGATTCTTATAAGAAACCCAGTTTCTTATTTGAATCTTATCAAATTCTAATAGGATCTTTTAATATACAAACAATAGTACATGCATGGTCAACAATACACTGGAATCATAATGATGCAAATAATGTTTCAGTGAAATGAAGATATCCTTGTGTATCTGATGAAGGCTGAACAACGATAAAAAAAGAGATAAATTCGCACTCACAGTCTATGTTTTGCTTCATCAAGTTCATGGCCTGCCAACACACCAAGATGCAGAAGAAATTTTAATAAACAAATCACTATTGAGAGAGAGGTAACATTCATCTTTAATAAGAGCACATTAACAAAAGAATGACATTTCTATGGTTACACAAGTAAAGTGTACTACAAACTTTAAGATTAAAAACAGATTGCGAGCACTGTTTCATTGCCCTGATTCAAGAAATTCCTTTTTTCATTGTGACAAATGTCAAATTTATGCACCTAAAAGTAATTCTTATTAAAAAAATCAAGGGATACTGACTAATATGTAAAGTTTTTTTTCGTTGAGTCAATTGATTTGTCAAAGTAAGGTAACAGTCAGCCTCTTTAAACAACATATGCTAAATATGTATCAAGGAGAAAAATATACTTCTTCAACATGAAATGAAATGTATGTTCGCTGTATCAAGATAATTTTTATAGATTACAACTTCCTGACATCTTTTGGCTTTTTACAAAAATAGACCCTATAGAAACCTTGACTCCAGAATAATGAAATTGCATATCCATAAATTTTCTCTTCATTCTTCACTGCGATCAGTAGTGTCACAAGGATTGACAAATAAATTTTTTTTACTTACTGCAGTGAATACTGGTCACATTACAATGGACAGTGCCAAATAATATTAACCCATCAAAATAATTATCATTATTCAAAGTTGTTAACTGACATTGTTGATAACGATTATATAAACAAAAATTAGCATGGATTTCAAAGTTGTTTTTAGGCTAAACTAACACTCCTCAAAGTTATAATCAAATATCATGCTAACAAACAAGAGTCATCAGAAAATGACATATTCCACCAATTAAAGTTACCAAGTAGTCATTTCCAGTTGAAAATTGAAAATACCAAAAGGCATATCTATCCATGGTGTAAGCCACATACAAAGTTTCATTGAGCTAGGTCTAACAGTATTTTAGAATTGCCCCTGAAACCAAATTCTAAGCCAAAAATCAGTCAAAAAAACTAAACTCAATAATACACCTAAACTCTGATATTGAGTCTAGCAAGATGTTGTAGCAATTTGTGTCAGCCGACGTATCGAATTGACCAATCAGGAATTGTCTAACCAAGCCGTAATAGTCTGCATTAGGACTTTAGCGTCAGTATTATTGAGGCTAGGTTTACTTAGACTGGCCAAAAATAAAAATCTGAAGAAGTTGAAAATATCATCAAAGGACACATCTACAAATGTTGACTAATCCACATACAAAAGTTTTATTAGGCTAGGTCTAACAGTTTTTGAGTTCTGCTCAGAAAGACGGACAGACTGGTGGGATAAAAACAGTCAACTGTCAACAGTGTATTTGTTAAAAATATGGATCAAATTTTGTTCATTGTCTTTTTCCTTAAATGATATCTGTACACTGACAGTGGATGACTTGTGTTATCTCCATCTCCGTCGTTCTCTCATGCTCTTGTTCTCGGGCTTTTGGTCAGCATAAAGCCTGTAAAGAAAAGATAAGTTGTGCTTATAGTTACAACAAGATATCAACAAACAAAAGTACAAACATTTGTTCTATTAAATACCAGTACTTAATTACTTACGTACTGCCTTTTCCCTATAACAGATTATTATTGAAATGCTTCACCAGATCAAAATAAATAGAGCCCTAATGAACAAGGAATCTGTACATAAAGATTACTATCTGGAGAAGAAGTCAAAATAGCAAAAAATTGCCATGTTATTCGAAAAACCCATTGGGGCTTTCATGTCATTTCAACTAATAATAGAGATTTTACATTTAAATGTTACCTCAAACTATTCATTGTTTAGACAGGCAGACCATTAGATATTCTCTTTCTGTTCCAAGCCTCCATCTGAAATAATGATAAATGAGATGACATTCATTAGACAAACATATTTTCAGAAAAATAGATGTCTTGAATATCTGTATTCACAAATGTACAAAATCAATAAAATTCAATGTGTGATTTACAATTCACACTTCATGTTATGTAAATAAATAAAAATCAATAATTGTGACACACCTCACTTACAATATAATTCGTTGCTGAGTGAGATGTGAGCCTCTTTAGTTCAATGACATCTACCAATATGTGACAAGATTGCAGCAGTTGTGTTGAATGAACACAAGGAACTCGACAAGCAGGATGACTGGAGCTTTGACGTGCATGCAGCTTCACTGAAGAGGAAAGAGAGAATCTGATGATAATTATATTATTTTTGTAGAAAAAGAATAGGTTCAGCTTTTTCTCATTAACATTTTGCTATTGTTTCCTGTGTTACAAACTATTCTTTATTAAGATTTAAAAAATCACACCTTGAACACTGAGCATATAGGCTTAGCTTTTTGGAATATTTAAGAATAATTTTATTTACAAAATCAGAAAGGATCAATAGTCCATCCAACAAAATTCATTCAGCCTTGCTGCAGACGTCGCAGGTTACCTCAACAACAAAATATTTTTAAAAACTTCTTCTAACATCTTTGACTTTGTTAATAATTAAACATATTTTAAAGTCGTTAATAAATGGTTTGAAAAGAACTTGATTAAATACAAACTAAAATACGCTTACCGTCCGATCTCAAATTGTATGGAACCTAAGCATTCGTCGTCGATAGTCTTCGACTTCGGTTAACACTGTGACTTGGATCGTCCATATTTGTTTTGGTTCCCGTTGTCGACAGAACAAGAACTGGGTCACTTCATCTAACCGTAACTGCCGCCTCTTTCTAAAGAACATTTCCTCTTTTCTCAAGCTAGATAAAATTGTCCGTAAGATATTACATTGTGAAGAACATCCACAGTCAGGCGACTTGATATGTTTTGGAAAACTTTGGAATCGTGCCTGGGTTACCATATTTCATAATGTGGCGCCTATACTTGCATGCGCATGCGCAGAAAACACTTCCGATTATTTGCATCGCTGAAATAAGATCTCCAAGCGTCTGAACAGTTCCAAAAGATACGATTTCAATTATTCAGAATATTTCATAATTTTTCAGGTTAAACTAATTTTGTCTACATAAGCTTTAATCACAAAAGAATCGACATTAAACATATACAGATGCGTTAAAATGCAGTATTTGATAAATAATTGTTATTAAGTTAGTAGTTGAAATTAAATTATAAATAATTTTCAAAATGATAAAAGAAATAAAAACTACAGATTTGAGAATTTTGAATCAAAGAAATACTGCCCGTGGAAAACACAGTCACTTCTACATGTACTTGTGTTCAGAAACGTAGCTAGCGAGATATATGTAGGTTTAATTGTGCTCAATTTTCGACAAATATTTAAATGGCCATTTTCAACAACCACAAAAAATAGAACCTATAATACAATTTTTATCAGGAATATATACTGACATGCACATGCGTTGCCATTATTACTCGGAAAGGTTGAATCAAAGAAATACTGCCCGTGGAAAACACAGTCACTTCTACGTGTACTTCTGTTCAGAAACGTAGCTAGCGAGATATATGTAGGTTTAATTGAGCTCAATTTTCAACAAATATTTAAATGGCCGTTTTCAACAACCACAAAAAATAGAACCTATAATACAATTTTTATCAGGAATATATACTGACATGCACATGCGTTGCCATTATTACTCGGAAAGGTTTGACTTGTAGGCCTACTCTTTTAGAAAAGTAAAGAAGTAGAATTACATTTTCGCTTTGAAGATTATCGATTGTATATTTATAAAAAAATTACAAATATTTATAAGGAATAATTAATTGCTCATTTGATTTTGAATTCGTAAAACCCGTAGCGAAAACGAACTCGTGTTTTCAGATTTCTGCAATCTGGTGCCGGAATCATTTTCGGGAGGTGTAAACTCGTCTCCATCTCTTGAATCGATGTATTACTAAGTATTTATTTGATATATATAATTCGTACAAACTTGTGACTTGAAGTGGCAAGACTTGTGTTCAGACGGAAATTGTGCTGTTCTGTGCAATGAAACGTGTGAATACATGCGCTATGTTAGCTACAAGAAAATATACATCTGCTATATCTATGTTATACGTGATAAATATATTCATAATGTAAATTTACTAAATATGCCTACATATCTACATCGTGAATTGTTTATCAAATGCATTTTCCAAAATTAAGACACTCAAATTAATTTCATTTAATAATTTAATGAATTAACCCTCAGATGAAATGTTGTTACAAATAATTCATTGTCCTTTTTGGGTACGAATTACCGCAGTGGGGAAGATTTTGTTAAAGAAACGAAGTCGCCTACATTTAGGTTTTTCTTAAAACTCAATTCATATAAAAGGTTACTTTAAAAAAAAAACAGAAATAGGTTAATTATCTATGCAAATTGCAATGTTCTTGGAAAATACTTTTGCTCATATATATAGCTCAAAAAGGCAAATAATATTTCCATGTAATATAGACAGGGAGTCGCTCAAATAATGACATAAATGCAAGATTTTAAGGAAATGGCGGTTGGTGTTCAAAGGATGCCTTAAATGTTTTTCTGAGAAAAACAATTGCTTAAAATTTTTTTTTTTTTATTTTATTTATTTTTTAGGTACATGTACATTTAGATTCAAACTACAAGAAAGTGACATTTTACATAGCAACATTTAAATATAGGCGAATTTTGCATACATGCAAGTATGCACAGTTTATATCAAATTTCCAATTACAATGGTAACAAAGGCATATAAAAAGAAGTGATTAGTTTTTGAATAGTAAATGGCAGGATGACCAAAATTTCATATATTTTGAGTAATTGCTTAAAATTGATAAGGCTTAAATCTCTTTCTAAAGAGTCAAAATTTGGCTGCGTGAATAAAGGAGTCGTCTTGGAGGTTCGGGAAGAAAAATCTTTTTTAACTGGTCAGTTTTTAAGCATCATGTAGGCAATCTTGAACGTCTTAACTGTTATTTATTAATTGCAGAAACGGAACATCAGTTACAAATTGTTTTCGTCTCATTCTATACCAGAATCGTGAACAAATAAAACTGCATGAGAATCATACTGTTCAAATGTTTAATTCCGCGTGTTGAAAATGATACGTCTTTTACGGTTTATTTATTTCATCTATAATCGCATTGCGTTTAAAAATATGTTAGTAGATATTAAATCCAAAATAACTTTCCTAAATATTTCGAAGTCATTTAGAGGAAATATATTATAGTTCCTTCCTATATATATGCTAACCAAACACTATGCTAAACACGCGCGTTTTTCTTATAACAGAAAACACCTGCAATCATGTATTTATTTAATCCGGTTCAATTTATTCAACTTAAAAATTATTCACTTTATTGCTATATATCGGATTATCAAGAAACCATAATCAATGAGACAATTGCTCTATAATCATGTGTAAATCATCTATTCACGATCTCTTTGTCAATGGTCAAAATAGGTTAAGAAGAGAGTTGACCAACTCCCGACATTTGTTTTCTTTTCAGTTGAATTTTGTATATTATAATGTAGGCTACAACATCGTGATTAATAGGCATAAAGGTACCGTATGTACATGTAGGCAAAACTTCTACAAACTCAGTCCCCTTTAGATTTGAAAATTAAGACTAACAAGCAACTTGAAGGAAATTATTTCTATGATGTAAATGTAGTTGAATTCACGTCTTCAGGTGCATGTATTAAGAAATTAAGTGGCCTCTGCATGCGTACACAAGATAAGCAACAATAAGAGAGAACTTTTTTTATTTTCTTCACGATAAATGTTGTCATTGTGTGTATTTAGTCCTTCACCTTCAGTTGTTTATGATAGGCGACTACTAAGTACTGAAATTATTTACAACTTATGTTTGTTTTGCAAATAATCATTGTTGACATATATTATTATTCTCTCTTGTCATGTGATTTTGCGTTAGCATCGTTTTGTTACCTCCTACATTCCACATTTTGAAGAAATGAGCGTATATGCATATTAAGGATACAGAAGTTGTTCAGAAAAACATTGCTATTCTTCTTTGAAATAACTTTTTATGATTTTCTGCAATAGAATAATTTGATTTTTGGACAAAATGACTGCCATATAGGCCTATATATATATATTATGTATAGGCCTACACTACCTAATTTTCCAAATAAGTGTATATGTATATATACACATAAGAGACGATTATCAATTTAGGCTCTTGTCTTACTGTATTATAATGAAATTTTGGGACGAAGCCCATGCTTTAAGATTTTCTTTCAAAATGGGTCCAGAAGGCGAGTCGTTTTGCCTACGAATTCACCAATATCCAAAGCTCCTCACACTGAATTGCGACTCCGTTCATGATAAGACTAATATTTACAGGCGCTGCTGTAGAATTCAAGACAATGGCGGCACTTCTGGTGAAACAGATTAAGCGCGTGATTCACTGAGTAAAACCAACTTTAGTTCAGGGAACACCAACAAATAAGCGATAATTTCTAGCATATGACTCAGATATTGTGAAAAGATCAGTCCTAAAAACATGTATTAGAATGTCTCATTTTGCAATAAATTTTCAGTTCGTACTCAATGTACGAATCGCCGAATTCTGGAGGGACCTAAACTCCTTACACCGCAATGCGAAATCCCCATCATAGAGTAGAACGCATTGGCTCTGCTGTGGAGTACAAGACATTTCATAAACTTCCGGTTTTTACATTTTGCGCGAAATGTAAGTAACTACACTTCGTGTAACTACATTCGACGATCTTTCACAACACAAGAAGAATGACCATACTAATATACTAGTTCTTGGATACTGTTTAAACGATCAGGTATTAAAAGTCCACCTTTTCAGGCTTGTTTTTACTCTATTGTGTCAAAAGACCCACCGTATCGTGTATTTGTTTATGCAGCAGAAAGCAAACTCCTGCTACGTCGTGCTTTGAGTTTGTGGTGATTTCTTTATGTTTAGATCGTTTCTAGGTTTTGCATTTATCCCCATGACACCAGATGTGTACATGCATGTATAGAGAGGTTGTTAGTTTTACTTCTAAAAAGTTGTCACCTAAAACTTTTTGGTGTTTAAATATTTTATTCTCTTAGAATTTTTTTTATTTCAAGTAGTATTTACATATGTAAAAAATGTAACTTGTACTATAAAATTTAATTTATGATATAAGGAAAAGGCAGAACAATAGAATCATATCTAGTATCTTTACAAATAAGAACTAATTAACTTTATCCTTTTACAGTGATATATTTAATAAATTGAATAAAATAATTGACCTCTTGAAATTGTTCAAATTGATGTGTATGAATTTATTTAAATCAAGTTGAAGATCCTTGTAAAATTGTTTATTGCATAACAATGTACTGATGGAAACAATAAAAACATTTAAAAAAAAAAAGATATGATGCTCATCAAATATAAAAATTGATTAAAAAAAAATATATATATAAAAATCCTTGAATTATGAATTATATAATCCTTTTAAAAAGATATATTTAATAAATTGAATAACAATTTTCATTTTTGACCTCTGAAATTGTTCATTTTAGATAAGAAATTAAGTCTTTATTTTTATATAAGTCTTAAGAAATTCTTATAAAAAATTATCACTAGTAAGAAATATATAGGATTCTTATAAGAAATTTTAGCTACTAAGAAACGTGTAAGATTCTTATAAAAAATATATAGGATTCTTATAAGAAATTTTAGCTACTAAGAAATGGGTAAGATTCTTATAAGAAATTTGTGAATGGTTTCTTAGTCACAACTTTTTCTTATAAGAATCTTATAAGAAATCGGCTTCTTATAAGATTCTTATAAGAATCTTATAAGAATCTTATAAGATCTTATAAGGTAAAATCGTACGGGAATCATTGACTTGAGAGAACAGCTTTTAAGAACAGAGAATATCATTTGATTAGTTACCAACAATCTTGAAAACAGATTGACATAAACTACTGCAAAAGGTAATAAATTCTATTGCTAGATTTGATACAATCAAACAAGTTTTGAACCTACACATTGATATCATCAAAGGGTGCAGGACTTGATTTGGCAACAAGAGGTGTTGGAGGTTTTGATGATCGGTTGGATGGCATCTGGAAATCATCCATCAGACTGACTCCACTAGCTTTGGGCAACGGCATCGCCATCCGCGACAAGGAACGTACAACCCCACCATAGGCAGGGGGCTTCTGGGCAGCTGTAAACCAAACAGAATTAAATCAGATCTTTGAAGATCATTTTATACTGAAAATGTAACATTATTCTAGGTTATGCTATAATGGTATAATAATGATAACACATCATTACCTCAGTTTTTACAAGTTGTGATCCCTGTAATTTAGCCACTCGGGAGGACATAAAGGTGTTATGATTTCCATCAACATTTACTTCTAACTTGAACTTGTCAAGCTATGGTAAGACCATCAACTCACAGGATGTTACAAATATGTAATTAACATTCAAAACAGAATATGATCATTCTACAGGGGGGTCTTCAGATATAAAGGTTCTGTAAATCCTGCACAAAACTTGTCTAAAACCTTTTTACCTGTTCCTGTATGTCACTAAGGCACCAAGAAATCTCCTGAGAAGCTATACTCCATGTAAATTTAATCAAACCATTTCACTCTTATTAGATGTTGATGTCTCCATGGTGATATCATATCAAGGGAAGAGCAACCATGACATACCCAAAGGTCTTTACAAAACTGCATCGCTACAATATTGATTAACATACATAACAAAAATGATTTAAAAGATGGGCCAGCATCTAACCCATTATCAGAATGAGTTCTATAGATTCAATTGTGAGGCCATATTTCCACTCCACGAGTGCTCACTCAAGCTTGACATAACATGAAATATATAAAAACAAATCTCTTCAGGGTGAATCAATGTATTGATACAATTTCTATGCCAGGTCACAAAGTTTGAAAAAATCTTGTTGAAAACATTAATGTAAGGAATGTGGCATAGTAATCTAATATTGAACAGTTAGAGTTAATTTTGAAATAAAATTATTGTTATGAGAACATATTTTTCAATTAATATAAAAATAAGGGGGGTGCGGCTACCAAACACATAGAAAACCAGCCGGGTGACAACTTCAAGGTTTTAATTGTAACGTTTCGCCACCAGTGAGGGCGGCTTCATCAATTAATGTAAATATTTTGCAAGTAGTTTTCTTCTCTCAAGCATAAAATTCAATAAGTAGTGCCAAATGTGTAAACCATTATGATTTTTGTAACATGACTTTAGTAAATAGTTGATTCTGATAAGCTGATTAGAAAGATTTCCCTACATTGAATGACAATTAACACAGACAATATGGCTACGGCGAATCACCACAAAATGATACAATAACATCATGTCTACTAGATTCGGTCCAACATTTAACTGTTCTGATTCTCCCTATATATGTGTAGGCTTCTCAAATTTGACAGCTGTTCTTGTCATTGTCACTTGTGTTTTTCCGTAGTTTCTATTTGCTAAAGTTATCTCTAAATAAACTGGCTTAGTTTCTCCTAATTTGCCGCCTTGTTTCATGCGCCCAGTTTCTTTTAAACGCTGTTCCCATGGCAAGCCATCACAAAAGTAACTGGTGATGAAGTTGTTATGATCACGTCACTGACAAAAGGTCTAGGGCAAGTTAAAGATATTTCTCTGTAGCTTTTTTTCCTATGAAAATACAGTTCGCTCTTAAAATTCTTATAACCTACGGTCATGTTACAATATTGATAACTATTTGCGTTTGTAATATATTCAACAAATGCAAATTTACGTGTTCAACCCTCCAGCTTCCGTTTTCAGTTTTAAACTAAACTTGTTGGTGTTAAATAACAATGAAATATGGGAACTTTTCAAAGCCCACCTTTTTATTGTCTAAATGAACATTTAGAATTATTGAAAAAGGAAACTTCTTGTACCATATTTCTGTGAGTAAACACTCTCTTGTGAGGCATAGCAATGATAACCACTCCCAATCAATACATCAACTTAATTTCAGGCACTTGAGGTTAAGTGTCCTTTTTTCTGTCAACACAAAGATATTGGAAATATGGATTTCTGAAACTCAATTTCTGGTTTGCTTCATGACGCTGCTAGGATACATGCTAGCATCACAGATACCCTATCAGACAACATCAATTCTTAAAATAAATACTGTCTTTCATTTATTACACTAAGGTTAATGGAATTCATCTTTCAAAAGGTCATACCTTTACCTCAAATTTGTCAAACATGTGGCCAAATCTTTGAAATGAGATTTTTTTTTTTACCTCAATCTTTTCAAAAAAAACAAAAACAACTTATATCAGAACAGAAGTATTGTCAATAACAAGAAATTTCAATGCCATTCCATACACATTGATGTTTCAAAATGCAAATGAATGCTTATCTTGGGTATCATTTTAACAAAACCAAAATTTACAATCTACTCTTCAAAAGGTCAAATATTACTAAAACATTACAAGTTCAAGATGAAATCATTATTCAGAGGCAAATAATTCTTTAAGATATTTAACTCATCAAAACACTAAAAAACAGTTATCACCAGTCTGATCCAATATTTGTTTATAACCTGCTTTTCATTCAGCAAATCAATATCACAAAAACTAAACATGCGCAAACAAAAACAAAATTATCAAACTTACTCAAGCCATAGTAATCCATTCTTGATTAAAGTCCCAACAAATCACTAATTAACAAAAACTCGTTTTCCTGTTGCTGTTTCCTCTCAGGGAGCAGACTTTAACGACAGTTGATCTTCAAACACCAAACACTGAAGATACTATGACAACCACATGCAGCTCTCGCTATCTCTCGTTCAAATGTCATTAATATTTAATCGGCACCGTGTCTTCCCTTAGCGGAATAGCCGTATAGGTAATGTAGACATGACGTATGAATAATTGATTGCAGATGTGTAGACAAATAGTGCCTGACTTCTTCCTCTCTCCAAGGGATCAGGTAGATTATTGACTTGTATGGCTCTCTGCATCACTTACAGTAATCAACATACCTGTGTGTCAGGTAATGCCAGGTGAAAATTACAGGTAGGTATGATCGTTTGTCCATGATTATGTCCAGCATGACAATTACTGTATAAGCTCAATTTAATGCTTGAATGATTAATGAACCTGTCTTCTCACAGAGTTTCTGTATTGCATCTAACACAATAGGTAGCGAGTTAGGTAAGTTTCTCAGGTAGGGGCACAGGGGTATGCTCGTTAGTCCAAAATTTGTCTCCTTGCAAGCTGGCGTCACACAGTAAAACAGGTTTCATAAACTAACGAATTTGGTATCACATAGTCAGTTCCAACAAACACATCTGAGTGACCACTCATAATAGATGAACAGGTGTTGACAGGTAAGTATCCTCGTTAGTACAAGACTGGTCTCATGACCAGCGTACAATATACCAGTAAACACTTTTGAGAGGCAAACGACTTCTAGTCTACCCATTTGTATCTAACTCACTTAAAATGTAATAAATCAGGTCAGCGGTAGAGTTGAAATGCTATTTAGACAATTTCTGAGTGTTATCACTGAATCCTTTCTCAGAGTTTTCAGTCATCTGTATAGTTTTCACCTATAGAATGGATAACAGATATAGGTAACACTAACAGGTATGGTCTTAATACATCCCATATCCTAAAGTTTATGCAATCAACACATGAATTGGTTTCCTAGGCTGACCATCTACCTGTTCACAATATTTTATCTACCTGTATTGCATCTCACGCACACAAATCAGGCAGGCTCAGGTGAGCGTTATGTAATAACTTTGAACCATGAGCCAAGTAATCAGTTCTATAATCCGTACATGTAAGACATGATACCTTTCCAGAAATCTCATGTCAAGTGTGAGAGATCATACCATTTTGTATTCAACCACTGACTTAGTAAGAGGGTTAGACAATAGGAATGTGGATAAAGAGAAAATCTTCTAGAAACTTATTTCAATTGACAATTGTTCAAGTAGCTGATATAATTTATCTCTTAAAGATAGATTATTTTAGAAAGAGTGAAGTGAAAACTCAGATTGTCAGTAATCATTTCTTCAGGTACCAGCTTATAAGTATTCAGAACACGTTTTTTTACATTATTGTATGGTACGTGGCAGGTGAGTTTTCTCAGTTCTATAAAAGTGTTTTCACGACTGAGTTTGATATCACTTTTTCAAGTCAGTTAAAATATCACAGAGAGGATGCCGTCATGTGTACAATAGTTTGACGTTACTTCTACAATCATAGCGAAGTCATTGCCAATACTAAATTATGATGCACCAATGGTATGACATGGCAAGAAAACTCTTGTGTCAAGACATTATTGACCTCAGAGATATATTATATGCAGAATATCTTTTGTATTTAGTGTGATATCACATTTATCTCATCATGTGACAGGATAAAGCCTATATTTTCACGAGTGGCTCACTAGCTTACTCAGTCACTTGATGCATGATGAGTGATATCACACTGAACACGAAAGATCTCTTTTTTTCAGCAAACAATTATTCAAATATTCGTGATTCTTTTCTAGATACTAAGGATCTCATTTTGGACATTTGAAGAAGTACTATGTGTAACATTGTAATATTTGGGAGTTTTAACTTTTACTCTACTATCAAACTATGTGTAAGTTGGAGAGTAGAGTACTAATAAAGCGCAATAGAAGAGTAAATATATAGAGATTATTACCCGAGGAAGTGTGTCATATGATTTTTACAAAACGAGTGTGAATTTTTGTATTACCCGAGCGAGAGCGAGGGTTATACACAAATTTGCACGAGTTTCGTAAAAGTCATATGACACACTTCCGAGGGTAATAATTTCTTTATTACCGATTATTTTCCTTTTTACCATCTTAGAAATATCCAAGAAACGGACCGCTTCCCTTGCGACGG
Organism: Steromphala cineraria; assembly: GCA_916613615.1. Taxonomy (NCBI): domain Eukaryota; kingdom Metazoa; phylum Mollusca; class Gastropoda; order Trochida; family Trochidae; genus Steromphala; species Steromphala cineraria. Next base: position 23,846,739 of record OU744725.1, read on the forward strand.
TCGGCTACAGTGACGTCACGAACAATGGTGTTATGACGTCACAGGCGAAAAAATACGGGAACTCGCGCTACAACAATCGTTGCTAGGCAAAAGTGATATGTGCACTAGTGCTCATATTGAAAATATGTCACCACTTATTAATATTTACCACATATTACTTATTATGGGTAATAAAGCAGTATTGTGCATAAAACCCTGTATGAATAAATGCATTTACATGAAATCTTTCTATCACATCAAATAAATGATCATCACATCAAATATGTAAATGTTTAAAGAATGACCCACCTTCATCAATTCTAGTGTCTGGAGCACCAGGCCCTGAAGGGGGGACTGTATCGAGAGCAGGCTGTTCCTCTCCATCATTCATGATGTTCTCTACAGCATTAGCGGTGGTGAAGTCATCTAGGGGAGGCTCTTCAGTCACAACCGGGTTCGGTCCCATCACCTCCTCCGCCCTCAGTTCAAAAGCCTGTTCTTCAGCAGCAGCAGCAGCGAGAGCTTCCTCAACCACTTCATCAGGGACCTCAGCGGCTATTGGGTCTGGTGCCTGGTCGAGATCGTTCCCGATCAGACCCGGTCCTGTGTCCCCTCCCTCGGGGACCTCAGGGGCCTCCTCCTCACCCTCGGTAACGGTCGCAAGGTTACCTCCCCCTGTCACGATGTTGGTGTTGGATGGGGTGATCCTACAGGGAAAGTATTCTCATCAGTAAGGGTAGGAAGGATAGTAAAGAGATAATTCTAGTTTCACTCACTTAGCCATAACATTAAAACACTATTGTTTATAGTTTAAATTTTGATGATGTCCTGGATGAAAGAATATTTTAAAAGCCTCAGCATTGGAAAGGCCGGATGGTCCTTGTGATGATCACCCCTAGTTTACACTGTTTACCTGGTTGAAAATAAGAGATTATCAATGTGGCAAACACTGACACAAACTCATCATAATGAACTCTCCTAAAAAATTTGTTTTTCATTCAAGTAAAGAATGGAATATATAATATCAGTGTTGTTCCTAAAGTTGGTCCTGGGAAATTTTCTGCCCTTTTGAGGTTCCTTTTGTAAAAGTTGGATATCTTTACCATTGGAAAGAAGTTATCACTTCAGAATTGACCAAAATGACCTATGAACAACAAAGTAACATACGAAAAAGTCGATCAAAAGCGTCTGAGCAAGGTTTGACAAGTTCTGATAACAAATTGCTCATTGAGTTTTGTTCACTTAATTTTTCACAAAAAATTTGCCTTTTCAAGAGAGAACAAAAAGAAACAAATTATCTATGTAAATATGATAAAAACATTACTCTCAACCAAGTCATGTTAAAACATTGACAAAGTTCTTGGCAGAATTTCTGTCCACACATGTCAAACAAATATTTGTTTGTTTCTATTCTACAAAAACCAAACCCAACTTTTTCTGCTTATCTTATCTTCAGAGTTCAGATATATAACTGTCATTGAAAATAATTAAAGATGAGATTCTTACATAAAACATTGCAGGCCGTTCAATAGCTGACGGTATCTAAATCCGTACCTAAGACAAACAGAATCTAGCAAAGGTTTACAGGAAGGAGACGAGAACACACACAGATACAGATATCTAAGAAGTTGTGCATTTCTTTAGAAATAAATCATAAATAAGAAATATGAAACAAAAGAATATGGTTTAGGAAGGAAAAAAAGTGCAGTAAAAATATTTTACCTAATAAGAAATATTTGTTTAACCAATTATATGTTTAGGTATCATGACTAAGTTGACAAATTGCAACCCTGTCAGTGCTTGATAATAACTAAAATAATAGTGCATAAGACAAGGTACACAAATCAACAGAAGATTTTGAAGGAAACATAAATCATATCTCAATCTTAGTTCTTACATCTTGACAGATTTACAAACTCAGCAACACATCTAAGGACACCAGACAAAAAGTTGGAATTTACATAAATGTTAAAGAAAGAAAACACCATCGTATATTATCAGAATAATGAATAGGTTTGAATCTTGATGTGCCAAATTTTAGTGTAGCTATGGGACTACAAGAAGAAAGGAAAAACAAAAAGAACTAGAAGAAGAAGAATATTTAAAGAAATAAGTCATAATAATATCATCCATAGAGTTATGGTGATGTATCTTATATTTCATGATCTATTTTAAAAAGATTGGGCAATACATAATAGATAGCAAAGGGGCTAGGCTATAGACATTGTGCAACATGCATTGTCAGACACTTTATTAATACCTGTGGTTAGATCCACTGAAACCAGAAATCACACACCATACATTGTATACACTCTCAAACTGTGAACACGGGTTAGCATTTAAAGGACACAGTGCATAGATTTGTACCGGTTAGGTTATATGAAAGCATTGGTTGATTATTTATTACTTATATTATACCATACTTTCATTCTATAGCTTTAAGCATACAAAATATGCTTTTAGAATTTTACTCAGTTCAAAAGAGTTCCTTTGGCAGATACTTTTAATATTGCAGAATTCAAGAATTCAAAGTAGTGAATTTGACACCATATCATACACTGCTATATTATATTTGTGTATTACATCTGATTAACTATTCCTTTAAGTAAACACTTCTACTTTAACTTTAATATTATCATTTAATATCAAAAATTTATTTATATATTGCGGGTGTTTTTTAGGTTAATGTAATTGATGTTAGCAAATATAAATAACACAACAAACCATTCATATGATATCAAATCAGGACAATTCTTCAGGTTCTTAATTCTATTTCATAAGAATTATAGAACATACAACAGAATGTCATATCATTTCCCTCATAAAGTAATCATCAGAGAAGTTTCATGTCTTTCTACATTTTTAAGAGGGCAATGATGATTTTTGTCTAGGAAAGTGTTTTGGGTCTTAAAAATTGTCCTTGAGATACCCATGATTTTCAAACAAATAAAAATATTGTCACTTACTTTGGAAGAACAAGTGTATTGCTTGTTAGAGGTCTTGAAAAGCACCGATCAGATATGACAGAATCTACAGTGCCAGGTCGCTGAAATCACACAATATGTTGAAATAAACAGCTAGTCAGTAAATACAAGATTTAAAAGGACAACATTATTCCTTCTCTTAAACAACATAAAAAATGTTGATAATTTTAATCCACCACTAAAATAATTATTATGCTCATTTAAAAATTTTCAATATACTCTGTTATGAATAGAAAAATTTATATAACTTCTCAGAATCATCTATGATTGAAAGATAACATTAAATTTAAAAATCATAACTGTTTCATTTATACTTCCATTTTCTTAATATTTGCTTTATTATTTTACTCCTTACATTTTGAAGGGCATCAACCAGCTTTCCGGATCCATCCATATGGTTCACAAATTCCTTGAAGAATTTCATCTTCACACGGTTCTCACGAATTGATAATCTACCAATTCCACAAAATGTGAGTTCAACATTTCTTTTGGCACCAACTGCCCGAGACACAGCATTGAGAATTTCCCTGACACAACTTTCCACTGTGTCTCTGTCAAATGGACTTTCAAAGGACAGAGCAGCAAAGTTGAGAGGAACCACCGGTATTTGACCTGTCATGAAAATTATTATAATTATTGATTAACGATGTTTTTCAAAAATGAATAAAAGATGAATTAATATTATAGAAATTATTTTTTTATACAGTAGAACACGGATATAACGAACTCCAAGTGACCAAAGAATTTAGTTCGCTATATCTGGTGTTTGCTATACGAATATAATTTTAATGATATTATATAGGGACGGTAATTGAAAATTTGTTCACTATATCCAATTATTCGCTATATCCGAGTTCGCTATATCCGTGTTCTACTGTATTATGTTTTACTCCTAATCTTAATTTTCTACCAATGATCTGTTCTTTGTCAGTTTGTCTTTATCAGAAACTCCTGAATTACCATAAACACTGAGACTTCTTAATTTTGTAACTATTCTTTTGACATCGCATTTCATTAAGGCATTATGCAATGTAATGATTAGTACAAACAGATCTAAGAATTTTTAAATGGGGCTTCATCCTTCTGATGATTTTTATATAAAGAATTATAACAACAATAACCTACACCCTGATCTGCTCTTCCCCAACACCCCTTGACCCACCATTGAATACAATTATAGTATCAACTTAAACCCTTACTATTTTCCATTGGTTCTTTGAAAAGATTTTTCTAAGAGGAGGAAAAGAAGAAAAAGACTTCTTGCAATAGATACAATCATTTACAATGACATTAGATTTTTGTACCTGGTACATGATACTTTGTAAACTGCAGTCCATGTGTCTGGGCAAACTTCTCTGCAATGTTGAATACTGGACGTTGAATCAGGATAAACTTGTTGTTCCCGATATCCAATTTCTTTTGTGAAAATGTAAATGTTCCCAAACCAGGTATTTGTACACCCTAAAAAAACATTGAGAACAAGTCTGAAATGTGGTGTAGATATAAAAAGAAGCGTAAACGTAATATATTTTATACATTATAGAAAGCAGTCGTTAAGTCAAACCTCAAAAGATCTTGAAATCAAAAGAAAATGTAGGTATTGGCGGGCAAGTTTTCAAAGTCCTCATTATCGGTGATCAATCAAATAACTACATTCCTTAACATTGATATATATTCGTAGATTCTATAGTATTCAATTGACAATAATTAAGGGTGGATAGGAATATTTGTCTATTGCGAAAAATATTCTTACATAGCTCATAAGTAAAGATTATGAGATATATAATATGTTTTGCTCGAAGGACTTGACAAAACCAAACCTTTTTAATTTTATAATGATATAGACCTTAATTTAGTCAGGTGAAGTGAACTTTATACTTTATCACAAAGTCACAATCAATGTCAACTTAAGATTTGTTAGCATTTTGTCTGTTAATGTATTATTAAAAAGGATAAGCTTCTGTTTATAGCGCTATACGGATTAGATTTATGGAATCTAAAACAAATATGACCCTGGAGAAAATAACTAGTAGACTCCATTAGGTCTGCTTTAATTGTACCTTTTGTTGGGACATCTGCTTTTCAAGGAAGACTGACACATTGTCCCAGACACTGGCAACATCTGAAAATTAATATCATTGCCAATAACTTTATACATCATTAAAATACATGAATGTAAAAGCATATAATGTGAAGTTTTATTAGCCTAAAAGGATTCGAGTTCTGAATTTCTAACCCACCATCTTCTGACAAACTGTCGCGAATGCTGGAATATCTCCCCTTCTTTGCCTCTGCCAATAATCCTTGCATTGCGTCTGTCATATTTGAAGTTCGTAAAAGTTTGTCTCACTTTCTAGGGCATGTTTAATTATTTAGGAAACGAGACGTAAAGTCCATTATGGAAGTGCTTCAAGGATCCAGTTACTATCAACGTTGCTAAGGGAGCGCGTGCCTGATTGGTTTTCCGGTGTGACGTCACAAGCAGAGCTGATTTGTCTGGTGTCGGTTTCGTATTTGTTCACACCTTTTATTAATATACATTACTCTCGATATAAGTAAGTATACGTGAGTCAATCTAAGGAACCTCCTAGGGACTTTATATGAATATTTTACTTTAATTTAATAGATAAATAGTAAATAAATAAAAGAATAATATAACCGAAACCCACATCCAAACATTAGACTAAAATTTAGTCTATGAAATATTCAAAATAATTACTGTACGGTACCTTCATTTATATTATTTTATTTCTTGAGGCTTTTAATTCAGTCAATCTAGACTTGCAGAATTTAGACCTAGACTGTATAAAGGCTCCTATATAATACACAGTCATAAAGCAAGGACTAATCCAAAATGTGCGTGTCTTTAAAACATTCCATTTAGATTTTAATATTTTAGATATTTTAATCCGAAAAGCCTCAACATGCTATTTAATTGTCCAGCTGCAATGTTAGATGTTTAAATTTTATTATATATTATAGGTCGATAATTAAGTTCCTACCACATAGGTTAAAAAATATTTCTACAACTTCGGATCATTGCATTATGATAATCTATAAACTTGACATGTACATAAAATTTATAGCCAGAAGTTTAAAAGGTCGAGATCTTCGAATAAATGTCTACTTAAAGATTGTAATTGTCGCCGACTCAAATATCAGAAATATTGAATGAATCAATATAAACTTTGTCTACATCATTCAAAAACTGGGTCCGCTTTTATGTTGCTCTTTCTCTAGTGAAAGGCGGGAGTGAGTTGAGATCATAACATTTTCTTATTAAAATTCTATATACTTATTCAACACGGCTGCGTTCAAATCGGATTATTCAGCTGGCTTATACAATTGGTAAGAAAGGATCCGTGTTCAATACGCAACCATTATAGCATGATCCTTTCTGCGTTATTGAACTGTGTTGACTGTTGACCAACTAAAGCTGAATAACTATTGCAGATATTCTATTTGAAACGGTTTCTTTTGTATTCATTTTGGAAGTGAAAACTGTGATTTGGTGTCATTTGCTATTAAAGGATGTCAAGTAATTTGTTTCATAGACATAAATTTTCCTGTCGCGTATCTAAACTAAACCATCGGTGTCGTCGTCATCGTAGTTGCTCTAAACAAGATCGCATCTATAGGATATATAGAGGATATTATATGAGTGTCCATGACACACTATGTTTACGAAACGAGTGGCTAAATATTAGTATTTCCCGAGCGAGAGCGAGGGATATACTGATATTTAGGCACGAGTGTTGTAAACATAGTATGTCATGGGCACGAATATAATATTCTGTTTATTACCGTAGTCCTAAAATTGAAGAAAATGCTCAAAAATTACTCCTCAGCATAGACGGACTAGCCGCCGCCGGCCCGTTTAGATTGTGACGTCATAGGCGAAGCGTGACGTCAAAGCATTGTTTATTACGTGACGTCACAATGCAAAAGTGATATTTTGCCCTAGGGCAACATATGAAAAATATGAACCTCGATATGACTGCCCTCGTAGGTAATAAAGTACGGTATAAAAGTTATCAGTTTTATGATGTACGAAAGTGTGCATTGTATTCATTTTGTGCGTCCGATATGCAATAGAAGCCAATGTATTTTATGTTTTATAACGTAATCATATGTAATAAAAAACCCAGGTTGTGTTGCAAAGTTTCCAATTGCATTGACATTGGTCGTAATTTTGAATTGTTTTATTAAGGCTAGTATACGCTTTTCAATATGACTCTATTCACGAAGTAGCTAATTAAAATAAATTACTATGGTATCTACCTTAGCGGTTATTTGTTATATCGTGATCTATTGCAATTTCGTTAAAGCCTTCGTTTGTGTTCGGCATACAAATATTTATACACGCCGGAAACATACTTTATCACTTACAACTATCCTCTCATTGACCTTTGCAACTGTTTTGAAAACTTCCTAGCCTCTATAATGAATTTCAACCTGTAGTACCTCTTTCCATTGTCGTTCATCTCCGGTTGAGAAATGAAGGCACTGCTCAACGGAAGGCAATGGCGCTACGGAAGGTTCATGTCCAAATTATGATTTCAATATTCGATGTAAGTCTATATATGTATTGTAAGTATTGCTAATTTTAACCAGTTTCACATTCATCGGTGTTTGGTGTGTTAGATAAGATGACATTATGAAGAAAACTGTGTTAAAGAAGTTGATCTAGCCTGTATGTCAACATCTTAATGACAGGTGTCGGGTATTGAATACACAATTTGGAAATATTTAGTAATGAATAATTGAATATGCAGTTAAGCTTTTAAAGTAGCTTTTCCGTTGAATATTTGTCGGTGTTAAGTCAAACATTTAATTAAAACGCTTTTCCTACAAACAAACGCGAAAGAAAGAAATACAAATAGGCATTTACACAATCTAAATAAATTTAGATCAACAGGTTTTATATTTGGTCATAGTATGACAAAATAAAAAATCTGTTGATCTAAATTTAATTAGATTGGCATTTACAACACAAATGAGCTCTATCAAGAATGCTAAGACCTGCACTGATTTTTGTATCAGTATGAATCTTCAAAATCATAAACCCATGAAGTTGTTAAATTCAATAAAATTGCCCAAGAAACAAGTCCAGTTACATGGTAATGTTACAATCATGGGGTATTCTACAAAGCGAGAAGTGTTTTATCAACAAACAGTAAATAATAATAATGGTGACTTTTATAGCGCTAAATCCATAAGGTATATGCTCTAAGCGCTAGCAATAGTAGGACTGAAAGAGGTGTGTCTTTAGTGTTGATTTGAAAGAGTCGAATGTTGGGGATTGCTTAATTTGAAGCGGGAGAGAGTTCCACAAGACAGCAGCAGAATATTCGAAAGTTCTATGTCCAAAAGATTTCAGCTTGGTTTTAGGCACAGTAAGAAGTTGTTGATCTTTTGAACGTAGTTTTCTGGTTGGTCTGTACTCTTTGATGAGGTCTTCCAGATACGATGGAGCTAGCTGGTTTAGGCACTTGTAGGTTGTTGATAATATCTTAAAGTTAATTCTAGAGGAGATAGGTAACCAATGTAGAGATTTGAGTACTGGAGTAATAGACTGATGTTTAGTTGTGAGAGAGATGATTCTTGCAGCTGTATTTTGAATTCTTTGTAATCGTTTAAGTTGATCTTGAGTTATTCCGAACAGAAGGCTATTGCAATAATCGAGGCGTGAGAGGATTAAACATCTGACCAGTGTGCTTGTGCATTCAGCAGTTACATATTTACGGGCTTGACCAATGCAACGGAGATGAAAAAAACATATTTTGCACAGATAGTTGATGTGATGATCCATTGACAGCTTAGGGTCCAAGAAAACACCAAGATCCTTCACTTTGTTTGTGATAGGAACAGCTGACACGCCAATTTGAACATGCTCATGTGGTAACTCTGATAATTGTTTATTAGAGCCAATAAACATGATCTCAGTCTTATCCGTGTTCAATTTGAGCATGTGTGAAGTCATCCAGCTCTGAATGTCACTGGAACATGAGGAAATGTCCATCAAAGCTGAATCTACGTGTTCTAAGTCAAAACGCTTGATAAGCTGGGTGTCATCAGCAAACGAAAAATTTCCTAAACTGTGAGTTTCAATTACACTTGGGAGTTCGTTGACGTATAACAGAAATAGCAAGGGTCCAAGTACAGACCCTTGCGGAACCCCACACTCAATGTTTCTCCTATTTGATACCTCATCTTCAATCACCACACACTGTGATCTGTTGGTCAGATATGATCTGAACCAGTCGATTGCTCTACCTCCGATACCAACATGCTGTTCAAGGATCACCAGGAGTATTTCATGATCTATGGTATCGAAGGCAGCGCTGAGGTCGAGGAGAATAAGTGAAGCCATATCACCTGAATCCACAATCTGCCTAAGATCATTGATGACTCGAAGTAGAATTGTTTCGGTCGAGTGCCTGGGACGATATGCTGCTTGAAACTTGTTGAGGATGTCGTAAGTTACAAGATGTTCTTTCAGGCGCATACTCACAGCTCTCTCAGTGATCTTCGACAGAAAGCTCAAATTTGACACAGGACGATAGTTTTTGTGCTGGTTTGCATCCAATGTTGAGTTCTTTAAGAGGGGTCTAACAATGGCATCTTTCAGCACATCCGGAAATTTACCAGCTTCTAGACTCATGTTAATAATCTTAGTGATCACTGGAAGCAGAGTGTCCAAATGGTTCACGACTATCTCGGTTGGAACTGGATCCAACGGACATGTTGTCTTCTTTGCCTCCATAACTAACTTGCGAACCTCTAATTCTGTTAATGGTTTGAATGACAGCATTGGTTCACCAATAAACATGTTTACAACCTCAACTGGTCCACCACTTTTGAGTTCATGTAACTTGTTTCTAATGGTATCAATCTTATCCATGAAGAAGTTGTTAAACTCTGTCACCAGTGTACTGTTATCCCCTTCTGGGCGTGCACTGTTTTTGGATTTACCAAGCAACGAGTCCAAAAATTTATGAAGTTTTTTGGGATCGTGAGATAGCTGAGTTATTTTGTCCAAGCAATGATTGCGCTTTGCTTTGCTAACCACTTTCATCACCTTGTTTCTCGTTGATCTGAAAATCTGTTTATCAATTTCTAGGTGAGACTTGCGCCATTTTCGTTCAGCACGTCGTCTTTCCTTTTTTGCAGCACGAATATCCTCTGTGTACCAATCACTACCAGGTTTCACCTTGATAGTCCTCTGTTTTAAAGGGGCATGTACATCCATCAGTTCACTAAGAACACTGTTGTATTTCTCAGTGAGATAATCGACATCATAGATAGAATTCTCTTCTAATTCAGATGAGCGAAGATCATCAGAAAACTTTAGATTATCAATGGACTTCATGTTTCTACACATCTTAATCTCTTCAGACAAGCATGGTCTTTGAAGATTTAGAGTCATGAATATGATGTAATGATCCGATATGTCATGATCCTCCACAGTGACGTCAGTAATAAAACAGCTGTCTTCTGGCGCCAACACCCAATCAAGAATATGACCATACTTTTGGGTAGGTACAGTGACATATTGCATTAAAGAGTGGGATTCTGTTAGACTTAAGAATTTACTGACTCCTGGCTTTGTTTGGTCATCAAAGGGCAAATTGAAATCTCCAAGAAATATGGTATTAGGCAGTACTTTTATGATTTACTGATGGTAGTTTATAGTTATTTAAAAGACTGAAAGTTCAATGTCTGGCTAGCTTCTTCTCGTGTGTAACTGTATGATAAAAGAAATTTGTGCTTGAATTTTTTTAAAAGTTTGTGATAGGTGCATATTTCAGTTTAATGTGTAGTTTCTTCCGAAAAACTCGTGAATGGTATTCGTATTTAATTTAACTCGCTTTCTCTCGTTATACCAAACCATTCACTCGTGTCATAAAAATGATATTAACGGGACATCGATTAGATTTCTGTATGTAAGCAATCGTTATATAATCTTTAGTGGTTAATCTAAAGATTAATCCTAACATTCTCAGAGTGACATATTTCAGTTGACAAAATAAATGTTGGTGAAGTTTTAGGTGTTTATGTGAAACATAAGGACAGAAACATTATTTGGGGAAGAATTTAAGATTAATTTCTGAATGCGGTCAAACAGGTAAAGGATTTTTATTCTAGACGTTGATGAGAAGATACCAATTCATATAAACGCCAAAATGCGAAAGTCTGAACGATATTAATAAATTAGAGGAAAGGGACAACTGTCTCGTTGGGAGGATGAGAGTGTTAATGCACGCACTGACAAACCTCACACTATTGATGATTGATCCCCCTGTTAACTCAACTCAAAGTTGAACAAGATTCTGACAAACCTCACACTATCGGTGATGGATCCCCCTGTTAACTCAACTCAAAGTTGAACAAGATTCTGACAAACCTCAGACTATCGGTGATGGATCCTCCTGTTAACTCAACTCAAAGTTGAAAAGATTCTGACAAACATCACACTATCGGTGATGGATCCTCCTGTTAACTCAACTCAAAGTTGAACAAGATTCTGACAAACCTCACACTATCGGTGATGGATCCCCCTGTTAACTCAACTCAAAGTTGAAAAAGATTCCTTACACACAAAAAACAACAGTATTTCGGCTTTCTCTCAGTGTTACCAATTTTTTTTTTCTCGTTTTTATTTATTGATTCCAAACATGAGGTACAGCAAAGAAGTTTAACCTCAAGTTCAGAAGTTATATAAATATATACGACATAGGGAGTGTCCAGAAATTTAGTCACAAAAACATCATACGATCATTTAACTCTTGATTTACCCAACATAAGTTAATTAGTCATATATCAATATATACAAAGTCATATATTAGAAAATAGCTTTGTGAGTTAAATTGTGCAAGTTTGTTCAGCAGTTTTTCACGTATAAGTTCTTAATTCTATAATGAAAAGGAATATATGGATGACAACTTCTTTGTTCATTGTATGTTTGAGAACGACACAATAATCTGTGTCGAAACGTCGCATACAATGAACAAAGAAGTTGTCATCCATATATCCCACTGCATTGTCATTCCAACTTCTGAAATACCTCTCAAAGAAGTTATGATCACCTTTCAGTTTGCACTTAGGTTGGCATTTGCCCTTTGATTGATGTATATTTACGAATATGTACATGCATTTTTAAACATATAATGTTGATTTGAAATAAAGAGAGACTTTAATTGAATTTCTTTGATTATATAAGTGTATAATTCATATGATTTATAAACATGCCATATTATTTAACTTTTTATAAACCAAAGTTTCCTTGAAATATGTTGATTTTGTAATTTCTTTTACTTTCATTTTAAAACTTATAATTTCAAACGCGAAAGATGAAAAACTGTAAAAAAAAATTAATCAACTGGACGAGAGATTTGGGTGAGTGTCTTATTAAGTATTTTGTTGAAACCGTCTTTATACTAACTTTCGTTCTTTATCTTTATCTGTACCTATGCAAGTTGTATTTCAGTTGATAAATGTCTAAAAACGGTGTACAGATTTTAAAATTTATTTTATGATTAAACATTGTCATAGGATTGTTTTATTTATAAAACAAAAAACTAAAAACAAACAAAAAAGAAAACATTGAATTGTGTTTTGTTTTCAAGTTTCAAACTTTATCACAACGATCTCCCGAATCCTCGAAATAAGGCACGGAGAAAACCGAGGAAATCCGATCGTCTGCTTCAGGGGCAGATAACTCTAAATGCAGAACCAAGTGGCGGATGATTTGAGAAAAATAACATTTTGACATGCCGGTTTTGCCTGCTGCATAACCACATTTAGATTATTGTATGCAATTTTTGGTTCTTCTGAATCGAAGGTAAGCAAGTGTTTAGCGACAAATATATGCTTAAACTTATTTTTTAACTATGTATCTTCTATACATTAGTCATTAGAGACAGAGGCAGACCACAACTACATCCATCACTTTTGCCGAATTTTGACGTCATGTTTGCATTTCAATTTGAATTAACTTCACAGTGATGCAGGGATAAATTTAACTGCGAGTCCTGCTTCAAATACTCATAAAATTTAGAAAGGACTCATAGAAATTTAAGCTGTAAGTCCTGGGATGCATAGTTTTTTTTGTGATACTATGTGCTTATAAGTACTTATTAAAGGATTCATTTAAATCAGCTTGGACTCACAAGACTTTTTGGTAGCGAGTCCCTTGACTCAGAGGGTCAATATTTGTAGATTGATCACTGGTGATGACATCAAAATTCATATAAAAGAAATAAAAAGAAACAATATTCCTAAGTAAATCAAGACAGTTATATTTTATTGATAACGCAAACCGACTGTGGTTAAAAACTTACAGTCATTCTTTTATTTGTAAAAACACAAGAAGTGACTTTGGTTCCAAAATAGTAAAAATTCAGAGCCCCATACACAATCAGAAGAGTCCCTCTTTTTGGATAAGGAGACCCCACATTTTGAAATCCTGGCTTGAACACTGCTACTACGAAAGGTAGATTGACATACTATTTTACTTGACATCTACCTCTACAATATACTATATCTATAGGACCTGGCCAGAATTTTAGTTTACCTTAGTGAACTATGTAGATTATACAGCCACTGTCAGCCATGTCGGGTAGAGATATGCAGACGTTGGAGTTGCACACTCACATGAAAGGTAACGAAGTAAGTGAATATTGAGTGTTAATTGGTAATATTAGTTGTCTTTGCATTTTTGTTTAATTTAGAAGAATAAAATGCCAGCAAACTAGTCATCATCAAATAGTTTATGTTCTCACATACCAAAGGTCAGTCCGAACCAAAATATTGATGAATTACCCTCATTTTGTTCTTCCTAGCTTTTACTTCTAAAACAGTTTAAGAATGTAAGAAATAGAATAGAATTGAAACTGTTAGGTGTTTTCAAATTTCAATATTGGCAATATTTAGACATTCGCTTTGATTGGTTTGAAGTTATCTGTATCTGGCCCATCAGATCAAGAGATCAAATTTGAGTCAAATAAAAAAATGACACATTTTAGTCACTTGCCTTTGAGAGTATGATACACAGTGCGGCAAAGTTATGTTCCTGTTTTAATGAGATTTAGTCAACACTTTACCTGATACAAAGTTGGTATATTATGTAGATACATGCCCTTTATTTTGAGAACTATCAACTATTTCATTGAGACACTTCTTTTGACCATGACTTATTTCAAAGTTAGTTAAAGTTTGACAGTATAAACCTCAGATAAACTGAGTTTTTGTGAATGCTGAAATTATTTTGGAATTGTTTGGGCTCATGTTTTTGTTCAATCATTCATTTTACCTGGTACAAGGTATGTATGCCTATGAAACCTTCAAATACAATCTGATGATATTAGGTCTATTTACACACATCAAAACAGTGTCATCAAAGTTTGTTTGCATTTGGTTATTATTAATTGAGTACAAATAAGGCCTTTGATATATAGAGCATATTAAAGGGGCAGTAGCACGTTCTTTGACAATTTTATATTTTCAATTTTTCACTGATAACTATAAGTTAATGCTTAATGTATTACTTTGATAGTATCATAAATCTCATAACACAAACCAATCATCCGTAGTCAGAGAACAAAGTATGAGGATTCACATAAAATCCATTGGCAGCCATTTTTGTGTGAACACCTTTAATTCATTTTGTGTAAGAAAAGGAATCGCATGGCTTAACTTAACATTGTATATTTGATTTATTACTGCTCCATTTAGTTTTTATACATTGTCTAAAGATTGGAACCATTTATTTTCATTTTCCTGACGTCACCTTATATTCACTCTAAAAACGTGCTACTGCCCCTTTAAAAGAGTGTGTTTCTGCAATATAAATATCAAATATTTGGAATAAAATTTGTATTATGCAAGCCATTGGTTAGGAGGACCTGAACATGCTCTATATTTTTATCAAGTCGGAATGTTAAACTTGAATAAATTAGTAATAAAAGATGTTTCAGAACATAAATGTGTGAATTATGAGACATTTGAAAAATTGTTTGGTGTGCCAATATCATATGGTTCAAAGTCAATGCGGAAAGTAGACTTCTGGTTTTGAGAGTAAGAGGATAGTAGACTACTCAAAATAATTGTAAGAGGATAGTAGACTACTCTTTATAAGAGTATGAGGATAGTAGACTACTAGAAATAATTATAATAGGATAGAAGACTAATCATGATAAGTGTAAAAGGATAGTCGACTACTCGTAATAAGAATAAGAGGATAGTTGACTACTCATACAAAAAAAGAAAGAAAAGAAGACTACTTCTGAGAGTAAGAGGATAGAAAACAACTTGTAATAAGAGTAAGAGGATAGTAAACTACTCATAATAAAAGAAAGAAGATAATAAACTACTTGTAATAAGAGTAAGAAAATAGTTGACTACTCGTTATGAGAGTAAGAGGATAGTAGACTACTCGTAATAAGAGTAAGAGGATAGTAGACTACTCTTCTCCAGAACCATAAGGCCTAGAAAGCTGAAACTTTGTGTACCGACTCCTTGACTAGTGAGGATTAATAATTGTAGATTTTGAACTCTGTGGCTTTTGCTATGGGGGGAACCACATTGATCACACCCTAAAAAAACTAAAATGTAAAGTCTGATGAGCTACATAGCCAATGGCTCTATTTTTGTTTAAAATCAAACAAAAGTGTATTGTTAAAACCTTTCTTGGGAGAAAATCAGTAATTTCATGTGACCCTCTTTTACTATGTTTTCATCTAATGTGGAATAATTTGCTTTAAAACACCACCAAATAACAGTCTTTATGAACCAGTGTTGTAATAAAAATCAATTGCCTTATGATAAAAACTGGCATTTTTATTACTTTCTTCACTAAATCCATTTGACAAAGACTTGAATAACGACAAACTGGCAGAAATCATTAAACTTGATGTCGACACATGCACAGCTGTAGCTTATTGAATTTTCAACATTGGAGACTTTTATACTGATACACATAGCTAGGCTTTACCTGCATAGAAGGTGAGTTTATGGATCCATGTAATGTATTATAACAAGATGATGATTAAGATAGAAAGCTGATTTCAACATATTGGAAACAATTAAAGTTTAACTCTTTAAGAGAGCCTTATTCTATTTCATCTTTTAAAGAAACTATAGAGAGTAAAGAAGAAGGGCAATGTGTCCTCTCATTGGAGAGAGAGAGATATTGGTACAGTAAATCAGTACAAGGTAAAAATTAACTTCTTTGAGAGGCATTTTAGAAGTTGGAATGACAATAATGCTGAGTAATATAGGGATGAAAACTTCTTTGTTCATTGTATGCGACGTTTCGACACAGATTCTTGTGTCGTTCTCAAGCAGAGGAAGAGTAATGAAGTAAGGGCATATACAAACATAAATAGTACAATGCACAGTAACAACAATGAACAAAGAAGTTGTCATCCATATATTACTCAGCATTAGAGGTGAAAATTGTTAGAAAGTTAATTTCTAGCACATATTGATTATATATCATAATGAAATGGTGAAATTTTATGTTCTGTTTTACACTTAGAGTGAGTGAGTGAGTTATTGTTTTACGCCGCTTGGTCAATATTTCAGCCATCAGCGGTGTGTTACACTCAGAAGTAAGATTGATATGAAATTAATTTTGATGCACAGGCCACTAAACTATTTGCAAAATATCATTTTTAACGAATATAAGATAATTTGAATCAACACTTTTTCCATCTTTATTAGTTATATCCATGACAGTTACTAAATTGAGATATGCTAAGAGCGATGTTTATGTAGTTTATTAATGCTTTACATGCTGAAAATTAATTCACTAATATTCAGTTGGTAAGCTATTAAAGTATTTCTACCTCATTAAAAAAATAGTTACAAACTATGCATCTGACTCTACCAAGACATGGCTTGTACATATACTACTAAAAGTTTAGACTCAGTATCAAATAAGAGTGTGAATTGTAGCATCGACGGACATTGTTGAAATAAAACATGCTTGTTAAGGACCACTTTTATTCTCAAATATCATGCATTTAACATTTATGGATCTGAAAAACATTTATCATGACGCTCTAGTGACAAATTATCAGAAGTCCATGGACATAGCTGAAAATATGTGTTTATGACACTATTTGGATGCTCTTGTTTCAGAGACAGTGTAGCATTAATGGGGTCAAATGAAATGTTTTATGTTTCTTTACATCATGATTACTGCATTTATGCTCAAACTTGTAGATTAGAGACACTACATGTATTGATATCATAAAACGTCATAACAACCAGCCCTAAGTCTAAGCTTTGTCTAGCTGTATATTATTGTTCAGTTATCTTGATGATGAATCAGGGTTGAAAGTGGAACTGTTAGTGAAAGTAGAAGGGTTAAAGAGGTTAAAGAAGCAAGTATTACTGATTAGTTAGACTACAATGATTTATTACCTACGAGGGCAGTCATATCGAGGTTCATATTTTTCCCTAGGGCAAAATATCATTTTTTCATTGTGACGTCACGTAATAAACAATGATTTGACGTCACGGTTCACCTATGACGTCACATTCTATACGGAACGCCGCCCGCTAGTCTGCCTATGCTGAGAAGTAGGTTTTGAGCATTTTCTTCAATTTTGGTACTACGGTAATAAACAGAATATTATATTCGTGCCCATGACATACTATGTTTATGACACTCGTGCCTAAATATCAGTATATCCCTCGCTCTCGCTCGGGAAATACTAATATTTAGGCACTCGTGTCGTAAACATAGTATGCCATGGACACTCATATATTATCCTCTATATCAGACAACAAATTCAAGAAGGTCCTTGAAATATTTTTTCATATTTATACAGAAGATATTGCAGGAAGAAATCTGTTTTGTGAAGAAGTTGCAATGACGTCTGATGGCCTTAATTTGAAATTAGTGAATTTTTCTACACTACTACTAATGTCATATTTTATCCAGCCTAACTGCACTAAGAAAAATTCAGCAGAAAAAGTTGCTATGTGAGTTGAAGTCTTGGTGGCTGAGTAAATAATTTGTTTGGAGAGACTGTGCTGGAGAGGTCCTTCAGGTTGTTGCCTGGCTGTTCAATCATATGATTTCAGATAGTGTGATCCAAAATATGACACAATGTTTTAATAACCTTTAATGACATTTTAGGTAAACCTAGCCTTCATATTACTCACTACACTCCCAATATGGGAGTCTAGTGAGTTTTATTAAGGCTAGGTGACAAATGACAAACTGTACCACATACTTTTCAAACTTAGCCAGGACATTCAAAACTTGGCACTGAGGTGAACAGCAAACTACAGCAAATAATACTGGGCTACTCTGCAACCAATAACACTGATTGCTTATATAAACTTAAATAACCTTTAATGACATTTTAAGTAAACCTAGCATCCAAAATACTCTCTACACTCTCACATTGGAACAAACTGTATCACATTACGTATATTTTCAAGCTTAGCAAGGACAGTCAAAACTCAGGTGAACAGCAAACTACAGGCACATATCAATGACTATGCTGCAACCAATAACACTGTTTGCTTATATAAACTTAAATAACCATAACTGACATTTTAAGTAAACCTAGCCTCTCACATTGGAACAAACTGTATCACATTACGTATATTTTCAAGCTTAGCAAGGACAGTCAAAACTCAGGTGAACAGCAAACTACAGGCACATAACAATGACTATGCGGCAACCAATAACGCTGATTGCTTATTGACCCCTGACCCAGGTGTGATAAGTTGTGAACTTGTATTCAAGGAGGGAGCCGTCAAACAATACCTGTCGTACCAGGTGCAAACCTCGTTCTGCTACCTGGAAACCCAGATTTACCTGATTACTTACAGCTATCAATGCTTAGAAAATTATTCTGGCTATTTCGATATCGAGAACGCATGAAAATAATAAGTTGCCCACAGATAAGTTGATTATAGCACATGGTGTATACCTGGTTGATTATTATAGAAGATATTCATCTGCATTAAAAGACAAATTAACAACTATTTGTTTCACAGAAAAAAAGGTACATACTAAAGCTAGAATGTAAAATCTATAAAAGAAATTATCAGAAGAAACAATTTGCTAATTTCAAGATGATAATTAATGTTAATTCGGGCGTGGAGATTGGGGGTTTGTGCTCACAGCATTCATATCTCTAAACAAATCTATATATTACTACTAAAAATTGATATGCCCTCATCTTAATATATACCCATGAATACTGAGACAAAAAATCCCCACCCATTCAGGAACCATTTGTAAATGGCAACTAGTGAGTTTTCTTAGCTACTTGGAGTGGTTTGTGATATTAGCTGTGTGAACAGAGGAATATGTATCAGAATTCATTGATTATATTGATTCATGCATTGACCCTGAGAGCACTTTAATCAAAACAACATGTCTTGGCCTAGCTCACAATAACAGCAACTAACTGACTGCCTTGTGTGTGGCTCAGGGGTATAAGTAAATTAATATAACCCCTCAGAGAGTTGGCCTGCTGGTTGATAGAGAAACAATGTTGTACATACAGCATACTCCTTGGGTAAAGTTTGTTATCCCCCGCCCAGTTGACGGGGGGGGGTATTGAAATGGTTTCCGTCCGTTCGTCCGTCCGTTCGTCCGTTGCTCTTGCTATGATTTGATGAAGATTAAGGGTCAAACGCTAGAAATGTTGTTTATTACATTTGAGGGCAATCATATTGGGGTTCATATTTTTCATATGGTGCCCTTTGGCAATATATCACTTTTTAATTGTGTTGTCATTTATATAAACAATGCTTTGACATCACAGTTAACCTCTGACATATGCAAAGTAGATTTGAGTATTTTCCTTACTTTTGTAACTACAGTAATAAACAGAATATCTTATTTGTGCCATGATAATACTATGTTTACAAGACTCATGACTAAATATCAGTATATATCCCTTGCTGTCGCTCTTGAAATACTAATATCTAGCCACTCTGTAAACATTGTATGCCATGGATACCTATATAACATCCTCTATATTCTGAGTGCCTATTAGCATGGTAAGAGCACAGCACAGCTCCAAGTCTGAATCCATTAGAAATACATGTGATTGAAATATATTAATAATGATATAATAATGATAATACAATAAGTAGATAAACAAAATATTGACATTGTTTAATTGGAATCACACTTTGGGTGCAATAGTACATAATACATTACATGATTAGACATCTAGGATTAGGGTAAGATTGATAAGAATTTTTTATAAAATTCTGCATATATATGACTATATGCTATGTCTATTCAGCACATACCGGTAATAAAAAACAGCTACTGTATAAATATATTACGTAATTTCCATTATGTCATGCAAATAACAAATCTGATAAATCCCACCTGTTAAGGTATTAAGTTATGACACAGGCACAATCAGACTGTTAATTGGTGTATCACATAGGGCTTGGGTAGATACGCACAATTACTCCCTGGGTGGGCAGAGACTTCTTAGCGTCAGAGTGTAAACCATGGTATAAATGATGCTATCATGCATGCAAAGCTAGGAATAAAGGATTAATCTATTAGTGAAGTTGATCCAAGATTTCTGTAAGACTGTTTACTGTTATGTCACTAAAATTCCTGAAACTGTTGTCTCTATCACTTGGTAACATGACAAGGATTAGAAATATTTGCAAATTATTTTAGATCAAAAATAAAAAAACAAAATGGTGAGCTTTCTATAAAAGTAGATTTTGACAGTCAAATAAAGAATTGTTTTTCACTCTCTCAAGAGTTCTTTCAATTTGTTTGCTCGGTAATCAATTCTATGACCACCTATTTTTAGTTAAGTTTCAATTTTGATAAATAATTGCTAAAACATGAGATATTTAACAGTTATAAAATAAATAAATAAATAAAAATAAAATTAAAATAAATATTTTAACTGCAGTTTATGCAGAACTAAAGCTTTGAATAGTTGATGCAGACATGGTGACAGCTGTCTGTTTGAAAATGTTTTTAATTTACGTTAAGCAAATTTCACATTGTTTAAACTTAAGGTCATGCTTTCACTTCAACTGAACTAAAGCTGTGAAAAGGTAAATGGTGATGATAGGCTTTATACTCAGTCTCTGAAAACCAATATATGAAAATAATTATGTTTATGTTTAAAATAAAACTCACCTTTTTGGGAAATCATAACATATTTTTACCAAAAGTCTTTGGTGCTCTGGCAAATGAAACATAAATCATGAAAATATTAAGCACTTTTTTATCTAAATTTACTGTGTCTATCTTTATCATGTTGTACTCAAATCACTTTCTTCAATGTGAAATCTGCTAAGATATTGATTAGGAGACTATGATTAAGCTTAGTTTCTGTTGTAATTTGGTGAATTAAAATGCTACAACTTTACATTTCTTTCTCTTCAGTATACTGTGAAGCCTTTGAACTTGAAATTAACAAGATCTAATATTTGTATGAAATGTAATAATTTGAAACTAGAATGAAATAGGAAATATATATATCTGTGAAAAGACATAGCAATTGTATTTGAAAAAGATACTCGTATACTATATGATAAGTTTAGAGTTGGTGGACAGACACAATGCCAGTTAGTAACATAAGAAAAAACACATCTATCCTGATGTCAATTTGTTTTTAGTTATTTATAAAAAACTTAATAAAATCAGGATGTGACAGTGTGAAGCTTTAAGTGATCAGGAACGTTGTGTAAGTCTAGTTTAAGGTTTCCATGATAAAGATTCAAATATAGCCTCTTATTGATGGGGTCTCTGTAATCATGGGTTATCATTTAACATTTGAAAATAAATCTTTTATAGATGCATCAGCATTTTGGTTTTTCATTTGTAATATAAACGTTCTTTGCAAATATTTATATAGGTAATCGTGGTCAGCAGTGGACTCTAAAATATATTTAATAAAAGGGTTACTGAGTCTGGCCATTGTGATGAATGAGATATTGACAAAGTGAGAGACATTGGTATGTCACTGACAGTGATCAATCTACAGATATGATCTTCTGAGTCCAGGGACTGGCTACCAAAAAGTCTTGTGAATCTGAGCAGATTTGATTGAGTCCTTTAATGAGTACCACCAAAAATAGTACCACCAAAAACCTTTGCA
Organism: Steromphala cineraria; assembly: GCA_916613615.1. NCBI lineage: Eukaryota > Metazoa > Mollusca > Gastropoda > Trochida > Trochidae > Steromphala > Steromphala cineraria. The sequence goes on from OU744725.1 coordinate 23,868,826, forward strand.
TCCCAGGCCTCACATCTTAATTTCTATGAGTCTTTTTTATCCCCCGCAACAACGAAGTTGCGGGGGGTATTAAAATGGGTACCGTCCGTCCGTCCGTCCATCCGTCCGTCCGTTACACTTTGTGTTCGGCTCATAACTTTCTACCTAATCAACCATTTCAATTCAAATTTGTTATGGACATGAAGATACATGTAATAATGTGTCATGAGAAACAATTTTCTGAAAATTTACATAAAATATTAGGATTTTGGAGAAAAAGTGGTAAATTTTGTAAGTAATCTGTTACAAGTCCCGTCCGGCTCACAACTTCTAAACTAATCATCACATATTGATAAAATTTGATATGAAGATACATAATCATCTGAAGGTGTGTCATAAAGAACATTTTTTAAAATATTTTTATAAAATTTTGCCTTTTTTGGCAAAAAATTAGGACTCTGTTGGAAAACTGTTACAAGTCCCGTCCGGCTCACAACTTCTAAACTAATCATCACATATTGATCAAATTTGATATGGAGATACATAATCATATGAAGGTGTGTCGTGAAGAACATTTTGAAAATATTTTTATAATATTTTGCCTTTTTTGGCAAAAAATTAGGACTCTGTTGGAAAACTGTTACAAGTCCTGTCCGGCTCACAACTTCTAAACTAATCATCACATATTGATAAAATTTGATATGAAGATACATAATCATCTGAAGGTGTGTCATAAAGAACATTTTTTAAAATATTTTTATAAAATTTTGCCTTTTTTGGCAAAAAATTAGGACTCTGTTGGAAAACTGTTACAAGTCCCGTCCGGCTCACAACTTCTAAACTAATCATCACATATTGATCAAATTTGATATGGAGATACATAATCATATGAAGGTGTGTCGTGAAGAACATTTTGAAAATATTTTTATAATATTTTGCCTTTTTTGGCAAAAAATTAGGACTCTGTTGGAAAACTGTTACAAGTCCTGTCCGGCTCACAACTTCTAAACTAATCATCACATATTGATAAAATTTGATATGGAGATACATAATCATATGAAGGTGTGTCGTGAAGAACAATTTTGAATTTTTTTAAAATAAAATTTTGCCTTTTTTGGCAAAAAATGAGGACTCTGTTGGAAAACTGTTACAAGTCCTGTCCGGCTCATAACTTCTAACTAATCATCACATACTGATCAAATTTGATATGGAGATACATAATCATATGAAGGTGTGTCATGAAGAACAATTTAAAAAATATTTTTATTAAATGTTGCCTTTATTGGCAAAAAATGAGGACTCTGTTGGAAATCTGTTACAAGTCCTGTCTATCTCACAACTAAACTAATCATCACATTTTGATCAAATTTGTTATGGAGATACAAAATCATATGTTGGTGTGTCATGAAGAACAATTTTGAAAATATGTTTGTTTAAATATGATCAAATTGATCTTGGAGATCCAAATACATAATACAGAAATTCATTTATTTGATTGTAATTTTGTCAGTTAAGTCAAATTATGCCCAACAGTGAACATAAAGTTGGTATGATTTAGTTTTTTTATTAGAACAGTTTCTTTCATATCCAGGTATTATTTTGTTAATTTGTGCAACAAAAATTATTCGGCAACATGATAAGGAAAACCTATACATATTGTGCAATTTGCGGGGGATACAGCTCGACCATGTCAGCTGCTTGTTTAATTTTATGAGTATTTGAAGCAGGACTCACAGGTAAATTTATCCCTGTACTGAGCTTTAAGTATAGAAGCCAATGAGCAAGGCTAGTTTCTGGTTTACCTGCTGTATTGACATGGCAAGCGTTCAGACGTGACACCTCTATAGGGGTGTGTCGCTCAACCATGACAATTGAAAGTAGGGGGTGTCTCAATAAATCAAAAACATTAATATTTTAAAGTTGTTTAATTTTTACCAAAATCAAACTTTAAAACATGTTGATAAGTTAAAAAATATCAGGAATGTTATCTTTAGAATTTGGGTTATTTGAAATAATGACAAATGGTTGAATTTATTATTGTTGAATTTGACTTTTGATACAACCTAAATTCCCGGGTAGATTCATAGGGACAAGACACACAGACATTTCAAACCGGGTCTAGAGGTGTGTGTATAATATTTTAGACAACTTATTTATCATTTGTATTTCAGGTAACAATTCATTAACGGTCATATTAATCAAGGAAAAGTTATCAACCTTATAAAGCATGAATCTTTCTACCTAGTGCATTTCTTAACTTTAACTCATCCATGCTAGACAGTTATATCTTCATGATCTTAACATCCAGTAAACAAACCTTTCATTTAAGTTAGAAGTAAATACATCCACTAGCATGTCATCTGTTTGATTGTACCATTATTAGCACTCATCCTAATTAGTTTTCTGAACTCACTTGTCATTGAATTCAACAAAGATTTAACCTTTAGTCTGATGGATTGTTTTCAAGTTTTTGCTGAGAGCTTCAAAGGTTTAAAATTTTAGCACACTGGTTACTCTCACATATAAAGCTTTTCCCTCCTTTCTAAAACACAGAATATATAAAATTAATAAATATTCTTGTGAATAAAATTAATTTATTACTTGTTATGGTAATTATTTTTTCTAAAATATTTTAATAATTTTCTACAATAAGGTTTATCTCCACATGACAATGAATAAAATGAAAATGAAAAGTCATAATTTTAATGACATGTCAATCAATAAGAAATGTCAGCGTCTTCGGACTCAATCAGCAGGGAGCATTTTAAGCAGAGAAGCAGTGAATCGCTGTAAGGTGGTATTGTAGTATTGATACTTTCTATGGCTGTGTGTTTATATCATGTGCAGCATTTTCTTCTATCCTTAATGCAAATATATTCATACTGTTCATCAGAAACATTTATTACTATTCAATAGGCCTAAAATCAATCCATGTGGAAGTTATAATGATAATAATAATAATAATAATAATAATACTTTATTGCCTTTTCAGGAATTTGTTTTACATCAACACAGAGCTTGAACAGGAGAACAATCATATGAAATATTTATGTACATGCATTTAACTCTTTTCACATTTATTTAATAGACATATTGTGTTAGGAACAAAAGATGTACGGGCTCTCTTAGTTTTCAAAACTGGAACTTTGTAGCGGCGGCCTGAAGGGAGAAGGTGATATTCTGAATGAAGGTAATGTGTCGGGTCAGATATGATTTTGACAGCTTGATTTACGATTTGCGGCTCATATATATCAGTTAAACACTCGAACTTGACACCGGCAATCTTACTCGCAACGTTCACAATTTTGTTAACTTTAGATTTAAGATGAACTAAGAGAGACCCGTACCAACAATGGAATGAAAATGTTAATATGCTTTGAATAAAAGCTGTATAAAAGGTTGACATGACGGAGGAGTTAACATCGAAAGATCTGAGTTTTCGCATGAGATGAAGATGTTGTTGACATTTGTTAAACAAGGCATTAATGTTGGAATTCCAGTTCAGTTTAGAATCAATGTAGGTTCCCAAATATTTATATTCCGACACAGTCTCAACACATTCACCATTTATTATGACTGGAAACATTTTAGATGGTTTACTTCGAAAGTCAATAACCAGTTCCTTCGTTTTTTTTACATTTAAATGTAGATGATTGTCTGCACACCAAGTTGTAAATTTTGTAATTTCATCTTTATACATATGTTCAGATATATCATTATTTAATTTTCCAACAATTGCGGCGTCATCCGCAAACTTGATCGTTGAGCAGGTTGAACTATAACTAACAGATGTACATGTATGTATAAATCATGTTTTTTTGGCTATATAGTTATCCAACTATTGAAATTTTGTCTTGCAGTAAATTAAACCCTTTATTAGTTCGAAATTTCAAGAATTTTAGGTAAAATTTACCTGAACTTCGAAAATTATAAAAAGGAACAAGTCAATTAAAACTTAAAGTTATACAAAAACTTTTAATTTCTTTCTGTTTAAATCTAATCATTCCAATATCATATACGTTAAAAATCATGTTATAGAAATAGCCAATAACATGACAGGTTCACAGGGATGATTTTTGCTAACATATTTACTCTCAGTCAGATAAGCAACTTCTCTTACAAAATTAAGCATTGATTAATGTCCATTCTGTCTCCAGAGCTGTCAGTTATGTAAATGTGAACTGCTGTGGTGTTTGTCCATATGCAATCATTGTACTTGATTCTTACATTAAATTTAGAGAACTAGTTATAATCCAGCACGTTTTAGTGCTACAAACAAGATTCAGTAAGTTTTACTGTTTAATGATGTGTGAATACAATGGAGCGATGGATAATCCTTTCCCCCAGGGCTATGTCATTTGAGGCTGTTTTATGAAAAATCTTTTCTTTCTGTTTTAGCCTAACTATCACATAAAGAGTTTGATACCTTTCTTATATGTTCAATGAAGCACGAACAGATCCCCTTGGGGTTAAGTCAGGGAGTCTGATCTTGTAGAACAGGTTGCATTCAGTTCCTTATCAGTGATGAAGCTTCATTGCTCTTGAGTTAGATCACCAGTTAGATATAAGGTATGTGCATCATTTGATCTCAGGTAGATTTAAGTAATTAGGTAGATAAAAGGTAAGCTTCATCCTCTTCTTTTGATTGGCTTAATTTTTGTAATTTGAATATGATTTGGAAGTTAATTTTAGTATGTTGTGTTGATGCATAAAGGTAAGGTAGATAGTAACAAGCCACCAGGTAGATCTAAGGAAGCTATTGGTACTTTAGTAGATAAGAGGTTAGATAGATAAACTTCATCTTCATTTTGATTGGCTTAATTTGGTAATTTGAATATGATTGGTATTTGATATTTAGTTTGTTGTTTTGTTTATGTATATAGCCTAGGTAAGGTAGATAGTAACAAGACAATTTAAATTCAGGTAGATATATGTAACTAACTAGATTAAAGGTGAAATAGCTACACTTCATTCTCTTCTTTTTTTTCTTTTCTTGGTCATTTTGTTTTGTTTTGTTTATGTATTTAAGGGAATATACATAACTGTAAGAAGAAGTTGATCTCATATAGCATATAGTTATCCCAGGAAAGGTTAATACATTTCATTATCTTGTTGATTGGCCGATTGATTTTATGAATGTGAATATGATTCAGATTGGATACTTTAAATTTATAGTTTATCTGTATATAGGTATCAGGTAGAAATTTGTTTGTGTAAGGGAACCCAGGGTTAAGAGGATGTCACTAAGGGAGAGATGGGACCCAAATAACAAAGTCAGTAATGGTAACAATTAGTGACAACATTGTATTAAATAGAAAATATAATTTAATACACATCTTTGACAAATGTTTAACAATTGAGATTAAATAACTTGGCACTAAAAGTGTTTTTTTTCATTTCATTTTCTTGCAGTAGAAAATGTCTGACATACGGAGGAAGAAAGGAAAGGGCGGGCCGAGAAGTTCGGAGGCCAGGTCAAAGTCTTTGAGTCCTTCAGAAAAGGGAGATAATTCCAGTGATATTGTGGCTACAATATTCAACAATGTTGGCCTGGGAATTATTGCCATGTGTGTGTGTGGATACGCCCATGCTTGGTTCATGTACACAGTGCATGAGAACCGCATGTGGTTCACCAATATAAAGGTACTTAATCTATCTTCCAGTATAGTTTCTGTAAAGATCTAATAAGCCACCCACCCTTAAAGGGATAAATTTACCTGCGAGTCCTGCTTCAAATACTCATTTAAATTTAGAAAGGGAAAATCTCAATAGCAATCTGCTATGACATCACTAGCCATTGCCCTTATCAAAGATTTTGAATTGCTGCCGAATGTGATTTACAAACATATGATAATTTTGGAGTAAAAAAACAAGGTAATCTCAACATGCTAGAAAAGTATTAACGTAGCCCTAACCATCCTGTGTTTTTTAATAAAGTAAAATTATGCCCTGAACTAAAATAACATCAAACTCTTTGGCCTCATGCTTTAACTATAATAGTTCAGGTCAAAACTATAGTTTATTGCAAAACACATGATGCCTACGAAAACTCCATTTCTTAAATGCAGTGATCAATTTATAAAGCCCCCTGTCCACAGAGGCTGAACCAATTCAAATTTTAGTCATTTTGAGGTCGTTATCACCAAAGGGAAACCTTAAGAATTATGATCATTGTTAATTCAACATCAGTGGAACCAGAACAAGATCTTATAAACTTGTAAGGATAATGATTGGGGAAAAGTAAAATACATAATGACCTAGATTTATGAATCATATTGCAAATATAAATCATGAACTTTAAAATTATTGTTTTACAGGAAGTGGAGAGAGAGATATCATTCCGCACAGAGTCTGGTCTATACTACTCCTACTACAAACAGATGGTGAAGGCTCCTTCCATATCTCAAGGTGGGTCCAGGAGTTCCTTGACTAAAATAATTGTTTACTGCTCCTTTCAAAGAATCACTATTTGTGAATGATACCATGTCTTAAAGGGGCAGTAGCACGTTTTTTGATAATTTTATATTTTAAAAATTGCACTTATAATGGTAAGTAAATGCCTAATGTATTATATTGACAGTGTCAACAATCACATTACACAAGCCAATCAACCATAATCAGAGGACAAAGTATGAGGATTTACATAAAATACATTGGCGGCCATTTTTGTGTGAACACCTTTAATTCATTTTTGTAAGAAAAAGGAATCGCATGGAAGAACCTTACGTTACATATTTGAATTATTACTGCTCCATTTAGTTTAAATACATTGTCTTTCATTTGGAACCATTTATTTTCATTTTCCTGACATCACCTTATATTCCCCCTAAAAACGTGCTACTGCCCCTTTAAAGACATAACCCTATTTGCTTATTTGAGCTACATATGGATTTTGGGATTTTAACTTTCCGAATCCGAGAATATAGTCTGAACTTGAGACTTACATATTTTCAAGAACAATTTCAAATTTCGAACCACCAGATATGATTTCATGTAAAATGACTATAGAGGTAGAGCATAGTGTAGATAGATGAACACATTTTGAGACAAATCACCGGGGAGTTGTGCTTTAACTAGAGATAACTTGTAAACTTTTACACCACCAGATATGATCTCAACCAAAATTTTTGATTTATGCAATTTTCAAACTTGTGGCAAGTAAGATATGTTTATGTGTGTTGCCAATGTTTCAGGAATCTACGACCTGATCCATGACAATCAGACAGAACACCCGACGGAGATGAACGTTCTGGCTCGCATGAACATCTACCAGGAAGTTGCACTTGGCGTCATCTACAGAGTCTTCCCTGTCAAGGTACTTCATGATGGTTCAGATTATCAGGTTCAGTTTAACACAAGGCTTTGCTTTTGTAAATATCTCACTTTCATAACATTATTTTGGTATATTAACAAAATACAAAATAACTTGACAAAAGAAGCAAAGAAAAAACATTACATATGTGCATGTGACATACTTCCTGCAGTTGCCTTTTACCTAATTGCAACAAATTTCTCTGTTACAAATCACTTGATGTCCTTAACATATTCGCTTTGTTTTTACCATTTAACTCTCTACAGTTAGTAAGGCAACCTGTATCAGAGCCGTTTCTCATCTACATGGAAAATACGAACTGATGTAAACCATCTAAAGAGACTCTCAATGCATAAAATATATACCTTGTCGGCTGCACTGTATTGAGCCAATAATACACTTCAATCATAGTTTTGTCCACTGTATAGCACCGTAATATTTCTAAGAGAAGTATAAAACCGTCTATGACACAAATAGTTCTCCGCCAAATTCTAACCAAATTGTTGCATACATTACATGTTTCGAGTTTGTACCCTCATCATCAGAGCCACATGTTTATCTCTATCAAATGTACCTAGACAGTTTGTCTGTGCTGCCTGAAACATGGTTAAAGATAAATTCCTGTTCCAGGGCACTCCGATCTTATTCTACATCAACTCTGTGTTCTACCTGCACGCGGTGTTGGTCGGGGCTCTCTTCTTCTCGGCCTGGATGATGTCTCGCACCTGGCTCGCCGGTGTCCTCACTGCTGGCTTCTACATCGCTAACAGGTACAGTAGATAGGTTTATTCTGTCACTAACAGGTTCATTTCTTTGATTTATCGCTAACAGGTATATTGCTTAGATCTATTCTGTCATTCAGCGTTTTACGTAGCCAATCAAAACTGAGAGTCTTAGGGATTCAGGATATATATTTCTGGGAATTCATTTCCAAATTTTGCATTCCTTGAAAAATAATGCTTGTTTTACAGTTGATAAAAGTTTTTCAATATTTTCCCATCATTAGATGGGTATATGTTGATGTTTTCTTATCACGAAAATCCTTCTGATGTGTAAGGTAGTTTCATTCAAGGATTCGATAGAATGTATCAGAAAAACACTGCATCGTCACAACAGATTCAGATTCAAGAATTTGTACTAATAAAGATACTGTTATCCAAAATATAAAATTTTGCATTATTTTATCACAATAATTCAATGTTTGAGTTATGTTAAAAATTTGAACCTGATATGTTTGCCCTCATAAGTAATAAACTTATCTTAATTGTTCTAGAGTGGACACGACCCGTGTGTCTTACACTATTCCACTGAGAGAGAGTTTCTCACTGCCCTTCCTCTGGGTCCAAGTGGCAGCCATTACTCTCTACTTTAAGGCTGATGTCATCTCCAAACTGAGACAGGTATGATTAGACATTTTATCCTTTTCTTACCATTAAAACCGGCAGATTTGCATGATCAGTGAATCATTATATTCACTTAGTATTCTGATTCCCTCCCTATAAAATATGAATATGCACTCTGTGAAACAAAGATATGATGTAAGGTAAAGTCGGAGTTACTGTACAAGGTCAATTATTTTGATCGAATTGTAATTTACAAGGATGTTACCCTATGTATATTACACTCAACCTGATGAACTTTTAAATTCTAAAATTTAATGGGAAACTTCTTTTCAAACACAATGCTCCCTAACTGAAAAGAATGGAGGGAAAGATCAATCAGATCATTTTGAAGTGTAATTTTGATTAAAATGTTTTTTTATTTTGTTTTTTCCAGAAAGTGCTCCTGAGTGTAATCGCAGTGTTCACGTTCCTGTTCGCCGTCACATGGCAGTTCAACCAGTTCGTCTTCCTTCTCCAAATCTCGTCTCTCTTCGGGGCCTGGATACTTGGCATTGTTCCTATGCATAAGGTACTAAAATCTTCCTTAACCTGTAGTGCACCAATGCTTATTGTTTCTACAAGAATTTAGGGGTCGCAGTGGTTAGTGGGTTTGGCTTCGAATCAAGAGGTCTCTTGAAAGCAGTGTTAAACCCCAAATTACCCAACCTCGTTTCACCCTACAAGAATTTGTAACAAAATTTGTCATAATGAAAATTAAGAAGTTGCCTTTCATACATCATTATTATGCCATATTAATGCAAAATATTTGTTCCCGATTATCTATTTGAAACATCAGAGGGTATATATATTGGTTAAACAGTGCTCCATTTACTTTGTCCGAAGGGCTAGAATTCACTTGTGCATAGCAACTAAAGTTATCATATTGCTTGTATACCAGACATTCTTCACAAACTAAACCATAACTGTAATTTTCATCACAAAATATTTATAAAAAATAATCATTGTGTGACAGGGTGGGGTGTCAAGCCTTCCTACTGGCTTCGGCTGGTGAGATATCTCTTTGGCCGAACAGGTAGAGTGTAGGACTCTCAACCCAGAGGTCCTGGGTTCATATCCCAGTGGACATGAAAAAATTGGATTTTCTTCAGGGTGAGGTCTTAAGCATTCCTACTGGAGGTATATCTCTTTGACCGAACAGGTAGAGTGTAGGACTCTCAACCCTGAAGTCCCTGATTCAATTCCCACTAGGACATGAAAATATTGGAATATCTTTCCTGCCACAATGGTGTTGTTGATTATTGATGTGGATGATGTTGTTATCCTATAGGTGCGGAGAGTGCTGTACATCACACTGGGGACCATGCTGCTGGTGTGTGTTTTACAGTTCATCAACCAGATGATCCTGGCATCCCTCGCTATGAGTCTACTCCTCGCTTGCTTCGTTGTCATGGCTATCAAGGTACGAGTGCACTGGGTCAGAGTGATTACTCCCCAGTTTATACTGAATCAACATTTATTGCTCTTACATTCTACAGTTAAAGGAACTTTGATTCAATTTTCAAGGGGGATCTCTGCTGTACTTCCACAATTTCATTATCATTGCATACTCGTTTGCTTGACAATTTTAGTCACATTGGTGGTAATTGAAATTCTTTCTTGCCAGTATATTACATCAAGGTTATGTGTTAGGCCTGCAGATCTTTCACAATTTGACAGGACCAATATTTAAAAACCATTTGATATAGAGAGAGAAATATCACTTTGTAAACAATCCTTCTTTCTATCTCTAGGGGGAGATAACTCCAGCTCAAGGCTTGGTGAAGGGTGTCATCAACACCGTTGTATACAGTGTTCTAGTTCTCGTGTTAGCAGGAGTCTTCACTACAGTGCTAAAGGTACGTACATACACTATTTGTCATTCTATATTGTCTTAATATATATTTTTAAATTACATGTATTTGATTTTATGTAAAGGGATAGTTTAAAGGAACAGTCCTTATTGGGTATTTTTGTAGGAACAAAATACAAAGGGAAATTTAAGATTTTCCATGTAATGTTATTGGTTTATGACTTTTATACTCATATATATATATATATTAAAACATATTATCGGGGGCAACATTTTTGTTGATCTTTTGTTATGACAATTTGAAAAAGAAAAGCAAACACACTCAATCAAAAACAACAACGAGACGTCAAGCAATACATATATTTATTTTAGTAGTAAAATAAAAAGTCAATTTGATAAAAGTAAGCATGTTTTGTGACATTTTCTTTAACTTTCAAGGATCTTTAAGTGTTTGTGATTCTATCAAATTACAGCAACGTGATTCTATTCATTTTGTTGCTGTTAAACATCAAGCTAGACATATAATATTTAATTATTTAAATAATTAATACAATCCTAAGAAACAACATATTCGGTGTCCTTTCAGTTTTGTCTGAGAGTTGATGCAGATGATCATATATTCAAGTTTCTTCTCAACAAGTTTGGATACGGAAATGAGAGGTGAGAAAAAGTGTTAAAGATATTTAGTGTTGTGTAAAATAACAAGCTAATTTGGTATATTTTATGAGTGCTTCGGGTGTGGTTGATAATTTGATATCAATTGTAGTGTGCTTCAATGAGTGTTACACTAGGATTGATGACGTCACTGGTTATTGTATGAAAAATGTCTATGAAATTAATCAAAAGGAGAGAAGAAGTTTTTATGTTTTGAATGAATTTATGGGAAATAACAGATTCTGATACGCAGTAGACATGCCCCCAATGACATCAGCGTCTCTGTGCTCTTTACATGTGAAATGACATCCTGTTTTAATAATATCTCACAAGGATGGTATCGAATTCTAAGCATCTTGTGTAAAGTTATATGTTAGTGAATTGTGAGTGTATAAAGTTTTTTCTTCAATAATTCTGTATTAAATGCCATTTTTGGTTTAAAATACCAACAGGGTCCCAAATATAGGAGCGCTACTGACTTCAAGTTTCAACTGCACTTGTTGAAATCAAATCATTGGGGTTTTACTGAAAATAAGAAGCTCATAACCACAACATAAGCTTCGTTTTCACATTTGCTAAATATGCACCATTTTATTGCCTGGCTGTATATAGCAATACAAGTGTTTTGGACTGATGAATATCAGGGTATGTGCTTGAGTTCAAAGAAAGTGTTATATATGCTGCCTTTTGTCTACAGATATTTTGACACAACATCCATCAAAATGTATTACCATTAATCATTCAAATGTTTTCTTGTCTGGTCACTCATCATCCTTGTCACCATCATTTAAATCTAGGAAAAATAAAGGTAGAAGAAACCACAATCAGGAGTTCAGTGCTGCAAAACATGTATTCATTTCATTCATCCCAAGATATCAATCATTCAAATCCTTTATTTTTCTTGTCTGCAGAGACTTTGACTCCCGGATGTACCTGTGTCTCGGCGCCTTCAACTTCCTCACCTTCGACACCTATGAGCGCCTGACGTCCGGTCTTGTCTTCCCTCTGTACGCTCTATGTCACGCTGCCATGTTGGTCATTCTTCTCATAGCGGTCCTACAGAACTTCAGGTGAGGCTTATTCTGCGTACAGGCCAAACAAGGGTAGTTTGGGAGATTATATTTTCTATCTCAGACATGTCTTTAAAGGCACCACTCGAGCGGCTTTCATCCGCCATTTTGAAAGGTCAGCATAGCGAGAAAACAAATGTACTATAATATGCCTAGTCATTAACAAAATTAAGTAGTAACTACTTGATTAATAGAAGAGGAGCATATTTAAAAATGATTCATATTAAAAAGTTATCAGTTGCTACAGCATTTTGTCGTAGTAATGCATCCCACAATCGTAGCTTCGATGATTGGCTTTATTTCACAATGTTTTTATTTTTTGAGCAATACACTTTATTTTCTGTCAAATTGTCAAATCTTTAACAACTAAAATGCTTATCTCACAAACAAATATGAAATTAAGTGTGAAATTATCATGTAAAAATCATATATAATTGTAAACAGGAAAGTCCTCCTGAATTTCGTTTCCACAAAAAATACCCCGCTCGAATGGTCCCTTTAACTGTTTAAATTAGGCTGATTCTGCTCAACCTGGGGAAAAAGTAACTTCCACTCCAAGGGATAGCTTTTGTCGAACTAAAGCCTTGCTGCTCAGTAGTTAAATCTATTGTTTGAATGTAGCATCCAATAAGTTGCAATCTTCTAAAAAACTATCAAGATTAACATTACTAGGCTTGAGAGCAGGTACAGAAGGTCAATTCAACTAAGATTAGCCAGTGATTGTGTTATTCTTAAATCTTAAACATTACCCTAAAAGATTATTTAAAACATTGATATTAGTAATGGGGAAGTTAACCAATAAGGATAATAAGGGTGTGATTGGATGATGTTTTGCTATTTTAATCCTGTATTCACCTGTATGACATTTTACTGCTTTAGGAAAGCATTCTTTTGACATATTTTATTCTAGGGGCTGCCAGAAGAGCAGTTTCAATCAATTACGATTGTTTTTGGTTGTGTTTATATGATTTAACATTTTCTATTCTAACCTTTTCAGCAAAGGGTCTGAATCAAAAGAAAGTGAAAAGAACAAACAGAATGGCAAACTCGCTACAAAAACTGATGACAAACTACACCGACATATACTCAGTAACAGACCAGAGATAGCTTTTATTGCAAGTAGGTGCATGAACTATTTATTACCTTCAAATATGGTTGCAATTATGTGTCTGGGATATTCTATCTTAATTCTGTGATGTTCCAATGTTTTATGGTCACCAGAAAGTTGTCTATCCAAGATTATTACCTTTTTAAAGACTTATTACTGTAAATTAGCCACTAAGAATAACTTCAAGTCAAAAACTAGTCAAATAACTATGTAATATTATGTTGTTTATTTTTATTTCAAGTCCAAAATGTAATGTTCATGTTTTTTCTATTAATTTGCAAAAGAGAGAAGCCCATGCTTTGCAGACATACGTATTATATTGCGAAAATGTTTTGATTTATACGCATTAACTGATGCCTCTTTAAAACTCTAGTCCAGACACTGCTGTTTGGTCTGCTGGCCATGTCGACACTGAGGATGAAGTATCTCTGGACTCCCTACATGTGTGTCCTCGGCAGTGTCGCCGTCGCTGACGTAGATGTCTGGAACTTCATGACTGCAAGATTCAAACTGAAACCTTTCCTTGTAAGTTTTTCACTTGTGAATTATCAAAATTTAGTTGAATTACAGAGAATTAGTTCTTCATCTTTTTCTTTTTCTTAGCATTTAAAAGGTTATACACAGTATTGTCAGAAATATTTGCCTACCTGTTTGTTAAAATATTTACAAGATCGGGAAATGTTAGTAAAGTATGGCATAAATGATGCATCATTTCATATTTTTTTCTTTTTGGCATCCATGTCTCACAAAAATTAAAATTGATACACAACATATTCCCCAGTAGAAATATCAAGTATCTGGTAAGATGAATGTTGTATCTTGGTGTCAAGAAAGTCAATAGTATCAACAAAGGCTAAGTGACATGTCCCTCCCCCCATCCTCACTGTAACAGTTCAGGTGGATATTATCCTCATTTCTTGATGCAACACTGAAGTAACTTTTTTTATATACGTTCAATGACTTTGCATGTAATAATTCATAATTTATTTGGACAGTCATCATTCTGTTTTAATTTCAGGGATCCATGTTGAGAAACTCAGCTGTAGTAGCAGTGATAGCTGCTTTGTTTTCAATGGTAGGTTGTTTCAACATAATGCAACATCCAGGAAAACACATCATGTCCAAATGTTTCGTCCAGTTAGAATTTTATCAATGTTTCAAATACTCATTAACATCTTTGTTCTATTAAAGTCCATGACTGTATGAAATAGGGGTGTAATGATAGATCGAACTATGGACTTATCGCGATAGTTGCTCTGCCGATAGTACTTTATCGATAGTCTTTTTTAGAACGATCAATAGTATCGATAGCACGTCTAAACTATCGATAGTATCAACAATTTGAAAAAATCAGTTGTTAACTTGAATGTTAAAAGTAAAATACACACACAAACACGTATTTTTACATTTGGAAAATACTGGAAACGGCTAACAGCAAACAGCAAACAGATCGCCGCGAGCTAAAAATAGCAACAGGAAAACACGAGTTATCTTTCTTGTTGCTAAGTGCGACCAGTTACGAAATGAAATCCCACCATGTTGACAAACTATTGTTCCTGAAAAAGAACTTAAAGTAATTCACTTACCCATTACAATGAGACAAAGTCAATAAAACACTGTTTTTCTTGAAAAATGTTTAATTTTATTTCCTTTATTGATAAACTATCGCAATAGCTATCGCAATAGTACCCTACAATAGACTATCGCTATCGCAATAGTACCCTGCAATAGACTATCGCTATCGCAATAGTCCCTTGGGGGTCAATAGTCCACCTAGTATAAAATAGGAGTCTTAAATACAGTGGAGGTCCTCATTCAGTAAGTCTAGACTTTGAGGTGACAATATTAAATTGCAAAAATATGATGTTAACATTCAGAAAAGTATTACCTTATCTAACCTCATAGAATTATTGAATGATATATATATGATGCCTTTATGCCTGCAGCAATGGCCTTTAGTACAGATGGAACTCAACGATCTGAGAGAGTTTTATGATCCGAATACAGTCGAGCTTATGGAATGGATTCAGTAAGTTTTTTTAAAAGGAAAATAAATCATGTCAAATATATCAAGGAACACATGTATTATATTATGTATGCAAGGACAGTTATAGGCATGTGTGTTTACCTCTAAAAATGCTTAATATGCGGGCTTTTATGTTGACCTCAATATGATATGGATACAATGTACTGATAAAGCAACATTGTAATATTTAGATGTGATATTTTTCTACAAATTCATGTTGAAACAGATTATCAGTTCATGACTAAACTAAGATGCAGTAGTAGTCAATTATGAAAAACCTGTTTCATAATGAGAATGTTTTGTTTTTTTCAGGAAAGACGTCCCAAAGACGTCGTCCTTCACAGGAAGTATGCAGCTACTGGCCGGAGTCAAGCTGTGCAGTGAGCGACCAATCACAAACCATCCTCACTACGAGGACAAAGCTCTTCGTCTCAAGACAAAGGAGGTCAGTTTACACAATTGGATTATTTTCCTCTTTTGGGAATACTATTATTATTATTAAGTCTCTTACATTCTTATTGTAAGATCTTAATGGAGTGGAGAAAAGAATTTGACTTGAACATACAATTGGTAATGACGTTAATCTTGAATTGTTAGTTTAGGATAATATTGTTAAAATGATAGCTACGTTTTAAAGCATTACAACAATTTTGCATATCAAGTCCAAACACCCAAAGGAGGCCAGACAAAAGCCCTTGCAATAAGCCAATCTATCTTAAAGGTCTGATGAGCTAAACATTTAGTAAGATAAATGTTCCGTGTTTTGCAAAAACTACAATCTCAAATACAATAAGTACATAAGTAAAGACAATAAAAACATGATAAATGATGACTTTTGTAAAGCCCCGTCATTACTTTTGTAACAGAATTGCTGTTGGATAAGTATAAATGTTAGATAAGTAATGACTTTTTCATAGTACTATGGAGTTTTAGTTTATGCATATTTTTCAATCTTAAAAATCCCATAATGACATGACATGATTGCTTTATTTCTAACTTGTGTGGTACCGGTATTCTATTCACTAGTTGTACCAGATCTATGGCCGGATGGACCCAGCGAAGGTTCACGCAATCCTGAAGAAACACAAGAGTAACTACATTATCCTCGAGGACTCCATCTGTCGGGCTGCGTCTGATGGCTGTCGCATGCCAGACCTCATGGACTACGAGAATGGATATGTAAGTTGATATTTTGTATGTTTGCATGAAAACAGGACATAATAAGTGATAGTTAACTTTGTCTTACTGATAGAAATAATGCTCTTGCAGGCCCTTTGCTGCTGTTTTAGCGGAAGCTGAACTATTAGTGATAAGAAATATATGAAACAAGCCCCAAATAAATGCATCTCTTAATTGCACCAAATTCATACTAGGGGCACAAGGAAAAATTAAAAATACATGTATATTAGATGGGTAAGTTAGATTTCAATCATTAGAGTTATTGAACAAGTCATCAATTGGCGTTTGAACTGTTCAAGTGATGGCGAGAGTTTGGTGTGAAGAGGAAGAAGATTTCACAACAAATCACAATATCAAAATCCACGCAATTAACTTAGGATTACAGCTTAGGTATGTGAAATCGATCATATTATACATAGAATTGTAAATTCAACGCTAAATGTTTTGCAGGTGCTTGACAATGGAGTGATGGAGGAAGGGCTGGAATTCACCAACATACCTCGATTCTGTGAAAACATACGCAACCACGGACCAGAATACACAAAATACTTCAAGCTCGTTTTTGAGAACAAAACATTCAGAGTACATAAGGTCCTATAATAGTCAATTCATTAGAAATCATTTTTAAGATGCTCATCTACAGCATACTAGAAAAGAATTTGTTTTATTATTCATTATCTTAATAATCCATTTATCTCATCCAAGAAACTCATTAATACTTACCGTGTTGCAATGTCATACATTATTTATGTTATTTTTATTCATAGCAAAAACAAGAGTAATGTTGAACAACTATTTTCATTGTCATTTATTAGGCATAGCATTTTAGATCAGCATTCTTGATCACTGTCTATGTTCTGTCATTGTAACATATATTGTTCAATTAACAGTTTTTGTGTTAATTTGTCGTAAATGGGATGGTGCTAACTTCAGTCAAGTCAAGAACAAATTTTTTAATTCAAGATAATTATGTTTTCTTGTTTGTCTAATGTTACAAACAAATTGTTGAAATAAAAAAATATATATTTCTGATAGGCTCTTGTGTTGGTTAGAATATATCTTGAGTTGTATAAAATGGCTCTACTCCTAGTTGTAATCAGTTTTGGATCATGTTAATTAACGTTTTAATGTGAATCTTTCATGACTGAATACCAACTTTGTGCAGAGATTGTATTTGTTAGTTGAAGTAAAACACCATCTGACCTGCATCAGAATATTTCATTGCTCAACTTGGTTACAAGGATGTAGAAGCATTCATTATTGGGTAAATTATAGAACAGGAGAAGTAGAATTTTTCATTTGATATAAAGTTAGATAATAGTTATTTCTTACTGTGCAATGATAGTTAGGTTTTCATAGGATGGATTTCAGGAAATGCAAATGCAAATATTTATCATGCAATGTTTACAATAATTGTATGGCTTGAATAGTTTTAGAAGTCATCAGTTTTAGGGTAAATGTTTTGTCATTTGTTTTAATCTTCTGTAATTTGTGGTAGACGCTTTCAGTCAATCAAAGTTAAATTAAAAGTCAACATACCCGGTAATGGTATCATATATGTTAGCAGCATAAAACCACAAATACCACAAACTTGTTCAATGGATTCCTCTCCATATTCAAAGATAGCCTTAAGATTACAAAGGTTGAATACAGTAACTGTTTTTAATCTCTATGACACATGGTCAAACGACCATCTTTGCAATTTTGGTGTCAATAAAACCACCAATTGAGTAATGAGAAGAGTTTATAGCTTGAACATAGATAGGTCATTTTGTAGGACTTTAGTAGCCCATGATCAAGCGAGAAGATTACCAGGTTGGTGATAGATGGCATGTACTGTCAGTGGCCACAGGTGCGTTCGCACTTATTTGTAATTTCTCATACATACTTCCATGCATGTTGATTAATGATTACCGGTAATTACAAAAATAATTTTCAGAATTAAGTAAAAGTCCATTTGTTATGATAATTTGGCTTGAAAACTATCTCGGCTACAATCACACAAATACCCCTCTCTATGTTGCGTACCGGGTAGTTATATCTAAGTTAATCATCACATGTACAACTCGTGATTTCAACGTTCCCATTGACAGCCATGTTAAATACAATCGGCATGTTTCATGTGTGTTATTAAATAACATGTATTTCTTTAATAATTGTAGAGCAATTGAATGAAAAATATGTGTCTGTAGCCCTGATGATTTCTGACATGATGGTAGAGATTTTAAGATGAATATAAAATTAATTTGTAAAAATTGCAAATTAACATGTAAGCATATAGGAAGTGTGAACAGACTTTCGGCAACCCACTGTAGATGCTTCACAATCCATTGACGTCATCCAATCATATGTGTGTGTACATGCAAGGCCTGATCTGATTGTTCGTCTAAGAGATTTGCAAAATGTGACATGACAGGAATTAAGATCTCTGTTGATTATACTTATATACAAATAAATATTTACACCTCAAGTGCATTGTTTGTTTTGAAGAATGAGAGCAGCAAACCGAGATCTGTAGCTCATCCAACACTCTATGATGTATTTTACAACTTGTCCCTATGAGCAGTCACAAGATCAGCAAATCTATGAAATAAGGAGAAAAGGAGTCTGTACAATGTTCTAGGTCTTTTGCTTTGCATTCTTGCCAGATGAGTTCAAACTAGTCTGTATGAGCTGCTAATAATGGAGCTTGTAAATCTATATCTTTCGATAAAATGTTCACACTTAAAACAGTTCAAGACCTGGCCATGGCCATACAAACTCATTTTCAACAATAAAAACTCCGGTATTATGTTCCTCCACAAGGTTTGTCAGAGACCTAAAAATCTATTTTCATCTTCTTATCCAGAACCATAAGGCCTAGAAAGCTGAAACTTTGTGTACAGACTCCTTGACTAGAGAGGATTATAAATTGTAGCTTTGGTGGCCCTGTGGTCCCTAATAAGGGCCACAGGGACCACACCCTAAAAACCTATTTTCATCTTCTTCTCTAGAAGCCTAGAAAGCTGCATCACATGCACATATTTCTAGCTAGGACATGAGGCCAGAGATATTGGGCTCTTGGCACACTCCTGTTGCACAATTGTTAGCAAAACTCTCATATTGTATATCAAATTTCACAGAATCTGTTTTACTTTATCAAAGCATTTAATTTCATGTCATAGATTTCAAATGTTACAAATGGTTTCATTAGAAGAATGAAACAATGTCTAAAGCTTCTTCTGTCTGATCTGTTCTGGCAACTCTGACATTGTAATGAAAATATTAATGGAACCCTTCCCACAAAAAGGTCATATTTTCCCCTCTTCGAAGTCTACTGGTAACAGTTTCATATGTCTTAGAAAATTGACAGGTGGGGATTTGGTATTTATTTTATAACATGACCCTTTTTTTTCTCCCTGACAGATATATCTTGTCATATCTTCTTTTACCTGTTTCCCTGAATGCAGAACACAAAACAAAAGCGGAAATATTTCATATAAGTTTATTCTAGAAAAGACCCAGCCTGGGAGAGAAAGCTGTGAAACAGAAGGAAGGAAGAATAGGAGGAGGAGCTGAATCACGCTCGGCCAATCAGAAGCCAGGTTGTTGCCTGGATACCGTAGCCATAGCAACAATTCACACGCTACAGATACCATTGGCTTCAAACTCGCCACACTCACCCACGCTTGCACACATAAGTACGCACACGGTCACACGACAGCGTGTACAAACGATGACATTGGATAGAAATAAAAATTGCTAAAAGAAATAAAAGCAATTATAATACATGGCGATAACAACAAATACTGCCACCTAGCGTGGGCCTGGTGTGATACATGGAGGTGAACACGGAATTAACTTAATACATTGAGTGTCTACAACTCTGGAAATGACAACGTGAATATGTACAAAAAGCGAAGCATTCTCACTCTATCAACAACTAGTCGTAAACTGGAGAAAAAAACAACCGGCAAATCTTTACAATAATTTACAATTAAGGTAAATATACAGCATGCAAAAACAAGTGGCGTACCAATGTGGCGTTTTTTATAATCATTATCTTTCATGGCATAAATTTGTTTATCACCATTATTTACTCAGGGATAAACCCTTTTTTTCAATTTGCAGAAATAGCAGATTTGAACATAATTTTGTTGACAAAAAAACTGTATATGAACATCAACAATAAAAATACAGAACTCTACATGGAAAATCTCAACAGAAATCAACCTCAACTCTTACAACAGTATAATAAACAACCTAGAACATTACTTTCCATGGGTGGGATATTATTGACATAGAAACCAGCTTGAGCAAAAATAAATTGTTCCTTCAAATAACAAGGAACAATTTTGACACTTGCATCATCAAAAAGTGACAAATTGTGTTTGAATAATACCACGCTGAAGTTTTCGGAACATACGACTATCAAACAGACACAATATCTATTCAGTGATTTGCAATGATTAGATTTCTTCAATTTTCCCAATAAACTCCCTTAGGTTAAGAAGCTTTACTCATGTAATACATTGGGCTTGAGTTTCTCTTCTTTAAACATTTGTTCAAGGA
This sequence comes from Steromphala cineraria, assembly GCA_916613615.1. Classification (NCBI taxonomy): domain Eukaryota; kingdom Metazoa; phylum Mollusca; class Gastropoda; order Trochida; family Trochidae; genus Steromphala; species Steromphala cineraria. Next base: position 23,889,897 of record OU744725.1, read on the forward strand.
ATTCTGGCTCAAAAGCAACTTTTCACTTCAAATAAAACAAAACTAAACTTACTCTACAAACACACCTTCATGAGAAAAAATCATAACAATATCAATTATAGACATATAATTATCTTTGAAGGTCAACACATTTGAAAACCAATAATTAGTATTTTAATCCGAGTTGCCTTGGAAACATCGCCACTGGACTTTCACACAAACATAACAGTGTATTAATGATTAATCCAAAACACAGATATATAAATAAGCACAATATTCCCTATCATACCATGCATGTATGTGTTATACATCCTCCTTGCGAAGCAAATAAGAACAAATTACAATATGGCCGATGCAAAATGGCCGCCAATTGCCTGGAGAAGGCAAACAGATTTGCAGAGATAGATGTTTAAGAGAAACGTGAACAGTAAAACTTCACATATAAAGTTTACGAAGAAACCCACTCAGGTTTGCAGCCAATGGGAAAGCTGCCGTAGTTGTCGAGTAGGTAGGTCGAAGGTCAATCTTCAATGTTGTGTAATGCAAAAAGTTCCACTTGAAATGCAAAATTTATCATTGAAAAGTAGCTAACCTACAGTAAGAATGATACTGAGATGAACGCTGATGACTTAACAAGGGGCTGTATGTACATTGACCACTCACTGGTCACATGACCACTGACCAACCAATCAATGATCAGCTAGCCTCCCAGCATATTTCTGGAATGTTTCTCTCCAATAATCTGCATGTAAACTGAGCGTTGTAGTCTTCAATCTCAACACGTCCCTTCTTTGTTTGGAAATAAAGCCAACCTCTCTGACAAACTTCTTCTTCAGCTTCGTAAACCGGTAACCCAACTTCAAATACTTTCAACATATAACTGGAGAATTGAAAAATATAACAAACTGTAAAATGTTGTCCTGCCTAAAATCACACATACAAATATCAAACACTCATATATGTGGTTTGAAAGTTACAAGTGATTTTCAAACTGAAATAATTCTAAAGTAGTAAAATTCAGCATAAATCCAGCAGAGTGCTCACAAAGAGTGTGTAGTCAGCAGATTTTGTTTGTGTACCATCTGTTTCTTCATATCTTCTATTTTTCCAGTCTTTAACTGTTTAGGTTGCATTCATATATTTATCGATCGAAAGTGTGTTTTTTTAAAAAGAGACAAACAAGGGGAAAACAATTACAACAAACTCAATCTTATTTTATGAAAGCGAAACAAAAGAATTGTTTAAGTTTTGTCTTTTTAATGTTAAACTAAAGAGAACAAAACAAATTCAATAGTTTACCAGTGATAGCACACTTGAAAAAGAGCATGAACATAAACTCTTAGTGATAAAACGAAAGTTGCACATCTGTTAAATGCAGCAAAAAATCTAAGAGCAAATGTCACAACTCTTTAAATGGAAAAAAACAACTTTGTAAATAAGAGAGAGCTACATAAAAGTATTCTATCCTCTTAAAATTATCAAAGCATGCAGATGTTAATAATAAAGACCCCAAAACCAGCAAAATGTTTTAAAATATGTGGAGAAAATATTTGAAAAGTGGATGCTTATTAGTTTAGAAATCATTTTTAATTTCATAAGATAATTTTTTTATTTAATCAGCTGGTGTGAGTTAATAAAGGAGACAGATCGATTCCAAAATTGAAAGATGAAAGTTGAGAAAATCACTTATTCCTTCAAATTAATATGTAACAGAAAATTCATTCAATTTGAGCAAAGCTATCTTTAACGTATTTGCAATAATTTTATCTGATAATTTTTAACTCAATCTTTACAAACAATAATTAACGAATTTTCAAAGTTGAATGATTGTTTACACCTCACATATTGTACAAATAATTTCCTATTTCTTTAAATATACAAATAAAATCTTGGAATTATCACAAATAAAAGTTTAAACAAAGCTAAACCATGGCAACATGTCTTTGAACTTGATGCTTGATTAAACAAGCGTAATGGAAACGTCCTTGAAACAATTGTAAAATCTCTCACAATAACACACTTCACACTTACAACCAATTGATGTGAAATGTTTAAAAGCCTGCTGTCATATTCAGTCCGAATCACTGAATAAAACAAACACACACCAGTAAAATTATTATTATCATCATTAGTATGCTAGTCAACAAAGGAGCAAATTTCCATTTTTATGACCTTTTTCCTACTTAATTTAAACCTATCTTACATAACACTCAAACAATCAATCTCTGAAAAGATGCAATAAGAAAAATATAGAGGAGCAATTTATGACTTTAACAAATATCTTTCGCTAACTGGCAAATCCAACAATAACAATTACCTTCAGTTCTTTCTCTTCCAGGTGAAAAACCAAATTGGCATGACATAGAAACAGCGGTTAATAGATATTAAATCAATTCTTTCCTTTTTAGGTTAATATATTACTTAGAAATCTGTTCTTGCAAAATCAAATTACCTCCTCCACAAAAAGATTTTTCATTAAAAGGACTACCACACCTTAATCAGGACCTGACGGTCGCAAACCCTCACTCAATCATCTAAATAAACAGGATTAAACAACATGAATATTTGGTGATATTTTCAAGTAAGTATCAATTGGTCTTGTATTGATAAATTAGACATTGTTAAAATAAACCAAAGACCATTAGCCTTAGTTAAGTGGTAATTGATAGCCTTTTGATCTTCATATGAGGGAAAAAGGTCAGAAAAATGATGAATTTCTACACGAAGGACAACAAAATTAGAAGGTGTTCCCGAAAAAGGTCAGAAAATGAGAAATTTCTACATGAAGGACAACAAAACGAATAGGAATTCTCTCGATCGTAACTGAGACAGTATGCCCTAATAATAACTGACTTAAAGTGGAGAAGGACTATCAATTGGTAACTTTAGTTGGACAGCTTTCGGCACTTCCAAACATGGACGCCAGAAGATAAATTAAAATAAAACATAAAACATTTCAAGACAAGTTACAAACAAGCACAATTTACAAATTTGTTAATTTGAATATATTACATTGCATCCTCTGTTAATTAAAACAAACATTTTACCAATAATGCATTTCCCTAGTTCCTGTTTGCACAAAGGAAGATAGAGATTCAAATCATTTTGGATCTCCATCAGCGGTCAACTGATTGATAATACGCGTCAAGTGTCAAACCTTCAATACATGATATATATATGCTGTTATGGCCCTGAAACAATATGGCAGTGCACTAGTAATGATCATACAAGCATGAAATAGAAATAGAAATCGCCTTCCCACAAACCTTAGGCTGAAACTGAAGCCAAATTTGGCATTAACCCTATAGTTGCCGACGACATCCTTGGATGTGATAAACAGATATTCTGGCAGATATAGGGTTAACATTGTTGTTATTCTTCGCACATTATGCCCCAAAAAAGGTACCGGTAGATGACAATTGAAGTGAAATATTTCTATCACAGGCCGGTAATCTCACACATGATGCGCTGGACCCCTCCATATTGTTTCAGATCCCTTGATACACATATATCATATTTGGTTTCATATTCATACATTCTGTACCTTTCTACAGACATTGGCATTTTTGTACAAACTTTTTTTGGGAATCTTTCAAATGATTGGATTGTTCACAGTGACTAGAACTGATCAGTAGAGATCTCATTCTCACACAATGAAGTACAGCTTACAATGGCAGTGATAACTGATACATTCAAATACTCACACTGAACTCTAGCTCCACATCACACCAACATAACCTGCAGTGTGTGGAGCTTATAGTAACTCCTTACAATGAATGATCCCTGCGTTCAGTTTTAGAACTCCTTTGTTTGCAAACATTATGGAAAGACCAGAGTTCTGCAAACAGATTCGATACTGAACGCGAGGCTGGTATTTAATTCAACATGGAGACAAATCTCAATGTTCAAAGCTGAAAACAGTAATTTCACAAAACCTACAGCAAGTACTTTGCAAAAAATACAACATAATGACAAATTGTTAAAAGCTAAAAACATAGCGGGTAAAAAAAAGGCATTCTATGTGAAATATAAAATATTCATGAATCTGAGGTCACTAAGAGCATGTTCAACGTAACATGAAAGCTAAAAATATGGTGGCATATGGTGACTTATGTTTGTAAAGAAACCTAAAATATGCAGCTAAAACATCAATGGCTATCACATTGCTAGATGCAAGTGTCTACAAGATATATGAAGCCACTCAAATCAAAAGCATGTACAAAATAAAAGAAATACTTTCAAATTCAGAAGTCGACTGTCTCTCAGGCAACAATGCATCATGGGTAAATTTTGTTACCAAAACACTTCTAACAAATTTTGGATACATGTCAATCTCCATTGGTAACTAAGATAAATACTACTACCTCTGCTGACACAAAAATGTCATGGCGTAATCAATCTGTCCGCTCAACATCACCAGCAGGGTATATACTCACTTCTTCCACCATCCTGGAATTCAACAAGTAAAACACGAGTGAGTCAGTTAATATGATTGAGCAAGAAGGAAGAGCACTTGTTATGCTGAAAGGTGTACAAATATGGAGGCCACTGCCCGTCAATACATGCTCTAACATGAGTACACGCCTGAGATTCAAACTGTATCCATGGTTACAATAAATCCCATGATGCCTTGTGGTCAACAACTACCCTTCTCTTGACAACTGTTTTCTGCATGCCCGTCTGTCTGCTATGATGTTTGATGGATGAAAAGTCAGCTGCTTAGTTGCCTTGGTGACGGAAAAGATTTGTAAAATAACAGAGAATGTCCGCCACTGGATCAATGGGCAGTAAGTTTGTGGTCGGCCCGTCGGTGCAGGGTACAGACGTACGTGTGGTAGATGACAGATGTGCTATCACAAGTGCTAGGAGTCTTGATCAGCCTCCCCGAACCGATGCTCCACTAGAAAACATTTCAACTCGGTCTGCGTGAGATTATCTTCTCCAAGCTCCTGCGAGTCGTGTCTCATCTCGGGAAGGTTAAGGTCAGCTAATGTGTCACTATGGATGAAGTCACGTCTGCCCTTGCCCGCGTGACATCTCACAGGCTCCGACGCAGGGCTCTCACTTCTGCTGGAGTGATCAGTAAAGACACTGTCCACGTCCGACATCACTTCCAAAATGGCTCCTTCCGAGGCGGCCTTTGGGCCAGAGTCTTTCTTTGACAGGAGCTCTCGATCGCTGTGACCGACCTGAATCTCTTTCCCGTTTGGACCAAGGAACCAATCAGATCGCTGCCTGAGTCGCTCTAGTTGTTTGCGTTTCACAGAATTAAAGCGACTTAGACTACGGCATTGGTAAAATGTTTTGACATCATTCAGATTGTCTTCTACTGACTTTGGTCGCTGGAAAAACAAAAGATAACCAATTAAGTAGAAAGACATAATCAGATATTACATAAAGAGTTTATCAAAAAACAATTAGTTATGTTGTCTACAAAATAAAGAAAGTTCAGTCCCCAACTTACACATGGGCTAGTCATTAAAACTGACCATGAAGTGAATAATTGAGCTTGACTCAAACAACAATATCTTTGTTTCATATTTTTGAAGATAATGAATATATATTTGAGTCAAAAATTAATCGAAACTCAAAAAACAATTAAGTAATTGTCACTGACAATAGTTTCCAAGAAGCACTCATCAGTTTTCATAATTTTGAACACTTTGATCCCAAAGAACCAGTAAGATATATGTTTTTGAGCTTGATATTAGGTTTGTTGGGATGAAACTGTTTACACTGAACCAGCAACAAATAGGTTTTGAAACCTGATTTCTGACATGTAGGGATAAAAAGGTTTGGACTTACAAACTCAAATCAAGGAAAATTTAAAAAAATAAAATTATGTAATTGTATTTGACGATGGTTTTCAAGTTGCACTCAATAATTGTCATGATTTTTAATCCGTTCACTACTTAGAAACCAATAACAAATATATATAATATATATAACATTATGTAACTGTATTTTTAATCCTTGCATAACTAAGTAACTAATGTTATGTCAAGGGAGCGATCCGTTACCTTGGAAACCTCCGGGGAGGGCATGAGGGAGACCTCTGGAGCGGAGACGGTGCTGACGGTGTTGGCGAGATGCGACTCCTCCAGGTCTGAGAATGCGAAGTGCTGGGGGAACGGGGAGCTGGACTGGGGGCTCTCGCTCGGGGCGTGCTCGTGTTCTCGCTGGGAGTCACCCCCTGTACTCGTCATCTCGATGATGTCATCCGATACATCTAATGATAATGATAATGAGGATACTTATATTGTACTGAATCCATAAGACTAAAGGGAGGAATCATTATCTATTAGGTGTTATTCGACAATTGAGTTTGATAAATCATGAAAGTGACACAGATATGATTTCAATCATGTGGAATTTCACTTGAGAGGTAATCTGTTTATAATGTCGTCCGAAACATCTTCACACAGAGTAGAAATGTAATATGACAAGTGTGTTCGACTAGCCATGAATATAAATCAAAGAATTTATCACCTGGATAAATTATTTGTTAGTTTTATGGTCTATGAAAGAGAACAACAGTGTCAATAAATTAAAGGATCATGATCAATTTGACTTGAGTGATAATTTGATACATGTAAGTAAAATAATGAGAAAATAATGGAGTCGGATAAGGTTGATTTTTCAAAATCTGAAATAGATATTGTTAAACTTTTCATTTATTCGATCTTGTCTGTAATATATGATTTGTTATGAAAATGTCTGATCTACTACAGCTTCTTCAAGACAATGTTTGAAATTGAATCAAAATTTCTCCTCCTGTAAATTTCTACCCATCAATAATGTTATGAGGTGCATGTGTGTTTGTGTGTGTCACAGTGTGTGGAAGGTATTGAAATGGAGGTCAAGAATTATACTTAGGTATAGCTAATGTCAGGCAAAAATGCAAAATATCAATTAAAACTTGCCATTTCTTGTTCTGGAAAGTTGTCTTATGTAAAAATGTTACAGTGCAAAATACGAGAAAGAATAAATTCTGTCACATTGAAAACATTTTAAAGAACACCTTGCTTTCATATGATAATTCACAGTGCCCTTTGCTGAGATACATTTCAGTCATTTTATTTCTATGATTTTCATACAAAGGTTGAAAAATTTTGTAACTAATTTCAAAAGTAACTTCACTGCAAACAAATTATAGCATACAGGATAAGTTATAACAAGTAGGGAGAGTGAATCTAGAAGCAGGTGGTATATTACAATGTGTCACAGATAGTGAACAGTGGGTGATACAAGTTATACATGATACTGGGGAGCATTCATTATTTGGTATTGTTACTATTGATTAATATTGGGGTTACAGATGATTCATGTGTTAGATATTACAATGCTATATGACATACCAGCACAGCAGGGTGATACAGAAAGAAGACTTCAACACACATCAACAATACATGTAATAAGTTAAACGATAGATAAAAGGTGTGGGTGTTGCTAAATAATGTGCGTGTTCATAAATTGATAAATACATTCAATAAGACATAAACAAACAAACAAGACAATGTCAATTTTTTCTCTCAAACAAAGAAACAAACAAATCCTAGTAGTCAAATATATTAGAAAAAGAATAGAACATTTAATCATAAGAAAATTAGTGAGAAAATGTTGTTGGTCACATTGTCCTTGAAGCTACGTTAATGCTTTTAAAAGTTTAAAGGTTTTTTATTCATGCCATGGTTTAGTTAGTTAATGTCTTACCATGCTTACAGAGATCAAAGCCCAACTTTTTCGACTCCTTTTCTAGGTACGCAGTGAAACATCGCATAGCCTCTTGGCCTACATGCACCATGGAACAAACAAAACACATGCCACAAACTTAGGGGGTGGGGCAGTGGTAGGGCTGTTACGAGTAGTGGTAGGGTTGTTAGGGGTAGTGGTAGGGTTGTTAGGGGTAGTGGAAGGGGCATGGTAGGGGTAGTGGTAGGGTTGTTAGGGGTAGAGGTAGGGGTAGTGGTAGGGGTAATGGTAGGGTTGATAGGGGTAGTGGTAGGGTTGTTAGGGGTAGTGGTAGGGTTGGTAGGGGTAGAGGTAGGGTTGGTAGGGGTAGTGGTAGGGGTAGTGGTAGTGCTAGGGTTGTTAGGGGTAGTGGTAGGGGTAGTGCTAGGGTTGTTAGGGGTAGTGGTAGGGTTGTTTGGGGTAGTGGTAGGGTTGTTTGGGGTAGTGGTAGGGGTAGTGGTAGGGTTGTTAGGGGTAGTGGTAGGGTTGTTAGGGGTAGTGGTAGGGTTGTTAGGGGTAGTGGTAGGGTTGTTTGGGGTAGTGGTAGGGGTAGTGGTAGGGTTGGTAGGGGTAGTGGTAGGAGTATGGTAGGGGTACAGGTAGGGTTGGTAGGGGTAGTGGTAGGGTTGTTAGGGTTAGGGGTTGTGGTAGGGTTGTTAGGGGTCAGTGTTGTTCCTAGGTGATCAGCTGAAGGGGTCATTTTGGCAATATTTTAGCAGATGGGCCCTATGCAATGGTAAACGTATCCTACATCCAATAATTTTAAGGGACACCAAGCCAAAAGGGTGGGCAAATGTCCCCAGGACCCCATCTAGGAACAACACTGAGGGGTAGTGGTAGGGTTGTTTGGGGTAGTGGTAGGGGTAGTGGTAGGGTTGGTAGGGGTAGTGGTAGGGTTGTTTGGGGTAGTGGTAGGGGTAGTGGTAGGGTTGGTAGGGGTAGTGGTAGGGTTGTTAGGGTTAGGGGTAGTGGTAGGGTTGGTAGGGGTAGTGGTAGGGTTGTTTGGGGTAGTGGTAGGGGTAGTGGTAGGGTTGGTAGGGGTAGTGGTAGGGTTGTTTGGGGTAGTGGTAGGGTTGTTTGGGGTAGTGGTAGGGGTAGTGGTAGGGTTGTTTGGGGTAGTGGTAGGGTTGTTATGGGTAGTGGTAGGGGTAGTGGTAGGGTTGGTAGGGGTAGTGGTAGGGGTAGTGGTAGGGTTGTTAGGGGTAGTGGTAGGGGTAGAGGTAGGGTTGGTAGGGGTAGAGGTAGGGTTGTTAGGGGTAGTGGTAGGGTTGTTAGGGGTAGAGGTAGGGGTAGTGGTAGGGTTGGTAGGGGCTGGCCAGGTCACCCTAATAAATTTAAGAAGAGGAGTGGTGTCAGTTGGAGGGTAGGAAGGGATCCCAGATTGGCAGTACCACTGAGGGACGGGGAGAAATACGAGGACAGGAAGGGATGAGAAGGTTGAGATGGGGACAGGAGGACGGCGGGAAAAGGGGTTGAGGGCAAAACTGCTGTTCACAGATGAAAACAATCATTTTTATGTAATTTCTATTGAAAGCAACAGATTACAAAATCAATCTGGTCATAAAGCTTTGAAATACAGGAGGGGAAGTATGTCTGCACTTTTTTGCAAGTCATTCATTATAATTTTTGGTTAAATCTAATTTAAAAAGGTGTTGATTTTATCAAAATGAATAGAAAGTTGTATTCATTTTCCTCTTGCGAACAACAGTTCATAGTGGGCAAAGGGAGGTAACTCTGACACCAAACACCACTATGTATACCAAGAATCAAAATGCGTCACTTGAAACCTGAGATAGTGATGATTTGGTGTCACAGAAAAACAAAGAGAATTAAATCATAAAACAAACAAAACAAACATGAACAAAATAAATTGTGGATAAAAAATCCTCTGAAAGTTTGAACAGATATCTTCTCAATTTGTTAAACTTAAATAATTGAAGGTTTCCATGCACAATAATTGATCTTGTATACAAGTTTGTGATTTTGTTTCCACAGACTTTCAACATATGTTATTGTGCTGTTAGTACGTGCAGAATTAGCTTAGAGATGAGAATGGTGGGGTATTAAGGTAGAACCTTAAAGATTTAGCTTTTGATTCACTAGGGGAAGAAAATTAATCTTGCAAGACTGTTGACTTAAAATCGTTTTTATGAAATAAAATTCCTTTTAAAAAATCTAGTTTTTACAATTTGAACAAGAAATCTGTACTGTCTTAAAAGAGTACACCAAAATGAAAATGAAATAAAAACCAAAGAAATAATACCCAAATTGACAAAATGCCAAGTAGTAAACAGGAGACAGCTTGCAAAATAATCAGTGAGGATAATAATTGATTGTGAGAGGATCAGAAAGCAAAAACAAACTTACGAGGTAGAATTTCATCCGACGGGTATTGGTACTGATAACGGAACTTCTCCCGCACCAGTATCCCAGTGCTTGTGATTTCTGCAAAGTATTCTATATTTTCTCTTCCAAACATTGCTGGCGAGCCAAAGTTGTCAATCAACAGTTGCATGATACGACTCGCTTTCTCTACCTTCCCAGGATCCTCTGCACATGTGTGAAACATGGAGCCTGCACAGCTGCGAGCGAGGGCCTCGACCGACATGGAGTTGACATCTGAGTGGTTCACGATGCGGAACCACGTCCCAAACAGCAGCGTCAGAATCTGTTGGTGGGCCTTGCTGAGTGTGGAGATAAACCTGCAATAACGGCGCTTAATTACATTGATGTTTCTTTGCACTGCCAACTTTATAAGGGTACTTTAGAATTGACAAGATATCTATTTGGGGATGGCCACTTTTCAAGCTTATTTCATACACTGCCAAAGTCAACTAAAGAGTGTTTCAATTAATTAAAGCAGATATATCCCCCTTTCCTCAAATACTAAAAACACTGATTTTTACAGGATATTGAAAGATAGGATAACAAATGCAATGATCTACAATCTACCCTTTTTGGTAATGCTGGATAACAAACTCTTAAAATTTGTCCATATTTCTTAGTATTCTGCAAAAGATTTTCTGATTTTTCTTAACTAACTTATATCTTAATGCCCTGCGAAATGTTTTTTCCCTATCTAAACTTTCTTTGTAAGGCTGATTAAAGCTCATAAACTTTTTTCTTTGTGAAATAACAACATTCATATTTCAACTTATATGTTCTGTGAAAGTCACATGTCATTTAAGGAATGTTTATAAAGTGCTGGTAGAGGCATTTATATATGCAAAGACTTGCTTGTTTGCCAATACCAATAAATGTGTTTAAACCATACGATTAGTCAGATAGAGTTATGTTTCCCAAATTAACAACACCCTTCAAAAGATGCCTCTGGTTGAAACGTGTCTACTACTCACTGGTTGACCTCGTACAGCTGATCCTTCTTGTGGCCCATGGTCAGCACCTGCAGCAGCCTCTCCTCCCCCTCCGCCGTCAACACTCCCCCCGGCAACCGCAGCAGGAACCTCTGGGAACACGCACACAGACACAATGAGGCGGGACAGAAGGTTGAAGGGAGTTGGTATCATAAGGAAGCTTACGATGTAGGATGGTATGAGATGGGGTACATGCATACAGAGAGAGATCAGAGGGAAGGACGGGCAGAAGGACAGAAGGACTGATGGACTGACAGAATGAATTCCTAGTGGGATATAATAAATAGCAGGTTAAATTTAAGTGATGGACATGTTTGTTATAATTATGAGGGATTTTAAAAGTTTGACTGGATTAAAAACAATAATGCTGCAGTCAAGTAATCATTACTGTTCCCAAAAGGGTCCTTAGGAAATTCGCCCAACTTTTAGGGTAAGTGTCCCTTAGAATAATATGTAGGATACTCTTACAACTGCAAAGAAGCCTATCTGCTTAAAATTTGCAAAATTTACCCCCTCGGCTGATCACCAGGAAACATCACTGCCTATTCACTAATTGATCTAATTATAATAATAAGTAATAATAATAATAATAAGTGCATTTGTTTTGCGCTATTTCCATCCAAATTGGTTGCTCAAAGCGCAGTTCAAGTTCCTAAAAGTAGTATTTGGAGAAAAGATGGGTCTTCAGACTTGACTTGAAGACAGGTAAAGATGGAGAGTTTCTGATATCAAATGGGAGAGAGTTCCAAAGTGAGGGAGCACAGTATGAAAAGGATCTGTGGCCAAATGATTTGAGGTTGACCTTTGGAACAGATAGTAAGAGTTGATCATTGGATCTCAGAGTTCTGGTTTGGTTGTGCTTGTGTATAAGGTCTTGGAGGTACTCTGGTGCGACAGCATGGTAACAGTTGTATGTTACACATAGGACTTTGAAGTCGATCCGAGCTTCAACTGGAAGCCAGTGAAGCTTCATCATCAATGGTGTTATATGTGTTATATGTGTTAATTATCCTTATCATCACATCTTATTTACATTCACTCAATTAATGGCCATGGCCTTTCATGTAAATCACATTGCCTTTGTTATTGTTCTCATTGTTATTTCATTTGTTGTGAACGTAAATGTAAATGTAAATGTAAATGTAAATGTAAATCTATATCTATATCTGCAATTCCTATATATATTGTGCTTGTGAGTTTGTTTGCTCTAGGATCTGATTAGACCTTCATGTTCTGCTATCCGCGCAGAGAAGAAGACAAATGGGGTTAGGTCAGCATGAAATCTTATTCCTAACCTCGTTTTGAAAAAATCTTGTACTTTAGGGAAATATAGAAAAAAAAATCAGAGAGAGAGAGGTGAATAAGAACGGGTTGTTGGGATAGAAGGAGATTTAAAAACCTATGAGGATGTGGTATAAATATGTTCAATTTTAACATCAAGGGGAGTACCTTCACAACTGATGCTAGAGTGTAGAAGCTGTAGTTCATGTAGATGACTTGTTTCCCTTTAGACAGCCGGTTGATGATGTGCCTGATATCAGTCGGGTTACCAGGGCGACGAAACAGGTCCACAGTTCCAACTCCCTCCTGGGCAATATGTACAAGTATCTCCTGCAAGATACAAGATTAATCATGTTATTTCTACATTAAATTTCCTAACTAATAACAGAATATGCATTTTTCAATAATGTGCAAATGATTCAAAATTTTGAGGATATCTAATGATTGCCGTTTGATAAGAAAGAGATAAATGCATATCATAAATAACAAACTTGTCCTCTTTCCAGCTTCAATATGCCTCTCAAAGAATGTAAATTAACGATTGTCAATGACAAAGCTTTCAACTCACAGAATAAGATAAGGGCAAGACGCATCCAATAATACATCTAGTCGGCATTGAACACACTAGTGAACATATTAAGATATGATGTATCATTTTGATACTTATTATAACACATTGCATCGTCACAAGTCTAACACGGTAAGAGTTCATACAAAGGATAGGGGAATCACTTTCATGTTATTACTCAGAAGGTTAAAGTTTTACTAGACCGGCGTGTACTCACAACAAAAGGCAGAGGGAGGTATCCATTCTTCAGAGCTTTGTGCAGGGGCAGGTCAAACGGAAGTCTGAAAATAAAAGAATATTTTTACTTATCAAACCTGTGTGAAAGCAGTTTAATAGGATCAGAGGAAAGCAACATACATCTAAAGAAGTAAAATTTCCACCATTTCCTCAACTTGAAAATGAAACGGTTTTCAAGAAAAGTTAGGAAATAAGATAACATTCATCTGTACCCAGTTTTGATTAGTTATTGTTTTGTCTATGTATGTAAACTCACATTATTGTGACCAGTCATTAATAACATGAAATGTGGTGTTGTTATCCCCTTTATCCAACATGCAATAGTCACACACTTACGTATTTACATGATATTAATGACTGCAATATATATATATTGTCAATAGACTAACATAGGTAGGATACAAAAAGCGAGACTGACGCTAGAAACCTCTGCTGCTAATTGGTCACATGACTGCTCACATGTTTACACAGTCGAAATGATTTAAGACAACAAATATCTTATTAAATACGTGTAGCAACTTACACGTGGGCGCGTCTACTCTCCGTACGTGAGCTTCGGTCCGAGACACACCCCCCGAGGACACGGAGCATGGCCATATGTAAACTTGAACGTCGTCACCAAGTGGGTGTGGCCAAAACAGTTGTCATGGCAACAGAGCTACGGCACAAGCCAATCCATTGTCAGTCAGCATACAAACTCTCTCGCAGGACGTCAATCTCTTTCCTTTCTCTTTCTTTGGGACCTGAGTGCTGCAAGAAAAACTTTATCGTGGTAAATTATTCTTTTATAAAAGTACAGAAATAGAGAGACCAACTAAATTTTAATTCTTCTGAACTTGCATTTATCACAAAAAGATGTTAAAGAAAGTAACTTTTAAGTTAGAATACTTTTTTGTCAACTAATGTTGATAATTTGACATAAGCAGTCACAATCAATATCACTACATCAGGAAGCTCCATTGGTGGATCAAGAGAGGAAGGGAGTATGGGGCTGTGCACCCATCCAGTGTTCTTCCTAGAGGGGGTCCTGGGGATATTTGCAGACCCTTTTGGCTTGGTGTTCCCTATGCAAAGGGATCAGCTGATCACCTAGGAACAACACAGCCCTTCCCAAGGGAGGATCAATTTGTAAGTGTTGACAGTTGTATTCCTCATAAATGATTAAATTATACAGAACAGTGAGAAACAGGTAACTGAATTCTGTCTTGCAGTCACATAGTCTTTTATGCAAATTAATCATTTCATTATTTGTACTTAGGACATCCATTGGGCACATCCATCCCAAACAGAAATCCTGTAACAGGGTATTGTAGGAGTTCAAGTAAATTAAATGTATTACAGTAGAACACGGATATAACGAACTCCAAGGGACCAAAGAATTAGTTCGCTATATCCGGTGTTCGCTATACGCATATAATTTTGATGATATTATATAGGGACGGGACTTGAAAATTTGTTTGCTATATCAGATTGTTTGCTGTACCCGTGTTCGCTATAACCGTGTTCTACTGTATGATAATATTACAACCACTAAAGCAAAATTGCTCATCCGTAAGGCTTGGCTCGAAGTTGGGGGTCTGGGGAGGATCTTACAGGTTTTAAACACATACCCAACAATGTCTACAACATCTAGAGAATTAAAGTCAGAAAGTCATGTACGGTACTTACAGTAGTTTTCAACACTAAGTCAACACTTTGTCTAAAAGCAGTGTTTAAAATATAGCCCCACCGCCAGTTCTTGCCAGGACTGGTAACTTTTCAAAACTTTTCTTTATTTTCCTTTTAAGGAATTGTCCAATTACTTTTCAGGACAGGCTAGGTCCAATCTATTTTATACACTGCTAAAAGTCAAGCTACTTTGGAAACTAATATTAAAAACTTTTTGAAAAACGAGCAACACTCCTTCCAGTGATATTTCTGATCGGTCAATCATAAAATTTGGTTAGTCAGTGACTTTCAGATTTTGTAACGGTACCCCTTGTCAATTCTATGTGGAGTCAATATCTATGCCATTACCTTCTCTTGTTTAAATTTTTTTTTGCATTTTGTGTCAGCTCTACGTATAACGTTATTCCACAATGTTCTCCATCCAAAGGTCACTTGGTGCAGAGTCTCTGCGTCACATTGCGGAACAACAAACTCAATACAGGAAACTGACAAATAGTCACATAGTCACATACTTACCAGTCATCAATCTATCAATGGAATTTCATGACACATTTAATTGGATGAAATTATTTCCATACGAGTTATATATCTCACAATATCATAAGTATCAACCAAATTTACTTTACAAATATTTTTCTAAAATTAAGAACGTTTTGAGTCATAATTATGATTTTGATGTACTTTATTACATATCACATACATACTATTGCAATATTTTCAAATAATTTTCAAAGAATAACTTCCAAAACCTAGATTTTATTCCTTTGCAAAGAAATACATAACTGTAAAAATGTCAAAACAGCTACAAAACACTTGAATCAATCATGTCAATCAAAGATGACAAAATGAACAAACAATATTCAAACTCCCACTCTATCCCATTGATTGAATGAAATCTACCAACCCCCCGTCATTGAATGTGAACCACTTTACAAACCTTACGTAGTCGCTATTGGTGTATTTCCTACTCACTTCCTGTACAAAACATGGGAATGTGAAAGTACTCTCAAACAATGGAGTCAAAAGTCATTGTCAACTTGACCCCGGCTGCCAACCTAAAGCTTCAGTCGACCTCTCTCTACCATACAGCCATATTTAGTACAAGATTGGTCACATACCAGACAAGAGGGTCACTTCCTCAAATTAATTCTTCGGTTTCAAACTCCTTCACTGTCAAACCGGTTTTTAAATGATTCATTCAAAAATATTCCAGAGCATTTTGATAGAACAACATTCCAATGAGCAGATATATAATAATTGTAATGCAAGAAAGATGCTTCAACCGACAAAAGCAAATTTATCAAAATTATCTGCTTGCTACATAAACCAAGATATTATGATGAACCTTGAAAAGTTTGAAAAATTCACAAACCATAAGAACTCGGTCATCTTGCCACAGATGGTAACACTATATGAGAGGTGAATGAATGAGTGAGCGTTTGGTCTACTTGAGCTATTTTTCAGCCACTGGAGCCTCAACCTAAATTCTAAATTAAACTGTTTGCATCCAAATGTGTCAAGGAGTCACGAGTTCATTAACTAAATACCCCAAAGAAGTAAAACTTGACAATATTTTCTGCACATAACATATGTTCACAATGAAACAACACAGTAAATAAAGTAAATGCCTAAGACTTTAAGAGACATATTGTAACAGAGAGATGTGGGAAAAACTTACTTCAGTTAACTGTTTTTGGTGCAAAAAGACGTGACTCTTAAAGAATATTTTTTTAAATCTTTTATGTGAGGTTTCCAACTACCCAGAAATAATTTGCATCTCTTTGGAAAATCTTACTTGATCTTGGCTATCTGACAGGAAATATTTCTCCATTAGATTCTCTATTTCCTACTTCATATGAAAAACAACGTATCCCAACAAGACATACATTAATTGGTAAATTTGCCTACAAATCTCACATAATAAGAGAATCTATCTAAGGGGCTTACCTAATCACATGTTGTTGTTCAACTCCTTTCATCAGAGTTTCTATACATTCTGAATAAACTTTAAAAAGCTGATTGAAAATCACTCAGGACGGTCTTCCACTTGAAGTAGGTAAACACACAGAGGATCATGTGAAGGAAAGAGAGTCCAATACAACCACCGTGAGTCATCCAGTTTTATTTGCTATTCAGTGGTCTAGGCTGTCAGCTGCTTATATCACATATCATGCTTGGCCCCTTAAGGATTTATTAACACAACTTTAATGCTTTTTACTTCTTTGATTTATGAGTCACTTAATGAAACAACATGACATAGCCCCACACCATGAGAGATGTTAAAACTAGACCTGTGATCATCATCATTATCATCACCATCATCACCGGCATCATCACCACTACCATCAGCATCACCAATATCACCATCATCTCCTTAGTCCAAACAAGTCTATTGAATCATGTGTGGATAAGGACTGTTTAATGTTTTGTAGAGGCAAGCTCAAACGTTTCGACAGATGTGATAATTAAGTTCAATGCAAAGCTAATTCCAACTTCCACTTTCAATACCTGTATGAGATGAGAGTGAAATAACAAATCAACTGACTGACTGTATTGCAGGTAGAGCCAGTTTCATATGCCTGATCCTGGTATCTACCCAACTATAATGTCAAATTGATGGATCTCTACTGGTGACATTTTTTTTTCTTTTATTCCTTTCTGACATGTTACAAAAAATTTAGAATTTTTCTTAATACTGACAGGTACTTTTCAATGAGTGTCCAGAAATTAAACAATATGAAAACTATTTTTTTTTTTTTGACACCTTAACAAACAGCAATAATCTTTTGCTATGTGGTGAACCCTGTAGGCATTGGATGCAACTTTTAATGATGGGGAAGGACTGAATGAGGTGAAGCAATTGACTTAAACGGCATATAACAAATTTCCAAATTACAAATATTGTGTCAAATTAGTATTTCATTTCAATTAAATCTGCAAAGAATAATAACAACAATCTTTTGTGATATCTTTTGCCATACAAGTGAGTACAGAAACTGCAAATATTATTGTTCCAGCTTTATATGCCACTATGATAAATGTTTTTTTAGCAGAAAAAGATAATCCACAAAATGAATTCAGAGTGAACATACCAGTTGTAAATCAAGAAATTTTGGGGGAGGTAATTTAACTCCTAGGGGTCGACCCTCCTTATGGCCTATTTTATTTTAAATCTAAAAGGGAGCTAGGTTTTACACATCCCTCTCCCAATCTGTCAATGCATGTACACTGTGATTTACAACAGGTAGTATTGTTATAGTGTGTTTACAACATAATTATTAAATTCATTAAATAGTTGATAATAAACTATTTGTTCCAATGCATTCGACATAATGTCAACCAAATTGTAATCTTCCATGAGGTATTACTTGACATATTAATCAATCTTGGATCAAAATGAACAGGTCTTTGGTTTTAGACCTACCATAAGAAACATAAACATTGAAAGATATGACTTTATTATGTCTACTCCGGAGTTTAATGTGACATTCCACAGATAATAATTATCACTGTTTCAAAAACCCAACAAGCAAACCTCATATCAATCTGAATGTTGAAGCACAAAATCGGTATCAATATACATGATGAACATATCCAATAGCTTTAAATAATTACATATTCATTTCTAGATTAAGTTTGCTTTATTAACTATGAAGATAAGATCTGATTTGTCATTCATTGATGAAAATGTGTAACCTCCTTTTTGATACTTGTCAAGTAAGACACAGTGTCATTGACACAGATCTTGATTTAGACTAATTTACGACAATCACTACAAGCAAGTGGTGCTTAATTTAAACCATGAAAGTAGAAACACATATGTGTCACTCCAACATTTCAATTAATCCACGAAAATCAACAAACGTTGCACCTGAGGAATGAAGGAACCCGAATCTGACATGGCCATGTTTTCAGCAAAGCAATTTGATCACGAATTCTGTCGGTTTAAACCGTGTCAAACATGTTGTTTATGTTAAAAATACTTACACCCTTGGGTTAATTCTTTACCAAACAGCTACATTGTCGCTTAAAAGTGTCCAAATTCGTAAAGAAATTGAGATTAACGGTCAGAACTGTTACCTACGTTGACCCCGGAAGTACTTGCCAAGGGAGAAATCATTGTAGGTCAATGCAAGCAGGTGCCCGATTTCCCACATAATGAGCGTTAGAATATTTACTGCCTAATAAAAAAGATATATAGTCTCTTTGATGGACAATTTTTTATATATAATTATTAAACAAATTGTTTGCACTTTATCGAAAACAATTTCCTGTATTATCTGAAATATTCATTTTTCCTATTAATGAAGAATTTAACGTAACATCATTTCAATAATAAAAAATTTAAAAAATGCGTCTGGTTTTACTTTAATAAATGTGCTTATTCTAAGATATTATAGATAAGATGAAAGATTTAACCTATCTTATTTATACATATTTTTCCTAATGTTTTTATAAAATTGTCACTTTGTCAAATGTCACAAGAAAATGTCATTATGTTACACAATGAAAATATATTATCAACTTGGAAACATAATAATTTATCTCAGAAACGTATACATTTAGTATTTTCATATCTAGGAGCTGGTGTATAAATTAGGTGGGACAGACACATATTATTTCATCATATAAACCCATTATTTACAAAACATGGTTAAAGTCGGGTTGAAACATTTATATACGGTTAAACGGTAAACTTTTGCCCAACTACCTAGAAATGAAGCTGATAGAGCATTGTGTGTATAAATGAAAATGTATTCTAGCTATGTACAGAAGTGAGACGTTAATAAACTACTGTCTGTCTGTGAGCATAAAATCCCCTTGCTCTATATATAGCACCTCCTATCCCGTTTGAGTACAGGATTTGGTCTATTCTAGGCGAGGCCAATGACCAATGCGACCTATTTGGTTCGTGACGTCATCAGGTATGAAATCCTATTACGGTATGCAAATGGGAGTGGAACCGACGTTGTTCTGACTAGTGAAATATTAGAATGGTTACCCTTTAATTCTTTTATATCATAACCTTTTATCCGGAAAACGACCACCATTTTCTTTCTTTTTTTCTATATACAAATAACGAAAAGGGCATTTTCATTGGAAAGGGAACTTTTCTTGTGTTATAGTTAGGCCTCTTATTAATTAATTATTCTAAGGGAATCGTAACTTTTTCGTCCCTTCACTTTAAAGTTACAGACTCGGATTTTAAATGCAGATACATATACAATGTATTTATATTCTCACCAGGAGAATAATTTAATCATTAACATCAATCTTCCCTCAGACTTTCATAAACCGTATATTCAGTTAAGATAAAAAAATAATAGATAGCGACTATGCTTGTGTTATAAAATTCCTACGGGTGAATGGCAATGTAGACCTCAATTTTCCCCAAATTGTTGAAAACTTTTCCTTTCTATTTTAGGTATTTTAAAAATTTACATCCTTTGTCAATAATACCAGTGATATATAATAATGACGTCACATTTGTATATATACGATAAAATACAAACTTTTACATGTTATCTCACAATTCGTAATTGCAACAAGAAGCATATATCTTGTAAAACATCAATATGGACTGATAGGAACTTACGTTAACTAATGTTCTTTTTTTAAATAACTACAACAGTGAATTCGTTTGTTTACTTTTTAGCATTAATTACTTACCTTTAATAACTTTTGGTTGCGTTCAACAAATTACGAAGGCGGAGATGGATCACCTGTGGAAATTCGAAAAATATCGATATGATACGTGGTTTGAAAGTTGTGTGTAGATTATGCGAATCACGTGCTGTGAGTGAAATCGTGAATGGCATATGAACTGTGCGTCTTTC
Source organism: Steromphala cineraria (assembly GCA_916613615.1). Classification (NCBI taxonomy): domain Eukaryota; kingdom Metazoa; phylum Mollusca; class Gastropoda; order Trochida; family Trochidae; genus Steromphala; species Steromphala cineraria. The sequence continues at coordinate 23,910,572 of OU744725.1, forward strand.
CGCGTGACGAACAATTTACCTACATGGTGACGTGTCGTTATTTTTAGAATCGTAAAGTAAATAGGAAACGGATATTAGTTTTGTCTGATGTAATCAAAACATGTAGTTGAATAGATTCATATATATACTGTTAACAAGATAATGTTCATGATGAAGACTTAATGAATGACGAAGATATTAAAACTTAAAATTTTGCGGGTAGCTTGAAAGCGCGTATAGTACAGCTTGAATGAAATTTCTTCTTATTATTGAAGTAATTTCCATTAATTCATACCTACGTTAATAGAGTGTGTAAAAGATGAATATATGTTTATATACCGGTAAATAAACATATATTGATGTAAATATATATACACATAAATGTTTATGAATATTATGATATGCTTGAAGTAAAGGCCGACAACTTCATGCAGGAAGCATTTTATTGGAGGCAATACATTTTCAACTCGGATCGAGGATTGAAGCTGTTTTTTTCTTTTAGTTGCTTACCATATATGATATAAATTATCATATGTCCGACTTACAGTTGTGTTGCCGTTTATAAGAATGTGAATGTCTATATAACAGTCTGCATTGTTGCAATGCAGTATTTGGTAATTTACAACCTTTTTTTTATGTATATGGACCTTTGAGTATGCGTCAGAAATAGACTGTCATCCTTTTATCTTCTTGGTCTATTTTTGTCATTTTCTCTTACACCTGTTTTTGATTTTGACATTAAAACAACTTATAGGCCCGACATTGTCATTTTAGAACTGAAGAAATGCATTCTTCGAGGGGGTGGGGGATGGGGGATGGGGATGGGTCAATATGTACCAGTTTTAAATACGTTGTTGGATAACATATAATAACATTTGTTTCCAATAGATTTGGCATTTGGTATAGAGAAATGAACTGTTTAATTCTATTTTAATGTCCAATATCATTATCCCAGAATCTTTTACTTTAAATTACATCTATAAAAAAAGAAACAAATATGCAAAGTAAGAAATTTTAAAACTACATTTGTATACAGGATGATTTCTCTTGTTCGCATTTTCAAAGCTCACTCTGGATGCTTGAGGCTCTGTTTCAGCACGTATTTGACGAATTATAATGACATTCGAGAAGGGGCTGAATGATGAACAGAATACAGTGGAAACTTAACTGGAATGTAGAATAATTATCAAAAATACAAATTGATGACCGATTACTCTCTGACCGAAATACCATTCATTTAATCTCCTTAACCACATGCAACAATGAGACTAATCGGTGTATACAGTCATTGGTAGTTGGCAATTTATCAGAGAAAGATTTCCACAAAGACTACAGTTGCCTCGGACCTGCTTTCTTGCTTGTTTTCATTCAACTCCATAACATTTTCAATTTCATATTTGATTGCTTTGGGAGATGACGGTTTTGAAAATGAAATATTTCTTAATAACTCAGGCATTTGTTTTCTTGTTTTCAACTTTTGTTTCAAATGAGACAATGCATTAGACCAGGGACGATTTGAACAGAAAAAAATCGTCCCTGATGAAAGATGGATTGTTTTTATAAAAATCCAAAATGATACGACAGTCAATGGAAAACCAGGTGTTGATTTATGTTTCAAGGTGTATAATTCAATGTTTAATAAGGTACACCGTTGAGTTGTTATAAGTACCGCATGTTTATATAAAGTTTTAATTGGATTTGTTTGTGGTTTATTTTTCATTTCACCATTAAAATACATCGTATCAGAAAACGTTATTCCTATCCAAACAGCATGCCATCTTCACAACTTAACGTTATGCGAATAATCCCTTGGAAAATATTGGATTTATACGCAATTACTGCCAGTTAGCACAAGCAATTAAACAGTAAATCCATTTATACAAGAGCGAATTATTTACCATACTATCACAAAAATAATAAATAGCTTCGAATCCAGAAACCAGCTACGGAATAAAAGCTGGAAGTGGGAAAGTTATATTCGTCTGTTTCAAATAAATTTAATACTTACAATACAACCATATGACAAGTCAATAAAAATTAAAATATGTATTCCTTACATTCCAATAATTGAAATAGACTGAGTAATGTATGTTTAATCTTCATATCTCTCTAGGTACAGCAGAGTCCATGGTTTAAAGGATCCCGCTTGTAGATTTTGACCCCAAATACTACATATAAATATCGCTATTATAAAGTTGGTGTTATACTCAATGTATGAGTATTTTAAAATGTACCTTAAAGAGCGTTACTGTTTTATTTGTTGTTTAATTCTAGAGCGAATCGTGATGTTTCCATAGATTGGAAAGTGAGCCTGTTTAGTCTGCCATAAATTTCTGAACAACTTTGTCCATCATATCTTTTACATCGTATTTTATTTCTGTCTTGGAACAATTGGTTGTTAAGAACTCCTTTGTTATTTGAATGTTAGTTGATTATCATAATGTAAGATGTGAGCTATTTATGTTAAATATGATTTCAAGACGGTTTATTTGTCGAAGAAGCGCCAGTAAAATCTATAATTATCGCCATTATTGTTGGCAAAGCATACGCGTAGATAAGAAAGACCCACCCCTCTATAGAGGGGTGGGTCTTTCTTATCTACGTTTTACCTACATTTATCTATATAGAGGGGTGGGTCTTTCTTATCTATACGTTTTACCTACATTTTATTTACGATATCGGTATATAGAGGGGTGGGTCTTTCTTATCTACGTTTTACCTACATTTTATTTACGATATCGGGTTCCTGTGATGTATACTGATTTCGGAAAATCGTTATAAAAAGACTTAGGCCTACACTGATTAAGTAACATTTCACTGTTTACAAACCTAGTTCACACCAGCTACAGTATGACAGTTTGTATTGGTTTGTGGGAAGCACTGTTATTATAACAAGCCCGCCTTCTTAACAAGTTCACTATCTGTCGCCATCTCGCAACTATTTCCTTCCTGTAGAAGTACTTAACATAAGGACGGTGCTTCAACTATATAGAGTCTATAGCAGTATGGACGATTCGAAAGAACACCTTATATACATTTTATCATTTATTTTATTAATTTCCCGGAAATTGGTTTTGGACAAAGTTTTGATTATTCACATGCCATAAGTACATAGCAAATGGAAACCAACGATTTAATTAAAAAGTTTTTTTATCAACACTATACTGAAATACACCTCCCACAAACATAATAACCTAAAGTAATGATTAAAATGTATTCATAATTTTATCATGAGACCTGATCGATAAGAAATTACATAAGCACATTTATGTATAATGACTTTCATAAACGAGATGGTATACATGCACAATAACTTTTGTTCGAAACTGAATCATGATTTGTCATACGTCACTTACTCTATTTGCATAGATTAACACATGTAATTGTATTGGAGTGGCAAATCTAATAATTCCAATAATTATTGGAATATAACGAATATATAATTTAGTTTAAAAATTGTTTTGCGTATGGTTGTTTTTCTAGTATAACACATGTCGGTAATTGTATTTGAACGGCCTCAGTGGCTTCAGGCAACTTGTTGGCCAATCCTTTCATGTACTTTTTCATGCATGAACAAATATGTCTAAATCGAAAGATTTATATTTATGTCAAGCCTCGGATGCAATGGGTAAAAGCAAAGCATTCAAGGAAAACATACGGAGTGAGCGGAAGTATGTATATAAAGAAAACAGTCAGTTTTATGGATGATGAACTTCTTTATTGTTTATATAAGTTTATTCAGTATTGAAGCCCTCATGGCCAAGAGTACATCTCCATATAATTTATCAATTACACAAATATTATTATACTGTAATTTTTGGTGAAACAAGCAAATTTCCTTTGAGAGGAATTTTTAATTTTCATCAAAGCAAAATATAGGATTAACAGCTTTTTTATTCTGTCATAAACACGATGACAAAAATTCGGGGGAATTAAAGACAAGTTTTAGAATTATTAAATTTGCTATGAATTAGACTCCTACGTACTTGCTTAACGTTCTAATATTGCAACAGAATCACAAACAGTTTGAAAATGCATTAAAAATCACAGATGACAACATTTAATTTACTTTCTATATGAAATGTCCTTTCTATTTATTTCCAATTCTTTAAGAATTGAGATTTATAACTGGAAAACATTTGTTTGAACGTCAACGCAATAATGTAGAGTTGGATTTAATCGATGAAATAGACAATTTTCCTTTTACATTGAATCATCCCATATTCTTTTAAATAAATTGCTCAAATAGGGTATATGGGTAAATATGAAATAAAAGTCACTGAAAATAAATTTGTCTTTGATAACTTAATAAAACAGGTTTTTGCAACCTTTAAAATATGCAAAATAAAGATATGATTACTTAATTTTCAATCAAGAACAATGAATGCTCCATGATCACGTGATACGTGAAAATACGGCCCTCTTCCGCCATCTTGGGAACAAGGACAGATTACCACCCCCAATATTAATTAGCAAGGTGTTCTTAGAGCAGTGCAACTGAAAAAGGGTCAAGTTTCTGGCCCAGTTGATACTTTTGGGCAGATTTAGTCTGTGCAATTGCAACAATGTCGGGCCAGAGTATAATGGACCGCGTTCAGGCGGCAAGGCACAGCATCGCCGGTCAAGGGCTGGCGAAATCCGTCTGCAAAGCCACGACAGAACAAATCATCGGACCAAAGAAAAAGCATCTGGATTGTAAGTACAGACAAACCGTTATTTGCCATTGTCATATACATTTTAAACGGGAATTAGCGTATGTGTTATTGCGCAATATGATATATATGCCAAAACAGGTGCGTGTATATTGTCGGCAAGCAGGGAGTCGATTTAGGGGGAGGCGCCCGGCCGGTGCCATCACTGAGTGCGTGAAGCAGTCAGACGTGACTGATGGTTATTCGGACCAGTGTGTCTCCCAAATAGCACATCTTGACATAGCAGTACTCATATAGACTAAGATACATCATAAACATAATGACATCCTTCTGTAATGTCAGATTGTTATCTGTCAAACGTGATCTAATAAACTGTCAATGAAAATTAACATTTTTGTATTCTATTCAAATAAAGTAAAATTATGCTTATTTTGCAAAATGTCTTGTCAAGATAATACATTGTTGTTGAAGTAATGTTTATCATTCTATTGTTATCAATTGGCATGGTTTATATCATTATGATAACTGTCAAGGGGGTGTGGCCCAATTACTTAATCACATTAGATAAGCCTTCCTTGCGTCTTCATTTTCAACTTTGATTTGATATTTGTTGTTTAAGAGTAAATGACATGCAACTATTACATGCATTTTCATTATGAAAATTGCCTATTGTCAAATTTTGTGCACTTGTCCCAATAACTAGATAAATATAGATACTTGTTAGTGTCACCCTTGTTTGAGTGGTATCCTATAAATTGGACGTAGTGGTAATAATATATATGTAAGATTTTATAGATGATCAAATTTCAGTATGGATGATCAAATTTCTTTTCACTGTTTCACAAATTTCCTGTGAGTGTGATGTTTAGGTTCACCTTTTTCCCTCTCTGTAGTTTCAAGCACATTGCAGGCAAAATAACCAGCACATTTGGTAAGGAGTGACAAAATCTGAAGAGAAAAATATTACTGTATCAATAGTATGCATACCGTTTTACAAATTTGATATGTTCAGTGAACTTCAGTGAAGTTCAGTCACAGATTTTTAAAATTATGTCAACATCTATGTCAGAAATGATCACATTACCTGACAGCTGCTTTGAAATATTCAACACCTCATATCAAATGTTGGCTCAGTTTCCATGTTATTTCCACATTGATACTTCTGTATTGAGAATTTTGTAAAGATTTGTATGTTGTCATCAAATTATCAGCCTCACTTTTTCAAATGAATGTTTATCTTAAAACAGGGCTGGTCATGAGTTTGGACACAGTTGGGGGTGGGGGGGAGATAGAGGATTTGGTTGATTTGTTGGCAGGAGGGATCATTCTCCAACCATATACCCGCTGCTAATAGCTGAAATATTGCCCAAGCGGTGTTAAGCACTATAAACTAACTCACTCACTCCAAACGTATACCAATCAATTAAGCATAACTGTGATCCCTGGAATACCCGAATGATGATTGGGGGAACACCTCCTAGGTAGCAGTTGTCTGATATCTAGTTTGTACCCCTTTTTATCATGTATCTATTACTATTATTCTGTATGGCAGTTAATCTGACATTTTCTGTGTAAACATTCATGTGTGTCACGTAATGCGTGCTGCCGAATTCCATGTATCAGTTATAGTGTGGCGTTATTAACCAATTTGAAAATCAATGCGTAATGAGAATTTAACATTTTGAACTTTGAACCATGATCACGTGGTGCGTTATACCTGATGCGTAAAGTTATGCCCTTATTTGGTCTGCTGCGTAAGTGCATATTTGGACACTACACATGCAATTTTGGTGTAAAGTTTTGATTACGTATAACGCATTGCGAACTATGCATTACACACTACGGACACATGGAATGCCGGCCTTAGCCAGTAACATTTGTCAGACTAATCAAATAGTAGACAAATACCTGATAAACTATGAGTGAGTCTTCTTTGATACATACTAGTTGATAACTTGTGAATGATAAATGCCCCCACTATATTTAAATGTTTATACAAATTTATGATAATGAAATAATGTGTCTGCAAATATTGCCAATAATTTTGCGTGTTCAACACGACTTGTTTACAGAGAAATTAACTAGGGATTGGAGTCGAGCGCAATATTTTGATTAGCAATCCTGAAATATTTCAGGACATTGAGGACAAGCAGGTAAAGGATATTGTTATTTTATTGTTATTGTGAAAGATATTCCATGTATGATATATGCTTTTGGTCCATTATAGCTTTACATCGGTTAAAAAAAAAATGTTTTAGGTATTGTGTATCAAGTTTATTGTATTTCCTACAAAAACATGTAATTATCAGGTTTCAGGTGATTAGTATGTCAAGTTTGGTGAATTATTAATGTTTACTTCTATAAATGGAGATATTGACAATAATTTAGGTTTATATTACTCAAATGAAAGTTTATTGTCTTGATATTTTGACCTGTTTGTCTCCAATATTCTTGTAGAAAGATTAGTAATATTGAATCCTGTAAATTGAACACTCAGATTGCCTATTACAGCAACTTTGAAAATTATGTTTGATTATGGGAGCAATTGACTCAAGAAATAGTATGAACTAAACCTGCTACAGTTATATTAATGTTTTTATGCCCCCGAATCGGAGAATCCGTCCGTCTGACCGTTTGTCCACAAAAACTTTAACCTTGGTCATAACTTTTGATTGGTCAGAGCTAGGTCTTTGATACTTGACATATGCATCCGGGGGCATTCGTGTTTCACAAACACATCTTGTTTTAAATAACATTAATAATCATTATCAGATATATACAATCACTCAATCAGTCAATGTGACTTTCCATTCAACATAGACATCTTCTCTAGCATATTAGATCAATGAAAACAAAACACTTGTTATATTCTTTTTCTTTTGATTTTGATCATTCTTGAGAGTAGAGAAAACGCAGGGTTTGGCCTCTACCCCATTATTTGAAATAGAATAAAGTGTAATTTAGGAGTTAGATATTGTGAAAGAGTTGTATGATGCTGACTCACATGGCTCTCCCTAGAATGAACACTGTAAAAAATGTGGGGAATGTTACACTGGATCCTATTAATAGATGATCTTTGATTCTGTGATTCACACGTGGTTATCCACCACACATTAAAATAATTCAGAATTAAGAAGGTGAGGTTAAGATAAAAAGTATAATTAAGTTCTTATTGGCAGTGTAACCCTTTTTAATAGAGATGAAAGTTAATGAAAAATAGATGAAAAAAAATCGTATATAATTATATGAATTTTATCATATGACAAAAATGTTTATTTGTAAAAGGAAAATATACCTTTGATTTTCCATAGGTATAGATTTTTAGTAGGTTTATAAATTATAAACTCTGTCAAGATAAACCTATCTCTCCTCAATTGACCTGTATTGATTTTATAGTTGACATCAAAACTGCTAATGAGTTATCTATTCTGACACCATATATTGATTGGAGGAATAAATTATTAGATGTCAGGAAGTAGTATTTAGATGTTTTTGTATGTCTTGGGATTTATTAAATATTCAACATTTCCATTTTGAGTTGATTATTAACAACTATATGAAGATGCAAATAGAAGTGCTATTATAAAGGAATCAATTGAATTTCTTTTGTTATTTTCAAGTAAAAATCATAAATAACAGGTATCAGCCAAACATATATAGTTCATAAATGAATATGAATATTGATTGGAGAGATCTGTGATATACAGAGATATCATTATCATACTTCATTATTAGTTACACGGCGTTTTGACAGGGTGTACGGGACTGTAAGACCCTTGTACATTCTGTATTTTCCTGAGGCGGAGCCGAAGGAAATGCAGAATGTACAAGGGTCTTACAGTCCCGTACACCCTGTCAAAACGCCGTGTAACGAATTTGTTACCCTTAAGATCTTTTATTTCAACACAGTTTACTCATTTTCGACCAAAATAAGTCATAACTAAACTGCGGTCCAAGCTCAGCACAGTGTGAACATCAAGAGTCACGGTACGGAGCTAACGGCAGTTATATTAAGGGAGATAACTCTGTGACTAAAAATATCCGAATTAAAACTGTTGTTAAAGGAAATAATTAAAGAGAAACATGTGTTCATATTGAATGAATGTAATAACACAATGGAAATTAACAATGACATAACATTAGAATCTCTCAATTGATGTTGGTCATAGTAAATTTTGATTCTGAAATTGTCAGTCGAGCGGCTGTTTTACTTCCGCATTCCATCTGAGGTCAAGGTCATCCGTATGACCCGTTTGGTATCTCACTAACAAATTTGACGGGGTGTACACTTCGTACATCCTGCCAAATCCGACTACACGGGTATGTATGCTTTTGCTATTGACCAATCAGAATTTCGAGAAATTTATCTTAAGGGTAATAAAATATGGTATGTACTTCCAATCCTTCATTGTTCTCTAGTCCTCATATTTATAAAACTTTTGTTACCTTGTGTTCAAGAATTATTAATTAGTAATTATAATATTTCTCAGAGATTATCATATTCATTACTGCTTGTCATGGGTAATTAGACAAAGAGTCAACTTTCTTGATAAATGAGATTTAAAACCTCAAAGTTAATACATCATTATCTGTTTTATATGTTAAAAACCTTGGATATTATCAATAGTGATAGTCAATAATATTAAAACCATATGCATACCAAAGTTGAGAGCTTGCCAAAAGTAATATAAGGAGAGGCAGGGATTGGGAAAGACAACTTTGACAATGGGCCGTTTTAGTGATTTCTGGTAATTTTCTGAATTGCAAATGAGCCATTGCCCATACATCAATAGTAAACTTCAAAATTTTAATGGGCCATTTTTTCACCCAATGTGCCTTTCACAATCACTGGAGAGGTATTTTCAACTATTTTGTTATGGAGTATGCTTGAAGCTGACCCAAAACCAAGTCAATCCACAAGCACTTGCTGTTACATTGAGTTAGTGTCTCCATGCCTTGAGGGATCGTTCAGGAATAAGATTTAACCATGCGGCTGTCCGCTGACCAAGGTCATAGTCATAGTCTTTCATTCCATCCTAGCACGTACTTGGCATCGAAAGTTTTGTAATGATACAAAGATTTAAAAAAATAATCAAACTTTCTGGATCTTTGAGTTTTGAGGTGCCTGATGAGGTCGTTATATTTTGGTCTGAAAATATCAGAAAATTGATATTTCAATCTTGAAGCTATCAGCAGGCAAAAGGTGGCTTTCTTCTTACTGGAAATATTAGAAAATTGATATTTCAATCTTGAAGCTGTCAGCAGGCAAAAGGTGGCTTTCTTCTTACTGGAAATATTAGAAAATTTATATTTCAATTTTGCAGCTGTCAGCAGGCAAAAGGTGACTTTCTTCTTTAATACTGGAAATATTAGAAAATTGATATTTCAATCTTGAAGCAAGAGACAAATTTAGGACCAAATATTGACATGGCGTTTGTTCTTGATAATGCAAAGATAATCATAGAGGAATGGTAACATTTTAAAAGATGAGCATGAAATTACCGGTATGATGCTTAAATATTTGCCCTGTGATTTCTTTCTCTGGGGGGAAATAGCCAATTTGATAATCAAGAGGCAACAATCTTTTATCTTCTTCCCCTGGAAAATAGATCTATTGTGACATATGACACATTAAACCAGGAAACAGTCTATTTTCATAGCAGAAAAATATCGATAGATCAGGATGCTTTGAGCTTTGTCCAGTTTTGTTTGTATATCCATATTAGGAAGTAATCTGTTTAAGAGGAAACTACATTTCTGTTTTTATCATTATTTTACTAATATACTATAATATACTATTGTAGTCATTATGTAGGAGTAACTTTATTGTTATGTTACATTAGTTATTAGATCATGCTTTTTTCAAAAACCAAATACCCGGTTTATATTTACACTTTTACAGTCACGAAGTCATTGCTAAAGCATCAAAGAGGTATATAATATTAGGCACTTGATAGTTGTTTAGGAAGCATAATTTTCAAATATTTATCATTGGTGTTTTGCAGTTTCACCCTTAAGAAATAGAGGTGTGACAATACAAACCTTTCATAATGCAGTATGTATCTTATTATCTCATTTTTAGCTCATCAGGTCTGAAAGACCCGATGGGCTTATGGCATGGCATGGCGTCCGGCGTCCGTCCATCCGTCCGTCCGTCCGTCCGTCCGTCCATCCGTAAACTTTTCACATTTTCATCTTCTTCTCCGAAACCAATGACTCTAGAGAGCTGAAATTTGATGTGCAGACTCCTTGGCCAATGGGGATTCTAAATTGTAGATTTCGTGACCCCATGACCCCAAATGGGGTCACAGGGGTCAAAACCTTAAAAACCTATTTTCATCTTCTTCTCCAGTTCCAGAATGTCTAGAGAGCTGAAAAGTTGTGTGTAGACTCCTTGGCCAATGGGGATTCTAAATTGTAGATTTCGTGACCCCATGACCCCAAATGGGGTCACAGGGGTCAAAACCTTAAAAACCTATTTTCATCTTCTTCTCCAGTTCCAAAAGGTCTAGAGAGCTTAAAAGTTGTGTGTAGACTCCTTGGCCAATGGGGATTCTAAATTGTAGATTTCGTGACCCCATGACCCCAAATGGGGTCACAGGGGTCAAAACCTTAAAAACCCATTTTCATCTTCTTCTCCAGTTCCAGAATGTCTAGAGAGCTGAATAGTTGTGTGTAGACTCCTTGGCCAATGGGGATTCTAAATTGTAGATTTCGTGACCCCATGACCCCAAATGGGGTCACAGGGGTCAAAACCTTAAAAACCTATTTTCATCTTCTTCTCCAGTTCCAAAAGGTCTAGAGAGCTTAAAAGTTGTGTGTAGACTCCTTGGCCAATGGGGATTCTAAATTGTAGATTTCGTGACCCCATGACCCCAAATGGGGTCACAGGGGTCAAAACCTTAAAAATCTATTTTCATCTTCTTCTCCAGTTCCAAAAGGTCTAGAGAGCTTAAAAGTTGTGTGTAGACTCCTTGGCCAATGGGGATTCTAAATTGTAGACTTTGTGACCCCATGACCCCAAATGGGGTCACAGGGGTCAAAATCTTAAAAGCCTATTTTCATCTTCTTCTCCAGTTCCAGAATGTCTAGAGAGCTGAAAAGTTGTGTGTTAGCTCCTTGGCCAATGGGGATTCTAAATTGTAGATTTCCTGACCCCATCACCCCATATGGGGTCACAGGGGTCAAAATCTTAAAAGCCTGTTTTCATCTTCTTCTCCAGTTCCAAAATGTCTAGAGAGCTGAAAAGTTGTGTGTAGACTCCTTGGCAAATGGGGATTCTGAATTGTAGATTTCGTGACCCTATTTTAATCAAAAGTCTGATGAGCTACAGAGCCCATGGCTCTATTTTTATAGATACATGATGATACACGCCATGATAATATGCCATTTTCAAGTGGTTATGTCAAGTAAGACATTAATTTTTAGCAAATACCTTTATCTTTAGGCAAAATAAACAATTACAATAAAAAAAAATCAACGATATGTATCACAATACAGAAAATGTATCACGTAGAATGTTGTTTGAAAGAATTATCATTTTTTAAAAACATCTAACCCTTTCAACCCTAGGAAACCAATGAAAAATTCAATTTTGAGCCAGATTTTGTCTTGAAGGAATGAAAGAGTGAAGCATGGTTCGTTCACTTTTGATCCTGAATGAACATAAGCGAGTTACAAGGTCGTTACCATGGCATAAACAGCATATCAAGGTTGTTTGTGAAGAATCTAGTGATATCGCAAGGGAGGTAATTCCGGGGGAGCAGTTAGAAGTTGACCGGCATAATGAAATTTGTATCTCCTTCCTGTCCATTGCCACACAGCATGTATTGATTTCCTCAACAGTTTGTGGAGAAGAAGTCGACCAGGGATAGATAAATAGATAGATGTGTAGATCTACTGTCATGCTTTTGTTTGATTTTCTGTCTGGGTAAATCATTTCTATGCTGTTGATATATTAGTCTTCTAGTAAGAATTATAAATGTCTATAAATCAAACTCTCATCCAATAGTGCTGGTTCCATTCAATTTGAAGAGGAAAAATTTAAGACAATCTCTTGTACAGTTCAAATTGTAGAAGACTGAAGTTGACCTATGGATAGATAGTGTAGATCTTCTTTCATGTTTTTGGAGTATAGGGTTCAAGATTTGCACTAGTCCGGTAGCCCTTGTGGAAAGATGCTGGGCTAGCAAGATGCATTTACTGGTAGTCCGTAGGACTAGTTGAATTTGGAAGAAGATGTGATTATGTAGATGTATTTGGCTAGTTTGAAAGTCTTTGACTAGGACTTTCAGAAGTGCGTAGAAGTGTTAGTACGACAAATTTCACCCCCTGGAGTGCCGTAGCTAATTATTTCTCTGGGGCTGTTAGTTTGTTGAATCAATATTATATAAGCCTGAATTGGAATAGGAATTGAGACAAAATATTTTGATATAATCATTTCAAGAGTTCCAAATATAGAAGAAGGAAGTGCAAGATCCAATATCAAACCAACTCTCGTGCCAGTCTCCTTGTTTCAAGCCTTGCTGCTTTTTGACACAATTCTTGGTTTTAGTGCAGTGTCCTTATTGGCAATAACTTGCAACGTTCAAAGGGACTATCAGGTTCTGCTGTAGGAGGTTTGGTACAGAAAAGTTGGGGAGAAGCTGCAAGGCTCAATGATCCTTTGATTTGGACTGGCATAAGTTGTACCTTACTGAGGAAATTGCTGTTATGCTGTTATTGGGTTATCTTCAACATGGCTTCTTCTTTTCAGATGCTTAGGGGTTGTCTTATTTTTGGTTGACTGGGATGTAAATCATAATTAAATAAAAACATAGCAAATAAGCACCCCCGATACAAGGGAACAGATAAACACTCCAAAATAAGGAAATAAATAAACACTCCATACATTGGTATAAATAAACACTCACTCCCATACAAGGGAACAAAATAGCACCCCCCATACAAGGTATTTTCTATCAAGCACACCTTTAAAGAACTTTTTCAGCTGAGCACCTGCAGGGTTTATAAGACCCATTACTATAATCACATATCATTCAATTGTTTCAAGTACTTGGCACAGCTTTGAGCAAAACTTGAGTGACAAATAAATTAATTAAGACTGAGATGAATAATTAAGGTCTTCAGTGAAGTTTATTACCTGTGCAGTTCATTGTGATATATTATTCATTGAGATTATTGGCATGTTTCAAGAGTTTGATCAGATTCCCTAATATGGTAATGAAGGCATTGTATTATTACAGTTCAATTAGTGTGAATGCAAGCAAAAAAGATAGAAAATGATTTTCCTGAAATTTTACATTTCTGTTACAGAGATCAATCTGAATTTGATCATTGTAGGCTTGAGACCTATTGTTTTCAACAAGATGATTTTTTAACATATCCAAATTTTCTCTAATCAAATCTGGACTACATAACATGTTAAACACCAACTCATTCACTCACTCACTCTGGACCTCATGTTTTCAACAAGTGTCTCACAGAATTAGTTGGTTTAAAACCTGTCTCTGGGTCATCTTGAACTCGAGATATGAAGTCATGTGGGTATTTGCCCTCTTTGATCAGTTTTCTTATTGTAAATGAGGCATCCAAGACCAATCAAATTCAAAATTTCTCGGTTGTTAGTAATTATGCTTTTCCAATAGAAGCATATCCTTCTATTACAATTGGTCTTCAATAATGACAATGCTCAACTCTATGACATCTTTTTCCTTGCTTCAGTTAAATAATTTATATCACTTCATAGATATGTCTAATTAAGCCACAAGGTCAACAGTGTAAAGGTGGGAGAAAGTTCAAAGAGGATAACCAGAGCCATAGAGTCTTGTTTTAAGATCTCATGTGCCCAAGAGAGATTTCAAGGTTTTACATTTTCATCAATTTATGCAAAAGCACAAAAATGTTCAGAGAAAATTTAAAAAAAACTATCTTCTCAATGAAAATGAAATTCCTTGGAAGTACCATATTCATTTCAACACAAAAAGTATGATTCTTTTGATATAATAGTTTCCCGTTTTAGGAATGTACTGTTTTGTAAAATAAGAATACTTTAAGGTTTGAGGTTTCTGATACAAGCTTACAAAGAATGGGTTTGAAATTCAATAAGATGACAGAAACCTATTTGAATACAACATACCCCGGTAGATCTTTCAAATAAATGTACAGAGGTTTTCTTTTAGAATGTGCATAATTCTTTGAAAATGAAACTTCTTTTAAAGAAACATATTGCTACTTCAAAATGACACAGAAGTAAGATACTTCAGAATGACATTGAGACATCAATGAAGTCCAATAACTCCATCCGGGACATCTTTGTGGAACCTTTTGCTGCAGTCTTTAAATCTCAAAGTCTCAAATCTTAGTTTATTCTCTTTTGTTGATGTATTGATTCATCTACGTTCTAGATGAATCAAGGCTGAACATGATGTCGTCCTGCCTTGGGATTGAATACTTCTTGCTACTCTGAACAAGGAAATGTTGCAATCTGTGGCGGAGAAACCCGGTGTAGTTGGTGAAAAAAGCATGATTTTTATCAAGACGTACTGATGTTTGAACAGTTATGTGGGTCAAAATTTCCTTTTAAAATTGTGTTGAGGTATTGGTCATTTTTAGGCATATCTGTGTCTTGTCATTTTAGGTTTTATTAAAACTTTGGTAGTTATCGATAGGGATGAACATCACTTTCATAAGGAATTTACTATCAGTAGATCATGGGGGCTGTTATTGCCAGGGACACCAATTAAGGATTCTCAATCCACAGGGTCTCTTGATCAATTTATGGCACAAGAACGTTAAATTGGTTTTGGTGGAATGTTACGTTGCAATTTGGTAAGTATATGATATTGAGAATTGAACAACTTTCAAGGATAAGTGCTAGCTGGCATATATGAGATGGGATAGGAGACACTAGAAAAAAAAAAAAAAAATTGAATTAAAACCAGAATTAAAGACATGATGTTCCATATTCCAGTCACCATGACTGAAGTCATTTTGAAAAAAATCAAATGTGAAAAGAGAATGAAACATTGTGAGATAAATGCTGGCCTCTGTAAGATAAGAGTGGAGATATTGATTCATGTAGGACACCTTCCCAGCAGAGGCAAGTTCTAAGCAAAGCTTTTGCATATTGCATCACACTTCATCTGATTGTTGAATAAATCAAGCATCAATACTGTATCATTACAATATTGTGCTTAATGTTGTTGCGGTGTAATCACTTGAACCAACAGTCCCTTTATATCTTATTTTCTCCATCTTCTGTCAAACCTCCACAAGTACCTGCATTTCTATTCCCTTCCTTCACTTCTAATATTGCATTTCTCTCAGTTGATAAATCACTATTTCAATTAATAACCCTTCTTTAATGTCTTTGAAATATGATTTTCCCCAAATTCACTATCGACTAGCCTTTCTTAGTCCCTAAATGTTTATTACCTCAATTCGTCCTGTACCAAGCCTGCCTACAGTCTCCTATATGAATATTCTCACTTCCAATCTTGATCTAGCCTTCTCTAAATCTCCACAACCTTGCCCTTTCTCAAGTTCAGATTTAACCAAGATTAAAGTTTCTAAATCTGAAAATTAACCAATGAAGCTAAAATGCATGGTGACATAAAACTTATATAAAGTGAAACTCAGTGGTTGTCTTGTGTTAAGTTCTTTGAAATATTGGTTTTATTTTTTATTTAGGCATAAGCCAAGGCAAGTGATATCCCATGTTAAATGTATGTTTAAGAGTTGAGTGACTGATTAAGAAGTGGCAGTGAAGTCTGACCACATGGCTGCTATACATGTATGTGATGTCAGTCTTATCATGCAAGTATGCGGTGCAAGCAGCTTTGCGGTCATTGATAAAACATGCAAGCTGCTAGACTGTTCTATAGGCTCTTGAGGAGACCCAACCGAAGATACATCAACAGTCTTGTTCCTAGGTGATCAGCTCAGGGAGTCATGTCAGCCTATTCTTACCATATGGGGCCTCTTGCAATTGTAGAAGTATCTTACTTCTCCAAATTTTAAGGGACACCAAGTCAAGAGGGTGGGCAATTTCCCCAGGACCCCCTCTAACAACAACACTGCATCACGGATGTCTGTCTGTCTTAAGATGTATCCTTTCTACTTAACTAGTCGAGATAAACATTGTATTTGTCAAGAATTGACAGATTTTCTATTTTGGATTTATGTGACATCCTAGTAATTGTGTCAAAACCTGGTCATTAAGCTGTCGCTTTGAGAGCCTTTTTTTCCTGTGTGACGCCATAAGAGACTTAGACCAAGGACTTTACAAAATGTGAAATAAGATAAGGTCCACAATTTCAACTCTCATGGTAGGGACTTGAAAGCAATGATATTATTATCTAGATACAAGAAGAATCTCGGATAACGAGACCAAGATAACAACTTGTAGTAAATACTGATTAGAGACCAAGAGTCCACTCTTGCAGTTGGCAGGAACCACAGGACTACAGATCCTTTCTGAAAGTGGATAAAAACTGAAAATCGGCAGACATGAGTGACTAAAAACACATAATTCTCAGAAAACAGTGATCAGAGATGAAGAATATGTAGAGATTAGTTACCATGCAGAGACCAAGAATCTTTAGAGAACAGTGACCAGAGACCAAGAATCTTTAGAGAACAGTGACCAGAGACCAAGAATCTTTAGAGAACAGTGACCAGAGAACAAGAATCTTTAGAGAACAGTGACCAGAGACCAAGAATCTTTAGAGAACAGTGACCAGAGACCAAGAATCTTTAGAGAACAGTGACCAGAGACCAAGAATCTTTAGAGAACAGTGACCAGAGACCAAGAATCTTTAGAGAACAGTGACCAGAGACCAAGAATCTTTAGAGAACAGTGACCAGAGACCAAGAATCTTTAGAGAACAGTGACCAGAGACCAAGAATCTTTAGAGAAGTGACCAGAGACCATGAATCTTTAGAGAACAGTGACCAGAGACCAAGAATCTTTAGAGAACAGTGACCAGAGACCAAGAATCTTTAGAGAAGTGACCAGAGACCAAGAATCTTTAGAGAACAGTGACCAGAGACCAATAATCTTTAGAGAACAGTGACCAGAGACCAAGAATCTTTAGAGAAGTGACCAGAGACCAAGAATCTTTAGAGAACAGTGACCAGAGACCATGAATCCACAAAGTAGTGAGAGTGGACTTAGAAACCACAAATGTTTAATAGTAGAATCTTGAACCAAAAAATGGCACTTGAACTGACCAGAGACCAAGAATCCACATATAGTAGTGACCAGACCATGATTCAATGGATGGAAGTGACCGATTGCCAAGACTCACCAGCAAGTCTAGCTGGTCACCTGACGTTGTGCTGCGTCTAGTGGCGAGAGAAGACGGGAGATCGTAGCTTCATTGATCCACTCACTCCTCCCTGAGTCTAATCCCTGCACAGCTGTACAGATCGATTGGTGTTCCTACACTCTCTGAGACGCCACAATTTATTACTCGTAGTTACAGCCACCGATTGTCATTGTTTTACTCTTATTTCCCCTTTCAAGAGCAGTTGACTGTTCAGGGCCAGGTCACCGAAACCTCGACTTATTTAGGAGCAGCAGTGGTTTATGCTTCTTGTCATGTTCAGAGCAAACAGTTGTGATTTTGCTGAGCAGTAAATAACGTTGCGTCCATCTTCAATTGGTTAGGAATCAATACAAGCCAAGCTAGAAATGAATAATGTAAGGCTGAGGCATTTCAGTGAGAAAAACGTAACTGTAGTAGAGGTCACGTAGAGATCTTATTATAGCTTTTCTTGGCTTAACGGGTTTCAATAGCTTCCCATCACTTTGTATCAATAACTGCACGGGGAAGGAAAGATTTAACAAGTTCTTTTTCTAAAAGCAATTATAATCATACAGGTTTTTAAAATACATTACCATATTACTAAAGTATCAGGTATCTTATAATTGGGCTTTAAATCATCTCCTGAGGTAACTTTTACAATAATGTAGGGATATTTAGAAATGAATATAATTGAAAACTCAACATTTCTTGTTGATGAAAAGTTAAGCACAGCTCGCAATAATTGCCATAACGATATCAATCAGAAAATCTGAAAATTGATTTCTCAAATCTAATCAGATTTCTTTCTGTATGTACTGATGCTATAAGAAAAGTATAAGTAAAGTTACTTTGTAAGATTAAAAATGCTGAGCCAAATGTTCAGAAAGGAGTTTTGAAGATGATTAGGAAACTACATTTCTGTTCATAAAGCAAATAAACCAGGGTCTCCAAAAAACACTTGTACATAACACTGCAGATCTCAATAAATAACAACTAAGTACTTATTGTGGCAACGATGGTAGTTCACTAACATCTAGATACAGTTTGGGATAAATAGCCTTCTATTGGAGAAACTATGATCAAGCTAATTGTAATTAGTTTTTCATGTTTGAAAAAAAGATTAAGCTATGATATTTAACCGGTTGTCGGGTAATGTGACAGGTATGTAGCTAATTATGAAAAGAAGGTTTTGATGTTTAAGTAACCTTGACCGTATATGACCAATATTCATAATTATTTTATGAGAGCCCTCACGAAACAGCAGGATGCAAAAAAATTAATTTGTAAAGCATTAAAAGCACCAACTTTTTCAAATGATGTCTCCTCCCGAAGGGTGGGGAGACATATTGGTTTTGGCTGAGTTGCCGTCCTCGTCCTCGTCCACTTCCATGTTGGCGTTCCCATTTCGTTTCCGGAGCATAACTCTGAAACTACATGACCAAATTTCACCAAATTTGGTATACATTTTCTTCATATGTAGATGTGCCTTTTGGGGGTTTCAACTTCTTTTCAATTTTATATTTTTTGGTTTCCATGTCAACAGATTGGAATTTGTCATTTAAGGGAAGGGTTAGATTCCGTAGCTAAAGACTGAAACTACATGGCCAATCTGCACCAAATTTGGTGTACATCCTCTTCATATCATGTTGATGTGCCTTTTAGAGGTTTCAACTTCTTTTGGTGAATGGGGGAAACATCTGTTTTTATGAGTAAAAACTCTTTCTAGTTTCATTTATTTCAGGTTTAGTGTAAATTTGGACCTTGGATATTCTTTCATCGTGTTGTGGGTTTGATAAGTTAAGTAAACAATCCACTGTGTACCGGGTAATAAGATAAAGCACAACTGATATGTAGAAGTACGGTATAGGTGGATATATAAGTCACATAACACCACCCTTACTGGTGGATATATTTTTGTGTGAGGATTAAAGGTGTTCAAAAAATTATGAACAATATTTGGAAATTAAACCTTAAGCTGATTCTGATACTCTTTTCAGTTTTCTTTCTCTCCAAGACTTGACTCTATGAGCAATGTAGCTCATTGTTGTCCATTTCTTGAAAGTTGCCATGACATACATATTTCTTCAATATGTTGTTGCTTGTATTCGGTGGCAGTTCTACCAACCAATCTTGGTCAATTGGCTAATGGTTGACTCATGTAATTTTCCCATTGTAGGTAATAACAATTGGCATTGATCAGCCTGTGAGAGTTACATATTGATATTGATGGCGGTCTGGTAGATAAGCTGATGCTTGGTATCATTACCCAGTAACTGCTTGGTTATTACATGCTTCTCTGGGCAATAGTGATCAATATTCTCTGCAGTAACCCAGGCTATCAGGAAATAGAACAAGTAACTGATAGCTGAAGGGATATTTATCATGGTGGGAGGAATTTTGTTGAGAATTGAATTTTGTTTACCAAATATTATTTTCCATCAAATGAATAATGGACAATCTGCACCTCTTGATAATTGTTATCTCAAAATATTTGTTTAACTCACAACTTGTTTACACCAATTTATCAAATTAGAAGCACACGTGTATCATGATATTATGAGTTGAATATGTGACTCAGATTATGATCATGAATATTTCATGCATCATCAACATTTATATGATTTGTCAGATTTTCATATTTGTTGAACAATGTTGAAATGATCGTAATACTCATTTTGATTTGCAACATCTGATAAGGTAAATCTTAGAATTGAGGATATTTGCTCACCCTTTTGGCTCGATGTCCCTTAAAAATTGAGAATTAGGATACTTTTTACCATTGCAAAGGGTCCCATATGGTCAGTAAATGACAAAATCACTTAGGAACAACACTGCTTAGAGACCAATCCATTGGATCTGTTTTTGGAAACAAAGTGAATAGTATTGGTATGTCATGAAATGAAGAAAGATAAAGCCAAATATATACCTGTGTTTGAGACGTCGTGTTATCAGTGAAGAGTTCATGACCAGAAGGAGGATAAAGTCCCTGACACTTTCAGCAGATTAATTCTCAACACTACAGTGATAATAATACTTTGTGGTGCACTTTCATGGTTGCACTTGGAGTTCTGTAGAAATAGAATTGAAATTGGTCTAATTTGATCTTTAACCAAGATCATTCAAATTCTGTCGCCATCATCACTGCTTACTGCTTGGTGCTATTGTTTTGAGAAAAAGCTACATTGGTTTTGATAAAGTCTACCTTGATTGTTTTACTTGAAGATATGCAACATATGCAGGGGCCATGTTTTTAGCTTATCAAGGTGTGGAAAGACTCATGAACCGGAAAATTCTGGCTTTCATTAATGTAGAGAAACAAAACCTCTGAAGGAAAGTGCTCTCAGATTCTTATGAAATAAATCTGGTTATATTTCTTCGAACAGGTTTATGTTTGCTTGCACTAAGGTGTGCTTTATTCCATAATCCTGAAGACAGGTAGTGATATTATCGAATTGACAATGGTTTAAGAGCAAGTAGCACATGTTTTGGGTTAATCTTTGATTGGCATTCTAGATGTGGGTGTTATGATCAATAGAGATCAATTTTATGGATAATCAACTTCTTAGATTAGTTTCTAATGTGTGATGAAGACTTGCTTTACAACGACATTAGAACCTATGTCGAAATGTCACTTTCACAGAATAGAGAAGTTGAGTATCCATAAAATAATTTTCCTTATTGAACTCTTTTTTGGTAAAAGAAGGAATCTCCCAAAAACGACAATGAATGATCTCAAGCTGAGAAATGAGATGTCTGACCCTTTGAAGATGATACATTTAGCAAAGATTTATATCTATTGTGGAAAATTTGATCAAATAAATGAAAGTGCTGTGAAATACTTGTGGGTCATATCTGATTATATTTCCTTTGTTCACATGTTTGTATTTGCTTGAACTAAGGTGTATAATGCTGGCCAGAAATACTGTAATATATTTATATAGGATATATTTAAAATTTTAGAAAATATTAAAGATTTTTAATTTGTAATTAATTATTTAACACAGAGATAGCAAACATTGTAATTTCGCAACTCTAGTTAACTATTTAACTGGAACTTGGGTTCAATCCCACTGGTGACTTAGTATCATTTTTTTTTTAAGAACCAACATCGCCTCACAAACAAGTGTAGGTTTCAATTGGCTCTGTAGTTGACAGTTGCAGAGTTGAGGTGATGTTTCTAAAATTGAAAGTGCTTAAAGTTGAGGTAAAAGCAAAACTGTTTTGTACTTTGTGGCATTGTGTGCCTTGACTAAATAAATGAAATGCTGAAATGAGGATTCTGTCTTGATGTGACCCCTGTCGGAAAGATTATATAAAATTTTGTTAATGTTGATAATCACAAAGCAAATCTGGTGAAATTTTACACAGAGATTGTTCAAGATGTTTCATTTTCTTAGTATCTTGAATCTTGAGCTAAGGTAAATTTTCTCTGATAAATGGGTTATTATTCACCAGAATAATTCTGGAATTTTGTTTTCCCTCCGTAATGATTCATTATCTTGGTATCTTAACTTTTGAGTCAAGGTCAATTTTCCCTGATAAATGGGTTATTATTCACCAGAACATAATACAAGAGATTTATGATATTCTTTTTCGGCTTGCATGTGAGGGATGTAGGATTTTCAATCGATTCATAACATACAAAATTTATATTCAAATTTGGTGATTGGTGATTGTAAAATCAGTGCAAATGATAATTATGATAACTATTATTTTTTAAAGAAATTTGATGATGATCACCAACTGGAACTATAACATCAAATAACTGAGTTGAGTGTAGTACTAAAATGTCGTTATTAGTATATCCACATGTCACATGATCTATCTGTTGCTTACATCGAGCCAGTAACAGCTTGTCCACAAATAGATGTATATTGATGACTTGTGGATATGTGCTTGTTTACCTACACCAGCTCTCATAATGGGGAATCTGTATCCAATATAATCAAACTGCTTGATTGTGTTATTATTTTCCTCGTTTCTGTAACATGTCATAACCAGGTCGTGCTTGACTTTGTTATTGTACATGAAATATTAGCACTAATCAACCATTTATTTCTTCTGCAGGGTCAAAAATTTCCAATATTCCCTTATTCTATAACCAGAGGTCAATCCCAGATTATCATTGTTAAGATTCCTGTGTAGGATTGGCAACTTATAAGAAGGGTATGCATTTGCACAAATTGATTCAATTAAAATACCCAGAGTAGTGACGATACAGCCATGTCAAGATATGATACATATCAATAATACAATACAATATCAAAGTACGATGTGATACAATACATGTCATGATAAATATTTTCATGTATATTATGGGAAAAAAACAATACTTTTGACAAACATTTTGGGTTAAATAAGCAATTTAAAAGTAAATGATATGTATCACGATACAGAAATTGTATTACGTTACGTACCGTATATGACCGGGTATAAGCCGACCCCGCATATAAACCGACCCCCTTTCTCAACCCCCCAAATTCCAGTCAAAACCTAGTATCTCATGTATAGACCGACCCCCCTCTTCGCAGCTCTATTTTGCTGACAGTAAGTCGATATGATGCCCGTTGCATTGAAACTAAAAGCTCATGAATCATCAAATGACACGTTAATTTTAAGACGTATATTATTTTAAAAAACTATAAAAGAAATTATAAGTGTTCACTTACGGTGTTTGTTGTTTGTTTTAATCATATAACATATTATTCTCGGCAAATTGTTAACGAACGACAGTCAACAACCTTTGGTGCATGAAGTGTTTGCTGGAAATGAGATATTTGTTACAAGCCTTTTCATTGGCTAAATTATGTAGGTCAACCAATCAGCAAGTCGGTTTAAAAAAGATCTACGAAACATAAACGTGGTCGTAATAATTTCATGACAACTTTTTGTCGATACAATATTAAATGTGTAAATATATCAGATTTTCTTACACGTTTTCTATATTTTATATTTTCAAAATTTACATGTAGTTAATTGAAATATTTGTGTATATAAAAGTCGAGGAATAACGATCAGAAATATAACCATGAGCAAATAATTATAAAAGGAATGTTATTCGTCGTCACGAAATTACGATTGAAATTCAAAGTAATGTAACAGATGTAAAACATCGTGCTTTCACGAGTGTATCTTTGACAAAGATTTCATTGAATTTCGATTAGATATGATTGATAAGTTTGGAAATATGTCTTAATAATAGTTTAAAATGGACAACAAGCCTTTTGAAGTGATAACTCTTGATAATATTTGAAAAACCGGGTTTCAATTCCCGATCGTGGATGTGAGTGAAGCCACATCGATCTGCCGAAATCTAACAGTACGTGAAAGTTGCTTGAATATTTCATATTAATATATATCTTTATATAATTTTCAACTTCTCTTTGTATATTTTCATTAAAAACAACAACACAACAAAAGTATTTTTATTTTACAAGTTCAATAATAGAAATGACCTCGATGATTGTGCATGTTGCTTCCTGTGTAAACATCGACTCGCTAACTCGCTGGGCTGAGGATACTCGTGCTTGGTCTCTTGATTTTTTTCATCTGCATCATATAACTCAGGTATAGACCGACCCCCCTCTCTGACCCCCTAATTTCTGGTGTCAAATTCTCGGCTTATACCCGGTCATATACGGTAAATTATCAGATTAAGCATCATGATTCTTGAAATTTCATTATATCATCACAACTTTAAAAAAACATATCTGCCATATCATTAAAAGTTTTAATTAGTACTTTTGCCACTGCAAATACATCGGGATGTTCATGTTTACGGAGATAAAGTTTGAACGCCTGGTAAAATAGTATTTCCTGAAAAGGCATCACTGCAGAACCTCTGTCTTATAAGGAACTACTTTGATCAGTCAACTCCTTATGGCAGCATATTACAGTCATTAATGTCGCACAACACCAGTAGTTAATTGTTCAAGAGTTGAATGTGTACTTTGTCAAATACTAGTCTAGATACAGGTGTGCACTGCTGTAAGAAATAAAACTACAAGTGCCAATTTGTCAAGAGTATTTATACCACTGCTACAAAGTAAGAGGGGGGTATATAGCGGTCATTCCCTCCATTTGTCCTTCCTTCCAGTCAGTTATCTAAAAAGACATAAAAAACATGAGGAGATTCAATATTTTGCTAAATGTACAATGTAAAATATTTTAGTACCTAGGCCTCAAATATCATCTCAAGCAAACTCGTGTTTTCCATAAAGCTTTGCTTTTGTAAAGTAAACTTGTCCCCAGCCCATGTTATTGGAGTACTAAGACGACTTACTGGCGACTCTGTCCACCATCAAACCCTGAGCAGAAATCAATGTGTGTTGAACTGATGCTCTAAGTATGATAAATTGCCCCAATGAGAGGAGCAAACAGATGAAAATAAATGGCTGTCCAACTGACAGTGACACAGTGAATATCACCAGGGAATAACAGATACAAGGATGTGTGATAACTCTTGATATCCTCCATTTGGGAATATACAGTAGCTAAGCTTTCCGTATGAAACATGAACTGACGTCGGTTAATAGATATCATAAATATTGTTTAGATCTCTTGTGAATATGGAATATTGTGCCTTGGTTTGGTGAAATATGATCTTATTGATATATTTCATACTCTAGCATTTGTTTTTGGTGCAATTGAATGTTTTATCATCTGTTTCAATAAAAGCTTTTAGGAGGCAGGCACAAGATTCTAGTTTGATCCTTAGGAATTTTTCCATCTATTTTGGCATCCATTGTTTTTGGACTCTTTGTGACTCCAGAGAATATGGACTTTTTTAGTTGCAATAGGAGCCGCAATAACTCTTCTTGCTTTATTGCTTGTGAAAAGATGATCATATTACATTTTTGGACATACATTTTAGCTTGTTTGATTTATCTTGAGTAGAAAATAAATCACAAAATAAAAGAAATTCGTTTGTGATTTTTCAACTTATCAGAACAGTTTAAGGGATTGCTTCCTGCAGTAAAGAGGTGAGGTAACTTTGTGCATACTGCAGATCAGAAAGTTGAATCCAATTGAGGGCCAGTTTGGTGAAGAAATCTTTTTCAGTAAATTTTGGGTGAAAACAAAAAAATATCAGTCCCTCGTTTGACTAGCTCCTGCCAATGCCTACTTGTAAATTGTAAAAATGTTTCAAGGAAAGAATGGGATTCTACATCTTGCTGATTGATAGTGTTTTGTTGTGACAAATTTAATCATCATTTTATCATTTCCTGTTGTTTGAAAAGAGCATATTAAGCATCCCAGTACATTGCAGCGACTAAATTGTTGTTGATTTCAATTCCTGATGTACAATACATTTTGCCCACATAGTAATGGTATGATAAATGGAAAAAAATACAGACAGATTTCATCATAAAAGTCATTTGTGAATTAGCATCCTTCTTCAACACAATGTTTACGCCATACACTTGATACTGTAAAACTAATGATAACGAATGAAAAATTAAAAAAATGATGCATGTTATTTTCACTATTCTCAACTTAAACATAGTTTTATATTTCCCCTTCAGAATTTTAATCAACAATTTGAACAAGACAGAAAACATAGGTTAATAACTGATCTACCAAGAGAAATTAGGAATGAGAGTTGATCTTCCTTGCTTAGTGCAAAACATTACATAGACAGAACACTGATTGCATGTCCTCAACTGTTGCTGCAAGATGCAAGGAACACAATCACAATTTGCAATTATTAAGAATGGGTATCGTCCTTAATTTCTGTATTGCAATATATTGTGATACAGAAAAGCATATTGCAATATATTGGTACTACTTTAGTTCAATAATATGCATTCTAATGTTTTGGAAAGGGATATTTTTTTAATCACTGTTTATGATCTGTTTAGATATTTAAGCTATTTTCTCAACACAACTTCAAACTTTGTTAAGAACTTTCTGTCAATCATATTTTATTTGGTTGTGTTTTTTGCAATCTTAGGGAAAAGCTCGTTTTAAAACGTTCGATATATTGAATATTTTCAGAAGTGTGTACCGATTCGTATCATATTGTTCCTGTATTGCAATATATCGATAATATCCGTAGCAGTTATACACTTCCACAGTTGCATACTCCAACAGAATTAAACAATTTTGTTTGTCCCTTTACCAGGGTAATAATGTATGTAACATACTGAGCGTATTGAGCATACCTCATTTGATTTAAATTATCCTTATTATTAAAGGACAATATAGTGTTGTTATTATATCATGTCAGCTTAAAGACGTCCTATTATCTATTCCAGATCTACTACAATGCACGAACGAACCCAACGTGTCCATCCCTCAGCTAGCGGACCTGCTGATCGAGCGAACACAGCAACAGAACTGGGTCATCGTTTACAAGTCTCTCATCACCATCCACAACCTCATGAACTACGGCAACGAGGTAACATGGAGCCTTATTGGGATATCCTCTTCAATTTCATGCAGAATAATAAGAAATCGAGATTAAGAAGCTGTTAGTTTTCAGAGGTTAAAAAAGCTGTTAGTCCAAGGTCACTTTGTAATCACAAGCAACTCCTGCTATTAAACCTTTCATATGAGTTATCCTCTGCAACTCCTGCTATTAAACCTTTCATATGAGTTATCCTCTACAACTCCTGCTATTAAACCTTTCATATGAGTTATCCTCTGGAACTCCTGCTCTTATAAACCTTTCATATGAGTTATCCTCTGTAACTCCTGCTATTAAACCTTTCATATGAGTTATCCTCTGTAACTCCTGCTATTAAACGTATTGAATGACTTATCCTCTGTAACTCCTGCTATTAAACCTTTCATATGAGTTATCCTCTACAACTCCTGCTATTACACCTTTCATATGAGTTATCCTCTGTAACTCCTGCTATTAAGCCTTTCATATGAGTTATCCTCTGTAACTCCTGCTATTAAACCTTTCATATGAGTTATCCTCTACAACTCCTGCTATTAAACCTTTCATATGAGTTATCCTCTGTAACTCTTGCTATTAAACGTATTGAATGACTTATCTTCTGCAACTCGTGCTATTAAGGGTAATAGATGAGTTATCCTCTGCAACTCCTGCTATTAAACCCATCAGATGAGTTATCCTCTGCCACTCTTGCTATTAAGGATATTAAATGAGTTATCCTCTGTCACTCCTGCTGTTATTAAACTTATAAGATGAGATATCCCCTATAACTGCTGTTATTCCTCTGTTCCAGAGATTCACCCAGTACCTGGCCTCCAACAACTGCACATTCAACCTGGGCGGCTTCATCGACAAGGCTGGAGTCCAGGGCATGTTATCATTATTGTTGTCAACAATTTTTTCATGAATATTTTAAACTCTTCTCGCAATAAATTCAATCTGTTTTCATCATCACAGTAGGGGTGTGTTATATGTAATAATCATTAGGGGTGATATGTATAATAATGCGGTAGGGGTGGAATATATTTATAATGCAATAGGGGTGAAATATATCTTATAATGCAGTTGTCAACACAAACCTGGCCTGCAATATCTCCCAGAAATGTCTGATATAAATCAATGTATATAACCATTGCCTCCTCTCCCGATACCAGTTTGAGTAACTTGTATGCAATGTCCTGTATTCCAGAGATTCCTGGCCTCCCAAGAACACCTGGAGTCCAGGGTACATCACCATTTTCAATAACATTATAACTGCTGAAATTACACATTTGCAGGGCTTGATTGTGTTCATGCCTGATAATGTCCAGGGTAATAGGTTACAAAATATGTATCCATCCTGGTGGTTTAGTGGTGTTCTACTGAGAAAATATTCACTTCACTACTCATGAGGTTAGAATCAGTGAGATGAGGAACAATGGTTATGAAGTTTAATATATTCCAGAGTTATGTTTGGTAACTGAAGCTTACAGAGCACAGAGAAACTGAAGCTTACAGAGCACAGAGAAATGATTGGTTTGGTAACTGAAGCTTACAGAGCACAGAGAAATGATTGGTTCAGACAATTCATCCCAAAGACTGACAGAGGCTACTCAATGGAACTCTTCCTATAAAGCCACAATTATACAACTTTATTCGCTGTTTCCATAGAATCCTTTACTAAGTCAATATTTGCTATAAAAGATTCCCCACTTCAACCAATTCAAAAAGGTCTTGTTTATTTTTTAAAAAAATCCTTTTTCTGAGGATATGTGCCTCATCATCGAGTATTAGAACTTCCATCGTTCCTACCCTTACCGTATCCTCGCGGGTATAAGATCAGGGGGCCCGTCAAACAAATGTCTTGAAAATAGGGGGGTGGGCTTTAAACCGCGAGTGACCCCAACCTGCTCAACCCTGAAAAATGGGGGGTGGACTTTAGTTCGAGGGTGGTCATATACCCGCGAGGATACGGTACTAGAAAACCTCAATTAGCAATTAACTCTTTGGGAAGCGTTGACTTGAAGAGAAGGCAAAATACAGAATCAGGGGGGGAAATAACAGTAATAGAAATAATTCATCAGTGAGAACAACTTTATAAGAGAATTGTCTTTTTGTAGAATTTGTAGTGTTTTCTGACCTTATCAAGTAAAAAGGGAAGCTTCTAGCTCTTGCAGTTCATCACTCTGTTGCCAGGATGGTGTGCAGGTTTACTCAAAAGATTTACCCTGGGCATTGTTAGGATTGGATCAAAAAGTATAAATGCTGATAAACTTATTTGCTGTTCTCTGTAGGAAAAATAAACTACACCCCTGTTTATTACTTCATAACGTCTCGGTAATTGGCTAGAACAAGATCAGATTCAACTTCCCATTCATTTCCATGAAAATTCTGAGATTTCATTGATTTGTTGAGATGTTTTTGATAAAATATCATTATGACCTTATTTGATTTCCTTTTCAGGGTATGACATGTCAACATATATCCGAAGATATGCCAAATATTTAAACGAGAAAGCTACATCCTACAGACAAATGGCATTTGATTTCTGTAAAGTAAAGCGAGGGTAAGCCAGTTATTGTTCTCCCAAACACCTTTTAGTCTTTATTAAGGTTGAACGTAATCCCCGTTCTTTAATATTATTCTTCTTGTTGAAAATCACATTATTCTGATGAAGGGGGTCTAACCCCTGAAACATGTAACTGCAAAATTCAGCCCCTCCTGTTCCTTTGGCAGCTGACTTCACAGGTTCATGACGTTTATCCCAGTCTTATTTAATTACTACCAACTTTTGTTGGTCCCGTCTCTGCATCTTTTAGTGGATCCTCATGCTGTCATCCCTACCAAAACTTTTTTAGACAGGACATCAAGCGTCTCATAAAACATTGTTAACATGATTTCTATGTTAAAACTGAGCCTAAGGCTAGTCATGTCAGTGTTCAGTTTTTAGTTTTATTTATTTAGAATTATGCCCAAGTAAAATTTTCTCTTTGAAATGGGGTTAGCCAGTCAACCATTGGTTGGTCATTTAAGGAACATCCCCATCCATCCAAAATGACAAGTAAGCTATTTTGCTATGTTCATTGAATAAATATGTATTCTCCAACTAGTATTAATATTAAAATATTTATCCATTACATTACAGAAAGGACGATGGGTTATTGCGTACCATGAACTCTGAGAAGGTAAGAATTTGACAGTCAATAAGGAAAATACTAGTTATTGCAATTTGAGCTCAATTCATGAAATAATTCAT
The DNA here is from genome assembly GCA_916613615.1 of Steromphala cineraria. Classification (NCBI taxonomy): domain Eukaryota; kingdom Metazoa; phylum Mollusca; class Gastropoda; order Trochida; family Trochidae; genus Steromphala; species Steromphala cineraria. The sequence goes on from OU744725.1 coordinate 23,941,154, forward strand.
TACCATTTGCTACTTAACTGTAGCTCAATTCATGAAATGATTCATTATCATTTGCTAATTAACTGTAAATTATCTCTTTCAGTTGCTGAAAGCCCTGCCAATATTGCAAAGCCAGTTGAATGCTCTAATAGAATTTGATGTAAGTAAACCATCTCTTTATGTTTTCAGATATTCTAGTATTTTTAATCAAATATAAAATGTTACATTCAAGAAAAACTAGGTTGCTTGATTGACATATTCTTTTAGCTTGTCAGTTACAAAGTTGGCCAAATAACTATATTCATTCTATTTGGTATTTTGGATCAATCGAATTATATTTAGGTCAACTGTTTTTTTATATTAGGTCATACCGTTGATCTAACATTGAACAATCAAGCAGGCTGTCCCTGTGATTGAAATGACTGTACACTGCTAGTCCAATCAGAAAAATGCCTCGTCTCGCTGGAGTCTTCTGACAGCTCGCGCACTGTTTGAAGTTTGACGGTATATGAAGATCATCTTGATATTCGGAAATTGCAGAGTGACTACATTTACCAATCATGTGATATATTTGCTTTGGACTTTAACTTATTCTTTTAGTTAAGAATAAAAAAGGCAAGATTATGGATATACAACTTCTTTATTCTGGGAAAAAGACCTTTCCGCCTGCCTTCATCCGTTGTCAACTCATCTTCTAGAATGCCTATCATCTTTTGTTTATAAGGATGCATATAAGCTACAAGATATATATAGTAGAACACGGATATAACAAACTCCAAGGGACCAAAGAATTTAGTTCGATATATCCGGTGTTCGGTACTCACGTTTGGCCGTCATACATAGGGCTTTTGACGGGACTTAAAAATTCGTTCACTGTTTCCGATTGTTTGCTATATCCGAGTTTGCTTTTTCCGTGTTCTACTCTGTATATCAATGAATCTGTTTGACACTCTTTTCCTTCTGTTCCAGTGTACGCCGAATGAATTGACCAATGGAGTTATCAATGCATGTTTCATGCTACTCTTTAAGGACCTAATACGTCTCTTTGCCTGTTATAACGACGGCATCATCAATCTTTTAGGTGAGTATACTCATAAGAATTGAAAAACATTGAAGGTATTGTTAATTTTTTTCAACAAATACATTTGTTATGTATTGACCTTGAATGAAATGGACTCATACCATTAGTAAGTGTAAACGTTTCTGATTTTGCAGATGATCACATAATTGATTGTATCTTTTTCCTCTGTTTCATGATTAACCATTTCTTATTTTGTCCTTTATATTTAAAATCCCTAAAAGTCAAACTGTTAGTTACTGAAGTTGCCAATCTAGATTTCTGGTAATCCATTTGTTTTATATTGTTCTTTCTAATTTCAGAAAAATATTTTGACATGAACAAAAAACAGTGCAAGGAAGGTCTTGATATTTACAAGAAGTTCTTAGTCAGCATGGACAAAGTATCTGAATTCCTTAAAGTTGCAGAGGTATGTTATATTTGACTCTTTTTCTTTCTCCTAAATTCTTAATACTTATGATAGTGATGAAAATCTCATGAAAAAATATCTTTTTCTTACCTCTCTTAGTACTAAGATAGTCTTAGGTACAATACATAACACTGGCTTAAAGCTATCTTAGCACTAAATGAGATTCACAAATCTTGGCCTAGGCTTTTATATACATAATTTGTAAGTGAATAAAGTGATATGGAATATATAAAATTATCTATAATTCCAGAACGTGGGGATTGACCGAGGGGATATTCCAGATCTAGCGAAGGTAGGTACGAAGGGGTCGTCACAAAGTTGACATTTGGACAGTGTGCTGTCTGTAAGGACTTGTTATAGGTCATCAGCCCGGCAGCTCTGTTCTACTGACCCGTGTAGAATGCATGGTGGACAGCATGTGTCTACTGTAGACTTCTTGCTCTGTAGCAGTTACTAGCATTGATGCAGATCTGTCGTTCATTATTCATTCCGTGTGCTTCCTTTGTCAATAGCAGATACCTCCTTAGCGCTAAGGTTCCTTACTGCTTTGTCTTATCCCCTTGTTGATATGTTTTGCAAAACTTGAAACATAAGAATATTAAACAAATAGGAAAGTGCATGTGTGTCAGTTGTGTCAGCTCAAATGTTAAATTGAGATTTTGCCATGAAAGGACTGAATACTCAATTCTAATCGGTTCTCTAGAAATATCAAACGTGATCATCTATGGATTGAATGTCCTCGGTTTATGTTTGGTTTCTATTTAAACATTGATCAATGACGTCAAAAACAATTGTGCTTTGAAGTAGGGGTGAAAAGGTACGCTTGAGGTTCGGTTCGGTACATATTGCGGTACAGAACCCTCGGTTTGGTGCATTTTGGTTCGGTACAAAACCAAGAATGTCTGTCGCCATTTTGATTACTTTTGAACGAGATCTCACGATATCAAGTCATTCAAACACTTTCGTTTATATTAGGCAATCACGAAGTCATTCACACACTATCGTTTGTAGAGAATAAAATGTCCTATTTGATTGTTTGAATGAAGTATGCATTCGGTATATGTACCGAAAATTCAAGTTAATGTACCGTGTACCGAACCGAAAGCATAATACCGCGGTTCAACTACAGTAGTTGTGAACCGTTTCACCCTTACTTTGAAGTCACACAGCATGGCAATGTACAAGGACTTTCAATTCATGCCAAATGTGATTTATGAAGTATATGATTTTTGCTAAAATAAAACAACTTAAAAAGAGTTAAATCAACATACTAGAAAAGAAATGCAGTAGCCCTAACCATCTTCAATTCTTGTTTTGCAAGAAAGTATAGTTTTGCCCTGAATATTATAACATCAAATCACTCAGCCTTCGGCCTCGTGCTATAACTAGTTCAGGGCAACACTGCAAAAAAAACATGATGGTTAAGGCTACTTTTTCTTAAATGTAGAAGGTTCAGTGATGAAGATTGGCACTGGTTATACTCAAGTATTGAAAAAAAATTAATTGAAGTTTATTTTATGTATTTTGATATCTAAAAATGTTGCAATCTTGGGTTTTTGGCATGGAGACTTAAAGTGATAAGATTTAGACTTAAAAGCAGTGTAATATTGTTTGTTTTTAACTGCACTGTGTGTTCCCATTTACACATTATTTATAATTCAACTTTAACAATTTACTGCCTTTTATATGAAATTTTTAAGTAAAACTTTTTATATCTTCAAAAAATATTCATCATTGGGAATGTCAAAGAATGGGAAAAAACAATCCAAATAAATATTTGTACTTTAAAATCTGATCAAACCTTGATTGAAGAGGACAATTGAAGGAAACAAACAAAGTTGTTGAATCTTATTATCTTAACATCTTGAAATATCATAACCATGTACCATTTTCAGTTTCTATGAAGTTATATCATTTCCTACCAGCCTTCTATGTTTTTGTGTTTTACATTTAGGATTCAAAATAAATAGGGGTTAAAGGAGTCTGAAACTTGAAACATTTGAATTTATGCAATGCATACTCCCTCAAAAAACTTTCTCAGCACTGTTTTATTATGATTTTGTTTTGTGAATGATAACCTGACTTGATATTTATTATAAAACTGAAATACAGCGCATAACATTTTGTACCCATTATGTATAATACTGCACAACTAAATTGTTTATCAACTTTTTACTCTTGGCCACAAATGCTGAAATAGGAACTTTGAATTTCCAAAAAAAGTTTACGTTGTCACTCTTAAGTTATTGTGGCATTGTCTTTTGAGATAAATCTCTTGATATTTGGATATTTTGCTGTTCCTGAATTAGAAATCTGTATACTCTGCTTTTAAAAGGACAGTAGCACGTTTTTAGGGGGAATATTAGGTGATGTCAGGAAAATGAAATAAATGGTTCCAATTGAAAGATATTGTATTTAAAATAAATGAGGCAATAATAAATCAAATATATACTGCAATTCCTTTTCTTACATTGAATTAATGAATTAAAGGTGTTCACACAAAAATGGTCACCAATGGAATTTATGTGAATCTTAATAATTTGTTCTCTGACTATGGATGGTGGTTCTGTAATGAGATTTGACAATGAGATTTGACACAATCAAAATAATACATTTAGCATTAACTTACAATTATTCGTGAAAAATTGACAAAAAAACATGCTACTGCCCCTATAATGCTTGTTGTTGTAAACTTTGTCTTAAGTTTCATTCTGTTCATCTCATAGTATTATGGTGCTTTTGTTAGACTTTTTTCCTTAAAAGTGGGCAACATACCATAAAACAACTTTCTCAATCAGCCGGTAAAATTATTTAAAAGAAAGAATTTGTAATTCTTCACCTAAGAGTTTAAGCACTTTGTCTTCAGCACATATAGAATGTTCATTTTCAAACACAATTCAAAATTCTTAAAGAAAAGACCACTTTTTTTTAACAATTGAAAATCTTTATATTGTAATATGAATGAAGAGATATTCTTTAAACAAATTGAATTGTCTAAAGGGCAATTACTGATAATTTAGCGAGTCTTCAAACCTCAAAATCTGGATTTTCTTGCCTGAAAAAGTGCCCACTTTTGAGGTCTCGTACATTTGATGTGTTTTGTTTGATTTCTAGTCTGTTTCTGTTTCTTTCTCAGGGTTTGAGGAACAATACACAGAATGTAAGTGTATTTGGTTTGTGCTGATAATTTATATACAATCATTTAATACTAACCTTTTTTCAAGGTTTCAGCACCCTATCTCAACAAAACATGACTGAATTTCCTGCTTTTCCATTATCTGAAATTGCATGAGACTATCAGAATTGTATGCAATAAAACCTGACCTTGAATTGATATGACATTAATGGGACAAGCCCCTTATATTACAGCCTTACATTATGTTTGTATCATTACCTTTTTTCATCAACCATTGCATTTCTGAAAAAAATCCAAGGAACTTTACCGCTTGGATTGATTGGTAAAGACATGAAAAATCCAGCATGATCCATGATTCGGTGTTGGCTATCAGTTTATGATTAACAAGATTGGAATGTGTTTTAATAAAGAGCAAATTGAATGTATAAATCTGAGTGGTTACTCATGCATGTGACAAATTCTTGCATCAATGCTAGTCAACTGTTCCTTAGCTGAGTCTGTCACATATTCTCGCTTTCGTAACTTAAAGATTTGTGCAAATTGTGAATGTAATATTTCAAACATCTGTTTGCTGCAAATATAGAGAAGTTTACTTGAGCTTAATAAGTTTTGTTGATTATTCATGAACTGCCTTGTCATTAAAAACCTATTCTGCTCATTGATTGAGAATGTTTATAAGATCTTTCTCCCTTGTGCTGACCGCTAATGGCTGAAATATTGCCCAAGCGGCGTAAAACAATAACTCACTCCCTTGTACTGCAGGCAATGAAGATTTAAAAATGTGTTTTTTCATTCATCGCAGTATTTCAATGGGATGTTGCAAATCTAAATTCTATCATCAAGAACATGTTTTGACAGTTTTGTTTTTGTCTACAATCGAAAAATTTTGAGCTTTGCAGCTTATTGAGAATGTTGCTGAGAGTTACCTCCCTTGTGCTTTAGGCCCCTGCCAGCCTCCTTGATGCCCTGGAGCAACATCTACAGTCCCTGGAGGGCAAGAAGGGGGCGCCACCTCCCACCAGCACACCCAAGTGAGTCTCTTGATTTGTACTTTTATACATACGGTAGTTGTATTAAGGGAATCAATGGATGACATCATGAAAAAACAAAAGAGCCTTTGTGTTTATACATTTTCACAAATATCGAGCATGACTATTCAAGGACATTGTCTTCTGGTTGTGAAACCATAATAAATATTTTGACATTGTTTTATTTTGAATCTATGTGAAAAAGTAAATTTTTTTTTACATAATTTGGACAAGTTCAGACAGACAAGCAACTTGGCTTTTGTGATCAAAGATAGTATTGTAATATTTCTATTCCAACAATCATTTTCATGTTCTGCATGTTCCCTTGGCAAAATCTTGTATGGTAAAATATTACAAATGAATGTCATCTATCTTAGATTATTATTTGTAAATTCAATCATGAAATATTCCAACCCTTACCCACAGACCTGCAGGGTTTGCTTCCGCCCTGACAACCATTTCCAACAACAGCTCCGCACTAAATGTGAGCGAGGACGAGAAGAAGAGGATTCTAGATGAGGAAAACCAACGACTGCATCAGCTGAAGGTTGTAAGCAATACTTCTTTGGCTTGACATGGATACAGTTGTTGCCGTTTAACGCTCGATCTTTTGCCGTCTGACGTCAGACTTGATGTGAAATCAGAATGAGGCTGTTTCCTGTTGAGACTGCAGCCCACTAAAAATTAACTGTTGCTTTCTGGGTGTAGTATACTGTCTTGTACTGTCCTGTAGGCGACGGTTTATGTTGTTTGCATTTGATTGATTTGATTTGATAATTTTTGTTGAGAATTTGAAATCTAATTAGAATTGGACTATGAAGATCACAGTATAATCTGTTTCAAAACCATTTGCTCTTTCATAAACCTGTTGAATTTCTTGACATGCTTTGACATTTGCTGCTCATGGCTAAATTTGGCAAAAGCAAATATAACAATGACACTCTCCCTGGATATGAATCAAGCCTATAAACCCCTTTGATAGCCACTCATGAAATTGATCATTTTGGACAGCTTAAAGATGGAGTTTATTACAAAAATTACGCTAAATGATCAGTAAATGACCCTAAAATTTGAAGGTTTGTTGGTTGCGTACTTTTAGGATTATGCTACTGCTGTAAGTATGAATACAAAGCTCATAGTCAAATTCTACATAAGATTGAAAATTTATAACATACAGTTTTATTTCTTTGTGAGTGCATGACTTTTTCTTACAATCATTAAAGCATAGTTTGCAATTTTTTATAATCATCTTTGTTAAAATGAACTCAATGGGACTATTGAGATTGAGATTGAGTAATTTTACCGAAAAATTTGAGGGTTTTGTGTTGTAATGGTTTTCATTTTCTTTTGCATGAAGCTTTTTCTATTTTTGGTGACAAACTACCCGGTAAAATGTTTCAGAAATATCAAATTATGCAAATTATTTGAACAAGAAGTTATACAGAATTGATTCATTAATTTATCTCAAATTCCTCGAAATTGTATGTAGTAACAAAAAATCCAAAAAAGAATTATTCTTTGTCCACCTTATTTAAAATCAAATGCATGCAATATTGTTCTTCACAATAATATTTAATCTTTTGCACATTTGATTAGTTTGTTTTTAAATTTACAGTTAACTAGTTATATTATTTCATTGATTTCAGAATCTTCACAATGTTCAATATTAGCTAGTACAAAAGCACAAGTAAATGAATCCTATTTCAAATATAAATGGAGAATTTGTTTTTCAAAAATAATAAAGTTTAAAAAGTAACATTAGCAAAAGAAAGCAGTGTATTCCTGTTACAAAATACCACAGTGCATGAGATGACGGTATGATTTTACGTGAAGCATTAATTAACCTTTAACATGGGTCATTTACATGTAACTAGTGATATTTCTATAGCCTTATAGCTATTATGTCATAATTGTTTTATAAAATGAGGCATCCTAGTTTTTTTACAAAATTACAGGACATTTTCCTTTACAGAAAAAATAGTACCGGTACCTTAAAATAAACTCTTTTTAGGACATTAGAAGTTGATCATTGGTATAGGGTTGTCCATTTTTTATTGCTATGAATACGTCCATTTGATATTTTCACATTATTCAAAATGTCCAACTAGAGTATATTTCCACCTTCCACATAAGGCAGTGGATGAAACAAAGAAAGCACCAGGGTAGAGGCAATGTTAAACCTGACAGGTAACACACCACACTATCTTGTAGGAACAGCGACTGAAAGAACTTCAGACAGGAACATCCCCGACAACATCCCCAACATCACAGAACAACCCCTTCAACGCTGGCACCCCAACAGAACCAACAACAACCGCGACGGCTGCCCCGACCCATCAAAAGTCTGTGGATCTGTTTGGTCCCAACTCCCCAACAGGTGGCCCTGCGACTAACGGCAAGCCCAGCGATGATCTGTTGGGCCTCAATGCCAACCCCTTTGCATCCAACATTGAGACGGCAATGGCGTCTGCCTATGGGCAGCCGGCAGCACAACCAGCACCAACCAGCAACCCTTTTGCTGTCAACACGGGCTGGGCAGCTACTAGTAGGTGTTTTTTCTTCTTTGAGAAAGGTCCTTCAGTGAAATGAGATATTTTGTATCGGCAAGGAGCCATTCCATGTGTTGTTGGTCAGAGATGCTAAACTTTGTCACTTGTCATTTAGTTGAGACTTATCATCTGTTGCTAGAAGGTGTCATTCTAAAGCTGTACACTGACAGTAAAAAAGTCTATATGTCCCAAGGATCTAACGCTGATGCTATTGTATTCATATTTCAGATTCAACTAACTTTGGAAATGAAGTTGACTTCGCATCAGCTTTCAACAACACAAGCGCCCCGGCACAGGGTAGGTCATGTACAAATTTGAACATTAATCTATTTACCAGGTCGATAGGGCATTGATTATGTGCACTATGCATTCATGCATTAACTTATATAGGTAATGCACCTGCTCAATAAGTTTTGCAACATGAGACAATATTTTAGTTTCTCTTTTAACTTTCCAAATTCATTATGACAATGACATAAAGTAATGAACTTGTGCATTACTGATGCTGTTCTAAGATTTTGTCACAAGTGTGTGACATGTCTGTCTTTGATGCTGGTGTTGCTAACACTTTTGAGCAAATATCTGAAAAGCAATTATAAATCCTTAAAATCACGAATCATAGACAACACAAGCTTATTTCCCATGTTTAATGTCTAACAGCTTGTCAGTAAGATGAACATTGTAGTTAGTACCTATAAGAACTTGTTCTGCTTCAGTACCTACCTATACAATCTTGTCTGTGAATAGTAGACAGTATGGAATTTCTCACTTTAGTTAGCAGTCTTTCATTTGCTATTGTTGATATTTTTGGTTGCAGTAAATTTGTAATTTAGACATTTTAAAAATGCTCTTGGCAACCCTTTTTGTTTGCTTCCTGGTTTGATTAGAGTATCATTCCACATAACTTTTTGCATGCACCACTTATCTAACATGTCTAGATGTGCTATGTCAACAAGATCACAAAGATTATATTTCTTAAAAATCAAAAGAAATCAATCATCTTCTTCTGAAAATTTCATTTTGAAACAGTAAACTTTATTCAACAATTACTCTTATTGAGAGAATATAGAATTTTACCAAATTCTTGGCCCCGAGTTAATGGATAGGATGATATTTCCACTTTGTGATCTTGTCCTTCTTTAATTGTGCGTCTCTTTGCATGGGGTGTACTAACAGCCGATGTGACGAGCCAACCTGCACCGGGCCTGGACACTTCTTCACCCCCAGGTACTCACATGTACACACACGCACATGCAGACACATGCAGACACGTGCCCATGCAGACATATGAAGCAACATGCCCACACACATGCAGTCACGTGCAGCAACATGCACATGCAGACACATGAAGCAACATGCACACACACATGCAGACACGTGCTGCAACACTCACATGCAGACACATGAAGCAACATGTTCATGCAGACATGTGCAGCAACATGCACATGCAGACACATGAAGCAACATGCACTCACCCATGCAGATGTACATTCAGACACATCTAGGCATGCATGTGCAGATACACATGCATGCACATGCAGATAAACATGCACTGACACATGCAGGTATACAGGCACACAGTCATAAACATGCATGTGCAGATGCACAGAAAACATGCACACGCACATGCAGACATACATGCACATGCTGACAGACATTCACATACAGACACACACAAAGGCTCATGCAAGCACACACGTGCAATTGAAGACAGAACATGTATAAAGTAAACACACTCTCATTCAACAGAAAACATTTATGTGCATACACTACATGTAATATCATGCATACCTGCTTACACAAACATAAATACACATGCAAATGCATACATGATATGAAGTTTATATGACGACACATGCATGTTCACATACACTTCATGCCCAGACAAAGGGCACACAACATCTTACACTCCAACTTTCATACCTTTACATACACATTTAAAGGCATTATCACGTGCACAACAAATAATCACAACATTGACCACAGCACATTTATGTCAATAATTATCAAAGTCTTGAACATTCTGTGATGTAAAGACATGCACAGGCTTCATTTATGTAATGGCAGAGACCTGTCACAACTCATCAATGGGTAGCAGTCATCTGAACGTGCATTAACATGCATTTGCTCAATACTAAACATGACTGGAGCATGGCACGCAGGCCCTAAACCTTCATCTGCTTATCATGTGCATATGGAATGAAAACATGAGCACATGCACATGTGTGCACACACTAGTGAACACACACTCATACCAAACATATTTGTTATATTTCTCCAGTAGCTTAATTCTTTCGACAATCTGTATGTTGCATGAATGTTTTGTTTACTTTTCCAACAAGAGTTTTTCCCTAAAAAGAGTTTTGATTCAGTGTCAGTTGCTTCCTGTTTCTCCCAGCATGTTTTCAATCAAAAATGTTTGTCATTCTTTCTTTCCTTGGAATTTCTTTGTTCCATTTTGTTAAATCCATTAGAAATGAAGTTTTGAAATTAGTTCATGAAATGCATGAAAATGAACCTATTACCAAGTGGTTTGAAGTTCTATGGTGACCTCTTATTAATGTATGTTTCTCTCAATTTATAATGATGTGGCTACACTGGCTAGTGTTGGTGATGTTGACCTGTACAAAGCACCTGTTAGGTCTGTGCACAACTGAGTGTATAATGCCATGGAGTGTGTGGGAGTACACTGTTGGTGCTTCAGTTTACTGCTAGTATTGTCAGGTCTCTGGTGTTGTTGTGTCTCGTACCTTGCTTTGAACTGGTATTTGTGGATGCCGGCCACGCCTCCCAAGCTTTATATTGACTGACTTCCTACCTTTGCTATGTTTTGTGCTGCAAGAAGTTGGGGGGGACCTTGGCTCTCCCCTCGACCCACTGGACCAATCACGTCAGCTCGCCGGAGCGAAGGACTCGGCTTCGTTTGGTCTGGGCGGGCTCGACATGTCCGGGGCACCTGACCATCAAGTTGGTTCTGTGGGGATGCCCATGGAGGCCCCAGGGGGTCCCACTCAAACCATGGGTATGGGGATGTCTCCTGCTAGAGTCCCAAGTCCAAGTCCGGCAATGGCCAGAGGGCCAAGTCCGATAATGGGGGGAATGGGGATGAATCCAACTGGTTCCCCGATACCAGGCGCAATGGGTATGGGTGGAGCTGGTACTGGAATGATGGGTGATCCCACTAGTGGCATGATGGGAGGGGGGATGGGTATGGGTGATCCCACTAGTGGCATGATGGGAGGGGGGATAGGTATGGGTGATCCCACTAGTGGTATGATGGGAGGGGGGATGGGTATGGGTGATCCCACTAGTGGTATGATGGGAGGGGGAATGGGTATGACTGATCCAACTTCTGTGATGATGGGAGGTGGAATGGGTATGGGTGACCCCAATGCTGCAATGATGGGGGGTGGAATGGGTGATCCCAATGCTGCAATGATGGGAGGGATGGGTGGCCCAGCCTTGTCCCCCAGACTTTCTAGGCATAGTATGGGTGATCCCAATACTGGAATGACAGGAGGGGGTATGAGTGCTCTGGATGATCTCACTTCTGGTATGATGGGGGGTATGGGTGGCCCAGCCTTGTCTCCTGGACCAACTAGACGTAGTATGGGTGATCCCAACGCAGGAATGATGGGGGGAATAGGTGGTCCTGCAATGTCTCCAGGATTAGCTCGAAGAAGCATGGGAGATCCCACTACTGGGAAGACTGGAGGGGGAATGAGTGCTTTTGATGACTTGACTGCTGGTATGATGGGTATGGGAGGGATGGGAGATCACAGCCAACTTGGGGGTAAGGGTAGCCCGGCCCTGTCCCCCAGCCCAGTCCGACGAGGTGTCAGCCCCACAGGTAGATCTCTCATGTCAGCACCCCACAGTAGCAGGTGCTTGTCTCAGTAGATAGAGCTTACATGGTTTCAGCCCTTTGAAAATATTTTCACTGACGAGTACGAGATGCTGGCTTGTCTCACCTTTACAACAGAGATAAGACTGTACAATGGAAATGAGATTAAGTACAATGTGCAGCATAAAACTGTTGCCGTTAATCAACAGAAGGAGTGGAAGTCACAAATTCTACACGAGATTTAGAATGTGGGATTGATGTTAAAACGTAAAAAATTGTATTAGCTTGGAAGATCAAAGTCAAATCTAATTCAAACACAAGATAGATAATAAATTACAAGAATAGTTACGAAAGGTCAATATTGAATTGCTGAACACAACTTTGATAACTTTTAAAACCTATGGTACAAAGTGGCTTTGAATGAAGTAAACATGTAATGGTGTATGTGAAATCATTCCCACAAAAAATTCGAGACTGAAGGCGATGTAGAAGTGCACTTGTTACTGTGGGGCTGTCTGGTGGGGGAGATCCATGCAGTCCCTGTGTAGATAGACTATACATATATAGACTGTTGTCCTTCACATGGTAGACAACTAGCTTTCCAGCATTTCTTTTCATTCAGTTCTCCACAGTTAATTAGCTACTTGTTTCATGTGTGACTGTTTTCTGTTTCATTGGTTTTAATTGTACATTGCTGGTAAGATAGATCTAAAGATTTCAGCAATTGTCATTGATAAATTTGAATTAATGAAGAATTATGAAATTATGATCATTGGCAGGAATCGTAACGAAACTCCAGGTGTATTTGTGATTGACTTCTGATCTTGAAACTTAATATTTTTGAAAGAGAATATTTTGTGCAAGGTGTGATAACACGTACACAAGCCTTTATCGCAGTTATAGTTCCTATTCTAAGCTGTTGCCAAATCTCTTTATCTTCCTTTTGTTATAAAGTGTGATTCCTGCAAAAAAGGTTATCCAGAACGAATTGAAACAAATTCTATAAGTGTTGATATAGATTAACTGCAATAGACATGCATGTTATTCCTTTATAGCAATAGTGTCAATACATAATCAGGGCCTATATACACACCTTTCTTCTTCAGAAAAGTTAAATTGATTTCATTAAAAGTGCCTATAATTGTTACAATAAAGTACAGTATCTTTAAAGTATTCTCTGAAATGACTTCTTGGACATGGGATACCTTTGGGGCATGTAGATGTTTTAATTTCATAAAGTATGGATTTACAACTCTTTGTTTACAGCACAGCGTGACCTTCTTCAGGTCAACAACAAAGCTAGATTTGTAAACATGAAAAATTTATCACAGTCAATTACAGATTCATCAATTCAAAATTGTATTATTTTCTTTGCTGTGAAATCAATATGAAGAGATGATGTGTATATGGGTTCAAATTTCTGTATCACAATTTGAGTTGAAACCAAGATTGAGTTGTATATATAGATAAGATTTAGAGTTTTGCATCCACAATAAATATCCAGTTCACTTTCTAGTTTATCTAGAGCGGTGTTTAGCTTTGACTGACACTGTACAAGGCTATAACATAATTAAGTAGATGGTGAAACCACTATACATGTATGAAGTAGTTTAGTCTTCCTCTTGTTAAGCTTTCACATGACCGTAAATAAGTCATTATCGTCAATCATAATTGTTTTAGTAAAAGATAATTCTTTTCTAAAAGCATACTTGGGTGTTGTGTCCCTTTTATGTGATCCCAATGAGGATCTTAACATATAATTTGATAACAAAAGTTCAAGACATATGGTAGACATTCCCTTGTATTTATTTGTTGTATATCCCGAATATAAATGTGGATCACATTAGAGTTTGATATGGTCACCCTAAGACTACTGAATGCTTTCAGTGAAGTAAGATATTTTCTTGTTGCCTTTGAAGGGAATATGCTGTTATACATTTGTAAAATATTACTATGTGGCAATATAACATGTTGAATGTGTTTAATATATGGGTGTGAGATCATGGCACTAAGACATAAATGTAGGAATGGTATACAAGGTGGTAAAACATTGAATATGTGGGTGTGAGATGGTACTTCATGGTACTAAGACATCAGTGTAGGAATGCTTGAATGGTATACAAGGTGGTAAAACATGTTGAATTTGTTGAATACATGGGTTTGAGATGTACTTTATAGTACTAAGAGATCAGGGTAGGAATGCTTCAATGGTATACAAGGTGGTATGACATGGTAAATTGTAACAGTATGTTGTATTCTTATGTTGGTATGAAAATCTGAATGGGTCAGTCACCAGTATGTTATATAGATATTTTGGTATAACATGCTGATTGGTTTTAGGTTTCACCCCCGGGGAGTATGGACTACCCCCGTCTAGCCCAGGTTAGTATAGAGTTATCCCCCCTCACTCAACCAATCCCAGAATGGGGCACCTGCACTACCCGTGTGATACAAACTCATTTTGTCTGGGGAAATCAGATGTTAGACATAACAAATAACAACATAGAGAGTTCCATACAGCTCTAGTTCTAGATGTACCTTTTTTCTTCACAAGAATGTTTGGGATTGTTTTCTCTCAAGTTGCAAATTTTAGTTATGATCCTAACATGTTCCCTTTGTTTGATAAAATATCTCGTTTCTTGTACTTTTTCCTTGTCAATTTGATTGATTTCATAAAAATAAATCATTTTATTTGACCGTATCTCCTTGAGATCTTATAACAACTGTTAAAGAATACATAAATTTAGAGAAGCAGCTAAAGAAAAGGATTTCATTATGAAGGCTGAATTATTTATAGAAAGCATAGGTCAAGATTATTAACAAGTTGATCAGAGGAAATATAAATAGATATATCGTTGTCAGTGAAACCATATTTGGGAAACACAGGTGCCATAAGCATTCTGACATGAGAAATATATTTGGTAAGATGTTGCAGTAGGAATGTTCTTTCTTTGCTAAAATAATAAGTTTAGTAATTGCTATGTTACGTTGTCAAACGGTGAAAGTTAACCTCTTGTGACACGCACAATTCACAACGCACTAGTTCCTAACGGGCAATGGCCAACCAAAAATTGTTTTTATCACCTTAGGGCTCTGGTAATGATTGATTAAGAAGTAGTCCCATCTCTCTGTTATTTCCTCTCCTTTTCTTCTATGCCCTGAAACACAAACACGCTTATCTCTCTTCTTATCACCTATTCCAGTCACTGTCCCATTTCACTTTTGCTGTGTTCTGTTCATCTTGCTATCAACTCGGATTCTTGCTTCTCTCCCTTGCAGTCTTCTCTCACACACGCACACTATCCTCTCCCCTCTCACTATTCCTTCTTCTGACTTTACCTTTTATTCTCTACCCCTGCCCACTCTGTTCTCCCCCTTCATTCTCCCCCTCCCCTCTCACAACTCTTCCCGTATCTCACACACCTATACAATATACTCCCCTTCTTCCTACATCTTCCCTCTTACTATTTCCTTCTATTCCTTCATCTCAACTCCCCTATTACGACTTACTATAACCTCTCCTGTTTTAATATTTCTTTCCATCTCACTATCATTCATTCACTAGCTCACCATACCCATCCTTCTCACTTTGCCTTTCCCTTTTCCTTACCCTTCACTACTCCATTACCACGTTTAAAATAACATATAAACCCTCCCCCCTCTACACCCCCCTCTAAAAATCCCTCTCCCTCCAACAACCCCCCTCGTCACCCAGTCTGTACCCTACTGTCTGATCTGCTTTCAGCCCACATGCCACGGAGCACCACACCCACTTACCTGGACTCAGGTAGCTAACGAGCTAATCTACCTGTTGAATTTGATTCCTGTTCAGGCACTCCTCATGTTGTTATCAGTTTGTCGTATTGATTTCAGATTTTGTTGTACATGTACGAGAGGTTTATGTATTTGTTCAAACAAGAAAATTATCTATGTCGTGAGATTATGGAAAATGAAAAAATATGTCTTCTGGATTTCTGACTTCTTTTATGTTGTACATGTACAAGAGGTTTATTTATTGTACAGCAACGTGACCTATCTCATAAAATATTAGAGAGTGATAAAAACTTTCCTGTTGTTTAAAAATTGAATTTGAAATCGTCTAAAAGTTTTTAAAATTTCAAATAACTGATGGTGCCATCGGCAGAAGCTACAAAGTTGACTGCTCAGATCAGTGTTACACTGAGAATTTTAGCAGCCAGAGTATTTACCGTAGTTGAAACTGTTTGACATATTAAAATTTGAAATGTTCTTTATATGCATGATTTAGGCACTTGTTGAGTTATATTGCATGTTTCCAGAAAATCACAAATTTATGTTATATCCTGCTCATGTGGTACCAACACCGTGAAGGTTTGATTCTGTTGTTGATGTTGGTTGTCAGGTTTCCTATCTGTTATGTAGATTCGTCTTTTGGCATGGTTGATGGTTTCTCTCCACTTTGTGTATTGGTGGGTGATATTGATATAATTTTATTGTCAATCCAATCAATCAGAAGTTTTAGCTTGCTGTAATGTGAAGCATTCCATTCTTAGAAGGTTGATGAACTATTACATAAGATGTCTTCTAAACTTCCGCAACAGATATTTATACAAATGGTCAGCAATTTGATAATTTAATGCATGGGTGAGAAGGGTAATGTGCTTTAACTTGATATAAGAAGGGCATTGTTTTATTGACTTGGTAGAAATTAAGACTCTTGATTACATACCTTTAAAAATCCTAACTATGTCAATATAAGATCCTAGGGTGTTGTTGTGTGGTAAAGAGTAATATTTAATGTTACCAGAATTAACGGCTTTTATTACAAAGGGAAACTTCTTTTTTGATATTTTATTTTCCAAGCTGCGCCTGTTGGCCGTACAAGCCCATCTCCAGGGGTCACGACCTCTAACCTCACCGGCAAGACAGGTGACCTGTCCGTCAGTCCGTCTGTCTGTTAGTCTGTTGTAGATAGCAATTTATTTGGGTTGTCATTCCATTGTTAATTTAAACCGTCTTGTATTATCTTTTGTGGTTTAGAAAAAAGAGAAGTGAATGTATTTTCTTTTAATTTTGCCAAATCAGTTTTTGAAATGGATGTGTGAGAGTCTATTTTAGGTATTTCTGTCTGTCCATCATCAAATCATTTCATTTTGATGTTGATGCAGTTTAGTTTTGTTCATTGTTGATTGAACCCATACCATTAAAACCAGTCTTATTGACAAAACCATAAGTGTTCACCAAGGATGCACAACTCATGTTTATTTAGGCATGTCGTTAGTTTACACTTCACATTGATCACTGAAATGACATTGAAATAAAACAAAAATTCATTCAGATTGTCAAATCAGATATTGTCAAATCTGATGTACTTTATTACCATTAACATTTACATGTTTTTAAAACTGAGACCTTTGTTGGTCTTACTATATCTGTTAAGATTCAGTACTACTGGTACATTATACATGTAAGAGAAACCTTACCATAAAATGCCATAAAATGACACAGATATAATGGTAAGATAAGTATACTGGACAAAATAAGTTAGGACTTTTGTAATAATGTTTTGCTAGTTCTCAATAAAGAAATATGTCAATATTCATATATCTCTTATAATTTTGTTTCAGGATGTTTTAATATGTTAAACCATGAACTCTATTAAGATTGTATTCCCCTCCTTTCGTTTGCCACATTCATGTTTTATTTTCAATTTATT
Source organism: Steromphala cineraria (assembly GCA_916613615.1). Taxonomy (NCBI): domain Eukaryota; kingdom Metazoa; phylum Mollusca; class Gastropoda; order Trochida; family Trochidae; genus Steromphala; species Steromphala cineraria. The sequence continues at coordinate 23,958,872 of OU744725.1, forward strand.
ATCAAGCCTACATTTGCGCACAACACCACTCCACATCATTAGTTATATAAGTCTGGTATATTTCAGTATTTGACCCTTAGTCTATGCAATTATATTTGTACAGCAACATATTTCATGAGACCTCTGCTAGTGATGAAAATAAAAATGATTGAAAAACATCTTTCATTTCAACAAATAATAATGATTCTCGTCAGATTTCAGGTGTGAACCTTGAATCTTTGAAAGACTGAATGTAAATTTCCAAAACATTTGCTAATTTTCAGGATTTGATGCATTCGGTGAGGTTCTGCAGCCACAGAACAAGCCAGGTCAGATTGAACCAATCCAGAAGAAGGGAGATGCCGGCAAGTTGTTAGCCAAGGATCTCGACACCAGTCTCTCAAGTCTCGCCGGCAACCTGCAGATAGCGGGCGCTGGTCAGCAAGTGAAGAAGTGAGTGGCTGTGATTGTATGATACAGTAACATTACGTAACATACACTTCCTGTACAATACACACAGTGTCTAAGTGTGGTGCAGGGAATCTATCTTCAAACTCGCAGTTTATCCGGCATTGATGCAGTAAATCATAGATTAGGAAATCCGAACCATACCAGCAAAACAAAACCAGTCACATGATTCATGAAATAGGTGTTGAGTGCGACATGATTTAGGGTCGTATTTTTTGCACTGGCCTGTTGAAGATATCCCTTTCTAATTGATCTATAATGTTATTGTGTAATGACATCCCTAGCTAACCTAACCTAATGATGTGCCATCATTATCGTTAAACATGGTCATGTTGGCCAATTTCTTTAAAAATATAATGATTTAATTAATGTAATTCAGCAAGTGGTAGATAAAATACCCAACTCAGTACTGTTTAATTCCATTTCTATGAAACTTCTGAATGGAATCGGTATTTAACACAGTTTCATTCTTTAAATACCAAACCACTCGTTTCAAAAAAGTTAATTAGAGAAGTCATTCAATACTCTAAAGGCATCCAATGAACTTGTGTGATATTCCGACAGGATGGATCATCAGTGGAACCCGAAGGGGGAGCACAAGTTGACGGGGGGCACCAACTGGCAGCCGACCAGCGCCATGCCCGCTACCACGTGGAACCAGCAGCAACCAGCCGGGGCTCAGTTCCAGCAGCAACCAATGGTACGGCTTCTGTCTTGTCTTGGAGAGCTCTCAGAAGTAAAATAATAAGAAACGCAATTACAAGAATGATGAACTGAAGTTAAACATTCATGTCTTGTGTCTTTGAAGGGACCCATAGAAGTAAAATATGCTGGATATGTTATATGAGAATGTTGAACTTTGAATGTTAAAGCTTGATGTTCTTGGGCTCTGAGAAGTGAAGTGCAAAAGATGAATTATTGGAATAACAAGATTATTTTGTGTTCTAAAAACTCTGATTTAAAAAGATGCCAATTTTGATATTCCTCAAATCTCTTCAGCCTAGTTGATAGCAATATGTATGAAGTAAAACGAAGTGTCACACTGTTGTAGATGGGAGGACCAATGGCAGGAGGGATGGGATACGGACAGCCTCAGATGATGCAGCAGCAGCAAATGATGGTACGTCTAAATATCACCTTACAACCCTTCCAAGATCTGGAATCCTTCTAATTGTCCATGCCTTTCCAGGTTTTCCATGACCAGTATGAACCCATATTACACGTTGTATGGCAGCTATCACCAAATATTAAACCTTAAGCGATGCTCTCAGGATATAAAAAAAAGAAAACCTTTATATCATTGATTGAAGGTTATTGATGATTGTCTAAATGTCTTTCATCTCTCCATGCTTCCAGGGAATGGGACAACCTCAGATGATGGGTGGCCCCGGTATGGGTATGGGCGGCATGGTCGGACAGCCCCAGATGTACGGGGCTCGCATGCAGCAGCCCATGGGGTTCCAGCAGCCTCGCCCCCCACTTGCACAACAATCCAATAATGTAAATGATCCATTTGGGACATTGTGAGGCCCTGCTAGCACGTCTCAAGGTATCATTCAGGAAGATTGATTCTTTTGTTAATTGGCTCTTAATCTTTCATTAGCAGCCCCGTCTAAGGACGGGGCTGCTATCAGTTTTTGTGAAGTTTCCATCGCCGCCGCCGCCGCCGCCGCACTCATACTACTAGCTATAACTTTTTTCCACTAAGCTTTCCAGAACTCTTATTCATACCTTATAACTCATACCTCGGGGGAACGATTTTGACACGTTCACTTTCAAGGTCAAAGGTCAAGGTCACGAGATATGTATTCACTCTAAGAATTCCTTGTAAACGCGATAACTTGAAAAGTTTTTGTGCTATGAAGCTCTTACTTGGTATATATCATCCTTGGAAAAGTAAAAAAATTTGAAAAGGTTTTGGCTACAATCCGTCAAAGGTCAAGGTCACAGCAAGGTCATGACGTAAGCATGTTTTAGCGAAAATGCTTTATTTTAACTATGAACACTTTTAATCAATACATGATTGTTATACTCAATAAAAAGTGTTCAATGATTGTGTGACCTTGAAGATCAAAGGTCAAGGTCATGAGATATGAGTTATTACAAAATGCACTAAATTGGGGTATAACTTTATCCCATTTAGCTTTTCAGAACTCATGAACATGGCTAAATGTTAATACTTCCAGGGAATCATTATGACATGTTCACTTTCAAGTTCAAAGGTCAAGGTCACGAGTTGTAAAATCACCGCAAAATTCCTTGTAAACGCTAAAAACTTGAAAAGTTTTTGTGCTATGAAGCTCTTACTTGGTATATATCATCCTTGGAAAAGTGAAAAATTTTGAAAAGGTTTCGGCTACAATCCGTCAAAGGTCAAGGTCACAGCAAGGTCATGACTTAAGCATGGTTTAGCGAAAATGCTTAATTTTAACTATGATCACTTTTAATAAATATATGATTGTTATACTCAATAAAAAGTGTTCAATTATTGTGTGACCTTGAAGGTCAAAGGTCAAGGTCATGAGATATGAGTTATTGCAATACCTTGTAAACAATATAACTTGAAAAGTTTTTGTGCTATGAAGTTTAGATTTTGTATATATATATTATCTCTTGAGAAGTACAACATTTTCAAAAAGTTTTGGGTACGAACTGTCGAAGGTCAAGGTCACAGCAAGGTCAACATATATGGAGAAAATGGATTAATTTAATTTTTAACACTTTATTTCATTACAATAATGTTATACTCAATGAAATGTGTTCATTGATTATGTGACCTTGAGTGTCAAAGGTCAAGGTCACAAGAAAATTCCCAATTTGGTGAGGCCTGTAAAAGGCGGAACAGGGTAAGGCGAAACCCCAAGTTCCGGGGCTGCTCTGCTTTTGCGGTATCCCGCAAACGCTAATCTAGTTTATTGCAAGATTTTCATTTGTTACAGTGAAAATATATAGGCCTTAGCTATTTAGTGTTGTTTTTCGACCATCTTTAATGAAAAAGAGTGGATGATAAATAAGAAAAGTCACTCTCAAACCTATCTCTATAAAGAGGCTCCTCTTGAAAAGTGTGGTTTATGACAATTTGATTTGTTCTGTTTCAGGTTGACCTCAGACCATTAGATGAACATATTCGTTGTACAAATGACTTTAGCTTATGAACTTGTGTACATAGTGATGGGTGTGATGATAATGTTGATGATGAAGAAGATAACGATGTTGTCAAAGAAGATTGATGGCGCTGCCTAGTGCTGTTTTACTTGACACTGTTGGTGCCCAAACTAACGGTGTAGTATTGTGAGACGGTCAACTGGAACTAGTGCAGGATTAGCCACCTTCGGAAGATACATCAGCAACTGTGCAATCTTGGTAACCCATGCCTGCCATTCACATTGAAGGTCAAGGTCAAATATGGCCATCAACCAGACAAATGTCCTGTTCGACTTCTCAATCTTTATCTGTAGAAATGTCCAAGCCTGCCAAACAACTAAGAATGTTTGGTTGATGTGATGACCTTGGATTGACTCAAAGACCTTTATAGGTTATCTTAACTTTAAAAAGTTAGTAGTGACCTTGTAGAAGTTGTATTCTTCAAAGTCATGACCTATTGACCTCCATGTGATCCAGGATGTCTCCATCCGTGTTTAGAACAAACTGTAGTTGAACCATGTATTCCCCTATTATTTATTATACACAGGAAGTTGTAATCTTTCAAGGGTTCAGGGAACTTCTGTCATTGCTGATGAAACCTTATTCATCCTCACAGAGTTAACATGATGTTTATGTATGAGGTAATTTCCAATTTGTTTGATCCTAATGAGAGATATGTACCATATTATACATATTATATATAAGTATATTTACTTTCTCCCCCTTACTGCAAACAACACCAGACCAAACATCAATGTTAAGCCTCATTTCTATACTGGGTAACATTGTGGTTCATTGTGTAACATTGGGTGACATTGTGTTACATTGGGTAACATTGTGTGCTCTTTCTGTAACAAATGGATTATTTTATGCACATTGTATCAAAATATCATTCAATCAAAGCAAAGATTATTTGAATTTCTATGTATATATTATCATTTGTTTGCTTGTATGGACAAGTCCATTGTGTTGTATACATGTTAATATTAGAGCTTACTATATATGATAGTGAATATATATAAGAATATATATGTTCTGGGATTGGGGAGACCATTCAAATCTGTTTTGCTCACAATAATGTGAATTGATCTGTTAAATCATGGCTCTTGTATTAGTCTCAAATTTGTTTATGTGTGATTGGTAAAGAATGAATTGCTCGGTGTGAGATGGGGGGAATAAATTGAGGGAAATGCCATGCTCATGATAATGTGCTTTGAGTTATCTCCCCTGCCCAGTTGTTAAAGTTAGTTGACATATGCACTGCTTACTTTTTGTGGCTCGCTGTTTTGGTTGTTATAAGCAATATTTTGTTTATATGCTGTCCTCTGAAGTTTCAAATCATTTTAAGTTTTAAAGAGATGCAGCATGCTACTTGTAAATTATTTTAGCTTACAAAAATTGTCAAGATGGAAAATTTAGGAAGTAGTTTGTAAATACTTGATTTCATATTATTGTACAGATCAGTAAGATTCCCTCATCATTGGGACAGCTGTCTTGGGCCAGGATATCCACTTTTTCTTGCTTTATTAACTGGTTGTGAAATGATTCATGCTCGACTAATGAAATGTGAAATAACAGATTTTTAAACATTTCAGCGGCTACTTAAGGTTTCAACTGAATATGATACTAAATACTATAATTTTGGACGAGTGTGAAATACTTTCTATAAGTCAGCTTGACAAGTAATATAAACAGAGAAGAGAAAATTTTATATCTTTAATTAAAAATTAATACAGACAAGACCATTGCAAAGTCTACAACTATTAGGTAATTCAGAGGATTTCTGCATATCTAATGTTGGTGAAATGTTAGCCTAACTTTATAAACAACTCAAAGCAGGAAATTAAGGTTAATAAAATAATTGGCCTAGAAAAGCGGTTATCAGTTAGCAACCAGCAATCTTTAATTGCTTTGTTAAGATTTTGGAGCTTTTGTGTTGTAAATGTGTTGACAACCTTCTACTTACAAAGTTATAGGACAGCTGAAATGGGGGCGCTGTCTAGTCGACGTTATCCTTGTTATCATTTGATTAATGATTTGTCCTGTGATTGTTGGCTTGTTTCTGTGGGCATGTTCAGTTGTTAATCATGCACAATTTAATTGATATTGATTGCTTGCTTCTTATTTCATACCACAGATGATCTGATTATGGTAACTTTTCTATGAGGTGCAAAAGGCTTCTAGTAACTTAGATTGGTAAGAATTTAACTTAGATTGGTAAGAATTTTAATTAGATTGGTATGAATTATCAAATATATTGACCTGATCAAGTTGGAGTTGGTGAGAAAATTAATTCAAGATGTGATCATCATTTCCTTTGTTGGTCATGGTCAAGTATAGGTGACCTGTGAATAAATGGATATAATTGCTGTACATATGGAACAAAGGAGATTCAGTGTGTAGTTAGACTTCATTCTTTGAATCAAAGGCAGGTGGACATCAGAGTTATCTCCCTTTAACAGTTTCCTGTGCTGTCTGTGATTCATGTATTGCTACTGTAAAAGTTTCATATTCAACAATTTCAGATTTGATATTAGGATTCTAAACATAGTTGAGACAATTATATCATAGTTTATACGAGATTGATTGTTTTACTATGGTGCACATTTAATTGTTGTTCAACTTCATGTCTGTGATCATAGCAGTCATATTCTGTCCTCATGCATTGGAGAGCGAGGTCCCCTCATTAAACAAGAGCAGTGTCAAGTATTCTGAAAAGAAGGCAGTCTAAAAATTGTTTTTTGAAATTTTAATCACTAAACTAAAGTCCCAAAACATATCAAGTGTTGCTGGCATTGATTTTCAGACTTGCCTTCTTGCGGACAGGGTTTATGATGAGGGTAGCCCAGTGGATCATGTTATAATGGGGACACAAGATTTGCTTCACATTGACTAGTTATGCCAATATAGACGCTTCAGTCAGATCATGGAATCTGAAATGGAAACTAGGCGGTTGTAGTGACCTGTCATTTATGCCTTTTCTGTGCCCTATCAAACCTATTTCACATAGGGATTTTTTTCACACAATGGATTGTTTCTAGTTAATGCACTTTCTTGTTTTCTGAAATATAAACTTTTTCACTTAATTTTTATAACAAAATTGCTACAAAATCAATTTCAGTTCTTTTCTTAATTAATTTCACTCAAATTTGGGAAAAATTAGTTTTTCAAAAATTATTATTCTTAATTTCCAGTATTTTTTGCAACTTTTATTCTGACAATAATAATTCTATTTGCACTATTCTTAGGTAAATGTTCCTGAAGCACTTTCAATATAGCAACAACATGAGTTGGCTTAGAGAATCACTTAATTGTCTCCCTTTAGCCATGTTAGCACAGTTATCTCCCTTTGAAGATTTGTCCACTGGACAAGAACTAGGGGGCTCACTTTTCTAGGTCACTGTGTATGTGTGATTACCATATATGGCAGAGCAGAAAGTATAGATCATCTGTAGGCAACAATGTCGCATCAGGTGAAATAAATATATATAACAAAATAATTTACTGGTTTGTTTTTTATCTTAAATGATGCAACTGTGACATGTGACATGTGATGTGAAGATTTGATAACTCACATTCTTGAAATCCATACTAACATTTCTGGCAATTATGACTTCCAGAAAATTAAATATACTGTCGACGCCATCAGAATTTCAGATAAAGAAAATCAATCTTGGAGATGACCATGTTTAATAGTGAAGGTGTCTATTTGTCAACTCCCTACTATATGGAATCCCTCAATATGTACTGAGTCGACTACAAAGAGTCCAAAACAGCGCAGCCCGATTGATCACTCATACAAGAAAACGGGATCATATAACACCAACTTTGAAATCATTGCACTGGTTGCCGGTGCATCTGAGATGCCAATTCAAAATCCTGATGCATACATTCAAAGCACTGCATCAAACAGCACCATCTTATCTGAAGGAGTTAGTACTCCCATACAGACCCGCTCGATCTCTTTGATCTGAATCAGCCTCACTGCTCACCGTACCCAAATCAAGGACTGAAATGTATGGGAACAAGTGCTTTGACAAAGCATCTGCCACACTTTGGAACAATCTTCCACCAAGTCTGAGAGAAACTGCAACGATCAGTAGCTTCAGAAAAGGGCTCAAAACACATCTTTTTAACATTGCCTTCAACCAGTGATGTGTTTGTTTTGTGAAGCGCCTTAGAGTGAACTAGAATAGTCCAAATAGGGCGCTATATAAATATGGCATATTATTATTATTATTATTGTGCAGGAACTTTGTAAAGTTTCATTCCTATAGCTTGTCTCAGCACTCAGCAGACCCTAGTACAACATCCCTCAATTGGCATTAACTTGCGCCAGTCTTTATCATCATTACTTTGCCTTTTTAACTCATGTGGCCTGTAAGGCCCGATGGGCTTACGGCATGGCATGGTGTCCGGCGTCCGTCCGTCCGTCCGTAAACTTTGTGGAATTTCGACTTCTTCTCCAGAACCATAAGGCCTAGAAAGCTGAAACTTTGTGTACAGACTCCTTGAGTAGTGAGGATTATGAATTGTAGCCTTGGTGGCCCCTAATAAGGACCTCAGGGGCTACACCCTAAAACCCTATTTTCATCTTCTCCAGAACCTTAAGGCCCAGAAAAGTGAAACCTTGTGAATATACTCTTTGACTAGTAAGGATTATGATTAATAGCTTTTGTGGGCCTGTGGCCCCAATAAGGGCCTCAGGGGCCACACCCTTTAACCTAATTTCATCTTTTTCTCAAGAAGCATCAGGCCTAGAAAGCTGAAACTTTGTGTGCAAACTCCTAAGTAAGATAAGGAGGATTCCAAATTGTACATTTGGTGACCCTGTGGTCCAAAGTAAGGGGGGAACCACAATTTTCAGACCCTAAAGCAAAATTGATACAAGGCCTGATGAGCTACAGAGCCACTAGCTCTATTTTTTAAACCTTCTGGCTAGCCGCATTACCGTCCTCGTGCTTTAACCATAATAGTTCAGGGAAAAACTATACTTTATTACAAAACACATTGGGGTAGAGTGAACTTTATTTCTTAAAGTATACCATAGTTTTTGAGTGATGTTACCAACCAATGGTCCATGACATTACTTAAGGATGCACAGTATTATCAGTATATTGCAATACAGGAACAACTTGATATGAATCAGTACTCACTTCTGAAAATATCCAATATATGGAATTTTTTTAAATTAGCTATTTCCATTTAAGATTGAAAAATAAAACATCCAAATAAATCATGATTGACTGAAACTTCTTCACAAAGAGTGAAGATGTGTTGTAAAAATAGCTAAAATATGTATACAGATTATTGATTGAAAAATATCCCTTTCCAAAACATCTCCTAGCTCAGCAATGATGATTCTTCTTAAGTCAAAGACAAGATAGCATGCAAATTCTTGAATTAAAGAAGTATGTATTGCAATACGTTTTTCTGTATAGAGGTTTTTCAATTCGGGACAATTTTGATTTACAGGATATAATAAAAAAAATTGTTTAAAATGGTGTAAAAATAACTTAAAATCTACATACTAGAAAAGCAATAGAGTTGCCCTAAACATGTGTTTTACAATAAAGTAAAGTCTTGCCCTGAACTATCATAATGACAAACCACTAACTAGAATAGGGCAAATCAGTACTTTATTGAAAAACACATGGTTAGGGCTACTCTATTTCTGTCACAGAAGCTTAAAGAGCTAACACAGGAAAGAAATTCAGCAAGGTTAAACCAGCCAGTCTTTTTGATTGACAAGTTATGCCTTGTGGGAAAAACAAGCCTTGTATGTTTAACCACATTAAAAGCAAGGAGCTTGTTTTCTTAAAGAAATAGGAGTATGTCCCAAAAATAAGACAATTTGTACTAACTGCCAACTGTAAGGCGAGTCCTTAAACAAAAAGATACTAAGCAAAAGAATCTATGGAACATTGGTATAATGTCCTTTTATTACTTTATAAAAAGCGCATGCTTTAATTTATTTATTCTATCAAACAAGCCCTATCTTGCAGACATTTTGACAACAAATACTGAAAGCACTACAGTTTGTTTTGAGTTTTGATTTGAGAAACAAAGCAGGGGTCAAAAATGAAAATCACACGATGTCAGATGTTTGAAAGGTGAAAGTGCAGTCCTGTGCTGTATTTGATGATTTTTAATGCTTTGGTAGTAATGAGCTAAATCAAGACATTTTGATAAAAAAATTCAGATCAGTAGCACCAATGTCAGTATACCGTATGAACACATCTTCAAAAAAATACAGTAGAACACACGGATTTAGCGAACAATCGGATATAGTGAACAAGTTTTAAGTCCCGTCAAAAGCCCTATCCATGGCGGCCATACGCGAGTAGCGAACACCAGATATAGCAAACTTAATTCTCTGGTCCCTTGGAGTTCGTTATTTCCGAGTTCTACTGCAGTTTCCTTTTGAGCTGGTTAAATTTAAAGTTGTTGGAAAAAAATACTGAGTGGTCCTTTCTTTCTTTTGAGTAGTATACAAAGTTTGCTCATGCTTCTAAAATCCATTCTGCTTTCACAAACATTTATATGTTATTTAAACTAAAATGGCCGCAGTAGTTTTCACCTGAAACTTTAAAATTTCTTCAATAACTACAGATAATGATGTTTTACCTTTCCAAAGTTCATACAACTGGCATAATCTTAGGACAAATTTAAGAAAATATTCAATAAACAACAAGCTACTGTCCCAATTAAGCAAATGGAACTTCCTACAAAGTTGCCATCGGTACATTTAAACTCTTTCTGCTTGTCTCAATCAATCCAAGAATCCTTCATTACCCAGTTCAACCAGGCAAAATGAAAATATAAGATCAATTGAAAATCAAAAATGTTTTATTCACTTACACATGCAATTTGTTTAATCTAGAATTGCACATTTTATTATATCCCAGTGTTGGTGTCAATACATAAACAGGAACTTCACATTGATTCCATCCATACAAATAATAAATACCTAAGCACACACCCTTTCATTAAGTTTTAGAACCATCTACATTGGGGGATGATTTCAGCATTGGGTTTTTATTGTCCTGTGATTGTCCTAACTTGGCAAGCTTATCAAGCATCTTTGGATGTTTCTCCAGCATTGCTTTAGGCAAGTGCATTTGATAAGTCTGGAAGTATTTGACAACTTGTTGCACTTTCGCCTCGTCCAGGTTATAGTCGTGGGCTATATGAGCCGCTGTGTACTGTTTAGGGCTCGTCTGATGTTCTGCTAGAAACTGCATTGCCAGACGAATTGATGTTTTTCCTGGAGGGATCGTGTCTGGCTCCAAGAAACCAAATTCTGTATCCTCAACTTTATCTCGATTTTCTGGAAGTGCTTTGGGTTTGCTTTTGATCTGAAGAATTAAACCAACTCATTGAATCATGACAGTGGAGCAGAAGCAACTGAACATTAAAGCTGTAAAGCATGTTAAAGACTATAAAAAATTGCAAGAAAACTTCTGAACTTGGTATACAAGAATGGTGGAAGAAAACCATGGTTTCAAAACAACATTCTATCAATAATCATGAATACAATATATTTTATACAATTATCAATATGCGTCTATCTTATTCAAGTTGATTCAATTATATGAATTAAATTCCAATGACAAATGGTGGATTTGTTATAAACCTGAATGCCATAATATATGTTGTGTCTGCTAAGATGAGTTTACAACATTATTTTTGAAATAGATGCTCGCCACTGTCTGTTTTTAATCAAATTCTCAAGATACGTATTTCATCATTAAATATGACAATTCTTGATGTACCGATATATCATCACAACTCTATTTATAGTAATATTATTACTATTGAAGAACCAAAGAGGGTGATCTGTAAGACGAATGTTTACCTCTGGAGGAGGGCCGACTGAGTTGAGCTGGAGCTTCCTCATGTTGGACACCAGATCTTCATTCTTTTCCCTCTGTGCTGTCAAATACTCAGGGTTTTCTGGAAATAAAACGTTGATAAATAGTTGTGTGATATACAATATGGAAAGTTCAATACAATGCACAATGAGTCAAGATTTTTTTCATAAACTATTAATTTGCTTTGAAAAATGTACATGTCAATTCGACAATTTATATTATATCAGTGATAAATCTATAAATATGAACTGCTGAATCTAGGGACTCGCTAGCACAAGATCTTGCAAGTCTGATCAGATTTAACAGATGGCTGTAGGTGAATTCGTAGGCCAGACAGGTTCGTAGGAGTCGGGTTTTCGTAACCCAGGCGAATTCGTAGGAGGATTTAAAAAATAGATTTAGAAGGAATATTTGAAATGTATTTTCATAAAAATTGATTAGGAATTAAGAATTGAACTGATGAACTTAAGAAATAAATATCCGGTGACAGATTTATTTGTATAAGTACTCGATCATATTGTGAACAATAGATGTGTAGCTTTGTTTGTTGTATTGATATTATTTCAATCTTTTAGTAAAGCTTCAAAATAGTTAAATTTACGGTATTCTTACAAACAACACAGGGAGCCATGGTTGATGCAGAATGATTTACTTTTTTCATGTCGTACCTTATATACCGTATGTGTTTGTATAAGATAATTTTGAGTTCAAGAAATTAGTCTTCTCAAGAAGACTTGTATTGTTATGTCTTTGGAATGAGTTGTTTTGATTACTAAATACTGTCTTCTGTCTTCTCTACCTGGTATATAATCATACTTACCTTATTCTTTTATTTATTTATTCATTCTAAAACAACGTTGACACAGTTAATCCCGTAGATGATCAGCTTTTGCACCGGTGTAGCAGGCCAATTCTTCCCCGGTCTAAACCTTCCCCGGGGAAGAAATAGCCTAGGCCAAAGTTTCCCCGGGGAAGGTTTGTCCTAGGATATTTTCTCCCCGGGGAAACTTTGGCCTAGGCCAAACTTTCCCCCCCCAGGCCAAACTTTCCCCCCTTGTTGAATCTATGAAATGTATGTTTATTTCATGTCCTATAAAATAGGTATTTGGCATTTTTGTCTAGCAAGGTTTTTTCTCCCACCCTTAGTTATTACTAGCCTTGGGGATATTCTTCCCCATCCTCCATCATTAAAGGGGAGTGGATTAGTGCCCAGCTAAATTATTTCTATAAACATTTTTATATTGGGGATTTTTTTGGGGCTAGCCAGGACATTTCTTCCCCACCTTTTACTTTTATTTACATAGGGGAAATTCTGGTTAGCCTATTTCTTCCCCACCCTTGGTTATGATGTACAAGGGGAGAGATTCTGGCCTAGCTAGGCTATTTCTTCCCCACCCTTGGTAATGATGTACAAGGGGGGAGATTCTGATCTATCTAGTCTATTTCTTCCCCACCCTTGGTTATGATGCACAAGGGGGAGATTCTGATCTATCTAGGCTATTTCTTCCCCACCCATGGTTATGATGAACAAGGGGGAGATTCTGGCCTAGCTAGTCTATTTCTTCCCCACCCTTGGTTATGATGTACAAGGGGAGAGATTCTGGCCTAGCTAGGCTATTTCTTCCCCACCCTTGGTAATGATGTACAAGGGGGGAGATTCTGATCTATCTAGTCTATTTCTTCCCCACCCTTGGTTATGATATACAAGGGGGAGATTCTGGCCTAGCTAGGCTATTTCTTCCCCACCCTTGGTAATGATGTACAAGGGGGGAGATTCTGATCTATCTAGTCTATTTCTTCCCCACCCTTGGTTATGATGTACAAGGGGGAGATTCTGGCCTAGCTAGTCTGTTTCTTCCCCACCCTTGCTTATGATGTACAAGAGGGTAGATTCTGGCCTAGCTAGTCTGTTTCTTCCCCACCCTTGCTTATGATGCACAAGGGGGAGATTCTGATCTATCTAGTCTATTTCTTCCCCACCCTTGCTTATGATGTACAAGGGGGAGATTCTGATCTATCTAGTCTATTTCTTCCCCACCCTTGGTTATGATGTACAAGGGGAGAGATTCTGATCTATCTAGTCTATTTCTTCCCCACCCTTGGTTATGATGTACAAGGGGGAAGATTCTGGCCTAGCTAGTCTGTTTCTTCCCCACCCTTGGTTATGATGCACAAGGGGGGAGATTCTGGCCTAGCTAGTCTGTTTCTTCCCCACCCTTAGTTATGATGTACAAGGGGGAGATTCTGGCCTAGCTAGTCTGTTTCTTCCCCACCCTTGGTTATGATGTACAAGGGGGAGATTCTGGCCTGG